>OW388155.1:12422500-13622500 GCA_936450015.1 Meganola albula
GATGGTTTGTTGTACCAAATTGTATAGTAATTTTTTATGTTGTTTGTTTTATTAGGAGAAGGTTTGTGTAAAATAGGGTACTTACACAACTTGGGCAAAGCTGGGTGGTCAATTAGTATAATAATATATAATAAAATAAATAAAAAATAAAAATAAAAAAGCCTTTATTATTCCACGGCATGTACAATAGACATAAAAATAACATAGTGGGTAAGTGAGTTTTCATCTATCTATGCATGCCAGCTGGACCCCTCTTTGGGTGAAGGCCTCCTCCAGAGATTGCCACTTGTCGCGATTTTTTGCTAGGTTTGACCAATTTTTTGTTACAATGGACTCTATTTCGTCCTTCCATCTAGCTTTTGGTCGACCTCTGCGTCTATGTCCATGGGGTCCTCTCCACATAGTCACAATCTTCGTCCATCTGTTGTCTGTGTAGCGTGCGACGTGGCCTGCCCACCTCCATTTCAGACCTCGTGCGAAGGATAAGGCATCTATTACTCCTGTTTGTTTTCTTATTGCTCTGTGACGGACTCTGTCTTTCAGTTTTAATTTAAGTGCGCTGCGTTCTAAGGCTCTTTGGCATGATGTTAATTTTCTGGTGGTGGTTGAGTCGAATATCCATGTTTGACACCCGTATGTGAGGCAGGGTAAAAGGCATGAGTCCATTACTTTCTTTTTTAATTTTAAGTCCATGTTAGACTTCATAACTTCTTTATATCCCCAAAACTTTTTCCAGGTAATAGATATACGCCTGTCTACTTCTTCTATATTGTTATTTTTGCGGAAGGACACTTGCTTACCTAGGTAGATATAGTCATCGACATAATCTATTATGCTGTTATTAATTAGTATTGGAATTCTGTGGTAGTTAGATATGACCTTTGTTTTTGAGATGTTAATTTCCAGACCAACACTTGAGCTTGCATTATTAAGTTCTGTGATCATGGATTGGAGCTCTGTGGGGCTCTCTGAGAACAGCACAATATCGTCTGCGAAGCACAGATGGTGAAGCTTTTCCTCGCCAATATTTAGTCCTTTTTTGTCCCAAGATAGATTTTTCATAGTGTTTTGGAGGACTGATATGAATAATTCTGGTGACAGTGGATCGCCCTGTCTTACTCCTCTGTTTATTTCTATTTTCTGACCTGAGCTTTCTAATTTGATTTTGCTAGTGCTATTTTCGTAAATGTGTTTGATGATTCTGATATATTTGGAGTTCACATTTTGATCATGGAGCGCTTTCCAGAAGCCTTGGTGTGATATAGAGTCAAATGCCTTTTTATAGTCGATGAAAGCCAGATATAGTGGCCTGTGGAATTCGGAGTATTTTTCAATTATTTGCTCTAGTACTTGTATGTGGTCAGTGGTGCTGAACGATTGTCTAAATCCTGCTTGCTCTCTCGATAAGGGGGTTTTCTATGTCGTTGTTAATTCTTTCTAGCAGACAGCTAGCAAAGAGTTTATACAAACATGGCATTATACTTATAGGTCTGTAATTCCCTACGTCTGTGGGGTCTCCTTTTTTATATAATAGTATTATCTCTGACTCTGTCCATATTTTAGGAACTTTTTCTTCGTCCAAAATTTTGTTAAATAGTAACGTTAGGGGATTAAGAATCACAGTTTTAGCTAATTTTTTAGCTTCGTTTGATATGCCATCGCTACCAGGGCTTTTGTCATCTTTTAATTTCTCTGGTTTTCTTGTTATGTCAGTCTCTTTGAAGTGTGGTATTTCTACATCTTCATTTGTTGTAGTTAGCCAATCTATATTTTGGTGTTGAAAGTCCGGAGAGGCGCTGTATAATTGGCGGTAGTATTCTGTGGCGGTGTTTATGACATCTGCTCTGGTTTGTTGTCTTTGAGCATTTGCGTTCAGTGATGGTATCCATTCCTTTGCAGTATTTAGTTCTTTTATAGCTTTTTTTAGACTTCACTTTTAGATAGGTCAGTCTGGCTTTTTCTTCTTGACTTAGGTGTTGTTTATGGATGAGCTGACTTCTCTCTTTCATTAAGTTTATGGTGTATTCTGTAAGTATTTTTGGTTTTTGTTGTTGACTATTGACGGTTTTTTTGTTTAGACTAGTTTTTATTGTGGTTTCGATCTTTCTGTAGTATGCATTTACATCCAGAATTTCATTTTCTTTTTCAAAGAGGTGATGTTCGACGTTTCTTAAGTTGGTGATGTAACCTGATCGTTCATCTTCTGTTTTTAGTTGGTTTTTTGGGATGTTAAAGTTTCTCCTGGATAATTTCACAGCTTTTAGTTTGATTGTGCCTCTGAGCATCTTATGGTCTGTTGGAAAACCGGTAGATATGGTTTCGAAATTCGTAAATGAACATGGGGAATTTGATAATATATAATCAATCTCGTTCTTTGTATTCTTGCCGGGGGAAAGCCATGTTCATTTCTTACTTTTCTTTTTCTTGTATAGGGTGTTGATTATTGTTAACTTTTGCTCGTATGCATAGTGAAGTAGTCTTTCTCCTCGTTTGTTTCTGGTTCCATACCCAAATTTCCCAGTGATCAGAGATTCTTCTTTTTTAAGTTCCCCAATTTTAGCGTTGAAATCTCCCATGCTTATCACATTTTTTCCAGCTAAATTGTGGGCTAGCTGGACTTCTTGGTAAAATTTCTCGGCCTCTTCGTCGCTGGCGTTATCTGTTGGGGCATAAACTTGGATAATAGAAAGGTTACAATCATCGAGTTTTAATTTTAGCAAGCATACTCTCTCCGATATTCCTGTGTAGTTTTCTATGTTGTGTTTTTACTCTGATTTTATTAGGAATCCGACGCCATATTGGCCTGGGGTTTGGCCCGTAGAACATAAGATATAATCCTTGTCTTCGATTATTTTTGTTCCTAATCTTCGTACTTCGGCCAACCCTATAATATGGTATTTTATGTTTTTTATATTTTCTTTCAGTTCTAGCAGTTTTTCTGTAGTACTTAGTGTTTTGACATTGTATGTGCAGTAATAATATATACTTACATACAAAAATCACACTTCACTCACTCACTTCAAGATATTTTTTTTTAGTGTCCCACTGCCGGGCACTCGTCTCCCAACTCTTATGAGAGTTGACAGAGATTCACTGGCTAAGTGCGGGTTGGTGGATGTCGCATGTCCTCGAATGACTAGTTCATAAACATGCCGACTTTTAAACAAAAATAAATCGCCGAAATACATTTAGCTCCTACTAGTAAATAGGTATTATATTATCTATGGTAGGTACACTCATAGCTTGTGAACGACTAATTATTTTTTGTATTGTTCGTTGTTTTTAGGAACCCGATTTTTTTTACAGGAATCTATAAAAAAACAGGTACTAAGACCACTCAGGTGAAAGCAGCTCGTGAAAAATTAAATTAATCTTTTTTTTTGCTAAGAATACATTACAATTTTTTACAGGGCCAGTTCTTTTGTCCTTAAAAGTCATTGTATCCTGCATGCGAGCAAGCGTGCAAATTATTATTAAAATTATTGAAACTTATTAATATTATTATATCGTACTTTTGACATTCAGTTTCAACTATACATACAATTAATGTGAGTGTAATTCACCTCTGCCTACACCACCGCTGTAGTATTACCTAATACTACGACGTTGTTGTTATAGCTAAAGAAGGCTCACAAATTGTGTATATTCTAACAAACCAATTTACTGAACAAACGAACCTCGCCTATCAGATCCATATTGGTTTTATTGAACTTTTAATAACATATTCATACTAAACCTTGAGCCAAATTTACTAATGATGGTTTTCATGAACTACCGTAACAGAATTTCAAAAATTACGTAACTAATATTATGAACTGCGTCGATGGTCCGCGGGGTCCCGAGTTCGATTCTCGAGTCGAGCAAAAAGACTACTAATATACCTACTTACCTAGAAAATTTTAGTTTTGTTAAGTAGATATGTAAGTACCACCATGCCAAATTACAGCTCTGGGACCCGAGACAAAGTGACATTTCGAAGCATTAACAAAAGACCGAAAATGGGATTGACATTCACGTTCAAAAAGTCAAGTGACAATTATATGTCAGATCCATACATTTTGTTCCTTTCAAAGTTTCGCTATCACATCTCTCTCACTTTGTCTAGTTACAAAGTCGAGGTAACAAGCGTCTCTAAGCAAACCCGCGGACGGACGGACAGACTGAGATGACGAAACTAGTTCCTCCTATTAATATGTAGTTATATTTATCATAACGGGCAATTAACGCGCTCACCTTTAATTTGATTTTACAGTCACAAACATCTGCTTGCGACCACGACCGGTGCAACCCGTGTCGAAACGTAAAGCCAAATTACAAGCGCGTTAATTGCCCGTTATGATAAATATAAATATTAGTGCCTCCTAGTTTAATACGAAACCCTAAAAAAAGTAATATAAATACTTAGTACTTAAATATTCCACGCACGGGGGCTAAATGACTTCATTAGATACTAAGTATCCTTAGGTACCTACTTCTATTGTGATATCGAAAGCTTTTAAATTTCTAGGCATGCACTCGTATGTATAGGTACTCAAACACTACAAATTAATTAATAATAATAATAATAATAGTGTATCGGTGGAAGTTAACACACACGGCCATCTGATCCCAAACTAAGCAGAGCTTGTACTACGAGAACCAGATAACTGGTAATATACTACATGTAATACTTTTCTTTTGTATATATGTACTTAAATATAGATAATTACACCTAGACTCAAGACAAACAGACATGTTCATCACACAAATGTCTGACTTAGGTGGGAATCGAACCCACGACCTGCGGCGTGAAAAACAAGTAGGTATCTTACCGATCAAGCTACAGGTCCGTCAAATTGGTTCCAATTTGAAATTAAAGTTTAGTATCTTGAAATAAAACTACTTTTTAACGGATTTTATCGCGGTTTATTTTAGATTTTAGATCCTAACGTTTCGTTTTTCCCGAAGTAGTTTTATTTCAATGTGTGATATTCGCTTAAATCTAAGACAATACTTTAGTTATTCTTGTAAAAATCAAAACCAATGTTCCAGTTTGGTTACTCGCAGAACTAGAACTTAATGTTTTGCTGTGCTTTGATGAGAAGAATTATCCCAATAATTCTTTATGATCATCATCATTCAAATAGGCCCATAGAAGGGCTATGTCTAGCAGTGCACTCTACCAGACCGTTAGAAGAGTATACTGCTCGATATGGCCCTCATATTTAGCACGATCGGTAGCTAACGGACCACCTCGTGGAGGGCGAGCCGAGGCGCTGCGATGCGCCCTGTGCAGGTCTTCAATCAAGATCCTCTCTTCCCTGTCAGAGCGAATTGGCACTCACTGCCATCTGCTAACTTTGATTGTCTTCTACGGATTTCCAGATACAGAATAGCTCACGCATTGAATAGACCTAAAACCAGAAACACACTGCTAGCAACTTTGGAGTAGAAATCCAATGTTACAGAGATGCATTAGACATAATTATCTGAAGAAGAAAGAGAAGGTAGAGATACCAAGGTCTGGTAATATAGTAAAACAACCTTACAGACTTACAGCTCTTAGACTATTAGTTACACACCCTACGTTATCGTTGAAAAGACTCATTTATTAGTGGTCAGCCCTTGGCATTAGCTGTCTATCAATCTCTGCCTATTTGAATATTCTACTACTTTCCAGAACGCTTGTGTTTTGTTTAGAAAGTTTACAAGTACGGGCGCGTAGTTAGGTACTCTACAAATACATTGTTTCAGTTTGTTTTAGGTAAGTACCTAATATAGTATGTAATAGTAATTTAAAACTTTGCAAGTAGATTATTATTTAATGGTTTATTATTTACCAGCTTCCGCCCGCGGCTTCGCCCGCGAAATTGATCTCACTAATCTTGTTTCTCCATACAAAATTTGGAATCCCGTTTCACCCCCTTAAAGGGTGAGTTTTCAAAAATCCTTTCTTAGTGCACCCCTAGACCCCATAAGGAACCTATAGGCCAAATTTCGAGTGTCCAGACCCAGCGGTTTGGGCTCTGCGTTGATATTTCAGTCAGTCAGTTTCTTCTTTTATATATTTAGATTTATCAAGAGGTACAGTTACAGAATACAGATCAATCAGTCTTTAAAAAAAGCTTTTTATATAAAAATATTTCATACATTCTTACAAACTTTCGCGTTTATAATATTAATTAGGATTCCACTTCTACCTTCTCAACGATTATTAATAAAGCCATTTTACCGGCATGCCATGCACCACTGCCCGGTCCGTCTAAGTAAGGAACTACCGAGTCTGTCAAATAAAAAACCAGTAGCCACAAAAATCCTAACCTAATCAAAGTATGGTTCTCACAGAGTTATGCTCATTTGATAATGAGGGAGTTACGCCTGAACATAGAAGAATAATAAAAAATATATTTTCTATTATTATTATTTATTATGTTTATTATAATTTTTGCTGTGCCCTACAGGGTGCATAATTAAACACTGGAATTTATTTGTAACACCTTTTATTATACACTTTGATTATAATATAGTCCCTACTAGGAGCAATACATTAGGATGGCCAAATTCTTCCTCAAGTGCACTCATTATATCCGCAGGATCCGTAGATGTGCGCAGGATGTTTTCCACGGCAACCTTTGGTTTTCCCATAAGTGAGGTTTTAAGTCTAGCCAGATTCTCGTATGGCTTGTATAATCAAAGATTGTACAATATGGTCTGCAATAAACTATTGAGTATTGAGGTCCGGTCGGTTAAAAGTACTACGCACAACATTAATTTACTTTGAGTGGAACAACAAATTATGTAAATGTTTCTACCGAATCCAGCCATAACACACGGCAGGGTTATATTAAGTTGTATATATCCATTTCCATTTCGCTTAATTTAATACAGTTATCTTTAAAAAAAATCTCCTATCTTGACATTGTATTCATTAATAATGCTCAGAACTAACTACATCTAAAACATTTACTTGCACGCAATGAGAAACAACCAACATCATCAGCCTATATTAGTCCACACTCCACAGCTGGATATAGGCCTCTGAGGTATAGGTCACTGAGCATGATCCGCGGTTTCTCTTATCCAGCTCTTATCAGCTACCCTACAGAGATTATCATTCAACTTAGTCTGAGGACGTCCTACGCTTCACATTTGCCAATCCACGGATTCCTCTCAAGAATACGTTTACCCCACGGTTGTGGGTTTAACAGCAGGTATGACCAGCCTACTGTGACTTCAACTTACTAATCCGTGGGCTATATCGATTACTCTGGTTATCTATCGAACCTCGGAGCACAGCCCTTTCTATAGCTCGCCCAGCGACTTTACGTGTATGGACCCGTACTATTGTGAGTGTCTCCAAACAAAATCTTTATAAATGGGGCTGGTAGACACAGAGCACTTCCACCCAGGGTGGGACTTATGTGCTTCCCCTTGATACTATGAATCAAAAAGTATCCTCCTTCACAGCATGTCTATCACCGTTGCTATTTGTCGGGGACACTAGCTAGAGCTTTGCTCCGGAGACTGAAAAAACCGGTGAATCTCCGGATATTTATAACCAAGTTAAAATATACATCCCTTTACTTCTCAAATATATTTAGATGTGCTGTGTGTGTGTCACATTTTAAGTTTTTAGGTGACAGGCGTAGTGCGCTGTTACCAGATGCCGTTGAAATGTCGTTGTTTCATTACAAATCTCCGGCATATCCGGAGAATCTCCGGAGATTATGTGTAACCGGAGAAAAATATCCGGAGACTGAAACAGTGTCCGGTGCAAAGCCCTACCTTGTCCACTCCTAAAGCATCCATGCATTTGAGTGGGTGTCACGCTCGCACAGTATGTGCTCCATGGTTTCCACCGCGTCGCCACGTGCTAGGCAAGTGGAACTTTCTGCCAGCCCTACTTTATAGGTACAGATCGTTAATAACATCTATAGTATTGTATTGCGTAATGGTAAAAAGGAGGCTTCATTCAAGGCTCTACACGTACGATTGCTCCGAGTAGGTAACCTTACCTACTATTATGCACCTGACTTTATTGAAGGACATCAGCTACAAGGTCGCGGCGGTGGCGGTGTGACTTTTCATTGACTCAGTTGCAATACTTATTATACTTACAAGCTTTTATTTAACTTGCAGTAAGTATTGGTCATTTGTAAAACAAAAAGTGGACTCAAAATAAACCCGGAATCATACCTGCCGTAAAACCCACAACCGTGGGATAAACGAATTCATGAGTGGAGTCCATGGATTGGCAAATGTATAGCGTAGGACGCCCTCAGACTAGGTTGAATGACGATCTCTGTAGGGTAGCTGGTAAGAGCTGGATGAGAGTAACCGCGGATCATGCTCAAAGCTCATTTTCTTGACAAACATTTTGGCTTTCAATTATATCATAGGTGGTTAGTATTTTCTTAGATTTGACCCTCAGCATTTTAAACCAGCAATCTTTAGGGCTTTGGTTGTATAGAGACACGTCAGCACTCCACGGAGTCACCCATATGCGCTAGCATTTAAAAATCTGTGCCAGAATTCGAATAGAACTCGCGGTCTAACCACTTTCTTATGACTTTTTGGTCCTGTAAACTAATGCAATATTTTTTTTATTACAAAACAGGTAGAGCATGTTGTAATTTTATAAATATTAAAGCACATTGCCGCCGGTTGTTTTACTTCCCAACCTTGTGAGCAGTCGCTGTCCCCTACACTCTTGATGTTTAATCTACTACTTATTATAAATAGTAGTACTAGTAGACTACCAGACGACCTCGGCAGTCGAGCGGTGTAAGCCGTCCGATTGGGTTACACTGTGCCCGGGAGGTCGCGGGTTCGATTCCCGCCCCGGACAATATTTATGTAACAACTAAAAATTGTTTCGGTGTCTGGTTGGTTTTGGGACTACCCTCCGTGCCTCGGAGAGCACGTTAAGCCGTCGGTCCCGGTTGTCATCTAACACATCTATGACAATCGTTACATGTAGTCAGAAGCCAATATAATCTGACACCTGGTCTATCTCGGCTACTGGTTCCCTATGGGTTTCGAGGTCTGATGGCAGTCGCTCGTATAATTCTGGTAGCTAGCCGCATCAGGTTAGACTGGGAAGCCGACCCCAATAGAAATGGGAAAAAGGCAAGGGGAATGATGATTGATGATGATGAGTAGTAGTAGACTACCACTTCTTAATATAAATCTTGTTACATGTCTCTTATCTATAAAAAAAAATTGTTGAATAAATTAAAAATAAAAATTATATTAAATTAGGATATCTATTTACTTTACTCTATGTGCAGTCCGACTACGGAGCTATTCTACAGAATACCAACTGCTATTTGTGAAAACATATTTTTATATAAGTTTACTGTTGTTTATTTAGATACTTTTCCAATTTATTACACTGTTCGTTTTCCTTACCGAATAATTAAATAAATACACGTAGTGTAATAATTTTAGTTGTGTTCTTAGACACCGATTCTCGCCATTCTTTCATTATGTCAAAAAGATAATATGTCTATTCAAAATTAATAAAATCCTTAAGATGTCGATTGCTATAGGTTGCTATAGATTATCATTGTATGTCGGTCGTTGAGTGGTAAATTTATCTCTAACGTGACAATCTAAGAATAGGAAAATTAGTTTTTAATCGACATTCGCCTTTTTTTTTTGACATATGTTACGTTCGAGATAAATGTATAATTAAAGTGCAAGAATCGGGTTGGTAAGTGTAAGGCAGTCAGTCTCCGCCGACATCCAAAATATTGATAACGCGGCAGTGACGCTTCTGGTGTTGCAAGCGTTCATGGGTTAGTGACCGCTCACTATCAGGTGAGGCGTTTACCTCTTTGCGAACCACCGACTAGATACCTACTAGACATCACTTTATTCAAATATTGAAGAAGATAGCTAATTTTGATTGGTTCGTTCAAGTACTTACGCTACCTATAAGTAAATAAATGTGTGAACTAGGACAAGCCAATTACACAATAGAGAGCGCTATCTACTCCAAGTAGTGTCCAATCGATACCACACTTCATGCATAAAAAATCGTTAAGAAAACACATCAAACAATATTTGTGACAGGTCAAATTGTACCCTTACCACTTAACAAATAACTCGAGGTCACTTGCAGTTACTTGCAGACACAACACTACAATTTTCTTTATTACTCGATAAACAATGAATACGACTCGATATAATGTTATTGTTTCTCGATGTCATCAAATTCTTTGAAAAAAAATTTGATTATCGATTATTGACCGTTCCGTGGAAAGGTTGTAGGTTGTGGGACACATTTAGAATTTTTGTAACTGCAAATTTATTTTCTCATAATTTCCATTGTAATGGGCCATTTACACGAGGACAATAGCCGAGACAGGACAGTACCTAAGAAAGGGCAGCAAGCCACTAAAAACTACACTGCATTAGATTGTCCTCAAGACAGTTGTCCCCATTTACACGATGCTTAATGTTCCTATCTTTTCCTATTCAAAATAACATTTTTTTTATGATAATTATTTTTATAATTCCTATTTGTTTTAAAAATATATATTTATATTTTGAATGGTTCAAATTATAATATTTATATTAATATTTATATTTATAAATATTTCAATCCAGATAATGATATTTAGTAATCTGAGTTATATTATATCTTTAGATTTATTTTCTTAAGGTTTAATTATATTAAGAATTTGTCCTACTTAATAGGGATGACAATTTTTATTTTTGTTTAGTCCGTCAGATAGATTAAGAGTATTGGACATGTATTTTTCTTATTTTTTGTATGATTAAAGATTACGGCGATACGTCCAAACAAAATCTCGAATAACGACACGCATCCTCTCCGCTACTACGGGACCTGTAGGCTAATTCACGTAATTTCTTGATGCGTCGATCAAGTTGCGGTGCAGTTTCAAATACGTTCACGTCTTAGTGTAAAATGGTATTCCTGTAATTGTCATATTTATATCATGAACGCCAAAGTGCTCGCAAGACGTGAACTTGACGCGAGCTTATCTGACAGCGGTTGTCAAAATTAACAGAGTACGTAAAGGTCTGTTTTGATCGAAACCTAACTGCAACTGCACTGCAACTGAACTTATTTAATTACGTGAATTAGCCTACAAGAACTGGTCGCGCCAAAAATCACTTGACCTGAACCAGGTTTTATACCTTTATATGACGTAGCGCACTCCCACTTCATTACTTTAATCCGTTATATCTTAATATTGTTTCATTTCAATGATAAAACAAAAAATACGTGTCTAACATTTTTTATACCTAATCTTACTGACGGGCTACCTAAATAAAATACGATTTTTCGTCGTCATCCCTATTAAATAACTTAGTGCGTTTGTGAAGTGATCATTGTAACCTGCTTATATCTTTATTTGGTGTCAGTGGCAGCAGCCGAGCAGCGAGCCTCGACCGCAGCACTCGGGGCTCCAGCACCACACTCAACTCCGACGAGGACAATATTAACGTTGTTGTCAGGTAACTGCTTACTTCCTATATTATTTTATTTTATTAGGGCGTTATAATACTAACGAGTTAATTGCGAGACGAGTACGCAGCGAACATCTTGCGAAGACTCGTAACCCACACTGCCATCGACGCAAAAAAAAACTTTGTCGCATTGTCTTCGCGAATTTGTGGCGTAGTGTAATGATAGGGCTGTTAGGCTGCCCACCCACGCCGATTTCACGACCGATTTTTTGACCGAGACGCGTGGTTTTGAGATTAGTATTGAGTTGCACAAAATCGGAAATTAAAATCAGTAGAAAATTCGGCCGTGTGCCAGAATAATATTTTTATTGTTAAAGTTTTTATGGATCTGTGTAGAGTAGTGGATGTTTGCTACAATGTGCTGTTGCTGTTGTGTTACTTACTGCGCATTTGCACTACACAACAAAACATGATACGAGCATTGTCTTATCTCTTTCTACTCATCCCTAGACGTCAGAGATATATAGTGCTTGCAACAAGTTTTCTTGTGCTTGTTTCGTTTGAAACAAGGGGTTACGTTACTTTGTCGCTATGTGGTTACAATTCTTGTAATAGATAGGTACACGTCAAACTTTTTTATTGGGGTTACAAAATAATTAGTTCAGTTGCCCTTCAGATGATCAGAACTCAAAATAGATCCGACGGTGACGGTCAGATTGCTGATTGTGACAATTGTCTACCAAAGCCATAAAAAATAGATGGACACAGTCCATTGTCCTATGATTAATTGTAAAACAGAAAACTTTACACAACATCAATTAAGGATTTAGAAATCACTTACCTTGTTTATATAATACATTTGTATGTAATTTTATTTACATTTGGGTTACATTAAATGACTAAGTAATGTCTTACATAAAGGGTAGGTTGTCATTAAACACCTACAGTAATAAATCAATGAAAGCACTAAATTAATACGAACAGTTTTGTTTTTTCTACTTTTTAACTTCAACCTGCTGATTTTAGTGTCCCGCTGCTGGGCACCGGTCTTCTCTAAACTATCTTACGAGTTGAGAGAGTTTAGGCCTTAAATCCAACACACGCTGGTCAAGTGCGGATTAATGGAAGTCACATGTACTCGAATGATTAGTTTTGGACATGCCGGTTTCCTTCACCGATAATCAGCAGCGAACGGGAATCGAACCCGCGACAGTATATCTTACATTACAGGGGAGACCTTTACCGCTGCTCAGATTAGGTCATGTTGCTTCATGTTTGTCAGGGCAAATATACAGTAAAACTGTGGTATTTTTTTGTGGGCAAACTTTACAGGAAAAATACTTTTTTAACCAGTACTTACACAAATATTTCTTGGTGGTTTGTATTAGAAATAGAACACATTTTCTTTAATTGTTCAACTTGTTTTTTAATTTTTTTATTTGACATAACAGAATTAGAACAATGTTATTGCCAGCCTTCTGGGCCCATTCCCTATCCCCCAAGGCCTCGATTCGGAGGAATTCTATGACGCCCTATCCAGTTTCTAAGTCAGAATTTAATTTGATCTTTTGTTTAGTTTTCATATTAGAAACGTATTTTATGCTTTATCATTGAAATGAAACTGTCACTACATAGTATAAAACAAAGTCGCATTCCTTTCCCTTATATCCCTATGTGCGCTTAAATCTTTAAAACTACTCAACCGATTTTCATGCGATTTTTATCATATAGAGTGATCCAAGAGGAAGGTTTATGTATATAATACATGCATAATATAGTAGAAAAACACTGATAATTTTAGATGTTTCTGATGCGATGTCGTAAATTAGTGCATTTTTTGTGTTAACGTTGTATAAAAGGACATTTTATAAATATACCTCAATATATTTAGTATCAGCATTGCACCCGTGCGAAGCCGGGGCGGGTCGCTAGTTAAGATATAAATATAACCCATTAAAGTTATGGAATGGGAGTGCGCTACGTCATAGGTACCTCTGTATAAAATAAGAGATTTCGCTTTAACGTATCGCCGCCGTAATCTTTAGGTCACAAAAATATGTGACCAATATTTTTAACTTACTTAACTGACAAAAAAAAATTTCTTCATCCTTATTACATTTTTTTCCAGCTTCGATTAAAATAGATTTAACTTTAACCCGCACCCGAACCCTCT
The DNA here is from genome assembly GCA_936450015.1 of Meganola albula. Taxonomy (NCBI): domain Eukaryota; kingdom Metazoa; phylum Arthropoda; class Insecta; order Lepidoptera; family Nolidae; genus Meganola; species Meganola albula. The sequence goes on from OW388155.1 coordinate 12,436,095, forward strand.
GGCAGCTATATTAACTAAGCCTGGCCACGAAGGGAGACTTCAAAAAGGCTCTCAATAATGACTTATAGTGCTAGCAGAAGCACGAAAGAAGAGGATTCTCAATAGAGAAAGCACTTTGCAAAGCCAAATCACATCTGCTTATAGTTGATTGCAGATTGATGTAAATCACACAAAAAAACTATAATAATGTTACAGAGTTCGTCCTATTAACGAGAAGGAGCGCTCGTGTGGGGAGCGTACGATCCTTGAGTTCCCTGGTAAAGGCCAGGTGATCTGCCACAACACTACACCCAACCAGAAGTCTAAGGTGTTCTCCTATAACGTGGTCTTCGAGCCGGAAGCTACACAGGTAACATATTTAGAATACTGACCCTGTCTAAGGCCTATATCTTTTTATTTAATAAAATTCACCAAATTGCCTGATGCTAAGCAATAATGTAGTCTACGATGGGATGCGCATGTCCAATTTTTTGTTAATTGCGACAACCTATTACCGCAATGCCGCCATTACTACTCCTCGCTGTCGATCCTGGCTTACAAGCCAGGATCAACAACGGCGCCGTGAAGAGACTCGGTATTTGAGCCCGGCCAATTCCCGGGATACTTAAACTGTCTTGGATCCCGCATGAATTTAATTAGAAAGATAATAGGAGGAGTTGGAAAGTTATACTGTCCATTTCCGTCCAGGCGAAACGGGTATGTAATATACCAATTAATTCCTGATTACAAATGATTTTCGGTAAGAAGGTAGCAATGGATTATAAAAACCTTAACGTAACAAGTCCGACCCACTCTCTATGGTGCAACCAGATATCGCACCGGAACACGATAAGGCCACTTGGTGGTGCCGGTTTCTCTGGTGGGTGATCACTGGTCACTAAACACGGCCGAAGACCAGTTTATTGTATGTTTTTTTTTATTGTTTTTGCATGTATGGTACGCTACAATTCCTTCAATTATAGATCCCCGCTTTACTGATTTTGATAAAATTTTTATGAGACCAAATTTTATCAAAATCTGTAAAGCGGGTTTTGAGTCATTGTAATGTTAAACATCGATGTCGGTTCGTATTTTTTTTAAATAACTATATCATCATTTGAAATCCTCTATGATTAGCTTAACAATAAAGAGAACTAATAACCTTTTGAGTTTAGCAATTAAAGCTAAAAAAGTCTTCCTTTAGAGGCAAGCTCTGAGTAGCTACATATTAGTTATTATCTATTTTTTGTCTTAGGAGGACGTTTTAGAATTTTCTGGAGTCAAAAGACTGTTGGAGATGGCAGTGGAAGGTTTCTCATGTACCGCCTTCTGCTACGGACAAACGGGGAGCGGGAAGACTCACACATTGACGGGACCGCCGGGGCTAGTGAGTACACAACATAAATATTACTACTTTAACTAAGTATTAGAAAAATAAATCGTCTAATTCGGACCGGGATCCATAGTGTCAGTAACGATGATCTTACAAACTATGTTAGTATTAGTACATTATAGCATATAAATTATAATCGGTTTTAAGATGTAGCTGTGTCCTTAATTACATGGACGTAGGTCCAGTGCGGCATAATGGCACTGTCTACGTCCAATCTCCCCAAGGGTCTCCTTTAATTATGTAATTACTAGCTACCGCCCGCGGTTTCGCCCGCGAAATTGATCTCATTAATCTTGTTTCTCCATACAGACTTTGGAACCACGTTTCACCCCCTTAAAGGGTGAGTTTTGAAAAATCCTTTCTTAGTGCACCCCTAGACCCCATAACTGCCAAATTTAAAGTCTCCAGACCCAGCGGTTTGGGCTCTACGTTGATATTTCAGTCAGTCAGTTTCTTCTTTTATATTATAGATTACGTCATACTCCTGGTATAGATATTTTCTCAACTGTCAGCCGAAGGAAGAAGGTCTTTGATTGAATAAAAACAAATTCAATTATTACAATATTGGATTTACTACCTAGTTAATATCTTAGCTATCGCTCTCATTGCCGCTGCAAGCGTATGCAACGCTGTGTCTTCACACCACAATGGTGACACGGGCGTCGGTTCGGGCGTCGTCGTAGCTTCCGAAGCATACGGATGCTTCGGAAGCTACGACGCCCGAATCGACTCTGAAGTCCGAACCGGGCACGGGCCCGGAAAGTACCTGTGTCATCCGAAAGTAAAGGACGCCATGGCGTCTCTCCAGCCGTTCCTTAAGGACGGATCTTATTGCCAGTGCTATGGCGTGCCCCGCAACAGGTGGTACAAGTCTCTGCGCCAATCCCCCCCTCGGCTTACTGAGCCGAAATCGCTCGAGATTAATCTCTTGCGGTGTTAGTAGCAAGCTCCGCCCGAGATTTTCTTTGCGCCACCGATATAGCGCGGCCAGACTTTTAGCCTCTAGGTCCCACGGTGGTGATCCGTCAAGGAGATTTGCCGCCTCAAACGACACCATGCGATACCCCCCACTTTAATGGCCATGGTTCATCAAAGCAATATAAGCTATTCAATATAGTTGTTTATCATAATTTTTACGAGATTTATTGTAGTATTTTAAGGAGGTTTTCATAGAAAACTAAATGTGCCACCTACGATGTATCTCGTAGGTATACCTAATTACGTTGGGAATTGATTTCGGGTAAAAATAATCCTTGGTATTCAACGTACGATAGGGCTGACTCTATTATAATATCTCAACATCCATTCATAATTTTTCATAAAAAATTTGACTTTACAAAAATATGAGAGCAATGGCGAAGTGTGGCATTTGAAAAAGTGAAGACAAATTCTAATTCATTCATAATATTCATTGGTCATTACAGTACATTGTAATGACTAATTCCTAAAGGTAAGCCGGTGGGAATCATCTTAGGACTCTTTCCCTTTGGTAAGAAGTGACAAAAGGTACGAGTAAAGTTGTGACAGTGGTCAGCGGGCACTGTCACTAAAAGCTATTAACTTATACACACCGACCTCGGCCTATCGATCGGTGCATCATGACTTTCAGTTATGATTGTTCGTATGTACACACGCTTCCGGGCTAGCAGCTTATTGAAACATTACCTTCCCTCGCTTTGCTTTAACTGCAGTATTATGCAAATAAGAATAGGACTGGAATTCCGCCATCTTGGATCGGAATGCGCAACAACTTCACATTTTTTAGTACAGCGGGCTAAAATGTTTGTTCGATGTGTAATAAACGAAAAAAAATGCGTATATCTTATTGTCATTCGAGTAAGATTGGACATTTGGAGTCAAATATTTAGGTACGAATATATTTAATTAACATTCGACGAAAAAAAACAGTGTTTTATGTTGTAAGGTATGTTTATGTCCGTGTATATATATTTGTATACAAGTACGTCGAGTATGCGGTTCTACATGAAATTGAAAACGTCCATGGTCGGACGAGGATACCCAATGTGTTTGACTAGAAATCGTACGGTCTTATTCATAAAAAAATATACGACTCTGCACTTGAAATGGACTTTGTCATAAAGAATAAGGACAAAGAGGCAATCAAAGCTATTCAAGAAAACGTGACACAATCCTCCCCCGGAGATTCTACTGCTAATAAGTCATGTTCGCCAAAAAGTCACTACTTGCAACGGCTCGGTGTATAATATTAAATTAGTAATTGAATTCTTATAATATAATAAATTTGTTACATGTAATTCGTTTCGGCAACCCGTTCATAGCGTTTACGTACCTATACGTAGATCATTAATTATCTATATCATAGCGTTTCTTATCATAACTTATAAATGGGGCTGGTAAACGCAGAGCACTTTGACCCAGCTGGATCTTTATGCTCATCCCCTTTATGCTCTGGAGTTTGGACCTTCTTTGAGTCATTTAAATGTAATTATAGCGTTTACGTAAGTACATAATAATGTCAACAGAACTGCAATCTGAACGCCCCGTGACTCGTGACAAAAATCTATCATTATCTACATACTGGTTCGTAACAAACGTGCTACAATTAAAATGCAATTACGGTGAAACATTTCCACTCGCGCACGCGACATTATCACTTTGTAGTTTGTAGATCTATACCATATTTTTTGAAAGAATCTCTATAGTACCTACCTATATTTTTTATTCAGGGCCATCTTTAACCTTTAGCCTCTGGTCAATAAACATACATAATATGATAATCGGGTAAAAGAAAAGCACAAGCACATGGATAATAGAAAATACATCACATTAATATAGGGCCTTGGAGCCCCTATCGCAAATCGAAATTTCTGCAAAGCTGTTCCTATAAAATATAACCTAAAAAAGGTTTTTATCAGCACTATTTTTAAATAGTTTTAGGTAATTCTGCCAAACTGCATTAACGGTTTGTGTAGCTCCCTTTTAAAACTAATAATTCTAACAAAGTTTACTTAGAATTGCTTTTGATTATTACAAAATGCACTATTCAAATACATTTTTAACAATTGAAGAAATTTTAGAAGCTATCTTTTCGTTGCTTCTGTTAGGTTATATTTTACGACATAATAATATGGCTGTACGCCATCGATTTAAGGTGGAAATTCCACGGGTACCTACAAACGGGTACACACAAAACGCTTTGCTACTACTTTTATTGTGCTAACTGCCAAGCTGTAGGATTCGTTACTAATCTCTGTTTCCCGATAGCTATAATCTGCCTGTCTTCAAGTCACGAGTGGATCGGTATTTACTCGGTAAGCACGTTCTATCGTAGACTGCATATTGCTCAACAGCATGCAAGTTGTTCAAGCGAAAGCCTATTACAGAATTTTAAAAAATACACTAACGGTACGACCATGAAACCCGGCGTCGAATGGTGAGGCGATTTTGATTTCAAAGGTCATTTGCCCGCTCGCGATCATTTGTTTTATACACTGCTAAAGTAAATACTCAACAATGAACGACCAAATAATGCATCTGCAAGCATAGAAAGTAATTTTCTGAATTAAATTGTTTTTTGAAGTAGGTATTTTATCAATTCTTTCAACTTAACCTAGCACTTGAACTGTTAACTTTATGTTTATTGTATGTCAATTATGTAACGCATATTGTTATTTTTACTGTCATGTTATAACGATAATCAAAGCTGTTTAATTCCCATAGTATCGAACAGCGGTGACGTCACACTACCTCAGACGGACGCGACCTCTATGATTATATTTAGTACCTCATTAGATGGTTATATTACAACTTTACATGTTTTAATGTTGCCAGTATGAGTCTTTCTGTTATTCATAACCACTTTTATTAGTTCACACTTTCAGAAATCAGACTTTCTGGGTCGTAAAATAGAACAATAATAATATTTTCTACATACACATATTTTTTGTCTGTCTTGTCTCCTACAATACACTCCGAGAAAAAGCTAGATAACGTTATTATAAAAAAAAATGTATTTGTATTTCTTACAGATAGAAAGCGGTACGAGCCCGTACTCACCAGAACACGGACTGGTGGTACGTTCCTTCGTCTACCTGTACCGTCTGATCAACGAGCGACCTGACTCTCACTTCATACTGAAGGCCTCCTTCTTAGAGATTTATAATGAGAAAGTAAGTACCCTTAAAGTCATAGGTACCTAAGTATTTTCAGTACTACAACCACCTGCATCTGGAGGTATCCGGCGACTAGGACCGCAATAAACTCGTACCGCGGTCCCAGTTGCCGGATCTATTTAATTTTAATATTTTCCTTCCGGCAACTGGGACCATAAATAAATGAATATAAAAATCTACAGACAGCAAAAAAGGATTCTAAGTAATAATTACAGATTGATTAAACACTATTATTAATTTATTTAGATATTATTTACATGACCTAAGAAGAAGAAGAAGAAGACTACTTTAAGAACGAACCATCTCACGCTACATTGGACAGTGTAAAATTAGATGGTTCTTAGACACTTGCTGAATTTTTCGCTTGCCTGTACTATTTTTGGCTTGAACAATGATTTTTTGTATTTTTATGGTCCCAGTCGCCGGAAGCAAAATATTAAAAATAAGTAAATAGATCCGGCAACTGGGACCGCGGTCCGAGTTTATTGCAGTCCTAGTCGCCGGATACCTCCAGATGCAGGTGGTTGTAGTCCTGAAAATACTTAGGTAGTATTTTCAGGACTACAACCACTACAGTAGGTAAAATACTTAGTCGCCGGATACCTCGCTTCTGCTACCCCAAAACATAACGACAACAAACCTTACAATTACACGATTGTGTTCTCACATTCAGCGTTTGTCAAAGGAATTTAACGGCTAAAATTGAGTAAAACTATTTTTATCGCGGTTTATTTTAGATTTTAAATCCCGAAGTTTCAAAGTCTTTTCAGACTTCATGTTCACGGGTAGACTGAGGTATTTGACGTCCAAAAATATTAATCACAATTATTACTGACTACCTTCAAACATTAATATTTAAGTTGCGTCCCGATTTAAGCAGACTGAGCTTACAGTGTCTTGAATTCTGAGTTGATTTGATTACTATTTTTACCGTGAACATGATGTCTAAAAAGGCTTTGAAACGTCGGGATCTTAAATCTAACATAAACCGAGATAAAATCCGTTAAAAAGTAGTTTTATTTCAATGTGTAATATTCGCGTACATCTAAGACAATACTATAAAATTGGGTAAATCAGCTATGTAAAGACACTCCTGTAACCAAGCAGAAGCAGGGCTTACTTTCGAAATCGGTATGGAAAGATTTATTCACGCACTACTTACTACCCTCTACACCAGAATAACCTGACACGTAAAGAGATTGGAACCTATGGAACATCTAAGTAAGTCAGGATCGACGATGGTATTTGTAAAGAGACTCAAGGTATAAAAACCTGGACAAGTCAACGCGTAACTGTCTTGGATCTCACACAAATTTACTTAATAATAATTTGCTAACCAGTTGGAAATTAATTTGTTCGTTTTTAATTAAACAAAGCCGAAGACATCATCACAAATAATTGAGGAAGTAATAACGACTTCTCGGAACAGACTATAAATTGATCTTATACTCATAAAGTTTTGATTTTGTGGATTATAGCAACCCTCATTCACCCTCACCAGTCTGCACTAGCTAGTCTGAGGGCATCTTTAAACTAAGCTTGCCAATCCGCGGTCTCCATTACCAAAAGAACTGTTTTACCCCAACGGTTGTTAGGTCTTTTATAGAAATGATGGTCAACCCGTTGCAACAATGCTTGCTAACCCCTAGTTTCCACTGCACAAGAAAACATGTTGCAAGCACTATCTATCTTTGTTGTTTAGAGATGAGTAGAAAGAGACAAGACTATGCTTGTATCTTTTTTTGTTATGCAGTGCAAACGCCCAGTAATGCTCCATTCATCAGCAAACAATGTCAGTTTTGAATAACAAAATGTGTTTTTAGGTGATAGACCTACTGAACCCTGGCAGTGCGAGGAAACCGCTGCAGGTGCGGTGGTCTAAAGAAAGCAGAAGTTTCTACGTAGAGAATCTGTTCACGGTAGACTGTGAAGAGCTAGACGATTTGTTTGCTGTTCTAGAAGAAGGTAAGGGGTAAGATATAATGACGTAGGAGAACAGCTGCAATTTGACTGTAAAAAAAATTCATGCCTGTTGCCTGTCGCCATCGCCAGCCCAATTAAAAAAATGCCCAATCAATTTTTTATTTATTTTAAAATAGGCTTGCGCTTGACTTCAACTTACCTGATGTTAAGCGATGTTGTAGTATACGATGAAACGCGCCTGCCCAGTATACTGATTCGCCCGTGATTACGAATAATTTTCGGTGAGAAGGTGGCAGCCATAAAGGAGCAATAGTTCCGACCCACTCTCTCAAATCCAGAACAAAGAGACCAAACTTGTAAATAAGTTATCCGAAACTTATCAGCAACTAGTGCCCGACAATGTAATTTACAAGCTCCATGGTTGTGACATAATTCTTTTACTTTTAAATAACAAACTTCTGTACGATTGACTTGAAAATTTCTGCCAGGCACTCGCAACCGCTCAGTCGGTTCCCACTCTATGAACGCTCACTCATCTCGCTCGCACACACTGCTGTGCGTGCGCGTGCGCCGCGACGTGAGGCAACACGCTGACGTCACGTGCTCCACGCACGGGAAGATCAACTTCGTGGACCTCGCGGGTAGCGAGATGACTAAACGTACGCACAGTACCGGCAAGACGCTGGAAGAGGCTAATAATATCAACAGAAGTCTTATGGTGTTGGGTAAGTCTTTTCACGCTGCAGGTCGTGGGTTCGATTCCCACCCGAGACAAACATTTTATGTCTGTTTGTCTTGTGTCTGGGTGTAATTATCTATATTTAAATATATGTAACTTATATGTGATAATGTAATTGGTTTAACAAAACCGTGTTAACAATATTAAATAAATTACTTACACTGTGTATTCTGTAGGTACGGTAAGTATCTCCCCAATGCAGTCGGACTGCATCTCTTAAAAATATAAAACTTATGAATTTACTAATTGTATTTCTGCAGGGTACTGCATAGCGCAATTGAGTGATGGCAGGAAACGTGGTCATATACCATACAGGGACAGCAAACTGACTAAGTTGTTAGCAGACAGTCTAGCAGGAAACGGAGTCACTCTTATGGTTTGTAACAATGATTTTCTATAGTCTAGTAATATTTATCTTGATGTTTTTTTTATTTATTCCTGTATAGGCTGGCGCTTGACTACAACTTACCTGATGCTGATGTTAAGTAATGATGGAGTCTACGATGCGACGCGCTACCCCAATGTACCGGTTGACTTTCAGTGAGAAGATGGCAGTGAAAAAAGTCTCCTTAAGGTTGAAACCATATTTTAAGGAGCAACAATTCGACCCACCCTCTTAAATGGTGTTACCATACATCGCACCGGAACACGGCAAGGCCGCTTGGCGGTGGGGTCACTAACCACGGCCGAAACCTAAATCACACCTACACATTATCTTGTAAGATAATGTATACGTATAATAGGGTGGAAGATTTTATGATCTGTGGTATAATATGAACTCTGGCACATTTTTTGTAGTGCAAATTAATGTACAAATACCTACAGTTCAGGCACTTGGTACATTTATTTGCCATTCGTTGAGTATTTATCAATTTAGTGTTAGTTGAAATTGAGTTTTATGTAAAAGTAAAGGCATAATTAATTAGTTCTACAAATATATTTAAGTATTTTTTTTTCATTTTCCCGCTAAAATTCGCGTTAGATAATTGTTTTATTTTTAATTTATACCGCTACCCACTAATAGATGGCGCTCTTAACAACATTCATCTCACTTTTTTAGATCGCGTGCATAGCCCCAACGAGATCAAATCTCAGCGAAACGGTGAACACGCTAAGATACGCAGCAAGAGCTAAGAAGATTAAATCCAAACCTATTGTGAAGATGGTTAGTAACTTTATTTTTGTGATCCAAATTAATTTCAAATGTGACTCATTAGTCAAATAGCTGGCGAATCTGCGTTAATCGCTTCTACCTTTACCGTGAAGCTAGAATATCTACTTAAATTTTATATCTAAAAATCTGTAATACATATGTAACTGTAGTATTCCACTTATTCGGCACTGGCCTTCTCTCAACAATCTCAAGAGATGAGGGAGTAATAGTAAAACTCATCAAAAGTACATCTCATCAGACGTACTTAGAGCGACTATGTAAAAAACCAATGAGGGCCAGACGGAATGAAAAATGTAGCTTCCAATGTTCCCAAGTTCTATACTTTTATGTCACACTGTATTTCTTTAATATGATACAATTTTAAAAACTCTACTATAAACTACAGCAAACTCTAAAATGTAGGTACTTAAGTTTTAGAGTTTAATAAACTTATCATTTGATCTCTCCCTAGACATAGTTTTCGATTTTTAATCTGCCTTTTGACTATGTTATCAAGCTTAGAATAAAAAGCTACGTTTAAATATTGTTACAGGACGCAAGAGATGCATTAATATTGAGTCTGAAGCGAGAAGTAGAAGCGCTGCAGTCAGAGAATCAACACCTGCGGACCGCGCTACACGTGCATACTACAGACTACACACTCGACTCTATTAGTAAGATTAATTTACTACTTAGTTATGTTTTTTCTTCATTACTTGCTCCTTAAGGTTTCGTTGTCAACGTGGTCAACTATAATGAAAATTATCCTACTTCCTCTATTCCATCAAAAATCATTCACAGTAAGAGTGAATCGCTTTTTACAAGATAAACGCGTTTCATCACAGTCCCACTGCTGGGCACGGGTCTTCTCTCAACTAACTTATGAGTAAAGAGAATTTAGGTCTTAATCCACACACGCTGGCCAAGTGGTGGTTGTCACAGTCCATACCATCGTTTAATATATGGCAAGTTGTGGTCAAGGACAAGTGGCTACTTAAACGATAATTAGGCAATTCGAGGACAATTTTTAGTGTAAAAAAAAATTATAGTATAAAATTGCCGTTATTTTAACTGAAAATTTTGAAATGAAAATAGAGATGTTTGTGCCTATATTACTGCAAGTACAGTCGTCCAAATACTAACCAGCAGACTAAACCTATACTCTTGCGTCGGGGTGTGAGACAAGATGTGATATCACCCAGATAAACCTAGACAAAACAAAGGTTATGTTTAATGACCATGTGTTTCCGGGGCCAATTGCAGTAAAGAACCCAATTCTCAAAGTTGTTTTAGAATATACTATATACCTCGGGCAAACACTGCAAATGGGCAAAAACAATTTCGTGAAAGAGACTAATAGACGAATACAGCTGGGTTGGGCAGCATATGGGAAATTACGTCAAGTCTTCACGTCATTCATTCTACAGAGCCAAGAGACGAAAGTCTTCAACCATTGCGTACTACCCGTTATGACATACGGAGCCGAAAAATGAATACTCACGGTAGGACTGGTCCATAAATTCAAAGTCGCTCAGCGAGCTATGAAAAGGGCTATGCTCACAGTCTCTCTGAAGGATCAAATCCGAAATGAAGTGATCTACAGAGAACTGATGTAATCGACATAGCTCACCGGATAATTAAGCTGAAGTGGCAGTGGGTCGGTCATATCTGCCGCTGAATTGACAACGAGTAAACGTAAACGAGTTCCTGAGTGGAGACCACGAATTGGAAAACGTAGCGTAGCTACGCCCTCTGACTATGGGGGTCAAGATGCGTGAAGGAACACACGAAGGGGTTTTAGTTAGGCTAACCATTTGGACTCACACATACCTCCCATCCTGCACCTATACAGGACGGGGGGATCCACAAAGGTAAAGGACTAGGTGGAGTGACGATCTCAGCAGGGTGGCCAGCAAGAACTGGATGAAAAAAGCCACGGATCGTGCCCAGTGGCGTACTTTAGGAGAGGCCTATGTCCAACTGTGGACTAGAATAGGTTAATGAATATTGATATTTTAATTACCCTTTAATCCGTTCGACCGTCCTCTGCTCACCGAAAAAGTCTGGTGAACCAATAAAGGCCCTTCCGACAAATTGGGTTGTCAGCAAAAAAAATACCCTCTTCTTCCTACAGGTCAACGCCGCACTCCTACACAAATCGAACCCAACAAACTATACCAGCTTCCACAATCAGAACTAGTAGACCTCGTGCAGCTACACATGGATGAGAACTCTGCGCTGAGGGCAGAGAACTCAGAATTGTTTGGCATGAGAGACCAGCTGCTGAGAGACCAGGAGCTGTTGAGTAGAGAGAATGAAAGGCTACTGAAAAAACTAGAGGATGTTAATTCGTAAGTATGTTCTTCTACCAAATATTGATTTGTAATTTAATTAAACCTACCCACCTATACCCCCGTATTCATAAACGTGTTATAAGCTCATTATAGCTAAAATGGGTTTATAAGCCGTTTGTCTTTGTCTGTCATCTTGAGATTTATACTAGTAAGAAAGAGACAAAGTCCATTTTAACTAGAGTTTCTTATGATTTTTATGAATAAGGCCTTACGACTAAAGACTTTACGGCCAGCCAATCATCAGCCGTTCAGGGTTCCGAGATTTACTATTTATATCTACCTTACCTTAGGCGCAGAGAAAAATAAAACCGCTTCAATATTTAAGACATCGCATCGGTTTTGGCATGTTGTTATCTGTAAACTACTCATTAACAGATGGCGTTAATATAAGGAAAGAATTTAGGGATTGTTTTTTCCAACTTGCAAGTTTTTTACGGTGTTATGATAACTTAGTAAATGTTCATAGGACAATGTTTGGATTCAGCTGATGCCAACGTCAGAGGTCAGTCAACACAAGCTGAATGATTGCATGACACATTCACTGAATATAGTTTTTAAACGACACTAAAATAAATAAAATTAATCGTGATAATACATCTGAGCATGATAATAAACTATAATATATTGTGATCTTTGATAAAAATTATAAATTGTTAACAAAACCTAAAGTTTTCAGCACCTATGTCACGTGTGAATTTAGAAAAAAAATAGGCAGCCCTTTGTAGTCATAATGCAGAACTAATAGGTTTTACCACAGATAATATAATACTATACTAGTAGTTATAAGTTAAGTCTGGACTTTTTAAGTTTTTACTTGTTAACAAGTCTGGATTTTCTGATGAATTCCGACCGTCCTTTTCTAGCGCTTTCTATTGTAAGTTTTCTTTTGGTTTGGATATAGAACAAAATAAACGCTGGGTGTCAATTTGGTTAGGTTCTTACATTATTGATGACAGACTACAACATTTTATGTTTTTCATTTCAGTGTTTGCATCCGATCACCAATTATACCATCTAGACCGAACTACTCTGGGTCCCATGAAGCAAACATTTGGACCAACCCAGCCAGCTCCTCGGCTAGCATAGTCAGCGGGAGAACTAGTTAAGAAAGTTAAAAATGTTGGTGCTATTTTTCTCAGACGTATTTTTTGCTTGAAAAAAATGGCGCCAAAATTACTAAATATTTTCCATGTAAATAGAATTGTGCTGTATTAATTTTGTTGTAAATAAAAGTATTTTAATAGAGCAAGATAATTATTAGATGACGATTCAATTGAAATTGTATTATATTAATCTAGAAATAAAAAAATGTGTGAAATTATTTATTTTCGAAAGCCCTATTCCTTTTTTAAAAGTAACCTAGTCGATATGAACTAAGTTTATTCTACTCTTTACTAGATGGCGTTAAATGATTTTTTATAGGCAGAAGCCTAATCCAGACACCTGGTCTAACCATCTCGGCTGGCTACTGGTTCCCTACGGGTTTCGAGATCTGTTCGCAGACGCTCGAATGATTCTGTTAGCTAACCACATTAGATTAGACTGGAAGCCGACCCCAATAGAAATGGGAAAAAGGCAAGGGAAATGACGATGATGATGTTAAAATGTTTTTGTCTTTTCAATAAATGTTCTTTACTCTTGTATAGGTTGGTTATAAAAAACGTGGATGCAGAAAATATTGGTTATTGCTATAAATACACGTTTTTACTTTAAATTTACTTAAATGCGTTTTCTATTCTCGCAATTAAGTTACTACATTTAGTATGAAATCCAATGCGGCGCCCCTAGCGGCAACTTTTTGTAACTAAAAAGTTTCGTACAAAAAGGTTACCTATGCCAACAGCATGCATAGAATTATAATGTACTGAAAATGAAAAATATGTTGATTAATTCATGGAGACATTATGCTCCTAAGGTAAGTATTTATTTCATTCAGTATTTATTTCATACAATACTAGAAAAACAGAGAAGTAATACCACTTCCACACATTCAGAGAAGTAATAAAAAATAAACTACGCATTCATACCTCTCAGTATGCATAAACATGTATTTATTATCAAATTAATTCTTAACCTACAAAAACTGTTAATGTCTTCTAAACCCATATTTCTTCCGTTCATAAAAGAGATCAGTCTTAGAACTTCCTAAGTTCACAATCTTAGGGCACCCATCTCTCTGAAAAAGAAAAAATAATGAAAAAATGGCATTGATAGAAAACTACTTTAGAACGAATTTTATCGCAGTTTATTTTAGATCCCGACGTTTCAAAGTTTCACACTACATGTTCACGGGTGGACTGAGGCATTTGACGCCCAAAAATATTAATCACAATTATTTCTGACTACCTACAAACAAACCGTTATAAAGTATTTTTATTTCAATGAGTGATATATTCGTGTAAATCTAAAACAATACAATGAAAAAATGGCATCTTAGAAAGTTACTGTTTCTTTTTTTTTTAGATTTATTTAATACTTGACTCTGGCAGTATATTGCCTTGTCGTCTTTCTGCAGATGCCAAAATTGTAAAATAAGAAAATAATATCAATACTGCAGAACAAGTAATGAGGAAGTAAGTCCTCTGCTTCAAAATAAAGATCTGAACAAACGATAACAGATAATTCGGTTACACTTCGGAAAGTGCATGTAGGAATAACAATCTTATTCACCCATCCCTGTTCTTTCATTACACAAATATGGTATGGCTATGTGCCACCTAATAACTGTGCGGACTGATAAGTTGTGGAATTCACTGTCAGCATGTTTCCTGACAGCTATAATGTGACTATCTTAAAGTCACAAGTGAATCAGTATATAACGGGTAAGTGCTGTCATTGCTTAACAATAGGCAAGTTGTGGTCATGCACAAGTCATAGGTTTAAAAAAGAAGCCGATTTGTTGAGAGTGCCACCATATTATCAGGTGTGAGTAAAGTAGCAATGCCTGTCAACATTTGCCAACACCTCTGGTGTTGCAAGTGTCCATAGCTTACAGTGACGGCTTACAATCAGGTGTGTAGTATACTTGTTTGCCCACTCAGTATAAAAGAGAACCTGTTACTCCAGCCATTTAATGTAAATTATGTAAAAAAAAACTACTTTTCATTTATGAAAAAAAAACTTTTTGGACATGACAACCTTTACATACGTAAGGTAACTCTAAAAGAATGGATTTTACTGTATTCTTTATACTTACATCTTTCTCCTGTATAGTACATTCTTTACAATAATAAGCATCAGAAACACCCGGCCCGCCGCAAATAACACATCGTCCCTGATACGATCCGTAGTTGCATTCGTCGCATATTCTCACCAATGTGCATGGTCGCACATATGAATCACATATCACACATTTACCGTCACATTTCTCACATAATCTACCAATAGCTGAAAAAAACATGAATTTATTAGCGAAAATAATGCCGAATTTTTAAACAGTTTATAACTTGTATTACTCACCGACACCAGGTTGTTTTCGGCAGAAAATAAGATCGGGATGATGCTTCGCCATTGTTTATGAGAAGTAATGGTAAATTTAACACGATTAATGTAATGAAGGTGGTTAAAATCAATTTTATAAACACATCAACAATACTATAACCTACAAACTACAAACCGTATACTCTTTGGTATAGTGATTATATGCTGGCTGTGCTACAAACCACAGACAGAATAGATAGATGCTACTATAGTCCAAGCAAGATAGACATTTGTGGATGCGTCCTAAAAAAAGATAAAACGATTGTAAGTTACAATTACAATTTGTAACAACAAGTTTTTGGCTTTATTTTTTACAGAATCTAAATCAATATATGCTACGTATTGTATGTGTTTGTTACTAAGTTGCTATATTAGGTTGGTTTTAGGTCAGTGTTGCCAGATCTCCTGATTTATCAGGAGATTTCCTGATTTGTGTGAGATTCTCCTGATCTACTGATTCTACTGTAAAATCTCCTGATATCTGTGTCATAAAATAAAATCATAGGTACGTCTACAGAGTAAATAACGTATGAGATCTACCTACAAATTTTCAATAGAATAGATTTTGTTTACGGAGTAAACACTAAATGAAATTCTCTAACCGAATTCAGGTAAGTGTAATTAAAAAAAAACGTGTTATTGCAATGAATACTGGATCTATCTATCTAAGGCCTAAACTCTTTTAACTCGTAAAATGGTTGAGAGAAGACCCGTGTCCAGCTGTGGGACACTAAAAAAGGGTTGAAGTGATATTAAAGTTATTGTTAGTATATTCGAAGCCGTGAGCTTGTGCCTAGCTATACATACGTAATAGTAGCAAGTTAACTAATGTTAGTTCTATATCTATGTACCCACTTATGTATGAATAGATGCGCCAGCGCCCGGCGCCGTTTATTGTTAATGTTTTAGTTACTAGCCGTGTGCTGCAATAAATGCATGTCCGTTGACCCAATTTCTTTCACTGTTTATCCCTGAGGAACCTAGCTCTGCTAACAGGTTATGGTGGCCCAGGTTGATACGACGGGAAATGAATATATCGTGTTAATTAGTAATTCGAAGTGACTTTTATCATAAATAAGTGATTTTAAAACTAAAAAGTGAACGTGGGCGTGGCGCGTGGAATGTCACGTTACCTGTTTACTGCGGCCGACCTTAGTGATTAATATTGCAATTAACTATTGTTATAGTGCGTAAAGACACAGTTAAACTCGTTATTAGTTGATTTTGTTGAAAAAACATAGTAATGTCGGCTACAATAAGAATTGATCAGCTTACGGGCGATAATTATGACACCTGGAAGATACAAATGCGTGCCATTTTGAAGAAAAATGACTTGTGGGAGTATGTTACCGGTGAATTGCCGCGGCCATTGCCTACAGATCCGAAATATGCCGAATGGCTTAAGATGGACGGGAAGGCCGAGTCAGATATTTTATTAGCTGTTAGTTCGAGTGAGTTAATTGCGTTGGACGGCTTGGGAACTTCGAAAGCGATATGGGACAAGCTGCAATCGTTGCATGCATCTAGTGGGCCAGCGCGAAAAGCGTCGTTGTTGAAAAGACTTGTTGTAACTCGTATGCAGGAAGAAGATGACCTGCGAAAGCACCTCGCTGATTTTTTTGATGCTGTGAAGAAGCTCAAAGAAATAGGATTAGTGGTTATAGATGAACTACTTGCTATATTACTTCTATACAGTTTGCCAGAATCTTTTACGATGTTTCGAACGGCAATCGAATCTCGGGATAATTTACCGAACACCAACGTGTTAAAAGTTAAAATAATAGAAGATTACGATGGCCGAAAATCTAAAGAAGGATATAGTGGTTTGCAAGGTGCGATGTATGTAAAAAAGAATCAACGTGCCTACAAGAAGGAGAACACATTTACCAAAAATAGGGTAAATAGCTATATAAAGTGTTATAGCTGTGGACGGCAAGGGCATATTGCAAAAGAGTGTAAAAGAAAATTCGAAAAGAAGAAAGTTTTTGAAGAGAAACAAGCTAGTAGCTATTCAACTATGCTTAGTATTACAGAAGATGTGATGTTGAGCAACACGAGTGGAGACTCAGTGTGGTGTATTGATAGTGGATGCACAGGGCATATGTGCAATGAAAAGAAAATGATAAAAGAATTTACCAGCTTGAACAATGAGTTAAATTTAGCAAATAGTAATAGCACGCGTATTACTGGAACTGGTCAAGTAAGCATTTCAGTAGACACTGGTAGCGAAGAGCGCCGAATTGACTTAGAGAAAGTCTATTATGTGTCGGATTTGCGCACAAATTTATTATCTGTGGCTAAAATTACAGATCATAACTTTGAGGTTCATTTTAAGAAAAATGAGGCGATTGTCATTGACGACAGAAGTAAAGTTCATATGCGCGCTGATCGAGTTGGCAATCTTTATCATGTACGTTTGTGTGAGAATAGTGTGAAGAACGCTGAAGTGCCAAAGAAAAACATAGATAAATGGCACAAAATACTAGGTCATTTAAATGAGCAAGATTTAAAGGCTATGGTTAAAAATGATTTGGTTTATGACATGAAAATTAATGATGGTGAAAAACTATCACAATGTGAGATATGTATTCAAGAAAAACAAACGTGCAAACCATTTCCGAAAGGATCAAATAACCGTACTACAGATTTACTCGAGATTGTATATTCTGATCTATGTGGTCCAATGAGAGTAGAATCATTTGGAGGTAAAAGATACTTCGTGACTTTCATAGACGATAAATCAAGATGGTGTCAAGTATATTTTATCAGGAACAAAAGCGATGTCTTTGAGATATTTAAAGAATATAAAGCTGAAGTGGAAAACTTTACCGGAAAGAAAATTAAATGTCTACAGTCTGATAATGGTGGAGAGTACGTAAATAAGAATTTTGATGATTTTCTGAAAAAGAATGGAATTACAAGGAGATTAACAGTACCACATACGCCCGAACAGAACGGGGTAGCTGAAAGAAAAAATAGGACGTTGGTAGAAATGGCAAAATGCATGATGAAACAAGCAGGTAGTCCACCAGCATTTTGGGCTGAAGCTGTGAACACCGCTAACTACATAAGGAATCGGTGTCCAACAACAGCGTTGAAAGGTAGTATACCTTTTACTGTATGGAAAGAAAAGAAACCTACAGTAAACCATATGAGAGCTTTTGGATCAAAAGTATATTATAAGGAGAAAGGATCTACTAAAGGAAAGTTTGAGTCTTGTTCTGAATTAGGAATCTTTATGGGTTATGATTTGCAATCAAAAGCTTATCGTATCCATAATCCGAGCAACAGAAGAATCATAATAAGTAGAAATGTAAAGTTCTTAGATGAAACAGCTTTTAAACATGAATATAAAGATATAATTGACGAAGAGGAAAATATAGACACTGAAAAAGTGATCGTAGATTTAAAGAAACCTGAGAAGACAGTAGAGAAGCGTAAACCTCCTTTAAAAGCAAATAAAGATAAAGCAAAAATGAGAAGATCATTAGAAAGTTTAAATGATGAAAAAGAAGATAGATACCAAGTCCAAAGTAGACGGAAAAGAAATGCTACGGTTTCATGGGAAAAGCTAATTGAACCTGCAAAAAGAGGAAGAAATAGACCGATAAGAACGTGTCGAAATAAGTTTATAGAATATAGACCGATAATAAATGAAATGAACTCAGAAAGTGAGGAAGAAAATGATGAAAAATCAGACAGTGATGAGGACTATGTTGCGGGTATTGCAACTACTGAGCAAATAACATGGCATGAGGCAGAGAAGTCAGATGAAGTTCAAGCTTGGAGATCTGCTATTGAGGATGAGTTTTTAGCTCAAATAAGAAATAATACATGGGAAATAGTACCAAAACCTATTGATCGAAAAGTGATTGGGACTCGTTTTGTTTTAACAACAAAAACTAATGGCGATGTAGAACGCAAGAAAGCGAGATTAGTTGCGAAAGGATACTCACAACGCCCAGGGGAGGATTTTTATGAGACATACTCACCAGTGGTGAGATCATCGTCTATAAGAATACTTGCCGCTTTATCGGCAGAATATGGACTTGAGATACATCAGATGGATGTTGTGACTGCGTACTTGAATGGGAAACTTGAAGAAGAGGTATTTATGGAAGTACCAGAACAGTTAAAAGAAGTCTTAGAGAAGATAATTAAAAACCAAAAGATAGGTACAAAGAAAGAAAGAATAAAAGAAAAAAGGATTTTAGAGACAGTTAAACGATGGTATGAAAGTTTAAGTGATAGTGAAAGTATGTGTTGTTCTTTAAAAAGGTCTTTGTACGGTTTACGTCAATCTGGAGTGCAGTGGCATAAGGAGTTGGTAAGAAAGTTAAATAGTATTGGTTTTAAGTCATTGCCGCAAGATCATTGTATTTTTATTTCAGAGAAGAATGAGAGTATGATGTTAATAGCTGTTTATGTTGATGACATTATTTTGGCGACGAATGACAGTAAATGGATGAAACGTGTGAAACAGCAGTTATCAGAGTCATTCGAGATGAAAGATATGGGCGAAATAAGTAATTGTCTAGGCATTGAATTTTCTCGCGATGAAGAAGGTAGGGTGTACCTTAATCAGAGATTGTATGTTGAGAAAATTTTAGAACGCTATAGTATGAGTGAGTGCAAACCTGCAGTAACGCCTATCGAAGTTAATATGAAATTTAATAAGCCTGAATGTGTAGATACTGAAATGATGAGTCGTTATCCATACAAAAATTTGATAGGTGCGTTAATGTTCTTAGCAGTGTCAACTAGGCCCGACATTGCGTATGCCGTAAACTTTTTAAGTCAGTTTAATACTAATTATAATATTGAGCACTGGAAGGCAGTGAAGCGTGTGTTAAGGTATCTGAAAGGTACGGCTGATTATGGTTTAGTATACAAATGTACAGGTTTGCCTTTATTCGGCGTGGTCGACGCGGACTGGGGTGCGAATGTAGTAGACAGAAGGTCTTATTCGGGTTACGCGTTCATTTTAGCTGGCGCTCCGATCAGCTGGGAAGCTAAAAAGCAGCGCACGATTGCGTTGTCCAGCACCGAAGCCGAGTATATGGCGCTATCGGAGGCTACTAAAGAGGTTGTATGTTTACGTGGTGTGCTGAATAATATCGGGATGTATTGTGACTGTGTAACGTTATTCAGCGATAGCCAAGGCGCGATTAAGTTAGCTCAAAATAAAAGCTATCACTCGCGTACTAAACACATAGATGTTAGGCACCATTTCATTCGAGATATGTGCGAACGAAATGTTGTTGAACTTAAATACTTATGTACGGAAAGGATGCCTGCAGATGTTTTGACGAAAGGTTTGTGCGCATCAAAACATCTTGAATGTGTGCGTAACTTAGGAATTACGGATTGTAATGAATGAAATATAATAGTTGAAATGTTTTGTTTGTTACCTGGCATTTTGTAAGTGTTTGGGTCGCTCACTAGTTCGAGGGGAGGTGTTAGTATATTCGAAGCCGTGAGCTTGTGCCTAGCTATACATACGTAATAGTAGCAAGTTAACTAATGTTAGTTCTATATCTATGTACCCACTTATGTATGAATAGATGCGCCAGCGCCCGGCGCCGTTTATTGTTAATGTTTTAGTTACTAGCCGTGTGCTGCAATAAATGCATGTCCGTTGACCCAATTTCTTTCACTGTTTATCCCTGAGGAACCTAGCTCTGCTAACAGTTATTAAGTCTATTTCTTGGACATTGCTGTTAAAAAAATAAATAAAGAAATAAATCATTTAACTTGATAGGAATTACTAAAAAATAAAAAAAATCATTTAACTATTTAAATCACTTAATTACTTTTGCGGTACCATTTGATATGTTATAACATACATTTAAATTTTGCATGTAATAGATGTCGTTTAGTTTTTTGTTTGCAGCAACTGGAGATAAAAGACGTTTTACTATCAGCTAGATTTAAATATAGTACCGCAGTGGCAAGACTATTTTAACAAATTAATTTAATACAGGCCAAATTGAGAAATAAATTGAATACCAGTTATTGCAGAAATTAGGACTAAAATTGTACTGAAATATAAAAATTGATTTAATTTTCAAAAACAAAGCTAAAAAGTCAAATGTATGAAAAGTATTAGTTATTGATTATGAATATCGTAAAAATAAATAAATATTTTATTCATTTCCTGATTTTTCAGGTCAATCTCCTGATTTTTTTTCTATTATTTCCTGGATTTTGAAATTTTGATCTGGCAACACTGTTTTAGGTTAATATCTTGCGAAAACACACAAGAAAATCTTTTTGAAATTTCATAAATAGAACGCAACCAGAAGATCGTTCAGAAACTATACGAGGGAACCTCATGAATGAATAAATTCTCTCCACAGATACCAAACCGTTTGCTTTCTTTTTGAACGTGTCTCAACCTGTCAAAATTTATAGATCGTCAAATCATAACATTTTGATCCCGCATGTTTTTTCTATAGTATATCTATTCTTTTCAATTTAAAATGACTGCGGATTCTGATAGTGAGAGTAGTGGTAGTGATGAGCAACAAGCTGAAAATGAGGAACAGGAAGAAAAATCAGCAGAACAACAGAACGACGACAGTGAAGATACCACGACATTCAAAGACTTGGTTAGTTTACACCAATTTATTTCATGTAATTCTAAATAATTAAGAAAACTGTTTAAATTTCAACAAATCACTAGTATTGTTGTACTGTCCAGTAAAATATTTTCACAAAACTAACAACTTTTCCAAATTTTGAGGTTATGTTGACAATAATGTAATTTTTTTATTGTAGGGGGTAGTCGATGTACTATGCGAAGCTTGTGAAGAGTTAAAATGGAAGAAACCATCAAAAATTCAAAAGGAATCAATTCCTGTGGCATTGCAAGGCAAAGATATTATAGGGTTAGCGGAGACAGGTTCAGGAAAAACAGGAGCATTTGCCCTACCTATATTACAAGCTTTGCTAGAAAATCCACAGAGATACTTTGCTCTCATCCTTACTCCAACAAGAGAGTTGGCATTCCAGATATCAGAGCAGTTTGAAGCATTAGGTATGAATGCAGCAGATCTGTTTTTATCATAAACATAACATAGTAACATAGTACGTGAAGGTGTAGGCAGAGGTGAATATCACCCACTTTTCGCTGGCTATGATTATGTCCCATACATAATAGGGGGCGAACATATTGCTGTTCATTTTTTTTTCACTTTTTTCTTTTTTTTTGCTTCTTACTCACTTTTTCTCTTTATCTCACTTAGGCAACAAACATTTTCACTGGCAACCATAGGAGCTTAATGCCTTATTTTTTTTTTCTCTTCGTCTATATCCAACTGCGATCAGCCTAATGCCTAATTTAACTAGTTGTTTGCCATACATGTGTGTTGAATAAGTTTTTTGCAGTACAACAGGGCCCTGGTTCTCACGCTTTAGACATGTATCTCTAATTGACATTTGTCGACCAAAATTGGCAATTTCTTTTGTTTTATCCGCCATTTTTTTCGACATGTCTATTAGAGATCGGCGAGAAAATAGACAAATGTCGAATAAAAATCACAAAACAAATGAAATCGCCATGTTTTTCGACATAAATCTATTAGAGATAAATGTCTAAAGTGCAAGTTTTTTTTTACTTATTTTGTTTTAACAGATTCTGTCATTAAGCTTTATTGTCAATATGCATACTCCATTGCCTGCTGACTCTTACCTAGTTTTTCTCTATGAGTGAGTAAGGGACCATGTCTTACCTCCGTATGATGCTAGCGTGTATGTAATAATGGTCATAATTAAGGAAAATATTTGTAATAAAGTATGTATAATTGCAGGTGCGAGTATAGGAGTGAAATGTGCAGTAATAGTAGGAGGAATGGACATGGTGGCTCAGGCACTAATGTTGTCAAAGAAGCCACACATCATCATCGCAACACCAGGAAGACTGGTCGACCATCTGGAGAACACTAAAGGATTTAATTTGAAAGCTTTGAAATTTCTTGTAAGTCTTACTTTGTGTAAATTTGGGACGTTTCATCAATATCAGCCAGAATTAATCTATAGCTGGACGTATTAAAACCCTCCCAGCCATATTCTAGCTACGGCGGCCAGTTTGAGCTAACTAGCTAGGTAAGAAAGAAATATTATAGTGCACAAGTGTGTGCACAAATACATGTTAAACAGGTGCATTCCATCGTAGACTGTATCATTGCTTAACACCAGGCAAGTTGTAGTGAAGAGCTAGCCTATTTCATGATAAAAAAAATGGAATGGTTTTACTAATACAACTGGTGAAAGTACAGACACAGAACCAATGGCTGATTTATGTGTTCTTCAAGGTATAAGTCTCTCTTGAAGTACACCACATAATTCCTGATAACTGATATTTATTTTTATGTATTTACTACACCAAAATTTACATCACATAACCAACTAATTATCCTGTTTGCTAACTTCTTTATAAAATTTTAATGGAATAAATGTTTTTTTCTATCTTCATAGGTAATGGATGAAGCAGATCGCATATTAAACATGGATTTCGAAGTAGAAGTCGACAAGATTTTACGTGTGATCCCTCGGGAACGACGTACTTACCTCTTCTCTGCGACTATGACAAAAAAGGTTCAAAAACTACAACGGGCCTCCTTGCAAGACCCTGTGAAAGTGGAGGTCTCAACCAAGTACCAGACTGTGGAGAAGTTGCTGCAGTATTACTTGTTCATACCAGTGAAGTATAAGGTTAGTTTGAAGATTTTCATAACCCTAATTGGCATCGCATAAAATAACATTCCCAAGAGGCATAGTTTTTGAATAAAAAGTATTAAAAACTGCGTCCAGGGAGATTGTGTAAAAAAAGACAGGCATTATGTAAAAAAAATGCGAATTTCATTAGTTTTCCATGACCTATGACACTTCTCTATTAGAGATAAATGTCTTAAGCGTGAGAATCGGGGTCCAGGCCTTGTGAATGAGCCTCGAGAGTGCCACCGCCAGCTGCACATGTGAAAGAAGCTAGGTGTGCTCACGAAAAACGCGCGCGGCTGGCAAGCCGTGCATTTGCCAGTTCTGTACTCTTAGTATGAGTTGTCAATACGAAAACAGTTTTCGAATACTATACATGTCAAGATGGTGAGGTGAAATACAGAACTATCTACTAATTATTTTACCTAGCTTATTTACAATTCATTTCATTCTATTTCTAGCATACTTACTTTCTTTTTAATCAATGATTTCAATGAAGGGATTTCATTTGAAATGGCATTTTGACAAGTTCAAACTGGATACTACATATTGAAACATAAAAATAAAGGTAATAAAAACAAAATATGTTTCCAGGACGTATACCTAGTACATATCCTGAACGAGATGGCAGGCAATTCGTTTATAGTATTCGTAGCAACGTGCGCGGGCGCATTGCGCGCGGCGCTGCTCCTGCGCAACCTCGGACTGCCCGCGGTGCCTCTACACGGACAAATGTCACAGAACAAACGTCTCGCCGCGCTCAACAAGTTCAAGAACAAGAGTAGATCTGTACTTATTTGTACTGATGTCGCTTCTAGGTAAGTTGACGTAAAAAGTTAACGTTTATGACTGATTGATACGCGGCACGGCCTTAGTTATATCGCCGTGAGCCCCATATTCTAAAGGAGTAACCCGAATCTGTTAATAATTCCATTGAAGTTTTAGACTATAATTTACCCTACTCATAGACAGATGGCGCTAATATATTAAGGTCGCTCTATTAGACAATAGATGTCGCTGCCCGCCTTAGCAGTATCTAGTATAGTATTATTTTAGCGATGGCAGTACATTTATTAAATACGGTATTTAATTTTACCTTTGCAGAGGTCTGGACATACCCCATGTGGATGTGGTCATCAACTTAGACATACCACTGCATAGTAAGGACTACATCCATCGCGTAGGACGAACAGCGCGCGCTGGAAGAGCTGGCAAAGCTATTACCTTTGTGTCACAGGTTCGTTTATTTATAAAAACTGAATTGAAATTTATTTATTACCTAAACCAGTTTCTGACAATAACCAAAAATATATCTGGTTTAGTGCATGATGATGAGTGATGCGGTTCAATTTATACAAAAGCTAACGTCATCGAGATGGTGGAGTTAAGAGTTATACTTACTGTATCTTATCTTCTTGTTGTAACACAGTACGACGTGGAGTTGTATCAGCGTATTGAGCAACTGATCGGCAAGCAGTTACCGCTGTACCCCACCGATGAAGCTGAGGTCATGGTGCTGCACGAACGAGTGGCGGAGGCTCAGAGACACACTAACATCGTGAGTTTATTTATAATTGATATTATATAGTAATCGCACATGAATAAACATATATAAGTTAAGTTCGTGAACTCGATCCTTGATTTCAACATTGCCATTGGTCTCAACAATAACGTTTTACAGGAAATGAAGGAGCTAGAAGATAAAAAGAATACAAAGGGCAAGAAGCGCGGCGCTGACTCTGACGATGACACTGAAGAAGCTGCCGGCGTGCGCAGACGCATCAAGGGCAAGCCTAACAAAAACAAACATGGCGGCAAGAGGAAGAAACGCTGAATATACGAATACTCTTATCATTGTCATTTTATTCACTTTGTTTAGCTAGTTATTCCTTTGCCTAAAAGATAAATGTATTTAACACATTCAACGCCATTCAGAGATAACTGAGACAAATACTTTGCAAAAATAATATCTATTGCTAAAATATCTTATTTTCTCCATACAAAATGGTAGGCTTTGTTTATATTCACTACATTGACCTCTAAAGTTGACTAAGGTGTATAACCTGATATACACTGACGAGTTCCACTAGTGTGTATATGTAATGTATATTAAAAAAAAATGAATCGCAAAATGTGTTGGTAAGCGCATAACTCGAGAACGGCTGAACCGATTTCGCTAATTCCTTTTTTAGAATATTCGTTGAAGTACGAGGATGGTTTTTAGGCAGAAAAAAAGACTACTCCGAAACATTTCCTCCGATTTTTATGAAATCTTATAGGTCGTATTGTTTTCGGATCCAGCACAGGTGGCACTGCTTTACCGGGCAGGACGACGACGTCTGCGGGATCCGCTAGTGACATATATACATGGCGCTGAACTTGTTAAATCCAATATGACCCTCCCCACGCTAGTGTAAGGTTTATTCGATTAACTGATCTGTACCTCTCTTAAATAAAATATTAATTATTATTTTGCATTCGTGGCTTAACTGTTCTGAGATAGACTAACATCAGGCTAGCTGCACGCACACAAGATTTTAAATTGTTGTATAATTGATTGTGTAATTTTTATCAAGCTAGACTACTCAACCTGTTTTTAGCCAACATGTTAAAATATGACTACTGACTACAACTGAATGACATGAAACAGAATGGAATGTTCTTGTCAGATGTTTAGATGACAACCACAGTTCGCCTATGCTATATATGGATGGAGTAAGCAATCTTGAGTGAGGGCAATGTTATTATTGTACGTGTGCGGCTAGCCCAAGATACGGCAGGATAGCTGTATAACATAGAAAGGTCAACCGATCCTCAAACGAAACAAAAATTTTCAATACTTTACTTTTTTACAGTGATTTCTTTCTATAAAAAAGAAATGCGAACATCACATCACGGCCGCTGTAAATGCGGCCGCACGCGTTCGTAAAACCGACGCACCTAAAGCTAAGCGTCAGGAACACAACGTTGTTAAATTTTTTTAATGGTTATTTATTATTTCTATACCTACTAGTCGTTTGGTAATGGTCCGGACGTAACGGTACCACATCTTCTCTCAGTTTTTTTAAATACAACCTAAAATGTTGTTTGATAACTAGATACCTCTATTTACCTCAAACTGGAACTAATTTCGCCATATGAAACAATTTTTGCTTTAACACTAACATAACAGAATCATTCTAGAAACATTAAATACTTACCGGCAATGTGAGGCAAAAACTCCGAAAAAGGACCGTTACCGGACGAAACACTCACAAGACTGAAGACAGATAAAAACTGACACTTCAAAATGGCTGCTGGTGTTAACGTATTTGATTTGGTGTTGCTATTTAAATAAAAAGTTAGCGAATTGTAGAAACAAGTCAGCACTAAAATGAAATCAATTTACGGTCACGGTGCATGGACATGTCCACTTAACACATACCAAGAGGACAGAATAAAAACTTTAAAATGTTAATATACATGTATTATAATATATTAAAGAGTTTAACATTTTTGAAAATTACAACAAAGAACAACATTAAGATATATAAGAAGCAAATTGCAAAGAAATAGCTTAACATAGGTCATATCTAAAAGAGGACAGTACCGCAAGACGTAAGATGCGAAATTTCTGGATTTCATTTTATAATTTTGTTTTAAATTTCAGTTGACAATTTAAGTAAAAGAAGAAAACTTTAGGCTTTTGGAACTATTTAATAATAACTCTACACTTATATGTCATAAAAGTTAAGTTATTTTAACTTGTATGTGTGGGACATCCCATGACTGGGTTGGTAGACATTTTTACAAAAATGCCCATACGAATTACAGCATTTGGACCATTATCCCTTTTTGCAGCTTGGAGCCACTTTTGTCTCAATTTTGGGTCAGAAGAAGGTCCTAAACACTAATTAATTCTGCTTTCAATTTAACCATCTAATATTGAGGTTCACCTCGTGCATTTTGTTGCATTTATGAAAAAATATCTCGAAACCAAAAATTTTACCCACAGAAAAGACGACGCCCAACAACTATCATTCCGTTAGAATATAATAGCTATTGGCGTCAAACAAAGTGTTATCGATAGTCGAAGTATGAGGCGGTGCATGGTGCAGCAAGCTATATGCGCTACGCACACATTCAAAAAACACGCAAACTACTGTAATTGGTTTTTGGTCTCGTCTTGATCACTACATTGCCAATCTACTGTAAGCGTCAGCTTAAATCCTAAATCTATGGACAAGACAGCCTAGCAGTGGCGAAGAGTGAGAATCTGAAAAGGTAAAACTTAGAGAGAAAGACGGAGCTAATAAGATCTTTAGGCTAATTCACTTAATTTCTTGGGGTGCCGATCAAGTTGCGGTGCAGTTGCATTTAAGTTGACGTCTTAGTGAAAAACGACATTCTAGTAATTGGCTTAAATTATTACGTATACGCTAAAACACTCGCATGAAGCGAACTTGAGGTAAGCGTATCTGACAGCAGTTGTCAAAATTATGAGAACACGAAAAGAACGAAATCACACTGGAGGTCCTTATTGTAGTAACATTTAGGTATCGGAGCCGCCCGCGGCGCCGCCTGCCGGCAGTGGCGGATTAACGTATAAGCACTACAAGCACGTGCTTGGGGCCCCTGGTCTCCAGGGGCCTCCATCCTCTGCTGGCGTTTTATTTTATACATACATTTTATCGAGATTCATCCGCAATATGTCCGAAATCACAAGGCGCGAGCAGTCCGGGAGTGACCCTTCATACAAACTTCCTCAGCGAATTCAATCATTTTCACAAATATGTTCGAATAAAATATGAATTTTCAGAAACAAAGGTCACCCATTCCGATCTATATGAAATGATTATTAAAGATAAAGTAAAGTGCGTTTTCCCAAATATAGAAGTGGCGTTTAGAATCTTTCACAGCTTAATGATTACTAACTGCTCTGCTGAACGATCCTTCTCACAACTAAAAAGATTAAAAAACCCTCAAAGAACAAAAATAAATTAATTAGCATTAATGTGTATTGAGGCAGACATACTTCGTCAGATAAATTTCGACGATGTAATCTCGGAGTTTGCTCTGATTAAGGCAAGGAAAAAAATGTTTTAAGTTATTCTATTTCTAATAATAATGTCTAATAATAATCAGGGGCGTAGCTACCGCCGTATTTGCCGTATCAATTATACGGGGCCCCGGGCCACGGGGGCCCCCAAAGTGTGTAAGGAAAAATAATAAAAACTTTCTAATTTATTTTATTTTACAAATGACAAAATTCTATAAAACAATTCCTTTTATATTTGTAAAATGGGTAAATTATGTGATAAATAAATATTTCTTCTCACAATATTTTTTTTCTTTTGTGAAAAATCTTTACCTCCATATAAGGGCCTCCAAAAAATTTTTTATATGGGGCCCCCACAAGGCACGCTACGCCACTGATAATAATATAATAGGTAATGTCTATTTTGATGAACTTTCATTTTATACCTACTTTCTACCTTCCATTCCATTCCTTTCATTTCATTTCTTTTTTCGATTTAAGCAATAGAGGGCCTACACAGGCTCTGTGCTTAGGGCCTCGGATACTCTTAATCCGCCACTGCCTGCCGGCACTAGGCACTAGTCACTATCACTAGTCAGTGGTCACTACCACTAGCCATGAGCCATTAGCCACTAGCCACTAGTCACTAGGCAGTACTCAGTACTCAGTCTACAGCAACATCAACATCACACGCGGCCGGCCGCGCCGCGCCGGGCCTCTCAACACTTTAATTAATTTCAAACTATTCCGATGTCTATACAAGTTAAAACGAATGACCTATATCACTCGCGAATGACTCGCCGGAATGTGCGTGGCAGTTCAGTTCAGGTTGCGACCTACTAAGTACTTATATTCGAACGTGAAGTCCTCCTTCTTTCTCTGGCCCCACTTTTCATAGTCGAAATAGATATATGTGCCCTGGAACACAACAAAGTAACATTCAATACAATATTCCATAATTCTATAAAAATAATATCTCCCAACCTTTAGTTCTTTTAGCTAAGAACACTCTAGACTAATTCAATGCTTTGAAACAAAGTGTGGCGGCGACACAAGTCGAGATTTTTTATTTTAAATGCATTATATCAATCTTCGTTTGTTTTAACATCTTTCATACATTGTTTTCCCTTTCAAAGCAATTACATTTATTAAATGCACAGTAATGCGAAGATTGTAGGGACACCTTTTTTGCAAACAAGAACCAACTCTCGAGTTAAATTGAGTTGAGTACATAGATGGCTCTCAAATCACGCGTACTATCTTTCCAAAAATAATGGTTCCATTTTACAGACTAAGAAGTGAGATGCTACACTGTCACTTGCGGAACCAACCTAACTTGGCCATCTTTAAAAAAACATTAAAGGTTATATTATGGTCCTCTAAACACTAATTATAAATAATAATTAAATAGAGCCATTGCAATGTAATGACATTAAAAAGAAATACATTTATACTTAGAAATATCACAATGAAATCGCACTTCATCCATTTCACAAGAAGGAACTTAGTAACTAAATATGTTGCAAGAAAGAACCAACCGGATTTTTAATGATTTACTTTATACTATAACGGTAACTTATAAATCTATTTTTTTTTAAATAGGCTGCAGTATCTCACATAAGGTTAAACAACTCATTCAATAACGTATTACGTACTCATCGGTTCGATCATCCTCGGACGGCTCAAAGTCTGGTGAACCAATAAAGGTCCTTCCGGCTGAATGGGTTAGGTCATCCGAAAAAAAAATTATGCAGCTAAGCATTTGCACACTATCTGTTCGTTTACTCGAAACCGATTGTTGGTTCTTGTTTGCAAAAATAGGTTCCAATTATAGTGAATACTATTCACAAGAGTGAGTTACCTGTTCATACTCCTCATTGATGACTTTCGGTTCCTCGTGTCGTTGGAACCACATCATGTACTCGGTGTGGTAGCGCCAGCTCTTCTTCTTGAGCGCCTGGGCGGCGAGGTACTGCTCCTTCGACCCCTCCATGTAGTAGAACACGAAGAACAGTGTATCCGTCGACAACAGCTCGTAGTTGATCGTTACCGAGTGAGGTAATAACAACTGGTGTTAAAGACATGATTAAATAATATATTTGAAAAAAAAAACAACCAACTTCAACATTTTAACAATAGTGCAAAATCCGCTCAACCGATTTTAATAAAACCACCTGGAAAGTATACCCCTTAAAAAAAAATCAAAATCGATCTATAATTGGTGAAATTATCGCGTAACACGTACATACAAACAAATATACAGGCTACAGTCAGTAAAAATTGAAATCCTTCTTTAGGAAGTCTGTTGAAAATTACAATATTTTGTCTTAATAAAACTAGAGAATGGGTGAACTGATGTGGCTTATTTCAGTTTTGAAATATTTATAGAAGTCTAAAGTAGGTTTATAACGCGGCGGTAGGACTGTCAAATCGGATTGGTTAGTTTACACACGTGTTCCCGATACTTTTGTGATTTTTCTGTGGAAACTAATCAAATTTGAGCTTCAATACCTTTATTCCTTCACCCTGTGGTGTCTTTTTTATATATTCTGTGTTGTTTTGTGTTGTAAATTGTGTGATTTTGGTTTAAAAAAGAAACTATCCTGTAACAATTTGGCAAATAGGGCCTAAATTTTAATTATATTATCCGATGATGAGCCACCCGATAAACCTATCACTCTAAAATGTCCAGCGGAAACTTTAGACTGTCCCGCCAAGAAAAATAAATCACTTGCAGTGTCGGTGCAACATGAGTACACAATGACATGCCCGGAATATGACAGTGAAATTAAATATGGTCCCACAGATGTCGGACCATTTTTGGTTCACGTAACTTCGTCCTCAACCTCATTTGTACATTCTTGGTGTCTCTAAAGGTGGCATCATATAATATAGGCCGCAATAAAATCGCCGTCGAATTTGTAAATTCTGATTATACTAATAAGTTTGTAGAAAATAAATCGCTTGAATATCATAAATTACTTGCTACGATCCCAAGATTTCACGTAACTCGTAGCGGCGCGGTTAGAAATGTACCCAATGACTGGTCCTTAAATGAGTTGAGGTCTATCATTTTATGGTTCTAGTGGTAAAGTCATAAAAGCCCGCAGACTTAACAAAAAAATAACGAAAGACGGGAAAACCGAACGGGATCCCATTACATCTGTTGTATTAACTTTCTTAGGTAGAACTCTTCCAGACCGTGTTTTCGGTTTTAATGCGTCTTTGCCTGTTGACGTCTATCAGTTACCAACTATACAGTGCAGAGTCTGCTGCAGATTTGGTCATATTTCGTCCCAGTGCCGCTCCTAACCACGATGTTATAAATGCTGCCAGCCCCATCGTGGCTACACATGTGATGTCTCCGAAGATCAAGCCACCTGCCTATTCTGTTCTGGTCGCCATATCGCTACCTACCCTCAATGTCCAGAACATATTAGACAAAAAAATATAAGGTTAGTGATGACAGAAGAGATCATACCATTTTCTGAAGCATCGTGACGATTTCGTCCCGTCAGAACATCCTTTGCTGACAAGGTTAGGTCCACGCTCTCATCCTCGCCTCAATACCAGTCTCCTCTCTCGAAATCCTATAAAAAAAACTATTTTCATTGAACGCCGTCCCCGTCCTGTCCTAGAACCAAGATACGACCCCATAGAATACTACAGACTCTCACAATCCCCAAAATCTTCTCAACCTAATGGTTGTGCCTACCCTAGTACATCTCTTTTAATTCATTTTATAGAGAAATTTTGTGATGCCATTCCCCATAACGTCTTGTACTTACTTAAAGATCTCCTGTCCCACTTCGCTTCGCAAATGGCTATAAATTTCCTACAATGGAATTCAAAATTCAAACATCAAAAATAGAAAACACGAACTTATCAGTTTAATTAATAACCATGATCTCTCTGTGCTAGCTATCTCTGAGACTTGGCTTAAACCAAGTTTCGCATTCAGATTGGCCGGCTTTTCTTGTCTACGTGATGATAGGGTGACGGCTACGCTGGATGTGCCCTTCTAATCAGTAACTCTCTTTCATTTTCTAGAATTCCCCTACCGCCCCACAATCTGAACCTACATGTGGTAGCTGCTAAGGTGCTTGGTGCAACCTTAGTTTCAGCCTACAACCCTCACCCTAGTTTAGAACTGGTCACTGAACTTCGCCAGTTATGCTCCAATATTTCTGGTCCTTTTAACTCCCACAATACTCTTTGAGGCTCTCACTACTGCCATTCCATTTCAACATTTTTGATCGATCTCTTCGAAGATCTAGATGTGTGTGTCCTTAAAGATGGCTCCCCCACAAGAAGGGTATCCCCCCAACAAAATGTAAGCACCATAGACATTTCATTAGCTTCCCCATCTATAGCATCGGCTATCACCTGGTTGGTTCTTCAACTTTCGTTAGGCAGTGATCACTTCCCCATTACCGTTGAATGGAAACACACCTTTACTCCAACTCCCGATCCACCCCTCTTCTTAAATACAAAGTGGCTAAAGCTGATTGGGACAAATTCTTTTGTCCTTGATCTAAAAATATCCTCCTTGGATCCTGTTACTCCAGACAATTTCCTTACTTCCTATTCAAACTTTGTCAACACCATTATTTTTGCTACAGATTCGTCAATCCCTTTGAAAAATTCCTCCAGCAAAAAGCTTTCGTCTTCTCCCTGGTGGGACTCCGAATGTACTTCCCACATCCGCCAACGAAATGAAGCAGAACAAACATACGCTTGTGACCTCAGTATGGAAAACTATTTATCATTTTGTAGGATTCTCCTTCATCCTCCTTCATCACTAAATCTTTATTCATTGCGAAATCACACTTTTTAGATATTGTCAACCAGATCTTTGTCTCTTCTGCGTTTCCAGAGTCCTGGAAAATTCAAATTGTCCCATCCCGAAACTAGGCAAAAATTCCAATGATCCCGATTCGTACCGCCCTATAGCACTTTCATCTCGAACACAGACTACTAAGAGAACCTATCCTCGAATGATTATATCTTAGACATGCCGGTTTCCTCAAAATGTTTTCCTTCTACGATATTCAGCAGCGGAGATGACACAATTAAATAATAGATAAATAAATCCTTACCGTGCCAAAAAGGTAAACAATGCTTCAGTTTTCGTATCACTTAGAATATCACGATTTTATCAATCAACCACACAAAAAAAATACTATCGACTTAAAAATGTCTTAATCCATTGAGTAAACACTTTAACTAAGAAATTAACTGAAAAATGTTTCAACCAGTCAAATACGAATTATTGATTAATTTTTTTTTAAATCGTCCTTGCGGACAGGCTAAGGTCTTTCGGACCATACTGCCTCTTCTTTCGTTTTTACTGTCACATCCGTAGATTTAAATAAATATTATTTCTTCCGTTTTGAATTTTTCGATTGTCATCTTTACGTATTTGCATTTGTCTTGTCCAAAGAGCATATAAACGTTTGTCTTGTTCATTCATGTTTCTTCATGTACATACATTGTACAATGTACACAGTCGTACGTAATCGTTGTCATCATTCAGTCGTGGTGTTTTTAAGTTGTAAATAAGTACCTAAAAGGCCTGAAAACTAAATCTGAAATATAGTATTTACAAGAAAATTATACAAATATTTATATTTAGATACATCAACAAGCAACTCCTTAATGCACTGCGGGACCAGTTCCGGTTTTTTGTAGATTTCGAGGAATATTAGTTGATTATTTTTTCTATGCAATGGCCTATACTTATCTCATTGTCAATTAATTCTCTCAGTATTCTTTTCATTCGCTTCTGTGATCGGATAGTTTCAGAGGTTTTTTTTAATTTACTATAAAACATAATACCAAATTTTTTACTACACTTATTTACGTAATAATTTAATTTTTTATATTTAAGTGAAATAAATAAATGACGAACTAATATTTCCTTATTTTTTTTCCTGAAATGGTTTTGGTATTTAGAAGTGTGAATTAATTATTATTTATTTTGTTGTTGTATAGATGATATTAAGAATTAGTCATCATTTAATTAAACGAGATTGATCACTATTTTTTTTATTTCCCTTTGTTTAAGCCAGCATAACTTTACTAGGACCAATTAACCCCTAGAAAATACTCCGTATTGCAATCGTTCCAACAAATGAATCATCGTGGACCAGTTGCCCATTATCAAATTCGAAAAGGCGTTAGTGGTCCCAGGTCCCAGTTTTAGACGAGGACGAGATGCCCCCTAACTCGTTGAAACGTATAGCTTGTAATATTTCCATATTTTTAAAGATTTTAAATATTTCCTATCTTCAACAATAATAATAATATTAATAATACTGATAACATTTTAAAGGAGCATTTGAAGGGTTTTATACTAAAAATATCAGGATTAGCAGACAACTTTAGGTAGGCGTGAATAATCGGGTAAGAAGACGGTATTTTAATAAAATAACTACGGCAAATATCACTTCACCCCAATCTCTCGATAGCACAATCATGAATTCTACCAGTTAATTACAGATCGTTAAGATTACGTTGGATTAAATCGTAACGTTTACCGAGCACGTTATTGCATCTGCACTTCTTGATGACACAACGGTCCAACACGCAGTGTCAGCCATTCTAAGATGGCCGCTTCACCCGTGTTCGGTGTTCATTCGTTCGTTCATAATGACATTTTCGAGTGACAGCTGACTTCACAGACAGACGCGATGACAGTATAAAATGACAGCTGATGCATTAAGAAGTAGATGTTTGGCACATCTACTTCTCAATGCATCAGCTGTCATTTTTCACATAATTTTAGAATGAAAAGTATTATAAATTGCGTTCAGCCCCCAATTCTCGCGCTTTAGATATTTGTAACTACTAGAAATATGTAAAAAAAGGCAATTTCATTAGTTTTTGATGACTTACGCCATTTATTTTCGACATTTCTCTATTAGAGATAAATGTCTAAAGCGTGAGATGCGGGGTATAGGCCTTGTGAATGAGCCTCAAAGGGCACCGCCAGCTGTACGAAAGAAGCTAGGTGTGCTCACGAGAAACGCGAGCAGGTTGCAAGCCGTGCATTTGCCAGTTCTGTACCCTTAGTATGAGTTGTCAATACGGAAACAGTTTTCGAATACTATACACGTCAAGATGGTGAGGTGAAATACAGAACTATCTACTAATTATTTTACCTAGCTTATTTACAGTTCATTTTATTATATTTCTATCATTTTACTTCCTTTTTAATCAATGATCTCATTAAAGGGATTTAATTTGAAATACCATTTTGACAAGTTCCTACTAAAGTTCAGATATGTTATGTTCGAAACATAAACATAAAGGAAATAAAAACATAATAATATGTTTCCAGGACGTATACCTAATACACATCCGGAACGTGATGGCAGGCTATTCGTTTATACCTAGTATTCGTAGCAACGTGCGCGGGCGCATTGCGCGCGGCGCTGCTCCTGCGCAACCTCGGACTGCCCGCGGTGCCTCTCTACACGGATAAATGTCACAGAACAAACGTCTCGCCGCGCTCAACAAGTTCAAGAACAAGAGTAGATCCGTGCTTATTTGTACTGATGTCGATATGTAAGATAAAAGTTGACGTTTCTTTTTTTTTTTCCTCCACCCCCACCCGTCGAAAAAGGGGTGTTATAAATTTTACGCGTGCACTTATCTGTGTTTATTTATGTTTATAACAATATATCTGTGTTTATTTGTTTGCCACTTAAAGCGTTTTTTTTTTGTATTTCTAGTTTTCAAGAAAATTAGACGTTGAGTTTGTTATTAAATTCAACGATAGCTCGATTTTTTATTTATTTATATAACCAAAAGCTTACGTCTATTATTACAGTGCATCTACACCAATGCAATAGAGCAGCCATTTACATTATTTATAACTAATAGTATGCAGAGCTATTTTTGTAAATTCACCCAGAGAACAGTGAAAGATATCAATGCTTTCTGCTAAAACATTAAGTGTGCGCACCGCACGTGTAAAAGGCGCGTCCGCGAGTAGCCTGGTACGCGCGCGCGGCACCGACAGCAGCGGCGGCCGGCGACGGCGCCACACGTATCCGTCTGGGACACACAGTTTCAGCCTACTCAATAGCAGCGAGTTGTCTATTTTACCCCTAATTAATTTAAAAACGTATAGTGTCAAGAACAACTCCCTACGCACTCTTAATTCATTGTACCCTACCATGCCTAAAACAAAAAGTGTGGGATACATTAGTGGGTAAAACGGGTATACCCCATACTGTTTATAATATAAAAACCTAATAAATTTATTTTGAATACGTTCCAACATCAAATTATATTTAATTTGATGTGGTGCCCAGATGACTGCGTTACATTCGAGATGGCTTCGTACCAACGCGTTGTATGAAGCTGCAATTGCCTTAACATTTGTAAAATTATTAACACTACGAAGTATGAATCCTAATTTCTTGTAGGCTTTTTTACAAATATTAATTACGTGATTACGAAACTTTAGCTCTGAGGTAAGGTTTACTCCTAGATCTTTCACTTCCGTGACCCTGCTGATTATGGTTTCGTCCATTTTATAATCTTGTCGGATAGGAGATAGTGCCCTAGTAAAGGAGATTATTATACATTTAGAGGTATTAAATTCCAACCTATTCTCTTTACTCCACTTTACTACAGCGTCAATATCACTCTGCAAATTCTCACAATCTGACTGCCTCTGTATCGGAAGAAACAACTTTAGGTCATCAGCAAACAATAGACAACTTGAATATTTGACAACATTCGGGAGATCATTAATCATGATAGTGAATTCAAGCGGTCCCAAATTGCTGCCTTGACTTATTCCTGACCTCACTACGTACGAGTGCGATTGACAGCCTTCGTAGTCCACGTACTGTTGTCTATCTCGCATATAGCTAGAAAAGAAACTTAACAAATGGGGAGTGCAGCCAACAGCCGCCAACTTTCTAAGTAGTATATCGTTATCTACTACATCGAATGCTTTTCGAAAGTCGAAATAAGCCGCGTCCACTTGTCCTCCACTGTCGACCGTAGGTACTAGTTGAGCCATATAATTTAATAGGTTGCTAGTTGTACTTCGACCCGGTCTAAATCCATGCTGGGCATTTGTCAGTTGGTTTGACACTTGACTTATCATAGCCTTCTGTATAGCTGATTCGAATGCTTTTGCTGGTGTCGACAGTACTGCAACTGGTCTATATTTGTCTATTCGATCTGCTACCCCCAGGCCTCCCTTCGGTACTGGCACTACACGAGTCGTTTTCCAAATTGCCGGAAACACTGCCCATTCCAAGCACTTGTTAAAAATGTATAATAATGGCTCCATCAAAACAAATCTACAGTCCCTGATAATAAAAGCAGGAATACCATCCGGTCCCGCTGAACGCTTTGGTTTAAGACTCGTAAGTGCCTGTCTCACGTCTACTAGGTTAAGTTTATTTAACTGTATTCGCACTGAATCATTCAACCCTCCCGCTTCCCTTACCGCGGTACTAACGTTTAATTCGGCTCTGTGTTTACTATACACCGATTGGAAGTACTCTGCAAATTTTTTGGCGCATTGTTCCGCTGACAAAACTAACCCACTATCTCCTAATATTTTTTTATGGCTTGTGTGACTGTTCTTAGATTTAACATATTTCCAAAATGACTTTGGGTCCTCTAATAATTTTTTTTGTACCCTGTCCTTATGTCTGTTTTCTGCTTGTTGGATCATTATTTTAACGCGAGTTCTACAAAGAGCAAAAGCTTCGTAATCTCCGCTCATCTTGCTAGTTTTATAACGCTTATGAAGTATTGCCTTTAATTTAATGTTGCGAATTATTTCGGAGGTGTACCAATCAGGATAAATATATTCAGAATGCACGCGTCTTCGCATTTTTTTGGGAACGCAGTCATTAATAATGGAATTAATCTTATTGTAAAAAAATGATACACAAGTTTCCACATCCCCTATGTCGTAAATAGACGTCCAGTCAATAGAAGCCATTAAAGCGTACAACTTATTAAAATCTGCTTTAGCAAAATTCCATTGAGAACCTATTTTGTCCATAAGTGTGTTGTGTGACGCAGTCGCCGAACCCGCCTCCCCCACCGAGGTATCGCTGACAGTGCCGCGCGCGCCCCCTGTCACCGAAACAAGCAGCTCAATAGGCGGATGATACGCATCCACTGACACTAACGGCTCGGTAGCTGCATTATTAATTCGTAAAAGCAAAAAATAAGTGACCAATAATTTTTAATAATCTACAAGACGGACTAAATAGAATTTTGATTTTCGTACTCTGGAATCATGCAATATGCAAATTCCGAAAGGACCGAAATTTTTTGGTGAGTCGTCTGAAGACGATCGAGCTGATACTTTGCCAATACTCACTGACTGATACGGGGCACCGCCTTAGTTATATCGCCGTGAGCCCCGTATTCTAAAGGAGGAAGGAGATTCCCGAATCTGTTTATATTTCCATTAAAGTTATAGACTGTAATTTACCCTACTCGTAGACAGATGGCGCTAATATTAAGTTTGCTCTATTGGACAATAGATGTCACTGCCCGCCTTAGCAATGTCTAGTCTAGTATTATGATATCGGTGGCAGCATATTTATTTAAATACGGTATTTAATTTTACCTTGCAGAGGTCTGGACATACCCCATGTGGATGTGTGGTCATCAAATTAGACATACCACTGCATAGTAAGGACTACATCCATCGCTTAGGACAAATGGCCTCTATTGGTTCACCGGACTTTTTCGGTGAGCTGTCAGAAGACGGTGGCAACTGCCATGAGGGCTCCCCATGTGGGGACGAACCTCGGCTCAGGACGTTGCCGGACACTAGTTTTTTAGGGGATCGGGGGGGATTAACTTTGTTTCACATAGTACAAGCTCTGCTTAGTTTGGGATCAGATGACCGTGCGCGTTAATGTCCCACTATAGTATTATTATATTATGTCACAGTCTGTGATCTGCGTACAAGTTTGTGGTCCTGTAGTGACGAAACGGAGGGTCCGTTTTTAATGCGGTTTATTTTATCCAAAAGCTAACGCCATCGAGATGGTGAAGTTAAGAGTTATACTTACTGTAACATATCCTCTAGTTGTTTCACAGTACGACGTGGAGTTGTACCAGCGTATTGAGCAACTGATCGGCAAGCAGTTACCGCTGTACCCCACCGATGAAGCCGAGGTCATGGTGCTGCACGAACGAGTGGCGGAGGCTCAGAGGCACACTAACATCGTGAGTTTATTATTAATTGATATTATGTAGCAATCGCACTGTATATGTGGTCCCCGGGTGGTGCAAATCAGGTGAAAATCAACTGGTGGTAGGCTTCGCCCGTGGTTAGTGACCACCCACCAGACACAGCCGCACCGCCAAGCGGTCCTGCCGTGTTCCGACGCGGTCTGGTGACACCATGCAAAGAGGGTGGGTCGGAATTGTTGCTCCTTATGGTTTCTAACCATATGGAGGCTATTCCACTGCCACCTTCTCACCGATTCTTATTCGTATTCATGAGTGAATCGGTATACTGGGCTGGCGCGTTTCATCGTAGACTACATCATTGCTTAACATCAGGCAAGTTGTATCAAGCGCCAGCCTATCGTAGAATAAAAAATAAAAATAAACAACCATTGTTGAGAGTCCTTATATTTCAAAGGTGAGTCCGATACCGCTGCGCCACTGCTGCTCAATTTTGATAAACGAAACCGGTATGTCTAAGAACTAATCATTCGAGGACATGTGATATTCATCAACCCGCACTTGGCCAGCGTGTGTGGATTAAGGCCTAAACTCTCTCAACTCGTAAGATAGATAAGAGAAAACCCGTGGTTAGTAGTGCGACACTAAAAAAGGTTGAAGTGAGCACAGATTATGGCATGAAAAAATACTCAAATGCACAGATACTATCTTGAGTGTCCCGTACAACTACATTGGACGAAGGAGGCTACTGAACGTGCCATCTGCGAGAACCAACCTTCTCCAGCATGCACCACTGACGCGTACCCTGCGTGTTCTCAACACAGTGGCCAATAAAATAGATCTGTTTTCGAGCACATTGAGTGAGTTCACAAAAGTCACATATTGTATTTTATGTACAAACTTATTATACGGGCAAACCCGTACAAATCAATAGTATTAGTTTTATGTTGAAGCGGCCGCGCAGTGACCAACTTATTTCTTTATAAAACGCATTAAAACATAATAACAATCGGTTAGTAATTGCAGC
This sequence comes from Meganola albula, assembly GCA_936450015.1. Taxonomy (NCBI): domain Eukaryota; kingdom Metazoa; phylum Arthropoda; class Insecta; order Lepidoptera; family Nolidae; genus Meganola; species Meganola albula. The sequence goes on from OW388155.1 coordinate 12,477,222, forward strand.
AAATTCGTCGACATAGCATTCTCCGCTCAGTTGTTAACTCCGCGCCGCGTACGTACCTATCGTTAGCAATATCAAATCTATCGTGTAAATCTGTGTAGTAAATATATCATTCTTTATCATTATCATTTTATCTTTCATTTTACAAATCAACCGTACACTTATGGTTATGTAGGTATTTAAAATGAATGCCTGCATCCATTGCATTAGTTAGAAACTGTAATAATGTTTGTATTAGGTGAATAAATAAATAAATGAATCTGTGATTACGCACTTGTGCAGTGACATAATATAGAAAGGGGGGGCGGTAAGAACTACCCGCCCCAGTCGTCGGTGCCTTTAGCCTTCGTCCAAACATGGCGGGAACCGCACGGTTACTGAATCACGTGGGTCTTATCTTAAAAATCGTTCAGTGGACGTTTCATAAGTCACAGTAAATATCATGTACTCATGAGTCCAAATCTTTTATTACTGTGATGAAATCAAATCGCCATTCTTTTAGCTTTCCGACCGCTCAGCCCGCGTGCGCTACATTTTATACTATATCCAGCAATAGGATAAAAGAAGCCTATAGCTTCCTTAATTAAAAAGCCAACAATGCAATTTTTCAAAAATTATTCACTTCAACCCTTTTTAATGTCCCGCTGGGCACGGGTGTTCTCTCAACTATCTTATTAGTTGAGAGTTTAGGCCTTAATCCACACACGCTGGCAAAGTGCGGGTTGGTAGGTGTCACATGTCCTCGAATTATTAGTTCTTAAGCATGCCCGGTTTCCTTACGATGTTTTCCTTCACAGATATTGAGCAGCGGCGATGAAACAACTCACACAAAGATGTGTGGTCACGACTGGGATTCGAACCCGCGACTATATTTCTAAGGCGAGGCCCGTACCACTGCGCCACCGCTGCAAAAATTATTACTTACTTAAATTAAATAGTTGTGATCCTTTTATAGAATAATCCTCAATAAGTTTTTTCGTGCGATAGAGTACCAATAGGGTTCGATCCTTGATTTCAAATAGATTCCGGGGTCAAGAGTAAGCCAGTTGGTCTCAAGAATAATGTTTTACAGGAAATGAAGGAGCTAGAAGATAAAAAGAATACGAAGGGCAAGAAGCGCGGCGCTGACTCTGACGATGACACTGAAGAAGCTGCCGGCGTGCGCAGACGCATCAAGGGAAAGCCTAACAAAAACAAACATGGCGGCAAGAGGAAGAAACGCTGAATATACGAATACTCTTAACATTGTTGTTTTATTCACTTTGTTTAGCTAGTTATTCCTTTGTCGAAAAGACAATTTAACACAAGAGTATTTAACACGTTCAACACCATTCAGACACCACTGAGAAAAATACTAATATTTTTTATTGCAAAAAGAACATCTATTGCTAAAATATCCTATTCTCTCCATACAAAATGGTAGGCTTTGTTTATATTCACTCATACATTGACCTCTGAAATTTACTTATGTGTATTACCTGATATACACTGGCGAGTTGCACTAGTGTGAATATGTAATTACATATATACATGGCGCTGAACGTGTTAAATCCAATATGACCCTCCCCATGCTAGTGTGTAAGTTTTATTCGATTAACTGATCTGTACCTCTCTTATATAAAATATTAATTATTATTTTGCATTCGTGGCTTAACTGTTCTGAGATAGACTAACATCAGGCTAGCTGCACGCACACATACAGATTTTAAACGACATTGTGTTATTTTTATCAAGCTAGATCTACTCAAACCTGTTTTTAGCCAACCTGTTAAAATATGACTACTGACTACGGGTCTACAGCTGAATGGTATGAAACTGAATGGAATGTTCTTGTCAAATGTTTAGATGACAACCGCGGTTCGCCTATGCTAGATATGGATGGAGTAAGCAATTTTTAGGGTAACTGTATTGTTGTACGTGTGCGGCTAGCCCAAGATAAGGCAGGATAGCTGTATAACACAGGGAGCTCAACCGATCCTCAAACGAAACAAAATTTTTCAATACTTTCTTACAGTTTATTCTAAAAGTAAACAGTCATTTCTTTCTATAAAAAATAAATAAAAAAGAAATGCGAACATCGCGTCACGGCCGCTGTAAATGCGGCCGCACGCGTTCGTAAAACTGACGCACTTAAAGCTAAGCGTTAGGAAGAAATCACAACGTTGTTTAATTTTTTTAATCGTTATTTATTATTTCTATACAAATAGAACTGTACAGATAATTTTTTAAATTATTTACCACATCTCATCTGCTCTCACGATAGACTTTTTACAAAAGTGAAAACTATCAACATTTCGCACGTAATAACGAGATCGCGCAGTACCGCTGCTGCCGCTCGCACACACACGCGCCGTGCACGTGCACACACACACGCACCTGTGCACACGCACACGTGCACACGCACACGTGCACACAAGTGCACGCACACATCCGCGCCGCGCCGTGTGCCACACTATCATATATTTAAATACAAAATTACACTATTGTCTGACGAACAATGGAAAACATGTTTGGTGTTACGTGTTTGTACGATGAAGGCGTCACTGTCTGGCAGTACAGTACAGTACAGTACACTATTGCGTTCGGTTCACCGGCCCTATAATATACTCTTTCACCTCCGGACGCCTCGTCTCTCGCTAACAATAAATAAGTACGATTTACATATATATCGCATGTCTATCCGATAATATAATACATTGGCAGTGTGGCGGGCGTGCGCTTACACAAATTCAATTTATTTTTGTTCAATTTATAATGTACTAACTAAAATATACATAATTCGAGAGGTGAAAAAGTGTATTACTTAGCAAACTAACGAAATCACACTGGAGGTCCTTATTGTAGTAACATTTAGGTATCGGAGCCGCCCGCGGCGCCGCCTGCCGGCACTAGGCACTAGTCACTATCACTAGTCAGTGGTCACTACCACTAGCCATGAGCCATTAGCCACTAGCCACTAGTCACTAGGCAGTACTCAGTACTCAGTCTACAGCAACATCAACATCACACGCGGCCGGCCGCGCCGCGCCTTCTCAACACTTAAATTAATTTCAAACTATTCCGATGTCTATACAAGTTAAAACGAATGACCTATATCAATATCACATGTTCGCTACTACAACCGACGTATGGCTCGACTCGGCACGGACTCGCCGGAATGTGCGTGGCAGTTCAGTTCAGGTCGCGATCTTCTAAGTACTTATATTCGAACGTGAAGCCCTCCTTCTTTCTCTGGCCCCACTTTTCATAGTCGAAATAGATATATGTGCCCTGGAACACAACAAAATAACTTTCAATACAATATTCCATAATTCTATAAAAATAATATCTTATCTTTTATTTTCTTTTAGCTAAGAACACTCTAGCTAATTCAATTCTTTGAAACAAAGTGTGGCGGCGACACAAGTCGAGATATTTTATTTTAAATGCATTACATCAATCTACGTTTGGTTTAAAATCTTGCATCCATTCTTTTCCCTTTCAAAGAATTTGCATTTATTAAATGCAAATGACCCCTTTTTTGCAAACAAGAACCAACTTTAGAGTTAAACTGAGTTGAGCACATAGATGGCTTTCAAATCACGCGTACTATCTTCCCAAAAATAATGGTTCCATTTTACAGACTAAGAACTGAGATGCTCCACTGTCACTTACGGAACCAACCTAATTTGGCCAACTTTAAAAAAACTATAGGTTACATCATGGTCCTCTAAACACTATTTAACTTTATAATGACTAAATGTAGCGATTACAATGTAATGGCATTAAAAAGTACCTATCTTAATTAAAAAGAAATACAATTATAATTAGAAATATCACAACAAAATCGCACTTCATCCATTTCACAGGAAGGAACTAAGTAACTAAATATGTTGCAAGAAAGAACCAACCGGATTTTTAATAATTTACTTTAAACTATAACGGTAACTTATAAATCTATTTTTTTTTTAAATAGGCTGCAGTATCTCACATAAGGTTAACAAGTATTCATTCAATAACATATTACGTACTTATTGGTCCGACCATCCTAGGACGGCTCACCGAAAAAGTGAACCAATAAAGACCCTTCCGGATGATTGAGTTAGGTCATCCGAAAAAAAAAATTATGCAGTTAAGCATTTGCGCACTGCCTGTTCGTTTACTCTAATCCAATTGTTGGTTCTCTTTTGCAAAAATTGGTTCAAATTATAGTGAATAGTATAAGAATGAGTTACCTGTTCATACTCCTCATTGATGACTTTCGGTTCCTCGTGTCGTTGGAACCACATCATGTACTTGGTGTGGAAGCGCCAACTCTGCTTCTTGAGCGCCTTGGCGGCGAGGTACTGCGCTTTCGACCCCTCCATGTAGTAGAACACGAAGAACAGTGTCTCCGTCGACAACCGCTGGAAGAAGTCCACCGTTTCCGAGTGAGGTAATAACATCTGGAATGTTAAAAACATGGTTAAATCATACTTTTGAAAAAGAAACCCAACCGACTCCAACATTTTAACACGTTCAACGTCAGTGCCCCATAAATGGATCACTACGCAACGACCAGGTATGTACCTACGCAGTATGGGAAATTTAGCAAAGGTAAGTAGTGACTTAGTAGTGAGAGTTTATCACAGTGCAAGGGTCTCTATTAAAGCACCTACAGAAATGAAATATCCAAGAATATCAAGTAAAGAACTGTTTTTATTGGTTTTTGGCAAAACTAATTAATTTATTATCATTTATTTAAAAAAATCATCTTCTGACGTTGGATTTCAAGCCCATTTATTATAATTTACGTTTTTAACAACACATAAAAAGATTGAAGTTATATGTGGGACGCACAAGGAAATGAAAACATTTTGTATGAGGACAACAACAGCGCAAAACCCGCTCGGCCAATACCAATAAAATTTAAATCATAACACCTGGAAAGTATACCCCTTGAAACAAAAACAATATATCATAATCGATCTATAATTGGCGGAATTATCGCGTAACATTATCGAATTGAGAACCTTTTTCTTTTTCTCGCCGAAAAAGAAAGAGGTTCTCAATTCGATAATGGTTGGTTGAAAATTACAATCTCGTCTTATTAAAACTAGAGAATGGGTGTAGAAGTCTTAAAGTAGGTAAGTAGGCGGCGCCGCAGCGGTACGTTCGTTTTGGTTTGCTTGCGGGACCGAACATTCTTACCACTAGACTTTAATAAGGATTATAATTACCTGATTATAATACAAAGGCGTCGGGAACATACTTCTAGGCACGTAATGTCTCGTCCGCTCCGAGTCGGAGGGGTGCGGCATGTGGTAGAACGACGATTCTAACATCTGGAACTGTAGTTGATGGTCCTGTCGACATTTGCGTTACGATACAATATTAATTATATTTAAATCATTACTCTTATGTACCCAAAACTGTAAGTAAAACTGTCAAATAGCCAATATTGCGCTATTTATAAAAATGATTGCTTTTTTTTCGCTGAATTAGAACTAAGCAGTTAGGTACTTATTTTGGTAGCTTATAATATTAAGCACTAAGCATATTTCTCCATGGCCTGACATGACCATATACCTTCTGACTCACTTAGCTTCTTGTTTGGTATGAAGATTTCAATAAATTTAGCTTGTAGAAGCAGAAGGGGTGTACGAATAAATAATAACCAAATAAAACTTACATTATTTAGAGGTTGAGGTCCTAAAGGCGCGACTCCCATTAACGGCGGAATGTTCGATTGTCCTAAAGCTGCCCCTCGTCTTACGTTCTGCAATTATAACACACTTTATCAATATTTTGTAGAGTATTGTGTCTTAGCATGAATATACAGAAAATTTTTTACCAAGTGCGCAATTTTTTTTTGTGTGGGTCTGTATCAGTTATTAGCACATTTTCATTAATCGTCTTTTTATATGATACAGTTGATACGGCGGCCAGAGGGCGACTGTACCCCTTAGTATCTAAAGTAAATGGTGTACCTGTTGCGTGTGGTCGAGCCCCGCGCGCTGCACGGCCTCCTGCGCCATACTCTTGAGCGAGGCCGTGCTGCCGCCCGCCTCCCGCGTGCTCCCTGCGCCCGCGCCGCTCGACGCAGAACTCACTCGCCCGCTGTACCACACAAGGTTACACTTCATTAACATCATCACCACCCCACTCATTTAGTTGTGACATCCGATGGAATAATACGGTGTATTCACCGGGTATTGTCCTGCACGTTTCTTTGCAGTATACCTCTCGACGAATAAATAGTGCTGTATACGTTGTTATACCGCAGAATCGATAACCGCTAAACCTAAACCGGAAAATTAGTTCCTGAGTAGAGACCTCGGATTGGCAAGCGTAGCTAAAGATGCCCTCAGATTAGTGACAATCTCAGCAGAGCAGCTGGCAAGAACTGGATGAGAAAAGCCGCGGATCGTACTTAATGGCGTACTTCAAGAGAGCCTTCTGTCAAGCAGTTTACTAGAATAGGCTGATGATGATATTTATTGCGGAAACAAACGATTATAGTGTGGTTATTAGTGTATGAAATGGAATATTAATATTGATTAGGATGTAGCAATTGTTAATGTGTACAGAAAATAAAAAATTGTGCGTTTTTAAAACTATCTGTCGGTGGCAAAACAGACGTTACCGGGAAGGGTCGTCGACCTTTATACTACAGATTTGCGAAAAAGTTGAGTAAATCGTAAATAATACATAGCAGTCGATTATATTGTTTTTCCCGTAAATAAAACAAATAAAAATAAGCATATTGAAAATAAATTACTAGTTTTGTGACTTTAAAAGATCTAAGTAGCTATTTGTTTTCAAGGGTTCATTGATAATTAGTCCGATTAAATAATTTTATTGTTAAATCAGAATCACGGTAGTATAACAAACTTGTTGGCGATGTGCTGCGGCGTGTGGTGCGGTTGGCTGGGCCCGTTCACTGTGAGTGGGGAGGGCGCACTCTCGCTCGCACTCGCACTCGAACCCAACGGTACCGACGAACTTTTTGACGTCTGCGAATACAATAACAAACAATATAAACTATTGTGTATAAGTACTAATATAGTTGAAATAAAACTATTTTATTACAGATTTTATCGCGGTTTATTTTAGATTATAAATCCCGACGTTTTATAGTATTTTTAGACCTCAGTCCACCCGTGACCATGAAGTCTGAAAATCTAAAATAAACCGCGATAAAATAGTTATAAAATAATTTAATTTCAATGTAATAAATTAGTAGGATCATTGCTTTGTACTTTGTGCATGCTGTGTTCTCCTATAATTGAGGGAGCACAAGATCTCGTTTCTTATATTTCTTTTAATGTGATGTAATGTGTTTTCCTTGTTGGAGAACCAAAATAAATAAATAAACAAATGTGTGATATTCGCGTTAATTTAAAAAAAATACTATACTAATAGAGTGAAAAGAAGTGAAAATGACATCGGTTCAGTAGTTTTGGTGTGAAAGCGCGACGACAGATTTACTTTCGCTTTAATAATATCGGTTAGGATTACATCTTAGAAGCCGGTTTTATTGTGTGCAAGGTAGTCACCCCATAGGTATCTCTCAATTGGGATACTGAAACTTACTTTTACTCTTACTGGGCATTTGCACTGCAGAACAAAACATGATACAAGCATAGTCTTATCTCTTTCTACTCATCTCTAAACGATAGAGATAGTACAAGCATCATGTTTTCTTCTGAATGTTATAATATCCATCTTTCCTTACTTCTCTAGATAGTACAAGATTGAGGTATGTTTTAGAAACATTTAGTCTATGTACACATAAGGCATACAAAAAACTCTACAGTCAAAAATATAGTGCAATATTACTCACCGGCGGCGGTTGCGCGGGCGCGGGCGGTAGATGCGTCGTTGTGTGCGCGGGAGTTGTTGACACGGGACCATTTTCTACTACTTCTGTAAAATAAATGGACGTTACCATTAATATTAAATTACTCACTAAGTTTTTAAAAATGAATTTCCTTATGAAGGTGTAATCCTTGTTATACTCCTTAGGTTTGAGTTATTTTTACCAAGCGTAACTGATCTATTTAAAAAAAACTTACTCAATCATGAAATAATCTCATTATGTTACTAAACCACATAAAAACAACAACACGGCAAGCAAAAACGCGTCAGTATAGATGCCAAATAAAATAAAAATTTTTGGCAATACTCTTGTTACTGCATTAATTTTGTTATTATAATTCGTGCGATAAAAAAAACACATCCTATCAATTCATATCATTTCCAGGATATAACAATACGAATACAAAAAACCATAATCAACTAAAAAAACTATTGTTTTAGGTGTCTGTTCACCTCCTTCGACTCAAAGTCGTGAACGGCGACACACATTACTCTAACAAGCGACCAAATCACAACAATACAACTTATATAACTGACATTGAACTTCACGGAAACCGTACAAACACACAAACTACGCAATTCCCAAAACACGAACACAACATCAGATACATACCTATTTCACACGATTTCAATTATTTTTATTAAAAACATACATGCACACGGCACACACAACAAACAATTTACCATCGTCCATATTTTATCCTACATTTGCGCGGGAAAGCATTGTTTTTGTTTTTTTTTTAATTATCTCTTTTAAATATGCACAGGTCTAGTCTGATACAACCTAGCGACTGATTCGAGTCGACAGTGCCATGTCATCGTTGGCGTACAGCCAGTGTTAGCGGTACGAAGGTTGGACGAGCGCCAACTTACAATTAATAGTTTTCGTAATGAGCGTGTCAGTTGGCCTATTCCATTCATTCGCGTCGCGATATGTTTATTTTGTAAACAATACGTTATCAGTAGTGTGTAATGATAACGTGACGCTAATTACGGCTAATAATGTGGTTTGTTTGTTGTTCGCTCATTAGAGGGAATTAAATGCGGAAAATAAATGTTTCGTTTGTTAACTTGCGTGGTTGTTGTGGTTATTATGATTGCTAATTATAAGCTTTACTAACAGTTTATTAAATTAAAATATAACTGCGCTTATTGAAGAAGTTGTTTTTGAGATGTCACGGCAACACTAATCACTTTATTTCGACAGTTGACACTATAGTTACTGTCTATCGATTTATTTTTATTTTTATTGTAACAACCGGATCAAAGTCATTCGATCCATTAGCGGATCAATCCAAACAAAACAGTTATATTAATTGTGTTGTATTTTATTATTATACATAAGTGCCTTTTACATGCCAACAACAATTTATTTTAGAGTAATGTTACACAAACACCCATTAAGGGTGAATGTATAATTTAGACACATCAATTTTATTTTCGTCATTCTGACAATTTTTTATACATTCACTGTCGAAATGTCAAAAATATTCTTTAAATAAATTGATCTGGCAATTAAAAATCGACCTTACAGTACAAAATTTTATTATTTTGACCCTTTAAACACTGCCTTTCAAAAATAAATTGCCGTGGCACTTGACTTCTAAAATTTTTGAATCCGTAAAATATAGGTTGACAATGCTGCTGACATAATGAAAAACAGTGCATCTAATTGTCAGAGTCGGTATTTTTTACTGATTCCGACACTGTATAAAACTCAGTTACGTAAAAAAGTCAGATGTGCCCTTTCGCCTTATGACGTCAGAATGGAACTAAAAAAGCATGCATGTTTATGCTGGCTGGGGAACAAACACATTTGTCACATGTATGCGAGACGGGTTGTTAATTTTTTTTATATTAAATACCATTTATGGAATGAACTATTTTGTATGTAAACTGACTGATTCTGTAAAGGTAAATTATTTTATAGTTTTTCGATCGATCGTTCCTTAACGTAATACAGGTTAGTGAATGCAGTAAGCAGTATATAATATAAATAATATAAGTGTATTATACTGACCTGTATTGTTGTTAACCTGTCGCACGTATTGGTGGGGCGGACTGGGCGCGGGAGGCTGTTTGTTGGGTGTCGACGCGCCTGACACGCCAGTATTGTTTACACTGCACACAAGACAACATTTTAATACATACACATCTATATACCACAAGTCGTCTGAAGTATTTCGACAGTCTGATAAAAGTACCCATAATACGAGTTGTCAATAAGAAAAAAATTGGTTGTTTGTAAAGTAGGTTTACGATCGAGATGTTTACGTGATAACGTCTTATTCGAAAACTTAACCGCACGAGAAAATCTCCATTCGTTTGTATGCCGCTAGAGTGAGAGAGACGGAAGATCGGTCCACTCACTCGAACGCTATGCCAGCCTCCGCTCGTGAGGATTCCGCGTGACAAGTTTCACGGAATGACTGGCAGCGCTCGAGATGAGACGGGAGATCGGTCCGTCTCTCTCTCGTTATACCTGCGATCGCGCTCGTGAGGTTTTGGTGTGACACAAGTTTCTGAACATGTCACCCGACTAAAACGATTTTAAAGACGTTATCACGTCAAAAAATTTTGGAATACAAGTCAAGATGATAAGTTGCAATACAAAACTGTCGACAAATTATGTTGCCTAGTTTATTTCTTATTCATTGTATTCAATTTCTAGTATTTTACTTTCTTTTTAATTTTATTTTAACATTTCGACAGGTTCAACATTGTATTCGAAAACTTTTTTCGTATTGACTAATTTGTACTGGGGCTAAAGGTTGGCTACTACAGGCTGTTTGTTTTGATCACACACCCTGAAGATAACATCAGGGTGTGTGATCAAAACATAGTACTATGCGTTCCAAATAAGAATCGGATTGGAAATCCGCCATCTTGGACCAGAATGGTCAACAACCTCACATTTTTAGTACGGTGGGCAAAAATGTTTGTTCGGTATAATCATAATATCTAGCAGATGAAAGAAAGCATATTATATCTTATTGCCCTTCGAATAATAATGGACATTTGGAGACGAATATTTAGGTACTAACGTGTTTTATTAACTTCCATTAAAAAATGCGGTGTTTTAAGTTAGAACATGTGTATATGTCTGTATATTTTTTGTACAAGTTACCTACTTCTTTACATAAATCACTATTATCACTTAAATACATTTTTAAAATAATATAATTATCTGAGAATTGGTGTTTTGTACTGACGCTACTTTTGCTACAGTTTTGGTACGAAGTTAGCCAGTCCTATTCTTATTAGAAACTCATAATAGTCTTCAGTTGAGATTCAAATAAACTACTAAGCAGAGTTATAGAAATGCGCAGACGACAATACTGGGCCTCGATTCTCGCGCTTTAGACAATAATCTCTAATAGACAAATGTCGAAAAAAAATGGCGGATGTCATTGAAAAATAAAAGTAATCGCCATTTTTGATCAACATCTATTAGAGATTAGCGCGAGAATCGGGGTCCTGACCTTATCGCTTGCTTCTGATTGGTCGAGAGACGCCACGTGTTCAAGCCATTCCTGTCACAAACGATGCGTGTGCGCACTTCTACATACGAGCTAGTTTAATTTCACTATTGATATAAATAATGGTGTCCAGTACAAGATAATTTGTTTTGTTTGTATGAAAAATCTAGAGCATACTAGCCTCGAGTATCTAGTATACTCGTGTAGGTTACCCCTTCACGATCTAATATACTTGTATGTGAGGCTTGGTAAGATTTTACACCAGCCCGCAGGCGATGTACTTATAAGTTATCAATTCATAGAACAGCATAGAATCACTAAAATTATAATAAAATCTAAGCATGCATCTTCTACGAAAATTGACATACACTACTACACTTAGAAACCAATTAATACAATTTTTAAGTATCTGAATTCGAAACTAAACTTCAATCTGTCAAGGTACAGTGCGAGATAAAAGAGTATGTTTAAAAGAGGTCGCATCATTTCATTTTGGTTGACCGAGAGAGGGCATATTATTATGTTCAATTTAGGATCCTGTATCTCAATAAAACGATACGATCAGATGTTTTTAATATTAGTTATACAGTCTCACCTCGGTGATTATCTGAAAATTTGTTAACCTTGGTGTCTAAGATTGGTAGTAGTAGTCAAATAATATGAGTAAGACAAGTGTGTCAGTGGACTGACCTATTGGTGGACGCTGCGGAGTTATTGAGCAAGGAACAAACGTTAGACGCGCTGTTATTGACCGCGCTCGCGTTCACCGCGCGCAACGGGAGAGGTTTTACCGGCTGCAAATATTACACAAACTCATGTTACTACTAGTTTTAAGTAACTACTGATTGGTTTTGGGTTCTCTGACGACATAATGCCTTATATTTGAACTAGTAATTTACAGTTTAGTGTCTTGTGCTTTAACTGTATACTTTTCTATAAAATTTAGACATAAAATACACTCAAAATAAAAGAAATAATACGTAAAACAAATTCTTAGTATAATTTCAAGGCATTTTAATACTAATTAGATCTGTATAAAAACATTTATTAGCAGTTATTAAACAAACCGTAATAAACGATGGTAGTGATGGTATGGCATTCAAAAACATGTCACACATTCGCTATGCTTTTCTGTTAAATTGAATTTGCCACACAGCTCTTCAGGTCTACGGCGCGTGGTCGCCACGCGACAACTAGCAGCACTATTCTGTTGTAAAAATATATCACGCGCGTGAAATAACCATAATATTACAAGAAATAAGAACCCAAAACGAATCATACAATCAATAAATTTGGAAAATCCACATCAAAACTCCACATGACAATATATTATAATGATGTAATATACGTGATGAATTATGATATAGTTCATTCAATATGATGTACTCACTTTTGCTATAATTTCGTCCTTTTTCTTTTTTTCTACATCTATTGAGTCTGTTGAGTGATTGTGGCCTTCTAACGTAGGTGATGTTATTGGACTTGTACCTAGCAAGAAAATAATATAGATAATATACAGTCCTGCCAATAAATGCGGCTATATGAGAGTGAAGGAATAGAATTGTTTTGCGCACACTTGTGCACTGTAATATCTCCTGCGCACCAGGATAGTCAGCTTAAACAGTTTACACACTGAGCCCGCATCGTCGACTTTTCTTATCAGCGACTCGTTCAAGTACAAAAGCTTTGACTTGACATGACTGCTGAAATGACCGCGTACGCAAGCCGCAAACATGCCGTCGGCGACACCCGCAGGTGCAAATCGTCAACATGATTCTATAAAGCCGCCAAAATCCAGCCGCCGCGCGCCGGGCTTTGGGTGTAGATTACTTTATGATACTCGAAGAGAATGCTACAATGCTGCAGCAGAAGAGAAGTTGCTCTACACATTGTACTGCGGCACTTTTCCGCAGCTCCAACAATACTGCTTTAAGCTGTTGTGGTATGCTGACTGCCGTCACAAGAGACGTTAATATTAAGGTTAAATTTTAGCGATTTTTGATGTCTCTTGTTATAACAGAATTGTGAGCATTATTATTATAGGGTTAAAGTGTCTTGTTTTTACCTGAGAGCATACTAGTGGGTGATCCTGGTGAATCGTTACTATTATTGCTATCTGTGGTTGCGGAGGACGGGAGGCCGACACCGCTGAGCTCGATCTCGTCTAGCCCTCGGATGTCGTCGTAAATATACTCATTCTCCTCGAAGCCCGGATCCGAAGACGAGTCTATATAATACTCCACGTCGTCTTTTATCCTTTTTATCTGAAAGTTTTAATAATAATTCTAAATTAAAAATGTAATAACTTCCGATGCATTCTTTTTTTGAAAACCCAGCTACGGCCATCTTGATTACTTCAGCTTTGGAATCATTACATAAAATTACGTCTAAAGGTGTAGGCAGAGGTAAATCACACACGTATCGTCGACTACGTTACACTTCAACCCTTTTTAATGTTCCACAGCGCGGCACGGGTCTACTCTCAACTATCTTACGAGTTGAGTTTTTATGGAAATAGGTTCAGTAGTAAGAGGGTAGTAGGCGATTAAACACAGGGAGGAAGTAGCCTAAACTTCCAATTGACTGCAATGAAACGGGTTTTATTTTGTTTGTTTATGAAAGTTTGTGTAGAAGAAAATTAAAAATAAAATTCTATACCTACCTACACCATCCAAGCAATGGGACATCTAGATTTCAAGTGTATAATAAATTATTGAATATTGTCAAGTTTCTTAATCATAAAATATTAAAAATGGACTTTTGTCTCTTTTCTTACTAGTAAAAATGTCAAGATGACAGACAAAGACAAACAAATTAGAAACCTATTTTAGCTATATTGAGTTTATAAGACCTTGATGAATACGGGGGTAAGTATATACCGAACCATAGACTGGTTATCGATAAGGAATCGATTCTCTATAGTACTATGATACCGTAAATCCCGTCGCAGCGTCACACGACCTATCCAAAACACGAAATGACCTACCTCAAGATACCGGTACGCAGATATTTGCGTATATAAAGACATAACCTTGATTTAATGAATTTATAATGGAATTATTTCCATAAATAGTCGACTTTGAAAAATATTATGGTGTGTTCATGAATGATTTATTAGTAAGGGGCCGTCGCCGATCGCGGATATTTTTTTTATTTATTCTATAATAGGTTTGCGCTTGATTACAACTTGCCTGATGTGAAGCAATGTTGCAGTCTACGATGGAACGCGCCTACCTAATAAATACCGATTCACTCGTGACTTGAAGACAGGTAGATTATATCTCCACATGCAAGGAGTAGTCGCACTAAACCAACCACTAAACTAAACAACCTCTTGTTGCGCAGTCGGATAAAAACTATCCTATATCCTTACCCGGGTTTTGAACTATCCTCATACCAAATTTCACCCAAATCGGTTCAGTAGTTATGGTGTGAAAGCGTGACGGACAGAGTTACTTTTGCATTTTTAATATTAGCGTGGATTACAGGGATTCAAAATTATGTTTTATAACGCCACGTTTAAAAACGCGGGCGGCGCGCGTTTGCTATAACAAACCGTGAGGATCTATGATAAAATTTGGAATACAGATACTTAGAATCGTGGAGGTTAAACCAAATTTTATCATAGATTTTGTAGTATTGTCTTAGATTTGCGCGAATATCACACATTGAAATAAAACTACTTTATAGATTCTGTAGTTTGATCCTTTGTAGATGAAGCGGGAATAAATCAAATAAATGATTGTTCGAGAGACTGATTGAATATGTGCTTGTCTGAGGTCGTTTTTTCGGGACCGGGCGATTCCAGATGCTTTTAGTTCCGGCCTAAGCGTGAATTTCAGTACAAATCAGAAATTTAGCGCGCTTATTATTTTATTAAAATGAATCCTTTGGACCTTATGCTCATGAACGATATTGGATAGCGCGTTGTAGCGATGGAAACTCGCGTCAGCATGTCTGTCCAGGCTGCGTCCAACTCGGGTGCAAAGTTTGACGCGTTTTAAACAGGTTTACCTACTTAATATTTATAAGTGTGAAAGTATTTTATGAATGTTTCACACAAAAATTACAGGATTTGGATGAAATTTGGCACATATTTAGATTATAGTCTGGAATAGCACTTAGGCTACTTGTTATCCTAATACCACGCGGGCGAAGCTAGTACCTTAGCCATACCATAGATTTTGGGGGCTGAGTAACCTTTGTCTGTGGGAGTGCTTTTATCTGAATCCTCAGACGTGGTCCCCGGGTGGTGCAAATCAGGTGACAATCAACTGGTAATTAATGATATTTACTGGTAATCAACTGGCTTCAGTCGTGGTTAGTGACCACCCACCAGACAAAGCCGCACCGCCATGCAGCCTTGCCATGTTCCAGTGCAATCTCTGGTGACAACATTTAAGAAGGTGGGTCGGAATTGTTGCTCCTTTGTCGTTTCTAACCATATGGAGCCCCAATACACTGCCACATTCTCAAAATCAGTCGTAATCATGAGTGAATCGGTATTTTAGGCAGGCGCGTCCCATTGTAGACATCATTGCTTATCAGGCAAGCTGTAGTCAAGCGCAAGCCTATTTAAGAATTAAAAAAAATACATCTCAAAATAGTACAAACCTGTTCTACTTCAACAGACATGTTATCTAACATTCGTAACAAGGTCTCTAATTTTTTTATATGGAACCTGTGCTTTTCCAGCTTGAGTTTTAGGTCCTCCATTCGGTCTTGTTTCTCTTTGTCCAATCTTTTCTTCTTACCTACTAACAGTGACTCTATTTCAGACTCAAATTGATCAACCTGGAACAATAAATCAATACATATCATTATTGAGACAGCAAGGAAGAGAGTTTTATTTACATCAGAAGTGGGGACAGCAAAAATTTAAATACATAGGATAATTTGTCAGTTAGTTTGTTACACAGTACACAGGGTTTCTTCAATACACAGTAGGTCTTGGGTCTAATATGTTGGCCACCTTAAATATATATTATCTGTTTAGATAAAAATTAATTCACATTTGTTTGTAACAATAAAACTCAAGAACTAAAGCGATTCAGCTGAATTTGGGAAGGAAGGTTTAAAAGGTGAGAAATACGCGTCGGGATAGAGGAAGTGTCTTAAACCATGCAAATTTTTTTGACGACAAATCAGATTTAGAAAATTCTTTTAGATTTAGATAGTTATAGCTAGAGACGACTATTATAGTCTTCTTATTTGGTATTCATATGTTGATTAAGAATTCATGGTCTTTGAATAAATGCCTATGACATGTCAAGGCTCTCACAAATGGGCTAAATCTCGCCATTGGTGTATCACACACGAGAGCCATTTACGCTCATTTTTTGTAGCAGCTACGTGTTATTAGTCGCGAAGCGCAGCTACGTTTTACAAATGCTCGTTTTAGGGCCTTTTCGAAATCGTAATAATGGCGTAGACGCCATACCAATAATCGTCGAAGACGTTGCTTATCTGCCACGCGTTCGCAACGAATTCACAGCGCAACCGCGGTGTGTTCGTTGGGTTCCCGCAACGTATTCGTTGCGAGCACACTCCGCCCCACAGCCCCACGCAAACCACTAGTATGATAATGATATGATTTTTTTTTATTTTATAATCACGCTGGTTGTGAGCACTAACAGCCCAATATGTATGATCACCATAGAAGCTTTCTAGCATGTATAAAATGGTCAGCATAGACAGCTAGAGCGAAACGTGTACGGCCCCAGACAACCATTAATGTTGGCAACTATGCATTATTTTAAAATACTTCTGGGGCAATCATCTAACAGGCTAAAACTACCTCCATTAACAGTCATTCCTAACTACGTGCTGAACTGTTAACACTGACGATTAGGGAATTAGCGTGATTCTAAGACCATTCTAAGCACTAAAGGCTACACACAATGTATATTTAAAAAGCGCATTTTCGGAACTGTAGATGCTGATAGAATCTTTCATAATCTCGTTCGCAGTTTAAGAATAAAATACAATGTGTGCTTACCGCCTAAGTAGCATGCACACGTGTGTATTACAGAATAGTAAAATATATACAAACGCCACAAAAACGTGACTGTGTCAAACCACCAGCACTATGTAGTCCGGTAGCTTCTTTTAAAAGGAGTCAAAAGTTCTTACTTGTAAATTAAGTGCGTCGATGGAGGAAACGAGCCATGAGGACATCTCTTCTCTCTCCTTCTGCGCAGGGTCGAGCTTCTGTGCCGCACCCAACCCTTCCTTAGAGTAAGCCTTAGTTTTTGTTTCTCTTTCTACCACTTTGAACCTTTCCATTTGCTGAAAGAATAAATTAATTCATTAAATTCTCTTTAATTTAATAATAATGATGGTGTTATGGTAAACTTTACTGTACAATATTCCATACTACATTTTCTATGTAAAACCTCTGCATAGTTAGATAGATAGCCTCTTTAAGCTGCAGCCAATCCTAAAAGTAGCTGTGATGCATAGTGGTGGTGCATTTAGTCCTAATAAGAAAAAATAGATGTTAAACTGTGAGTATGAGGTGATTACAATATGAAGTATGGTGACACGGGCCATATGGGGTTCATATTAATCTTTAGTGTGATTTAAAACTAGCCAAACAGACCAACAATTCTGTGATGAATAATCACATCAACAATTGTTTTTTTTTATGCTATCCTAAACATAATTTTGGATGGTTAAAATGTGGCGTTTAAATCATTTTACTGCACATAACTACAATAAAAAATAAAATAAAAAACCAATACAATAAAAAACCACAGGGACAGCCTGCTGTAGACTGCAGCTGGAAATAGGCCCCTATTAAAGGCCAGTGAGCATAATCTTACTACTATTATCTAGCTCCTGTCAGCCACAGCAAAGAATGGCATTTCACATATTAAATCCTTAGCTATCTTTGTCTATCCAGCTGTCTACTTGAGTACTAGTTGACCCTAACATTTGTATGCAAATATATCAGTCACAACATTAGCTGCAGTGTAATAAAAAATTGTGTCTGGATATCAATGAATAAGTCTATATCAAATTGTTTACAAGATTTCAGAATATACAATTTACTGGGTTGGTACTTTGTAAGATTTATCAAAATACATTTAAGGCAGTGCTCAATCTGGATATCAATGAATAAGTCTATATCAAATTGTTTACAAGATTTCAGAATATACAACTTACTGGGTTGGTACTTTGAAAGATTTATCAAAATACATATAATTTTTTTAAGTTTACATTCACTGGGATCAACACATAGAGCATTTTAGATGTTCTGCTGACTATCTAGGCTTACAGGAGTAACATCAGTGCTAGTGGTGGTAGATACATACCCATTAAGAACACAGTATGAAACAAATCTCACATGAAGGCACTTATTATGAATTTTAATATATCATTATTATTAAGTATAAATATCTATGGACTTTTATAATATCATATGAAAGTTCATGTTTGAAATATACTTTATCTTAGATAAGAATTTAGTAACAATACTGTAATATAATAAGATATTACAGTAAAGACACTATTACATAAAATACAGTTTAGAATATGGACTATTGTTATTAATTTTGGTATAAATTATATAAATTTCCCTATAGATATCAATATGAACATTAATATTTAGTCAGCAAACTGGATTATTAAGCATTTCATGTTCAAAACAACATTTGTAAGTAGTGGTATTTGTGGTTACACCTGCTTCACACAATAGCTTAATAAGAAAAAAAGCTATTGTTGACATCAGTACTTGAAATAATTGTTTGTTTATTTGGCTTAATTATACATCAAACATTGATAAGGTTTGGACTAAACTGGATTTGTTAATGTAGAATCAAAAATTCTGAGTTTAATAGATTTAAATCATACTCTATTACTGTATATCAACAATATGGAACCATTTAAGGCAGTGTTTGTTGAAGTGTTGATAAAAAATAATGAGGGATATATCTAGTACTCACTGTTTCTATTAGTTTCCTATATTCTAAAAGTGTACTCTTATCCTTAATCTCCCCGGAGGCGATCCACGACTTGATCTGGTCCCGTAGCCTCTGAAGCTTTTTGATCTCTTTTTTGAGGTCCGCCTCATACTTCTCTTTCTGGTTACTGTTCGTCGCATTGTGTACCTTCTGCCAGATGTCATCGAACGTCTCCACACCTTCTGTTACTTTTTTTAAACACCTGTCTATTTCACCTGCAAACGACATTACAACATTAATGTACGAAACCTGTTCCTCTGAAGATAACTACGTAACTGGCCTGTTTTTAGCCAAATTATAAACTATATTGTGGGTAGGAATGCATTAGAGAGCGAAAGACAATGTTTGTCAGTTATAATAACAATCTAAATCCAGTACGAACTACATTAACACAAGTTACGAGGCAGATTGTCGAGTTCTACGGACAAACTGTTAGTGCAGAGCTCTGTACGTGTGTACGTGATACTTGTTACGAGTATTCTGGTTACCTTCATTGGCCTTAGTGCGCCAGAGGTCTTCAAATGACAATAATGCTCTAGAACACGTACCTACATCGGTTGGGGTCAATCAATCTCTAACCTGATAACATAACAAATTACCTTGTAATTTCCTTGTCGCAGCCATAGCTATTTACACATATGGACGAACGTTCCGTACATATCCTAAACATACAAACTATTTACAAGAAAATGCACAAAAATTATTGATAAACAGACAAACTACACATCTGAAGCTTTGTTCGATTCCAAGATGGCTACCGTACACCGCTCGAAGTATAGGTGTCCGAGCGCATCTAGGCTTTCCACCACAACGAAATTCTGCCCCGCGCCTGGAATGGTAATTAGCACGAGGCTTTCATATACAAATATGAATTATAAGTTGTCACAAATAACAACAAACTTCAAATTTTCCACAAAATGATTTTAGAAGTACGTCGCGTAGACCATCAAGAGCGCAGGCGCAAAATAATAGAGCAAGGCATAGACAAAACAGCATTAAAATAATTGTCTGTGAAAAACCAAAAATTATTAATTAATCCATTTTCAATTTATTAAAAATAATATCACTTATCAAATTGCATGTTAAAAATGTTAATGTATTTTTCTTCAAACAATAATAAAAAATATTTTTGTAAATCTGCAAAACATGACGTTGAGAACAGACACGCATTGTCTATGCTTTCATTTTTCTGAAAGGTGGTAATTTTGTGTGATTACGTAGTTACTCTACTTGTCAAGAGATGGCACTGAAACCAAATTATATAAGCAAAAAAAATTACATTAATAGAAAAAGCATTATTATTATACAAAAACTACATTGTAAATTGGAATCCACGAAAAAATATTTGAACAAAAATATACTCAAGGGGACACCCGGGTTTGAACCGGGGACCTCTCGATCTGCAGTCGAATGCTCTACCACTGAGCTATATCCCCAATGACACTGCACCCGTAGTTAGTATATCAATATATTTAATACTCACCCTAGCCTTTTTTCCAGACATTTTTTTTAAAACTTGCCATAAGTTAAGCAATAATACACATATCCGATGTTTGAAAGACAACTTCAAGAAATACATTTTGCTTTCATCTTCACTTTAATAAAATTACGTACCAAATAGGTAATATTAGTTATAGAACTTCTATATCTAATATTACCTCTATCGTAATTAAATTATTAAATTAATTACTACCTACTACAATAGCACCTTTAGTTATATATATAATAAAAAAAATCCCGATAAAATCAAGTGAATCATGAACCTACACACTTTGTCATAAAATTCCAATTTTACTCGTCACCTAACATTAAATGAGGTCGTAACTTAACTGATTCAACAGCTTTAAACAGTACAACGAAGTCATTATTCGTTTTTATGTAGTTTTTAACGATCGCACTAGGTTCACGTAGAACGCAGAACATTTCAAGACTGATAATCCTTTTTTTCATTTAAGAAAAACACTTTTGTACCTCCGTATTCATAAACGTCTTAAAAGTTCATTTTAGCTAAAATAGGTTTTTAATTCGTTGATCTTTGTCTGTCATCTTGACATATAAACTAGTAAGAAAGAGACACAGTCCATTATAACAAAAGTCTTATAAGATTTTTTTGAATAAGACCGTTAGAATTATAAGGAAATACCTACCTACCCATACTTTTTGATAATATCTACAGAACTCTAATTTAATAAAAACCCTAGGGTTTTTATTAAACTTTTATAGGTCTAGACCTAGCTATCTCGATCAATTTAGCGTTCATATAAAAAACGTATCAAAATGTTCATGATTCAGATTTGCTCACAGAGTTGGATTGATACAATGTGAGATCAGCTTAGACATTTACATTTTTTTTGAGGGGAACTTTTTAAAGGTCCAACTGCATCAGGGCGTGACACATTGGGTATACGTGACTCCAAGGAAGTTTAATCACAAAAACTTGCACTACTCCTCTGCAAATTTATAATAATAGTAACCATTTATTTCAGGTTACAAGGCCCATATAAAATAAAACATTAAACAAGTACAATTTTTTCATCTTTAAATACTAAACTAATTTTATTTAAGTATTCCATATTTTTTATTATATTTACATTTTTTATTTACTTGCCAGGTCGGGGTTTCGCTTTCTCATTGCCTGAACGACCGGCAGGTTGCAATCACCCCAAAAAGTGGTAGGTACAATGCATGGTGGATGTCCAGTTACAGCCCCTTCCTCTAAAGCGCGCGGAAACCGGCTAGGGCTGTTTGGACGCATCTGGAGAGGCTGGAGATCGTCGCGTGGGGCTCTTCAGCATCTAGTGCCTTGTCTTTGGCTAGACATAGAAAAGTTGTTGCCTTTCTCTTCCATTTAGCAGCTTCCTTTGCACTCCTGCAGTATCTGACAAGTAAATTTATACTAGCCATCGTTTTAAATAAACCGGCTATGAAACGGCTATTAGGAGGCATGTAGACTGATAAAAATTTTATCATGATACTATCTACCTACCTCAAATACGAGAATTATTTTTTCAGCTTTGACGATTAGGTACCTACTGACTACTTAGCTATTGAAGTAAGGTTGTTCTGTATTCTACTGTTATTGTAATTCATGGCATCCCTACATTCTTAGAACTGTCACTTTGACCGATTTTCTAATTGAATAACAATGAGTTTACAAATAAAAAGGGAGGAAAGGTTTTGTATTCACGGGTGTATCTGGGTAGTACCTACTAAAACCACTTTTATTAGTATTTATATTATGAATCAATCATATGAATATTGAATTGATTGAAGTGAGTACCTACAGCTGCCCTTCCTAAGTTATGTAATAAGTTTCAGGGGCTGAGTCACCTTCGTCCGCACCACACGTGGTCCCCGTGTGGTGCAAATCAGGTGAGAAGGTTGAGAAGGAGGTTCAGACGTGGCTAGTGACCACCCACCAGACAAAGGCGCACTCGAAGCGGCTTTGCCGTGTTCCAATGCGATGTCGGGTGACACCATTTAAGAGGGTCGGTCAGAATTGTGCTACCTTTTCTCCGAAAAACATTCTTAATCATTACTGAATCGGTAAATTGGGCAGGCGCGTTCCGTCGTAAGCTATATCATAGTTTAAAGTTCGGCAAGTTGTAGTTAAGCGCCAGTCTATTGCAGAATAATAAAATAAAATAAGAACTATAACTGGGATGGCATCACTCAGTAACTCCCTGTTTGGCGCTCAGTAGGGTGAGCACGAACTTTTTCTACTCTCGTCTTTCGATATCGTCGGAATGTCAAAGCTTATTTTTGCATGGAAAATAACAACGCCATCAATTTATTTTCCATACAAAAATACGCGTAAAACTACTTTTTAACGGATCTTATCGCGGTTTATTTTAGATTTAGATCCCGACGTTTCAAAGTCTTTTCAGACTTCATGTTCACGGGTGGACTGAGATATTTGACGTCCAAAAAATATTAATCACAATTATTACTAACTACCTTCAAACATTAATATTTAAGTTGCGTTAAAAAAGAAAAGAAAAGAAAAAAGAAAAGAAAAGAGAAAAGAAAAGAAAAGACTGAAACGTCGGGATCTAAAATCTAAAATAAACCGCGATAAGATCCGTTAAAAAGTAGTTTTATTTCAATGTGTGATATTTGCGTAAATCTAAGACAATACTAAAACGCGTAAAAATTACGACGGTATCGAAAGACAAGAGTAGAAAAAGTTCGTGCAGAACTGAAATCGAATAACAGACATAACCAAGAGGTTCCTGAGACCACAAAGTGCCGTCTGTATACATCGGTAGGTACAGCAGTTTTGCGGTTCTATGAACTGTAATTTTATAAGTCATTAATAATAACAAAATAAAAATGTTTATTCAATAAAATATCACAATTACAAGTACCTAATATCTTACAATTTAAAAGACTAAAGTTGTAAATAAACCTGAACTAGACGGGACCTGTGTTTCAGGCTCTATAGTGCAGCTTATCTCTAAATATATTACGCTAAGTCAATGAAATAAATCTTTTTAAAAAATAAAAGTACCTAATGACAGTGATTGTACCGTGTTTGGGATTTTATTTTTAAACTACGAGTAAATCCTCTGTCTCTGAGCAGCGGTGGCGCAGTGGTACGGGCCTCGCCTTAGAAATATAAGGTCGCGGGTAAGAATCCCAGTCGTATCAGCTCAATATCGGTGAAGGAAAACATCGTGAGGAAACCGGCATGTCTAAGAACTAATCATTAGAGGACATGTGACATCCACCAACCCGCATTTGGCCAGCGTGTGTGTATTAAGACCTAAACTCTCTCAACTAGTAAGATAGTTGAGAGAAGACCCGTGCCTAGCCGTGGGACACTAAAAACGGTTGAAGTGAAATCCTCTGTTTTTTTAAAAGCTTTATAACTAGTTTGTAAGCGATCTAGTTTTTAAGCAATAAGTTTAAGTTCTAATGTGTAATCAAGTAGATCAAATAATCAATCTACTGGCAAATATCCTGAGACAACACAATCTTGATTAGAGTCCAAACATTTGTTCACACGAGTACCTAGGAGGTTGTGTTTACATCCGCGATGAGTCTCTCTGTTTGCTGGTAAAACATTTATTTTGTTGATCTAATTAGTTTAACTTCATTTCGCTACGTGACAAAGCTAGACTGCCTTTAATAAATCTCTAATCTTGACTTTCACGCGTTTCTTCCGCGTTCGTTGAAGCTTTCTTAACTGGGCCTCAAGCAGCGGTGGCGCAACAGTCATCATCATCATCTTCAGCCTATTTTAGTCCACTGCTGGACATAGACCTCTCCTAAAGTACGCCACTGAGCACGATCCGCGGTTTTTTCCATCCAGTTCTTGCCGGCCGCCCTGCTGAGATCGTCACTCAACCTAATCTGAGGGCGTTCTACGCTACGTTTGCCAATACTTGGGCTCCATTCAGGAACTCGTTTACCCCAGTGGTTGTCGGTTCTGCGGCAGATGTGACCGGCCCACCGCCACTTCAGCTTACTAATCCGGTGAGCTATGTCGATTACCTTAGTTCTCTGTCGGATCACTTAATTTCTTAATCGACCCTTCAGAGATACTCCGAGGCATATCAGTATCGGTCTTGAAATATAAGGTCCCGGGTTCTATCCTCAATCGCCCCCACATATCTTTGTTTGTGTGAATAGTTTCATACCGCTGCTCAATATCGGTGAAGGAAAACATCGTGAGGACCGACAACGACAAGTCGAAGAAGTAATCGTTCGTAGACATGTGACACTCACCAACCCGCACTTGGCTAGCGTGTGTGGTTTAAGGTCTAAACTCTCTCAACTATCATACGAGTTAAGACCCAACCTAAGACAGTAGGACACTTAAAAATGAATTCAACTGAAGTGAAATGGTTGAATTGAAGTGAAGCGATGCATAGAACGTGACAGGGAATCTCGACATTAATAGAAGCTACGGAAAAGAGTAGTGTAGACTTAATGCTGTTGCAGATAAACAGCTGCAAGTCGCTGTTGTTTGTCAATAGAAGTTTAGATACTTACCCTTATGTGTTTAGGAAATCGATACGGGCTTTCACCACTTTCCACGATCCTTGGCATCTTCTCGTTTCGCCAATTGCTAGCTTGAAGCTCCCTTAGGTCTGCCTCCACTTCATCATTCGATCCACTGGGCATTGTCGCTAGTCCTGTAGATCGACCAAGATATTGCTGGAATTATGTGGCCGCCGAGCCAACGGAGTTTATGTGCTTTCGCTTCTCCATTAACTAAATATCTAGAGAATAGTAAACTAGAGAATAAGCATTTGGACCCTTTTTTTATTTTCATACATTAAACTATAATCTATGAAGTATCAAATTATACGAAAATATATTATGTCTATGTATGTAGTTGTGAAAATAACCTGTAATAAAAAATGATTAAAATAAGGCCAAACTATAAAAAGAAATAGATAACTCTATAAAAAGCCTAATTAAATATAGCCTCTGTTTATATTAAAAACGTGTACCTATTATCAAATTATCATTTATCTTATTTATCTACATTGATAACTAAATATTATCGCTTTGTGGAACTGCGGAATAATCATGATTGCATTTCAATAAGTATAATTAATAACGAAAGTATCTACTTAAGTATACTGGGTGCAAAAAGAGTTCTATTATATTTAGAGCATGTCAGTAGCAGCTCGAAATTTATTTGTTCCCGATGAACGGCAATAACTTCGCCCTCAATTTGCGTGTGGGACGAAAAAATAAAGTATATTTTCATTTTTATTTTCAAACATAGCCGGAAAAAGTGGGTGATAGATACCCAGTTATTGGCTTCTGAAAATTAAACTTCGATTTCTATTGCATTAGGTATATTCCGCTGTTATGATAATACAATCTTTGCACTTATCAGGTGCATGATCAGATCATGTATACATTATTATCAGTAATGTATTTCTGCAAAGTACTCCTTCAGGTAACACAGACGTAAGCGCTATGTTTATGTACTTACCTGGACCCCAGGTATAGAAAACTTATTAATTTAATGTCGATCCTTCGTTTATAAGTTACTAGCTTTCCGACAGCGGCTTCGCCCGCGTGTATATCGGTTATCGCGCAAAACATTACCTTCTTTTTGCGCAGTCGGATAAAAACTATTCTATGTCCTTTCTCGGGTCTCAAACTACCTCCATACCCAATTCCATCCAAATCGGTTCAGTAGTTTAGGCGTGAAAGCAACACAGACAGACAGAGTTACTTTCGCATTTATAATATTAGTAAGGATTTAGGTTATCATAAATAGTAACAGCCCATATAGTATCCCACAGTAGCACGTATTTTCAATAAAGTAGGTATCATGTAGGCACAGGTTTTGAGGCATTGAAACTTCATAAATTAAATAAAAAGAATTTGTTTAGCCATTTTAGTGTGACAGAGTAGGTAGGTACCTAAATTTTGTGCTGAATTAACATTTTATAGGTACTGTAAATAATATTTGCTATCACTAAACTGAAATGACTTTAATTACTTAACGATGTGGCATCGCACTTTAAAATCATCGGTGCAAACAAAGAAATAAAATGATAAGTTAAAGATAACGATTAAGTAATAAATCTAAAATTAGTTTCTAAAACTCTTAAGATAGCGTTTTATGGTGCTCACACGCGGCACGGAGCCCCCAAGCAATGTAGAAGGCAGCCCCGTACACAAAGCTTGTTCAACGAGCAAGCCCAGTGAGCAGTTCCGTTTTCGACCACAAGCTAAACCGTACTCCGAGCCGATTACCTCTAGCGCGTGTAAGAGCCTAAATTGATTAAAAAGGTAAGTATAAAGATATAACAATCTATATATATATATATAAATGAAACCCGTTTTCCGTTGTCACGACATCACGCGTGAACGGCTGGACCGATTTCGCTAATTCTTTTTTTTAAATATTATAAATTACGTACGAGGATGGTTCTTACGCAGAGAAAAATAAAAAAAAGAAAATTTAGAAAGCGAAGAAGTGCCGAAAACCGGGTTAGATACCTATTATTTATTATTGGTAGATGGCACTGCTTTACCGGGCAGAACGACGTCTGCCGGGTCCGCTAGTGTTTTATAAATTTGTATTTAATTTTGCAGAATATATTGTTAGATAATTACAGAAACACATACTGATATTGATCAGCGAACTTACCTGTCCAGATAGACCTAGAAGACATTGAACTAGACAGCATGAAAAAAGCAAAATAAATCAAAGCTTTTTTTTAATCCTATACATAATAGGTTTGCGCTTGACGATTACTTGCCTGATGTGAAGTAATGTTGCAGTCTACGATGGAACGCGCTGACCTAATAAATACCGATTCACTCGTGACTTGAAGACAGGTAGATCACGCCTGGTAAAGCTCTAGAAAAGAAAAACGACCGTACGATATGTCAATGCAATGCTGAAAACTTTGCAACGGTATATTATCTATAAATGAAACACGACCGACTGAACCGCTAGGTTCTCTTAGTAGTCTGTGAGGTAGATTATAGCTATCGGGAGACAGAGATGCCGGCAACGAATTCCACAACTTGGCAGTTCGCACAGTAAAAGTGGTAGCAAAGCATTTTTTGCGTGCCCGTGGAATTTCCACCATATAACGGTGGCGCATAGCCACACCTCTACTTGTTCGATGGGAGAATAAGATTGTGTAATTCCAACGCACACTCTCCGAAGTGTATCCGATAAAAGACCGAAAACGAAACTCCTACGGAAACTTCAGTTGTCTTCAGTCTTCAGTTATTGTTGCTAATTGGATAAGGTCATCCGCATTATAAATAGTTAGTCTGAATACGGTCTTCAAGCTGATAACATCAAAGTAATTGTTTTTAAAAAGCCTTTTGCCCACGGCCTCTCTATAACAGCTGTCAGCAGTTTTTTTTTCTGAAACCGGATTATACAAAACTTGAGTTATTATAATCTTAATCTAAATACCTATATAAAAGAAGAAACTGAATGACTGACTGACTGACATATCAACGCAGAGCCCAAGCCGCTGGGTCTGGAGACTCCAAATTTGGCACATAGGTTCCTTAAAGGGTCTAGGGGTGCACTAAGAAAGGATTTTTCAGAACTCACCCTTTAAGGGGGTGAAACGGGGTTCCAAAGTTTGTATGGAGAAAAAAGATTAGTGAGATCAATTTCGCAGGCGAAGCCGCGGGCGGAAGTTAGTAGAATAATATAAGAATAATATATACTTAGATCACTCGTGGTATACTGAGTCGCTATTACTTACTTGCCTAGATATACATATTTTTTATCCATGCGAAAAATAGGTAGGTATAATTTTATGAAAGTACTAAAGCTTGGGTATCTGCCAACTCCCGATGTTTGGACATGCAATGATCAATAATGATTGATGTTCCGCTGAATGAACAGATCTAGTAGCTACTTAGAAGTATATTGATCTATGAGTAAAAAATATCTTGTGTAGGTTAGTTTATATAAGTACAAGAAATTATTTGTTACGTGAGTCAGTTATGAAGACGCCAGTGAGGAAGATATAGGGCGTTCGAATTCCTCCCGAAATATCAAATACTTACTTGTATCTATTTTTTTTAAGAATATAATAAAAAACAATCTGGTAATACCTATTCGTATACACGGTTACATGTTAAGCTATACAATGCGAGATCAGCATATTCTGGAAATGTATAGCTTGAATGTGGGCTGTGGTAATCTTTCTACTATATAAAAATACCTAAGTCGGGTTTTCCTTCCTGACGCTATAACTCCAGAACGCACGTACCGATTTCCACGGTTTTGCATTCGTTGGAAAGGTCTCGGGCTCCGTGAGGTTTATAGCATAGAAAATTCAGGAAAAATTTAACAGAAAAGCGGGAAAATGTTATATAAAACGAAGCCATCTGGTGGCAAAACGGATTTCGCCGAGTTTGCTAGTCTATAATATAAAAATGAATCGCAAAATGTGTTGGTAAGCGTATAACTCGAGAACGGCTGAACCGATTTCGCTAATTCTTTTTTTAGAATATTCCTTGAAGTACGAGGATGGTTCTTACGGAAATAAAAATTAAAAAAACCCAACCTTCTCAAAAACGGCTTGACCATTCGGTAGGTCTGAGAATTGGTTTACCTAATCTATTTTTGGACCCGGTAGGTAGCACTGCTTTACCGGCAGGACGACGTCTGCGGGGTCCGCTAGTGTGGATATAAAAATAATAATCATATTATAGTGGGACATTAACACACACAGCCATCTCATTCCAAACTAAGCAGAGCTTGTATAGTACAAGCTACCAACCAAGCTATAACTAGAAACCAGATAAATGGGAATATACAACATATAATACTTTTCTTTTGTAAATAAATAAAAAAATAATAATTACACCCAGACTCAAGACAAACACGTATCTTTTGTTAATATTTACAAAAGAAAAGTATTATAATAATATGTATATTAAATACCAGTTATCTGGTTTCCATAACACAAGCTCTGCTTAGCTCGGGACCAGATGACCGTGTGTGTTAACGTTATGGATTATTATTATTATTTATTTAAGAAGTCAGTAAAAAAATAACTTCAAAATACACGATCTAAGTCAAGTATGTCAGTTTAGGGTTGCCAATTCCAAATTTAAAAAACGTATTAATAAAAATACAATAGTTATGATATCGATTTCTTTCTTTTGACTATATTGGGAATTTACAACAGACGAGACTATCGAGGTAGTGTAGTGGGTAGTCGCAGTTTTTTAGTTTTTTACTACTAATCTTTAAAAACTTATATATCTACTTATTTAAACTTGACACTGGCAATAATTAATTTCTGCAGAGGCCATAATTAAAAGAAGAAGAAGAATCGAGATAGTCTCTTCTGTCGTAAATTCCCGATTATGCTTCCCATTGGCGTTATGACCCGGGGAACATACATATTCAGCCTTATCAGGGCGCTATAAAAACCTAGGACGCTGTTGATAAACTATCAAGGGCCTAACACCGTCACTGCAAAAACTAGCACGTGCCCCGGAAAAACAGGACGGTTGACAACCCTATGTTAGTTGTATGCCCAAGCATTTTAAATACAACCCAATACAACATACTAAGTCTCTTAGGTAAAGTTCAGAATGGTAAAAAAACATCTTCAGTTAAAATAATATATTTGATACCCAATAGCTGCTTTTATTACCGAATAGAGCAGCGCCGGCGCAGCGGTACTGGCCTCGCCTTAGAAATATAAGGTCGCGGGTTCGATTCCCGGTCGTGCCCACACATCTTAGTGTGAATTGTTTCATCGCCGCTGCTCAATATCGGTGAAGGAAAACGTCGTGAGGAAACCGGCATGTCTAAGAACTAATCAATCTAGGACGTATGACATCCAACAACCCGAACTCGTAAGGTACCTAGTTGAAAGAAGACCCGTGCCAAGCAGTGGGATACTAGAAAAGTGTAAAAATTAACCTTATAAAGAATTACATAAAAATTGTATGTTTATGCAAAAATTTTACGTAATAATTTAATTTATTTAAATGAATTAGAGTGACCAGCAGGTCATTCTAATTTATATCACCATAGTAATAGGTAGGTATGTACCAACATTGTACTACCCATATTCGCAAATAAAATTATTTCATTTAAACTGTACCTAAATTTCATTAGAAAACAAAAATGGATCGTTTAATCGACCACAAATTATTATGATATCACTCACACACGTGCAATGTGTCATGGACATCATGGTAAATTAATTAGGTCTTAAAAAAGACTTTACGCCATTAGAAATATTATTTAATACCTAAAAGTGTTCAAAGGTCGTCTTAGATTTACGCGAATATCACACAATGAAATAAAACTACTTTTTAACGGATTTTATCGCGGTTTATTTTAAATTTTAGATCCCGACGTTGAACCGCGATAAAATCCGTTAAAAAGTAGTTTTATTTCAATGTTCAAAGATCCTTTCCCCTGTAGGTATCTAAAAATAAGTAAAGGTAAGCGAATGTTTTTAATGAAGTTTTATTTCAAAGGTTGCTAATTTTATCTTTGTACCTAACCAATAAGCGAGCCAACGAATAACATAATAATAAGAAGTAATAGGTAACATAATAAACTTCAATAAAAATCGTTAAAAGTAATATCATTTCAATGTGTAATCATTGTGTAAACGTAAGAAAATGATAATATTCTTATTTTGTTTGCGTCAATAAATTCCTTCGCGCCAAAAGGAAATCGGTCGTCGATCTCTGAAAACAGATTTTCATGCAGTAGATAGCTGACAACCGACGAAGACACGCGTCAAATCTGTTAATTGATTTAATAATCGTGATTACTCGATTATTTTATAATCTGTGGTTTATATTTCTTTATCAGTGACAGTTCAAAAAGTGAACATTTTTAAAATTTGAATATAGAACAGCGTAGTGTTGTAAGGATGTAGTTAATAAAAACGATGTTTATTGAAAAAAGTTTAAAGATAATTTAGTGATTAAGTATGTTTGATTTTTTAATGACTGTGAAAATGAATTGGAAATTGTTGTTGGTTTTCCTACTAATACATGGTAAGTTTCATTTTTTTTTTACTTTTTTAAGATGTTTGACATCAAGAAAAAAAACAAATAAGTTTACTTATTTTTTGTAAACATCGATATTTAGTTTAATTTACGGGTTTTTCGAAAATATATGGGGGCAAAATGATGGGAAAATTAGACCCCGAAATGGCATATTATTATTGTCCAAAAAAGGGTACATTTACCATGAAACATATTTTTTATTGACTGAAAATCACTCGTAATCACGATTCACGAGTGATGGTTTATTGATATAATTGCGAATTATTGTAGAGCGCATCAAATCTCACATAAGGCAAGTCGTGCACAGTTTATATATAAATAAAAAAAATATTACTTGAACTTATTGTATTTTTTTTTATTCAATTTTGTAGAATCACGCATAGTTATAGCATAATGTTTATCACTTTCAAGGATGCGCTGTAAAGATTAGGTAATTATGGCTGCCACTCACTTGATTGATGTATAACGACTAATTTATATTAATTAGGCGGCACAATGAAGCGAACATTTGACGACAACATTGTTCTACTCATAGACTCAATATTACCTACTCCGTATTAACGTAACATAACAAGCGTCACGCCTGCAGAGGTAAATATCCACATTTCACTATTATATTAGGTCTCATTCATAATAGGGGGCGAGCCTATTGCTGTTTATCGAGTACAATTCCATCTACGAGATTCTGTATATAACTAATAAGTATTTCTTCATAGTTTATGAAAATGAACTAAACTTTTTTGACGTGACAACGTCTTATAAATTGGTTTGCCGGGTGACACTTCAAGAAACTGCGTTACGCTCCGCTCACGTTATGCGCTCACAATGAGAGCGAGTGAGAGGCACGCGTCCCTTCCACTCGGGCATGGTTAGCCCGCCTAAGAGTGAAAGAGACAGACATAAAAGTGAAAGGCACGCGTCCCTTCCACTCGAGCACAGTTAGCCCGCCTAAGAGCGAGATTCTTTGTATAAATTAATGTTTTAAATATAATTCTTTGTATAAATAAATGTTTTAAATTGTTACTATTATTTCATCCTTCTTCCTACTATACGAATGAATATTCACATTAAAATTATTTTACCACTCAAAGTCGTTGTCACGTAAAACTTTCGCCCGTATACAGACTTTACAGGCAACCAATTTTTTTTTCATAAACAGGTCATCGGCAGGCTTATGAAGAAAATTGTTAGTTAACGTGGTATTTGCATCGCACAACAAACTCTGTCTACTCATCCCTAAGCGATAGAGATAAACAGTGCATGCAACATTTTTTTTGTACATGTTGTGGTAACACCTCGAACAGCTTTTAAGTATATTTCGGCGAAACCATAGAGTTGCTGTCATCAGATACCTACACCCCCTTCTCATGCATCTCGATGGGACACAAAATAACACCACAGAGAGCTAATCAGTATCTCTGTTAAAGTCCTTCTTTCTTCTTCTCCTTCTTTTTAAAGTCAGTTGACAATAAAAACTTTAAAACAAGATTTAAAAAAAATAAAGCCTACCAAGGTTTTAGCTGTGTTCCTCAGTAGTCACGTCATTCACTGCTCGGTAGGAAAAGAAATTGGCCGATTTTATACACTCTCCAGAAAATTAAGAATATTTTAGTTTCGTTTCATAAAAAATTGTGGAGCGCTATGTATGTAAGGCCTCGGCAGAAGATTAGTAACGAATAGATTAATAAATAATAATAATACAATAGGACATTAACACACACGGCCATCTGATCCCAAACTAAGCAGAGCTTGTACTATGGAAACCAGATAACTGGTAATATACTACATATGATACTCTAGTTTTTTTTAAATATAGATAATTACGCAACATCTTAATTTACACAGTTTAGGCGATAGGTAAATGAATCTTTCTCTATCTCTATCACACAGACTCAATGCAAATAGACATGTTCATCACATTAATGTCTGATTTGTGTGGCGATCGAACCCACGACATGCGGCTGCGGCGTGAAAAGTAAGTATCTAACCGACCACGCCACCGCGGCACCGGCCCTGCTAAACTAATGATAATGACTAAGAAAATGACTGATGGTTGATTGTAGCCACTGGTCATAAATACATTGGTCCCAAATAAGTTTGGCTTGCTAGGTTCGTACTGAATCTAATAATACTCCTAGTTGTTCTGTGGACAGTATCCACTGTAGTCGAAAACTTCTTACCTACTTAACTTAATTACCTTTACTCTTATTTTTGTATACTTTTAACAATCGTTAATATTTCAGCATTTAAATTAAGAAAACTTTATCAATATCGGTTTATTTAATCGTTACGTGGCTTCTATCTTGTACAAAATACA
Source organism: Meganola albula (assembly GCA_936450015.1). Taxonomy (NCBI): domain Eukaryota; kingdom Metazoa; phylum Arthropoda; class Insecta; order Lepidoptera; family Nolidae; genus Meganola; species Meganola albula. The sequence goes on from OW388155.1 coordinate 12,511,322, forward strand.
CGCGTCTGATTATCAAATCTACTTTTGAATTGGTGCGGATTAATATTTGTGAACTGATGTAAGTACCTAAATGTAATTAGGTAAATAAATAATATTTATAAACGTAATGAAGCCTTGAAAATCATCAAAACCTTCAAGCAATCAATCAACCTTCGTGAATCGCAAGGGGCTCGCCTTAGATATAGCTATGTTGATATGGCGGACGATAATAATGATTTGTTCAAATATCTGATGGAAGCTCACAAATATAAAGTCACGAATGTGACGCGTGAGGACTATATTAATTTATAATTTGTAACACTGTTTAAGTACCTATAGTATGTATATAACTAGGTACCTAACAACTAAATGACATCTAAAAGGTTAGCAACGCCTGGTGTTGCAAGCGTCCATAGGCTAGTAGTATGCGGTATACTTATCGCCAACTTGGTCGTGTAGATAAAACTATCGATAATGTCTATGGCAAGATTTGCGCAGCACTAAAACACTATTATTAGGTTGGCATTAAAAAAATCTTATTTTAAATCTCGAAAAAGAAATAATAAACTTTTCTTTTATAATCTATTGAACACTATGGTTACATGAGTATGTCGTAACATCTGTGGTTAAGTCTACAGATGTTATACAGGTGGAAAATTTCAATATGCAGTACGCCCTGCCCTGATTTAAGCAGTACGTTAAATGACAAAGAGCGTTCACTTAAACCCTGACGGGTTTCTACGGCATAAATATAATAAAATATCAGAAAAAAAAATTGGTTGTTTGTAAAGTAGGTTGATCGGGATGTTTACGTGATAACGTCTTAGTGGTGATATAAGTTTTTGGGAAGTAAGGAATTAATGAAGTATGCCGCTAGAGTGAGAGAGACGGAAGATCGGTCCACTCACTCGAACGCTATGCCAGCCTCCGCTCGTGAGGATTCCGCGTGACAAGTTTCACGGAATGACTGGCAGCGCTCGAGATGAGACGGGAGATCGGTCCGTCTCTCTCTCGTTATACCTGCGATCGCGCTCGTGAGGTTTTGGTGTGACACAAGTTTCTGAACATGTCACCCGACTAAAACGATTTTAAAGACGTTATCACGTCAAAAAACAATAATTTAATTTTTAACATTGTATTGAAGTTCACAAACTTCTGGTTGAAAATCCAAATAGTGGCACAGATAGGTAGTAGGTATAGAGCGTTGTCGCTGTTCCACATTGATAGAAAAGTGCGCATTTTATGAAATGTTTTTTTGTATCCATAGTAGGTATATTTTTTTGATAATTAACTTTTTTCTTTCGTGGGAATTATATTTTTAGTATCTACTAAAGATGCTCTAATATTGCGGGTTAACGGAAACGTCTTTCGTTTTTTTTGTAATCTTCGGAAAAGAGTAAGTTTCACCGACACCGAAAAGAGTTTTATATCAAACCCACGGTTCTTTAACAACTTACTTAATGTTTGTTTGTTCATTTCTACAGAAACTGCAATAAGTTCGAAGAAAAAGTAATTTGTCTGAATAAACGCTCATTAGTAGACACATTCCCGGACATTGCTCCGATCCCTATAGTGATAACGCTTCCATTAGTGACCACTGACCGCTGCCAAACCTTGTGGCAGATTGCGTTCGCGACTACGATCGCGTGCTGTAACAAAATCATTCCAAAAAAAATTACAATTATTATTAACTAATGTGCGCAAATGTAATCTGACTAAACCTTAATGGGTATAAATAGTTAGGCAGATTAGTTATATTATTTGCACATATTTGTTTTGGCGACAATAGAGTAAAAATCATCTATACATTCTCACAAACGGATTATTATAGCAAGATGGACGGTATCTGCCTTAGACCATTTAACATGGGAAGTGTTATGTGTGACCATTTAACATGCGAATAACCTAACCTAACCTAACTTCTAGTAGGTACTAAATTTTAATTATAATCAAAATTAAATTAACTTTAATAAAAAAAAATTAAACATCTTTTTAATTTTAATTATTTTTCTTTATTTTTTTAATTAAAATTAGTTTAATTTTAATTATTATAAAAAGTATTTTTTAAATTTTAAATTTTAAATTCCTGTAGTTTTCATACGGCCTAAGACTCACAGCTCAGTTGAAGCCAGTGGTGACAATACACGGCTTGTAATATAGTAATGTTCTGGTTCCGAGAGCAGGCGTTAGTAGTTTTCAGATGTGGCCCGCCCATGTGCGGCTAGCATAAAGAATTCTATTGCGTGGCGTGGTCGAAACACAAAAACGCATGTACGGCGCAGCGGCTCCATAGAGTTACCTAAAGTTAGATAATTTGTACCACCTTAGATGTACCTATTATATATTCACAAAATAAATAAATTTGAATTTGAATTTTGAATTTGAATTTGAGAGTCGTGATTCGTCACTCGTCACATTCGTCACTGATGTTATTGTAAGAGGGAGGGAAACAAAGTTTAGATTATTATTTTCAATTTATTTTTATTTTTAAACAACTATTAAGGAAAGGTAACATAAGTGTATTACAAAAAATTAAACTTTTCAAACTTAAAGTTTAACAGCGAGACCTATGTAGTTTTCCAGAAGGTACATATTCATGTAGATGATGCCGTTTGCCGCTTATTTTTAATAAACCAAAACAGTGCGAGGTGAGCGCTTGATCTATAACTGGCAAAAAGCCAAAATTTTGTTTTGCGTAAATCATATTCACCCAGTTATTGAAAGATTTAATGTTCACTAATGGTTGAAGAGGTTAATTTTTCAGTTTTCAGGCCACATTTAACAATAAGTTTTTAGGTTTTGTATATGTAGCATGTAAAGTGAAAATAAATATTTGTGCTGAGTATTTTCACACTAGTAATGGATTAATTAGCATTCTGATTAATTGTTAACATGCGATTGCTTCATTAGCATTTAACAAATTAAACGAAGTTGCGAAATGTTGTATGAAGCGAATTCAGCAACAACACCTACTTCTATATCATGCACATTACCTACACCCGCTGCGACCATCGCTCTCTATCGCACGCAACCACGTACTATTATAGAACGTGATTGCACGTGGTTTGGTGACCTTGATTGATATCATTATGATTGAAATTATAGTAGCAGTAGTAGCTCTTTGATTCGCACGTTAAAAAAAATCTTATTTACCTAAGTACTTCAATATTTTGAATTGAGCAGCTGTGGCGCAGCGGTACGAATTTTGCCCTAGAAATATAAGGTCGTGGGTTCGATTCCCAGTCATGCCTACAAATCTTTGTGTGAATTGTTACATCGCCGCTGCTCAATATCGGTGAAAGAAAACATCGTGAGAAAACTCGCACGTCTAAGAACTAATCTTTCGAGGATATGAGGCATCCACCAACCCGCACTTGGCCAGCGTGTGTGGATTAAGGCCTAAAACTCTCTCAACTCGTAAGATAGTTGAGAGAAGACGCATGCCCAACTGTGGGTCAATAAAAAGGGTTGTAGTGATTATCATTTGCCGTCACATTAGCATGGCTTAGCAATAGCAATGACTGTGCTAAAACTCATGAATTCGCATGCTTATTAAATTTATACGAATTCGCATTAGTTACCAACAGTACTTTACATAATGTTACGAAGTAAGAAAAGGCTGTGCAAAATAAATGCGTGCCTTTGTAATGTGAACAAAACTTGGTTCCTACTACGAACTTCAATGGGCGAAATTAAATTGCATGACAAGCCAAATGGAGTGAGAGTATCTATCTGCTTAAGGTTATTTAGGTATATTTTTGTTACTGGACTTTTGAAAAAAGATTGCACTGGATTATATGTCCTCATATGTTTAATTCTGAGACATGCTGGTTTCACGCTGTTTTGATTCAACAATACCCTGTATGCCTACACTTGAACTAACCTTTGCGAAGGCAAGAACCTTAAAACTTCCAGTAACAACACCTATGACGGGCACTGGTGTTAAAAATCATTATAAATTGTTGACACATCGTGACCGGCACTTTGCGCCAAGTAAACAGCGCAAGTTGTTTATATTTTCAATAAACTTCTAAGAATAACTGAGACTGAAGTATTTTCGAAACCATATTTTTGTTAATAACTATGCCCCAAATTCGGGGTTGGTTTCAGGGAGAGGTTAATTACCTTTTATTAACACTCATTTAACGTTTTTGTAGGATACGTGAAGTTTGATGATATAAACAATCTCTTTGTAGCACAATCAATCACTGTATTTAATATTTACTATAAAAAATAGTTAATCTCGGATGGCTGTTCGTAGGCGAGAGAGCGTTGATGTTGCCAACACAAAAGAAATAAAATTTTACATAAATTGGTGGCAGTGTTGCCATCAATTTCCAAACTTTCCGCCAGCGACTTCGCGCGCGTGATCTATACTTTATATATCGTGGGACATTATTAATATAATAAGACCAGTATTATATTATCTGTGCGTAAGACATTAACATTAACACACACGGCCATCTGATCCCAAACTAAGCAGACATTGTAGTTTGGAGATCAGAAAATTACTGATAATATACCTACTATAATAATACTTTTCTTTTGTAAATACATTGTTCAATATAGATAATTACACCCAGACTCAAGACAAACATACATGTTCGTTACCTACACAAATGTCTGAATTAGTTAGGAATCGAAAAGCAAGTACCTTACCGAACACGCCACCGCTGCACCGACCCGTGAAATGTCATATTATCATGCCTTGCCGTGGGATAAAAAGTCTTGGTAAAAAAAAAATGGCTTATAGTAAGTATTTATAGAAGCCCGCATAAGGATATAGCCAATCTAGTCGGTCACTCCTCTTTATGAAATAACAACAAAATAATATGTAGAAGAAAATGGTTGGAATATACCACCAGCTTGGGACCCAATGCTTAATTTACTTGTACCCAGAGATGGGTAAAGACTCAGTAAATACTGTCACGTGAGTAAATACTGAGTAAATACTCTTTTATACTGAGTATTTACTAAAAATCGACAGTAAATACTTTTTTTCATTTTTTATCACATTAATTGGTTCTTTCCAGGAGCTTGACATAGAAAATACGACCCATTGAGGATAGGACCCGCTAAGGATTTAATTTCTTTAGCTAATTCATACAAATGCCGAACCAATGTAACTTTTCCTTGTAATTTTTCTTAGTACCTAGTTGGAAATGTGCTTGAAAATAGATAAGTTAGCTAGGTATTGCTTAAATTTGATAATTTTGTACCCAAAAATATGAAATAATTATAACACACTAAAGTCCATATCACCAACCTCACTAAGGGGCTACATATGTAAGGTTTCTTTGTTTTACATTGAAGGGATATAATGTTTTGCATAAAACAATAGAAGGTATACGACTTGCTATTAGTTTCTCTGTCACTTTTTTGAATGAAGTTAGAAAATAATAGAATGAGAGGCAAAATCAAACAAACATCAAGGACATGCTTATTCGTGTTCCTCAGTCGTAGAGTGCGCTCGTGTGAGTTTACGTTGTAAATCCTTTTTTTTTTGGCTTATTCTTACGGATCCTATTCTGATTTATTGATTCTGTAGGCATAGGTACTTACTTAAAGGAATAGCGCAAATTATTTTAATTGAACTATCATTGAGTCCTAAATTAGACCAACTGATTAACCAATTCGATAAAGTAGTCGTTCGATAAATCTAATTTTAACACACACACACACACACACACACACACACACACACGCACGCACACGCACACGCACACGCACACGCACACGCACACAGATGCCTAAATCACCTCGGACGGGAGAAGTCACCCGAGTGCCACCAGTTCGGGGCTGAAGGGCATGGCGCTGCATACGCTGACCAAGTGCCTGATGTGGCCGTCATAGACTGGTCGCGATGTCTGGGAAACAAGAGAGGGTGGCTGGGTCTTGCTTACCCTTGCTACAAACAGGAGTACCACTCCCCCCGTGTCTGTCCAGGGCGAGGAGATGCTAGAGACATTTCCCTTTAATAAAAAAAGTGGCTGAAGCTGGCTAGGAAATGGAATGAACTACGTTTTAACATAGCACAGTTGTAGAGAGCTATATGTCTAGTCCACTTGCCAGTATGGCTGAGATCTAGTCCCTTAGAGAGGCCATGGTTTAGCGCTTAAACTTGTCTCTTAAAGCTGTTTCCGACTGGGGTGACGCCAATCTAGTCAATTTTAATGCTGCTAAAACCCAGGCGTGTCTATTCTCTGCTAAAAAAAGGCCATTTCAATTGGCTCCTACTTTTCAAGGTGTATACGTGACTATTACAGACCACCTTGAGCTTCTTTGCGTCAATATGACTTCGACCCTCATTTGGCCCGTACATTGAGTCCATGGCCCAACTAGCTGCCAAAAAGCTAGGTGTCCTCGCGAAGCTGCGTCAGTACTTCAGGCCGAAACAGATGCTCAAGCTATACGAAGCACAAGTTCGTTCATGCATGTACTGCTCGCATCTTTGGGTTGTGTCAGCTAAATACCAACACGAGGCGTTAGAGTCTATAGTAAGGCGAGCCAAGAAGTTTATTGGCAACAAATCCCTCGTCAAGGCTAAATTGAAAAGTCTCGAGCATCGCCGCATAGTTCCTAGTCTTTCGGTCTTTTACCGGATACACTTCGGAGAGTGTGCGTTGGAATTACACAATCTTATTCCCCCATCCCCGTTCTTCCATCGGTCAAGTAGAGGTACGGCATAGCCGTACCTCTACTTGACCCATCACCGCCATCGTAATATGGTGGAAATTCCACGGGTACGCACATTGTGCGAACTGCCAAATTGTGGAATCCGTTGCCGGCATCTATGTGTTCCAATAGCTATGATCTCCCGGTTTTCAAGTCACGAGTGAACCGGTATTTATTGGGTAAGCGCGTTCCATCGTAGACTACATCATTGTTTCACATCAGGCAAGTTGTGGTTAAGCGCAACCCTATTTTAGGATAAAAAGAAAGTCAAAGTAACTGAAGGTCACACAGTATAACTTGTTTTGGTGGTTCATCATCATCATGGGCCTATTGCAGTCCACGGTTGGACATAGATCTCTACCAATACAATTCATTTCACCCTGTTATCGGCTCGCCGATTATCTTTCGCAGATCGTCACTCCACTTAACTGGAGGGTATGCTATACTACGCTCTTCAAAACGCAGTCTACTCAGAAAATTGCTTACTTTTTCGTTCAGTTTCGGCACTTTTTCTGCCGAAAACGGAACTGGCATAGCAGCTGCATTTTTCTGCCGAAACTTGCCGCAACCGAAACCGAACTTTTGGTCGGTCACTAATCTATCTATTTATATAAAATTGAATCCCTATTTCCCTTGGTCACGCCATCACGCGTGAACGGCTGCTTTCGCTAATTCTGTTTTTAGAATATTTCTAGAAGATTGTTTTTTAAGAAAAAAAGATAAAAATAAGAAATTGGGAAAGGAAAATTAGAAAGACAGAAGTTATCCGAAAGAAAAAGTCACGGCCGAAAACTGGGCGAGATATTATAGAAGGAAAGCCGAAGGAAAAGCAATTAGTACTCATGACTTAAACTGCCGTGGTTATATTTGGGTGGTTGTTAGGTAGGTCTGAGACCCGGTAGATGGCACTGCTTTACCGGGCAGGACGACGTCAACCGGGTCCGTTATTTATAGATAAATTTTAACCCAGACCTAAAAAAAACCATCATGCTCATCACATAATGATTTGTTCGGGGCGGGAATCGCACCCCCGACCTCCGGCATAGCAGTCAGTTCGCAAAAAAGACACTCAACTATTGTCAAAAGTATTTACTCATGCTTTACAGTAAATACTGAGTAGAAATGAGTAAATACTCAGTTTTTACTATTTACTCAGTAAATACTAAAACAGTATTTACTCACCGCCCATCTCTACTTGTACCAAAACCCAAGCAAAATCAACTCAGAATTCAAGACACTGTGAGCACAGTTTGCTTAAATCGGAACGCAACTTAAACTTGGAGGTAGTCAGTAATAATTGTGAATATTGTGATTAATATTTTTGGACGTCAAATACCTCAGTCCACCCGTGAACATGCAGTCTGAAAATACTTTGAAACGTCGGGATCTAAAATCTAAAATAAACCGCGATAAAATTCGCTAAAAAGTAGTTTTATTTCAATGTGTGATATTCGCGTAAATCTAAGACACTACTACAAGGAGCTTTTAAGTTTGAACTGACTAAGTACTTAAAAGACGTTCTTGAATATGAATGGGAATTTATAATACAGGGTGTTTGGAAGATCGATGCAAAGCCGTGAAGCAGAGCTAGTATAGACCATTTAGAACCATTTAAACCCTACTTGTGTTCGGCGAAATGTTACTGTTTTTTTTTTTATAAATTTTTAATGATTTTTGATGAAAAAACCTAAATTTTTGCAGTTATTTGCAAATAATGATCAGTTTTAAAGATAAATCATTTATTTTTTATTTTATTTAATTAAGGTAATGTCTAAACAATCAAACAAAACATGATTGAGGCATCTGTTTCATGAGATATTTTTTTTACAGGTATTTGAAGTCAATACTTCTTTTTTTAGATTACGAAAACAGATTTTTGACAGCTTAAAAAAAAATCAAGGATCGTGCTTTTTCTGTTCAAACATTTTTAAAAACATGCCTAGTTATTACTCTTTCTTTTGAGGTATCAATTACGCGGATAGCTTACAAATTATTGAAATTAGGATCTTGAAAATTTCAGGTAGCGCCCGCGCACCCCTAATTACGTGAACACATTTCGTAGCAAAAACGACTTTATTGCTTAGATAATAGGGTCGTGTTTCTTTAGACAGAGTCAGAAACTACCTGTTTTCTTAAAGGGACGCCAGTTTCCTTAGTCGAGTAACAACTTTGCTTGTGACTAGACGTTATCTCCTTTTTCGTGACAATTCATCGTGTTCAGTTGTAGCCCTTTGCGCTCCTGCACGTATTGATTTAGTTACGATTGCTTCACCGTGTCCAGTTGTAGCCTTAGCTACCTAGCTTTGCGCTCCTGCACGTGACTCTGAAGTTTAATTTTAAATTGAACTTTTAGTGAGTTACTACAACGTTTTTGTGAGAACTGACTATGGCTACTTTCTCGAACGAGGAGTATGCTGACATCGTTTTTATGTATGGCAGAGCAGACGGCAATGGATCTTTAGCACGACGGATGTACCAAGAACGCTATCCTAATCGGAGAGTACCGAACGTAAGAGTGTTTTACAATACCTTTCGTCGGCTTACTGAAGTTGGGATACACCGTGTGGAACCTGGAGTCAATCCAGGTAGACATGGTACTGACATCGAAGAAGATATCTTAGCGGCATTTCAAGCTGATCCACATAGCAGCACTAGAAAAGTAGCTCGCAATTTAAACATCTCTCATTGGAAAGTGTGGAATACAATGCACCAAAACAACAAATATGCGTATCATGGCACGGGTGTTGAAGGTCTTGAAGAGGGAGATCCTCAGAGAAGGATAGAGTTTTGTCGTTTTCTTCTCAACTCGGACATTGAAGATGCATGGTTTCTGAAGACAATCTTGTGGACAGATGAAAGTAAATTTTCTAGGGAGGGCATAACTAATTTCCACAATCTTCATAAATGGGCTGAAAAACACAACAATCCACATTGGAAAAAGCAAAAGACATTTCAAAGGAAATTCTCGGTCAACGTGTGGGCCGGAGTGATGGGCAGAACATTGATTGGTCCCCATTTCTTACCGGATAATTTGAATGGCAATAATTATTTGGAATTTCTAGAAAATAATTTTCCAGAGCTTGTAGAAGAATCCGGGGCCCTAATGTTCACAGGAGACCGAGAAATTATTTTCCAACAAGATGGTTGTCCAGCGCATTGGACATTGAATGTTCGGGAGCACTTAAATAATTGCTTCCCTGACAGCTGGATCGGCAGAGACGGACCAATCCCTTGGCCCGCCCGGTCACCCGACCTAACTCCGCTTGACTTTTTTGTGTGGGGTCGGGCCAAGGAACTAGTTTATACAAACGTAGAGATAAACACGAAAGAAGAACTGATTGCAAGAATAAATTCAGCATTTGAAACAATGAAACTAGAGATGAAGTTGAAAATTACAACAACGGAAGTGAGAAAACGGGCCCGTGCCTGTGTTAGGAACCGCGGCGGACATTTCGAACATGAAAAATAAATAATTTGTATTAAAATTTTGTTTTATTTATTTCACCGATACATTTTAATATTCTCTCTTAATTTAGTTTGTAGATCCTAATTTCAATAATTTGTAAGCTATCCGCGTAATTGATACCTCAAAAGAAAGAGTAATAACTAGGCATGTTTTTAAAAATGTTTGAACAGAAAAAGCACGATCCTTGATTTTTTTTTAAGCTGTCAAAAATCTGTTTTCGTAATCTAAAAAAAGAAGTATTGACTTCAAATACCTGTAAAAAAAATATCTCATGAAACAGATGCCTCAATCATGTTTTGTTTGATTGTTTAGACATTACCTTAATTAAATAAAATAAAAAATAAATGATTTATCTTTAAAACTGATCATTATTTGCAAATAACTGCAAAAATTTAGGTTTTTTCATCAAAAATCATTAAAAATTTATAAAAAAAAAAACAGTAACATTTCGCCGAACACAAGTAGGGTTTAAATGGTTCTAAATGGTCTATACTAGCTCTGCTTCACGGCTTTGCATCGATCTTCCAAACACCCTGTATAAATAATAAACAAGGAGATCCGATATGACACGTAGTGTATGGAATCTTGTAAAAATATGGATCAATGATCCTCACGCATCATCTTACCTGAAAAGTCGAAGCACGTCATTCAATTTTCAACTTTAAACACACCGCTAGCTAGCGTGATCTATTTTCCTGTACAACGCCATCTAGCGATACAAACACTAAACATTTAACACGACATCCTAAGGTATCCCAATAGGGTTCTGTAAACAAACACTATTATTATAAGAAATTTTAATTCATATTGTGGATTTCATTAAGTTTATTGGGTGCTATGCCTACGCCTTTTTGATATGATTGAAGCTTTACCTACATAGTACTTATAACACCTATACAGTATACATCCTACTCACTGAGCACCACAGGAGGCATATTAAATGTATGAGAAGGAATACATAATAACAACATAACATCATATATGATGTACAGTTGTCAACGTTATCATGTTTGTGGAATCACAATATTAAGAGTTACGCTCTTGGCTCTTCGCACACAACCGATTTTTCCACCGATTTTTACGGTCGATTTTGTGCAACTCAATACTAAAGTCAAGGCTACGCGTTGAGTCGGTTATTTCTTTTTTCAATATTCTTTATTTTTTTCTGCAATATGCTTGAGCACAACTTGCTTGATGTTAAGTAATGATGTAATCTACGGTGGGACGCGCCTGTCCAATATACCGATTCACTCGTGATTACGAATGATTTTCGTTGAACAGGTGGTAGTAGAATGAGGCTCCATAAGGTTAGTAACCATAAAGTAGCAACAATTCCGACCCACCCTCTAAATGGTTCTTATCTATTTATTTAAAGCTCTTTCTCCTTTTTTTCTGTTTATATGCAGTGGACAGATAGAGATATACATGTATGGACTAGGCTAAACTATAGGTAATTAACTAGCGGCCCGCCCCAGCTTCGCCCAGGTAGCTTCAGCCCACTCAACAATTTACAAAAAATGTGATAAACAAAGAACCGCTCAACCGATTTTATGCAAACTTCACATAAACCATCTACTAAATAGTCCGAACAATGCCTAAACATTTGGTTTGAATATGTAAGCCCGTTTTTGAGTTATAAAATTACAACGAAAAGTGGCATTTATTAGACTCTGAAACCTTAAAAAAAGGTGAAGAATAGTTAGGTACTTCTTCTGTTTATTCATGTATCATTTTACGCAGTAGCCATTTGTAGAGACGTATAATGGACTATTTTTAAGTAGACTCGCGTCTCAAAAAAAATAAAGCATATTTCCATTTCATTTCATTTCATTTCAATATTAAATAGACCTTTTGATCTGTGGCGTTCAGACGTCCTTATAGGAATTCGCTTAAGTAACCTAAATATTTTGTCTACGACATTAATGTTTTTCGTTTTTGTAGAAGTCATATTTTACAAACTGGTTTATTGCATTTTATGAAGCTACAAATTTTAATAGAATCAGATAAAATTCAGTGTTTTATACATCTCAGTAAAAACTACATAAAATTATTGCGTTTTAATAACGCCTAGCTACGGAAAAACGTTTGTTTATTTATTTATTTGGCACACAAAACAGAATAGTTTAAATTACAAATACAAAAGAGCGTGTTACAAAGGTTTAGTTCGAAACGGTATTCCAAAGCATGTGTACACAGCATGACAAAAGATAAAGTATGAAGGCTTTTGAAAGGTTTTAGACTAAAAAATATCAGGATTAGCAGACAACTTTAGGTAGGCGTGAATAATCGGGTAAGAAGACGGTATTTCAATAAAATAATTACGGCAAATATCACTTCACCCCAATCTCTCGGTAGCGCAATCACGAATTCTACCAGTTAATTACAGATCGTTAAGATTACGTTGGATTAAATCGTAACGTTCACCGAGCACGTTATTGTATCTGCACTTCCCGACGACACAACGGTCCAACACGCAGTGTCAGCCATTCTAAGATGGCCGCTTCACCCGTGGTCGGTGTTCATTCGTTCGTTCATAATGACATTTTCGATTGACAGCTGACTTCAATGACGGACGCGATGACAGTATAAAATGACAGCTGATACATTGAGAAGTAGATGTGCCTACAAGTACATAGACACTGTGTTTAACAAACTGTGTTTTTTGTTGTAGTAAAAAAAAAGAAAAACTAAAACTAAAGTGAAATAAGTTTAAACTTAATTAGAGAGAAAAAAAATAGTTTTAACAAAATACAGTATTAGAATTAGGTAGGTAAATTTATAGTGATTTTTGACGTTTATTTTTTTTTAATTTTTATTCTGAAATAGACCTGCACTTGACTACTACTTGCCTGATGTTAAGCAATGGTGTAGTCTACGATGGGACGCACCCGCCCGATATACCGATTCACTCGTGATTAGGAATGATTTTCGGTGAGGTGGCAGTGGAATGAGGCTCCACATGTTTAGAAACTATAAAGAAGAAAAAATCGACCCATCCTTTAAACGGTGTCACCAGACATCCTCCTCCACCTGAAGTCAGTTAATAGAACTTAAACTTATTCAAAACCTAGGTACCTGCATCAACCAATGCGCGATGAGGTAATAGGTAATATCTTGGTAATTGTAATATTGTATTAATTATTTAATATTCAGTTCTGTACACCAAAGTTCCGTACTAGACACACAACCCTATTTAGTGTACCTTTTCACCGCACTAACTATGGTAAAAATGAGATTGTGACATTTGTGACGCGTTTACCTTGCACCTACAATCAGAGATTCGAAGACATCGACATATTTCATTTGTCAAAGAACTCCTTTCGTAATCAAATCGTTAAAGCGCTCATTGGTCAATGTATTTAAATGAAATAGCCATACCACTCATGTACTCATATAAATAAGCTGTTGAGTTTAAATATCTGTAAAACTATGGACTGGGTGGAAAACTAAAATGATTATGAAAATGGATGGTCTTCCTCGTTACGCAAGTTTACTACGGCTAATGAGCGCTTAAACAAATTTACTAACCGACGTGTCAACAGTTCAGGATTTCGTTAAAAGCTTTTCAACAGTATTAATTCTGGACAGATTTATGAGCAGTCGTTAGTAATTTGAACCTTCTCGTAAAGTAATAAGGGTGGTTATTGTTTAGTTTGCACGTTTGCGTGTACGTTTTGTCGTAAGTAAACTGACAGAGCTGTAATATAATTAGGACAATTTGGATTTACAGCTTTCCGGCGGCTTCGCCCGCGTGACTTACATTTTATATGCCCTTCTGTGGGATAAAAAGTAGCTTAAAGCCTTCCTCAATAAATGGGCTATCTAAAAGTGTAAGAATTTTTTAAATCGAATAAGTAGTTTCTGAGATTATAATGTTTAAACAATCTTTACAGTTTTATAATCCTTACTAATATTATAAATGTGAAATAACTCTGTCTATCTGTCGCGCTTTCACGCCAAAATTATACTTACGTAAATTAAATTAATTACCAATTTTGACGAAATTTAGTATGGCGATAGTTTTAGATAATGACATAGTATAGTTTTTATCCGACTGCGCAAAAAGAAATAAATAGTTTAGTGCGATAACCGACACACGCGCAGGGCGCAGCCGCGGGCGGAAAACTAGTATCTATATCACATAGTATATATCGCTGTCGCTGTCTATCCAATCTTTGAAACAAGCAGCGGATTTTGAAGCGGTTTTTTTTAATGATAGAGTGATTCCAGAGTGACACCCGTGCGAAGCTGAGGCGGGTTGTTAGTTACGAATATGCACATAATCTATACTTATTTTTTTCTAGGGGGGAAATCCTTAATGGATCCCCCGCATCGTGTAGGCGCAGGGGACGTGGTATAACCAAAGGGTACCCATCAAAACTTCTCGGCTGTGCCGTCGCTCATTTGTGGCAGGGGGTCACGGGAACCACACGTGACACAACCGCAACCGTTAATTAATATTTATCTGAGGTTTGGTTTTGCCAAAGCAAACTTAATTGAGTGTTCTAAGCTTGGAAAATCCGCCAAGTGTGTTTTAAATTTTTTTCTAATACCAATATCCACCCGTGCGAAGCCGGGGTGGGCCGCTAGTAAAATAATAAATAGGTATTTTTACATATCGGAAAGCGAGTGTATCAATAAAAAACTAGATTTATGCATTACAAACAGTCGTAAAACAGTCCAGTTTGTGAATATAAATAGACTGGATGATAGTAGATCTGATAAATCAATAATGTATTTCCTATGCTTACATATTCTATTAAAGTTCTTCATATTCATTCCCCGCGTTTGCTTTATCCGGCACTTCGACAGAGATAATGTGTTCAGCAGATATATTAGGACAAAAAAAATAACACACACACGCAAGCAACTTTCCTTTTCTTTTATTCTTAAATACTGAAAGTAAGTACCTAGTTAGCTCTCCGCACGTATTGTACTTAATATTTTTGTAACCGCGAAAAGACCTATCACAATTAGATGACTTTTCCCAAGATACAGTCAGGTTTCCTGCCTATTTTGGGAAAGGCCCATAATCCCGTGACCTGTTTAAATTGTTGTAGGTACTGGTATTTTCTTTAATAGTTTTTAATATTATGACAAAAACAAACTGTGTAGTAAATGAATTTATTATCATTATTTTACATTATTAAATGATCAGCGACCTAGGGCAAAATGAGACAATTTAACCTTTGTCTAACTTTTCCGTCTTTTTATAATCGGGTAAATGCTTACACGCTTTGAGTATGCAACCTTCTTGGGTATGGACCTTTTTTTTAAACGCAATTCCGCCGCTGGTACTCCTTTAAGCCAGTATCGACAGCGGCAGAGAACGGAAGAAGAAGAGACTCGGGATTTGAATCCGGCCAAGTCCCGTAGACACCTAAACTGTCTTGGATCTTGCACTAATTCAATCAGATATATAATAAGAGGAGTTGGATTGTCCACATCCCTACAGGCAAAACGGGAGAGAGCATAGAGAAAAAATAAGGTTTAAAAATGCCTCACAAAAATGGACTAAGCACCACGGGTAATGTAATCTAAGGAGACCTATCTATCAGAGCTGATTCTAGTAATACTGGCAAAATCGTCTGAACGCACGGAAATTAGCACCGGTTGTAACAAGACCGGTATAATATACCGGCCCGGATAATGTTTGTACTTTGTCGAGCATAATGTTACGTTCATTACTACACTACATTCCCACAAGATGTGATGTGCTGATTGTTCATACTGATTGTTAGGAGAAGAACACTGATATAATGGTGATGTTACAAAGGGGAAAGAGAACAATTTACTTCAGGTGTCATGTCCTGTGAGAAAGAAAAAAAAAAGAAAGAAAAGAAGAAAGAAAAAATAAAAAAAGAAAGAAAATGAACAAAAAAATAATGATAAAAAAGTGTAATGTATAAATAATAAATTTACGTTATCACAAGTGACTGAAGTGACATCTAACCGTCTGTTTCTTTAGGCAACAGCTTGCTAAGTTTATAGGTTATGCGCTGCGACATATTATAATATGTATACCTATGCTAATCGTGTCGGTGAGCAGCGGTGGCGCAGCGGTACGCGCCTCGCCTTAGAAATATAACGTCGCGGTTGCAATTCCTGGTCGTGTCCACAACTTTGTGTGAATTGTTTCATCGCTGCTGCTCAATACCGGTGAGGAAACCAGCATGTCTAAGAACTAATCATTCGAGGACTTGTGACATCTATTAACCCGCACTTGGCCAGCGTGTGTGGATTAAGGCCTAAACTCTCTCTCAACTCGTAAGATGGTTGAGAGAAGATCCGTGCCCAATAATGGGGCACTAAAAAGGGTTGAAAATGAATCGTCGAGTCGTGCGTCAGTGCTTGTGGAATTCAACATTGCTATGATCACAATTAATAAAATACTATACTCGTACTAGCTATGACGTAATGTCTTTTGAACAGCGTTAGGTATGTCACGCCACAAATGTTTATCCAAATGTATACTTTTACCATCCTATTCTATCCGGTAGAATATCCGCTAAGGTTCAAATTGGTGAAATAAATATTCTTACAACTAATAGTTGTAAGCACCGAATCATTACACGACCTTTTAAGTAAGGTGTGAAGAACACCTACCTAATGTATTTGCAGTAACCGCTGCTGTTAGGCAAATCTTGTCTTTATATAAAATTAAATTGAGTTAAATTAATAAAACTCGAGAACGGCTGAACCTAACACGTCCTTCCTTTCTTCCGAGGGCTATTGTGTTCATTAGACCACTTGAAGGATGCTGGAACATAGTATTATATTATCTGTGCTGGAACCGTTAAAATGACAGATCTTACTAAGAAAATTTAAAACGGGAGGTTTTTACGCAACTTCGAGTACTAAATTGTTTCTGCCTGTTTTTGGGGGAGGCGAGATGACCACACATGTAAAAGTTGAAGCGTCTTTACAAAATGTACACGTAAATTAAAGCTACACCTATAGTATTATATTATCTGTGGCTACACACACACAAAACATGAACAGTTTATGCATACAAACTGTTCATTACCTCAGCAGAGGAGACCGAGCACAATACCGTGTCAAATTTTCTAAGCCGGTCTTATAATCGACATAGGGTGAACAGCTTTGTAAGTGACTATTACTCTATCTTCTAGGCACGTATCCACAAACGAAAAATCGATCAAACCCAATAATAGCAATCACTTGTCAGTATTCACAGTTTGATTACAAAATTCGGCACTTTGGTGTTATTTGCTAGCAATCTACAATAAATGAATTGTTCAAATAAGTACCTACCTAATTATAAGACTTCGCTTTGACATAATGGGAGATTATGTCATTCATAGCGAGACAATTTGAAAATAACTCAAATTTTTGGAAAATATAATTTATTTTCACATGTAAGTATCACAGATAGTTTCTGCCTAACATAGGCACCAGCGATCCACAGCCACATTTATAAGTTTAAGGTTAAAATATCATGTAACTGTCTTTAAGAATGTTGGTTAGAAAGAAACCAGATTTTATCATTATTATAGTAGTAGCCACCGACTAAATACTGATTAGACGCTACATTCTTTAAATATTGTATTAAATTTTTAATCGTCATTAGTTTAATCGGGGAAGATAAATAATTTTAATTGGTTCTTTGAAGTTCTTGTCCTTGAACTATTATTTTAATTTTAATCATGGCCTCTGCCGAATTAATTCTGCAATTTTGTCAGTGTCAAGTTTAACTACGTAGGTAAGTACAAGTTTTTAACAGATTAGAAGATAAAACCCGACAGCGTAAAAAAATCTCATTAAAGAACTAAAAATATAGAAACAAGATTTTAATTTTATTTTTTATTTTGGTTTGAAGAATGTTAGTTGACTGTGTTCACAAACGCTGTCGGAGGTATAACACGTTCTCTTGGTATTATAGGTAGCGCAACAAAATCTCGGAGTGAACAGAGGCCTCCCACTGCGCCTCTTGAACACTCATTTCGCTGTCGGGTAATAATGCTAACGTCAAGGATAAGTAAGGTGCGGTTATGCGGTAGTGTCAATAGGTATTTCGTCGGTTCTATGCAGCATGTATGTTCTCGGTTTCACCGAAGTAAGTAAGTTTCAAAATAATGACACACCCAACATTTTTCGACCGGCCGGTGGCGTGGTCTGTAAGATACTTGCTTTTCACGCCGCAGGTCGTGGGTTCGATTTCCACCTGAGACAAACATTAGTGATGAATATTTGTGCTTGTGTTGAGTCTGGGTGTAAATATCTATTACAAGTATATAGTTACAAAAGAAAAGTATTATAATATTATGTATAGTATATATACCAGTTATCTGGTTTCCATAACACAAGCTCTGCTTAGCTTGGGACCAGATGGCCGTCAGTGTTCATGTCCCAGAATATTTATTATTATATCATCGAGAATCGAAGATATTGTAGAGTAGCAGAGTCGAGTGAAGACCAAATTCATGCTTAGGGTTCGGTGCTTCGAGTCTTGCTACAATATAAATTTCAATTCAGTTGTGGTTAGAGTTATCCCCTGAACATCTACCGACCTTCGCGATTGAAGGATTTTGGCTGAAAGGTGTCGTGTTTGGGTTCGTTCAACGCTTCGAAACCCAATCTAGAAGTATCCGACCGAAGTCAGTGCTCTTTATTTTGTGTTAGCGCACTGATACTTTATTATAAATAAGAAATTTTCCATTGCAATAAACAGATTTAAATTGTTTTTAGACATCAATAAATCGAAAGATAAGTGGTTCTTTAAGTAATAAAATAATATTAAATAATTATTAGTGTAGACAGGTAGTAAGGTAGGTATAGTAGTGTGCTCGCGGCTCTGCGTGTATCTGTCATATACACTAAATGTAGAAACAGTGTAGAAGGGACAGCCCTCCAGAAATTGAGAGAATGCATTCAGCTCCTTAATTAGAATCATTTTCCACCGGATTTTTTTCCGGTTCTTTATTTTTAATATATTTAACTTTTGTTCAGTTTTGCTTTGTTTCAATTTAAAATTATACTTTTCTGTACATAGAACTATACTTTATTTAAAGGTAGCTAAAATGAAACATCCATCACTGCATGAGTATAAGCAACCATGCGTGAAATGACACGGCGGGTGTGCCCTTGGTGGTAAGGAGTAACTCCATAGTGGAAAGGTTGGCTGTTCGCTATTAGGGTTTTCCTAAGATATAAGTAAGGCAAGGTTTGGTGATGTGGAGAGGATGGATGATAGACGATTGACAAAAGGTACACACGGCGTAGGTGAATGGAATCGCTGGGAGAGGACGCCCTAGGAGGACATTCACTGATCTCATCGGTGATGTTCTTCAAAAGGGACAGGTGCGTAGCACTCACAACCGCCGTGCATCTATTTATTTATTTATTTATGTTAACACGGTTTTGTTGGACCAATATTACATTAACACATATAAGTTACAAAAATTAAATTACCGACAAAAAAATACTTAGAAACATAAATCAAAAATCACTACATAGTCAGTAAAACAAAGTCGCTTTTTATGTCCCTATGTCCCTATGTATGCTTAGATCTTTAAAACTACGCAACGGATTTTGATGCGGTTTTTTTAATAGATAGAGTGATTCCAGAGGAAGGTTTTTAAGTATAACACATTGCACCCGTGCGAAGCTGGGGCGGGTCGCTAGTTAAAAATAAAACAAAACAAAACAATCTATGACCAGATGTATGAACATTAGTGAGGCTAAGGAAGCAAGTGGCGCTCTATAGTATTTGCCTACCACCATAAGATAAAGGCGTGATTGTATATTATGTTATAATTTAGCATGGATATAAATTTTCTTTCAAGTGAGGAATGTCAATAACAGTATAAATAGGTACAATCATTAGGCCATTAATCATACTCAACGTCGTTTGTATGATTGTAGTCTATTTATAGGATTACAGATTATAGCCGATGGATTAACAACCTTTGATCGACAACAATAATGTAATATAACATTACAGTCAACGTCCTGAAAGTTATCGGATAACTTTTTAATAAGTACGAATTTGTTTTTGTTAGTTCTATATCGGTAAAACGCGTTTCGATTCATTGTTTAATGCGTTTTGTTAATTATTTTTTCCACTTCACTTCACTTCAATTCTTTTTAGTGTTCCACTGCTAGGCACGGGTCTTCTCGGTCGCGGTTGCGTCTCTTGTGGTTCCCGTGACACCCTGGTTAAAATGCACGAGGAACACTCGGGGATTTTAGTGGGTAACCTTCGGGATTTCCACATACCCCCTGCACTGCGCCCAATCGGGACGGGGGGATCTATTAAAGATTTCCGCCCGGAAAAAAACGCACGGCATCTTATGAGTTGGAGACCACTCACGCGGGCCAAATGCGGGTTGGTGGATATCACATGTCTTTAAATGATTAGTTCTTAAATTAGTCGCTGATTTTATGAAATAATTAAGCAGCGGTGGTGCTGCTCAATATTGTTGAAGGAAAACATCGTGAGGAAACCGGAATATCATCCATCAATCCGCACTTGGCTAGCATGTGTGGGTTACAGCTTCAACTCTCTCAGCTCGTTAGATAGTTGAGAGAAGACCCGTGCCCAGCAGTGGGACACTAAAAGAGTTGACGTGAATACGGCACCTGTCCTGCCTAGCGTGAGGACCACTAAAAATTATAATTAATGTGGACAATATCTTTTTTATTTCCTGAAACAAATGGACAAATAGAAGACGAAGGGCGTCCTGAGTCATATAGATAGACTATAGAGCTACTTTCGCATCTAAAATAAACAAGTTAAGTACCTACTTACTAGAAATCTGTTTACCTGTTTACCCACCTGCATATACGCATACTTACTAATTAGATAACCATATGTACATAGCGATAAATTCCTGCATTGAATCCACAGATCTATAGATTTATGTTTTTTACTCTTTCACGCAAAAACTTCTGGACGGAATTAGAGATTAGAGTAAACTTATACTTAACTTACTTATAATTTATCCCATAAAGTACCACGCGGTATAAGTTGAAGTTAGTATTATAATATACTAGCGACCCGCCCCAGTTTCGCACGGGTGCAATGTGTTATACAAACTTTCCTCTGGAATCACTCTATCTATTAAAAAAAACCGCATCAAAATCCGTTGCGTAGTTTTGAAGATCTAAGGATACATAGGGACAGAAAAAGCGACTTTGTTTTATACTATGTAGTGATAACACAATGTAAGCAACGCATTATGTCAATTACCTATTACCTTCTAATTTATCTAATAACTACAGGCAGAACTCATACCTTTTGAGGGCGAGCAAGGATTTTAATAACATTTGTAAAGAGCTTCTATTTGATCCTCTACTATTAAAAGCGGTACTGCAAGGAACAAGCTAAACCTTAAATTTTATAAATTATTTGTTTTTTGTTATTTTAGACTCTAACAGGGTTTTTGTATTTGCTTCCTAGTGTTCTGAAAAATTTAAATTGTTACTTAATTACTATTCGTGAAAACCTATTATTGGCTTACTGTTATTTTTTAGCTACTTTTTCAGTTTGTTATATATATATAGCTGTTGATTTTCCTTATCAAATAAATAAATAAATTAATTAAAAATTCAAGTCTGTTTTTTTCTTCCTTTGTAGTGTCCCACTGCTGGGCACGGGTCTTCTCTCAATTACCTACCTTATGAGATGAGAGAGTTTAGGCCTTAATCCACACACGCTGGCAAAGTACGGGTTGGCGGATATCACGTCTTCGAATGATTATTTCTTAGACATGATAGTTCCTTCAATGTTTTACTGCACCGATATTGAGAACACAGATGTGTGAGCACAACTGGGAATCGAACCCGCGACCTTATATTTCAAAGGCGAGGCTTGTACCGTTGCGCCACCGCTGCTCTCTGGGTTAATTCACGTAATTTCTTGATGCGCCGGTCAAGTTGCGGTGCAGTTGCAATCACGTTGCAGTTTAGTTTACGTCTTAGTGCAAAATGGTATTATTGTGATTGTCATATAAATAACATAAACGCTAAAGCGCTCGCGTGACGCGAAGTTAACGCAAGCGTATCTGACAGCAGCTGTCAAAATTACTAGAGTACGAAAAGGGCTGTTCTGATCGAAACTTAACTGCAACTGCACTGCAACTGAACTTATTTAATTACGTGAATTAGCCTTATTGTATTTACAGTGTAGCAACACTAGCAACATAGTGTTCCAGCTAGTTATTTGCTAAAGATAACAAAAGTGTTTGCTCTTTCATTAATTCAATTAAAAGTGTTCTGTCGATGGCGACCCTTTTGTAATTTTCTTAATTGTCCGACTGATATAATGCTACTAAGATGTTGGTACCTATTTCATAATTCGTTTTTATAAGCTACGACCAGAAAAAAGTTATATGTTTGTGGCTATATGCCACAAACATATAACTTTTTTAATAATGTTTAAATTAATAGACCAATATTAATTCGGTTTTAGATATAAAGATACTTAGCTAGGTTTCGACAAATTTAAGCATCGTGGGATTCATACAATTTTTAATTTAGTGTTCTCTTTAGTTTTCAATACTCATACTTTATTTGCTTATTCCACAATGTTTTGGGTTGGTAGTATAATATAAATAATACAAAATAATATGTCACAATTATGGACCCTTTAGGGCACAGCAAATTACGAAAGGTGAAAATACTTAGTTATATAATAATAAAATTGAAATAAAAAAAATTGTAATTGAAATTAAAAAAGTTGAATAAAAATGAATGAAACAATACGTGGTACGTGTTATACCTATCAAATTTATATGAACTTTTTCCGTTGAGGCTAGTATAATTTATATTATCTGTGGTCGGTGTTTAAAACCATAATTAATCTATAATACCAACCAACCGTCCCGTCAACTAACAATTTATATTTAACAATTAAAGTACATTCGACCGTCTCTCGGAAATGTTAACGTTATTTCAGTTGGTAATAATAAAATTTATACATCACATACAGTATAATTTAGAAATCAAACTAGCTTACGTGTAAGCGACGCGACGTTCGATTGTAATTATTCTTCCCGATCGCCTCGCCCGAAAATAATAGAAAAGTACCTATAAATTAATGAGTTAATTTATTTCTTACTTGTAGTAGGCCTCCTAGTCACTCAGGCGTTTCTTATGTGACGCCTGAGTGACTAGGAGGCCTACTACAAGTAAGAAATAAATTAATTTATAGGTACTTTTCTATTATTGAGGGCGAGGCGATCGGGAAGAATAATGTCTTTTAAAACTAGAAATATAGTGGCTAGATGTATAACATCCGGTCCCTGTCGTGAGTGTGTGTTGACAAATATCATTTAGAATATTCCGTGACAATTACATTACGTAACAATACACCTGCAAATATTACAGAGATATATAGAGTCACTGTTGACAGACAGATATATTCAATAATATTCTAGATATTAACACATACCGGGGCGTCTGGATCCCAAGTAAAGCATATTATAGCTTCTGTTATGGAAACCAGATAACTGATAATAATATATATTTCATTTCAAATATATTTATTTCCAAAAATATACAATGGCCATATTATTATGATTTTTTTTACATAAAAAATGTTTATTAAAATTGACATTTTCACACGCATTATACTAACATTATCTATTTAATTATTAATTTAATACTAACAGATAATTTTACTGGGCTTCCAGTAGTGTCGTTTTTCTTATTTACAATTTAGGTAAGTTCTTGTAATAAAACAATACTAAAACTAATTATCTAAATAAAGATACTTATACTTACTGATACTTATACTACTTATAGAATACAATACTACTCAAACTACTTTTTTTGTAAATAATCATCAGCCTGGGAACTTCCATTGCTGGACATAGGTCTCCCCTTTAGAACGCCACAGCGATCGGTTTGCCGTCGTAGCACCCATAGGCTTTCCCGCAATTTTAACAATGTTATCGGTCCACCTTTTAGCGGGTCGGCTGACGCTACGGCGACCATTGCGTGGTCTCAACTCAAGAACCTTTACGCCCCAGCGGTTATCGGTTCTACGAGGTCTGCCTTCCATTTCGAATTGTCCACTTACCTTACCTAGTTATTAAACACAGTTTATTACGTATCCAGTTGAACGGCAAGGGCAGGATTG
Organism: Meganola albula; assembly: GCA_936450015.1. NCBI lineage: Eukaryota > Metazoa > Arthropoda > Insecta > Lepidoptera > Nolidae > Meganola > Meganola albula. The sequence continues at coordinate 12,535,546 of OW388155.1, forward strand.
GTTCTGGACCTACCGCGACTTTTAAAGACCTGCGTCTTTTAAAAATAAAAATAATTATTTTGGTAATTTTTCGGAGGGCATTCAACAATCTAACGTAACAACTCCTCCTATTATCTTTCTGATTAAATTCGTGAGGGATCCAAGACAGTTTTGGTGTCTCGGGACTTGGCCGGGTTCAAATCCCGAGTCTCTTAACAGCGCGATGCCGCTGTTGATTCTGGCTTACAGAAGTAGTAGTGGTTAGATTGCGGTGGGGTGTTAAGTTCTAAAACAAAATTTAAAAGTTTAAGATGGGGGAGGGGTAGGTAACATTTTAATAGCCTGCTTGCGGCGAAATTTGTACCTGCCTTTGGGCAGCAAATTTGTAGATCTATCAGTAAAAGTATACCTGCTAATTTAAAGTTTTTTATAACAGTCATCTTAATGCTCTTATCACGTTATGTATTTCATAACACAATGTTAGTTCTACATCAACATTAGATTGACACAAAATTCAATTTGACAAACATTCTCAAATTATAATCCGAGGTTTAGTTATACTAACAGCCCGCCCTGCCGGTGCTTGCTTGACGATCGTGTGATAAGATACCAGTGATAACATAAGTATGTGAACTGTTTAAAATTAGCGAGATAACGTCACTAAACGATTTGATATCAAAACATTCAAATAATTATGTAGGTACCGCAATTCAAACTGTTTCTAATTCTACTATTTTCCACAAGGAAGTAACATAAATGAAATATAAAATAATTTATTTGCGTGGTTTCTTTGACAGGCCAGGTGGCGTAGTGTTTAGTGACCCTGACTCGTAAGCCGGAGGTCGTGGGTCCGATTCCCACCCAGGCCACATCTTATGTAATTTTTTGTTTTACAAAATGTTTGGTGTAGACATTCACCTTCGAAATGTCACGTGACAATCTTATGTCAATCCCATACATTTTGTTTTTTTTTATCTTTCGTTATCGCTTCGTATTTATGTACCTAATTTGTCTAATTGGTGATGATGGTTTTGTTTGGTGTCCTCAGATTTTCATCCTGTTTAATACAAAATGTCACTCATTTCCTCCAGCTGGAAACCTTACCGTTGCATGTTGACCCAAATTACCGCTAAACCTCAGACAGCTGTCGGTTATTTTGGCACGCGTTTAAAACGCATTCTGTGAATCATTCTGCAGTTTGTAGTGTTTGGTCTAATTGAGTGATAATGTAGATAGTACAGCCCAAAGATAAACGAAGAGAGAGGGGAAGGAAACGCCTGGGTATAGTATAACTAGGTTGATTTTTTAATAGATTGATTGTAGATTGTAGCGGGTTTGGGTTTCCGCAACTCGACGTCAATTGTGCGCCTATTTTGCGTAGTGGGCTCAGGTGTAGCTACTGCCAGCCTAGCTCTAGGAGGAATCCTAGCAGACTGTTCACGTTGCCGACGAGGGACCCGAGGTGTTCAGCCCTGTTTTTTAATAGATATGGACAGGTTTGTTGTTTTAGCAACCTTGGCGCCTGGCGTCACACTGTGCGTATGCGGAGATTGCTGAAAATCAGTGCTATGGGTCGCCTCTTGTAGGTAGGTACTCACGGCGTTTACGTCCACATTTAACACTGATGGGTCACACTTACTCTTTTTTTTCATCTTTTCTAACTGTCTCATTTTATTTGTTTTATTTTTCTTCTGACATGTGTTTTATTTTATTTGATTGGGTCTTGTTTGTGTCAAATACTTTTTTCTTTCTTCATATTCTTATTTCTATACACTAATTAAAAAAATATTGTACCTATCCACACTTCCTAACGTTTCTTCACTTTTCTAACTTTCCAAATCCCCCTATATCTTTCTGATTAAATATATGCAGGCTCCAAGACAGTTTTAGGTGTCCCGGTACTTGGTTCAAACCCCGAGCTTCTTCATGGCGTTGCTGTAGATCCTGACTTACAGGAATAGCAGTGGCCTGGCTTACAGATTGCAATGGTGGATTATCTCCTACTTGCTTACCTACTCCAATATATTGCGGTATCTAAAGAGTATATAAAAGCTGCGGTATCATTAAACGAAGTTGATCGGTTCGACCGTCCTCGGACGGCTCACCGAAAAAGTCCGGTGAACCAATAGAGGCCCTTCCGGCTGATTGGGTTAGGTCATCAGCAAAAAAATAAAATAAACGAAGTATCGGTTCGACCGTCCTCGGACGGCTCACCGAAAAAGTCCGGTGAACCAATAGAGGCCCTTCCGGCTGATTGAGTTAGGTCATCAGCAAAAAAATAAAACGAAGTATCGGTTCGACCGTCCTCGGACGGCTCACCGAAAAAGTCCGGTGAACCAATAGAGGCCCTTCCGGCCGATTGGGTTAGGTAATCCGCAAAAAAAAAATAAACGAAGTTCTATAGTTAGAAAGTTGCGGTCGCAATTTAAAAGCATTGTTAAGGAACTTTATGTTTAGATAGATACCTATACAAATCAATTAAATGAATCATGAATAATGATACCTTAGTGCTTTTATTATCTTCTTAACGTTAATTTAGTATCTTGAAGGCAATTACCAAAACATTTACTACACTAGGTAATCTCGTTTTTGAAATATGCCAGATATCTGCTCACATCCTGAATATCTGTAAACGAATTGTTATCAGCTACTGAAACGTTTTTATGTTAGACAGAAATATTCAGGTTTTATAGTGTTTACTACGGAATTGATAGCGTGAAAGATTAATTAGACATTTACAAATCTACTAACATTTATTTGCTTACAACCCTACTTACCACTTTCCGCGCACGATTTCATTCGAGTAAAATACCGAAACGTAACTGTAGTGAGGCAAAGATTGAGTACCTATAAATTATTTAACTGATATCTACTCTAGTATTTTTTTTTTAATTAATAAAATAATTTGAAATCCCATTTTGACGAGTTCAAGAATTTTTTTTTCGTATGGCGATCTTGTAAGTATGGAACTACTCGAACTAGGGGTAACAAGGAAGGCTATATCACGATGATGTTAGTGAGCAGTGGGTAACTCGAGCCTACTTCTCACTAGGCAGGTAGGTACACCTACATACAATACTGCCTCAGTGATGGGGACCAAAAAGGGTTTCCAACAAAAAAGAGGTCTTATTCAGATGCTAATTGTCTAGCTCGAATGTACTTAATGTAGTTTTTTTATTCTATAACAGGCTTGCGCTTGACCACAACTTGCCTGATGTGAAACAATGATGCAGTCTACGATGGAACGCGCTCACCTAGAAAATACCGTATCACTCGTGACTTGAAGACCGCCAGATTATAGCTATCCGGAAACATAGTTGCCGGCAGCGAATTCCACAACTTGGCAGTTCTAACAATGAAAGTGGGAGCAAAGCGCTTTGTGCGTACCCGTGCAATTTCCACCATATAACGGTGGCGCATAGCCGTACATCTACTTGTCCGATGGAAGACTGGGGATGGGGGAATAAGATTGTGTAATTCTATTTATAGTTATTATGATAGTATAGATAATATTATAACGTAAAAACGTGAAGTCAGAATTATCGGTAGTGACTAGTGACGCACGCACGTAGTGTTATTGTTTGTCTTAATTTAACAGGGTTAAGTTTATGAATTACGGTATACATATTTGTGCGACAGTTAAAGTGGTATTAATGACGTAGGTGATAACATATAACTAGGTTTTTAGTCTATTATTATTACTTCGAAGTCGGACGGAAGAACGGCCTCTATAGTTTCCCGCCTCGAATAATCTTTGTGTAATGAAATCATAATAATAGTTTTTCTTAGTCCCGTGGGACCCCACAATCTAGAGGCCACTTGAATACGGTATTCTCCTCAGAGGAACCTAAATTCCCTAGGCCACCGAGGCAAGTCATATAACTGCAATTGAAAGGTTTTGTTCATTGTTCCAGTAGGAAGACAGTCATGTAACGGCTTGAACGATGGTGTCTCCGTGGTGTTGCACCAGACCAATATCACGCGGCTGACTGCTAAGGTCATACACGCCGCTGGTTATCACCTGCACAGGATAGAACATTTGTAAGTTTGGTTAAAAGCTGTTTGAAGCAATTAGCGTTTCCATGAACGATTTATTCATTTCCCTCGACTTAAGATATCCTTGCTGTAAAATCAGATGTATGAACATGAATAAAGGGAAGGAAGTCTGTTTAGATGATGGTGATCGCGATGCGCTTTATAGTCTCTACTTGTCTGTGGGAAACAGGCGTGATGGCGTGTATCCACAGAACAGCCTAATAAGGTTACAGTGGTAATCTCACTTCAGGGTTGGTTTAGTGTCCCACCGCTGGGCACGGGTCTTCTCTCGAGTTGAGAGGTTATTTCTTAGATATACCGGTATCCTCACGATGTTTTCCATCACCTATATTGAGCAGCGGAGATGAAACAATTCACACAAAGATGTGTGAGCACGACCAGGAATCGAAACCGCGACCTTATATTTCTAAGGGGAGGTCCGTACCGCTGCACCACCGCTGCTCTGCTTGTCTGTGGGAAAAAGCGTGATGGTGTGTATGCATAGTTCAGACAGGTAATCCACTAATCTGTGATACTTAGTAACCGATTCTCTACTAGCATATTAACCTGTGATAAAAACCGATTCGTTCTTTCACCGCGTTTAGTGTGCTTCGGACTTCTTCAGTGAACTGAGCTATGCATTAGAATGACGTGTTCTGCATTCAGTACTGGCAAGATAAAAAGGAAACCTCTATTAGATATGTGTGTAGTACTTACGTACATTTCTGTCTGGCTGCGGCTGGCAACATACAAACACGTAGTTCCCGAAGTCGCTGGCGGCAGCTGCTTTCTGCCCACTTTGAAATTAGCATCTAACCTGAAGCGCAAATTTAGATGAATTTATTTTTACCTGTTCCATTTTAGATTCACGTAGATGTTATTATTTAAAACGTTATTACCTAGCACTAAAAATAATGTTGTATACATTTTCAGATCGATTATGGATGCGCCCAAACTGGAGCACATCGCCGTCGAAGATCTGACTAAGATGCCTCATCTCAAATCTTTGTGAGTACCTATTCATGACCTACTGATTTTATTTATACTACCTGCTACAGTATAAAAGTCACGCTTTAGTAGAACATTACTTAGAGCGTCCCGGCTCTCAAAAATAAACCACCGACTCTTCGCCACAGGTGACATTGAGGTCCCGGACAACCATCGACGCACTCACTCCCTCGTCATGTCGACGCCATTGAGTGAAAACCTCATAAGTGTAAAAGAAGTGAACTTTCGGGAGGAACCAATAACTGCGTGTTGATTTTTTTTTGTACGGTACTACTTATATATTTTTTGATTTCAAAAAAAATTTAACCCGCTTTTAAAGCAAGAAATGTTCAAATAAGATTGTCTTTTGTTCATTTAAATAAGTTTTAGCAAATAGGTTTTTGCGAGGTTTTCTCTCTGAGGCGTCGACTTGCGTCTGTAAGAGTCGCGTTTGACGTTTCCATGATTTCCACCGGTGCGGTTTTGTGCTATGTGGTGAGCTGTAAGCTGTGGTTGCCTAATATAGATAATTGAAGACGCGTTTACGATATTTTTTTTGTTATTTATTATGTTCTTAAGTGCTTTAATAATAATGTATCTTTGTTGGCGATCCTTAAATTAATAAAAAAAAAACTAATGACTTTGATCAAACGCATCCATTGCCACGTAGCATACCGCATCTCTAATGGAAATAACTACAGACTAAAATAGGCATCGCCTGTAAGTGAAAACGTCGTAAGTATAGGTAGTTGCACTTTTTGATTGATCCGAGATTGAGATTGTAATTTTATTGCAGGTTTATAACTCAAGCGCCGCGGCTGCACCGCGTGGCTCAGTTGCCGGTGCTGCCGCATCTCCGCACATTGTACGTATGTACATATTGTACTACCGTTTATATTGGCACTCTATTGACTATCTACTTTGGTTAACATTATATGGGCCATCGAACCTTACCAAGGTAAAGATGGCCCCAAAAAAATTGGTTGCCTGTAAAGTCGGTATACGGGCGAAAGTTTTACGTGACAACGACTTTGAGTGGTAAAATAATTTTAATGTGAATATTCATTCGTATAGTAGGAAGAAGGATGAAATAATAGTAACAATTTAAAACATTTATTTATACAAAGAATTATATTTAAAACATTAATTTATACAAAGAATCTCGCTCTTAGGCGGGCTAACTGTGCTCGAGTGGAAGGGACGCGTGCCTTTCACTTTTTATGTCTGTCTCTCTCGCTCTTAGGCGGGCTAACCATGCCCGAGTGGAAGGGACGCGTGCCTCTCACTCGCTCTCATTGTGAGCGCATAACGTGAGCGGAGCGTAACGCAGTCACCCGGCAAACCAATTTATAAGACGTTGTCACGTCAAAAATCAAATATGATTAGTAAACACTAGTAACAGTAACAAATACTTTGATATTTTTTTTCGAGTTTCACTTGTACAAACATGATTAATATTAACAGAAATCATCGATCACCAATCAGACATAGAAATAAAACTACTTTATAACGGATTTTTATATTTTAGATTATACTATCCCGACGTTTCAGTCTTTTCAGACTTCATGTTCACGGGCGGACTGAGGTATTTGACGTCCAAAAATATTAATCACAATTATTACTGACTACCTAAAAACATTATTATTTAAGTTGCGTTCCGATTTAAGCAAACATCTCACAGTGTCTTGAATTCTGAGTTGATTTTGCTTGAGTTTTGGTACAAGTAAATTAAGCACTAGGTCCCAAGCTGGTGGTATATTCCAACCATTTTCTCTGTTAAAAGACAATACTACACCAATCAGGCAATCAGTAAAAAATTAAGGCCCTGATAAGCACTTGCCCAATTGTCTATTTTATTTGGAGAATAATATGAGGCCAGGGGGTCTCCACTCCATTGTTGCCCCGGGACCTATAGACTTCTAAATCCATTGTTGTTGTATGTTCAGTATGATCACAACGTCGGGACTGCTGGAGGTGCCGAACCTAAGCCACGTACACGACAACAAGAAGACCAACAACTCGCTCTCGTACCTGCAGGCCATGTGAGTACACCATTCTTTTAGTTCTACACCATTGTCACAACGGCCACCACAATTTGTCGGCATTAAAGCAGGGCGCTATGTTCATTGGCATATCTACTAAGTGTTATTTTTCAGAGGCTCCTCAGATTTATGTAAATCAGTTGATAACCCAGCGTTTTCGGGTGAGCCCATTCCATTCAAGTAAACGACTGTAGACCCTCTGAGCGTGTGCAATCTTAATAAAACAACAAACAAACTGACTGACTGACTACTAGAAACTCCAAATTTGGCACAAAGGTTTCATTTGGTGGCTGAGTCACCTTCGTTCGTGGGTGTACACTTTTAATTGAATCCCCGCACGTGCTCGTCAGGTGGTGCAAATCAGGTGACAGTCAACTGGTGGTAGACTTCGGCCGTGGTTAGTGATCACCCACCAGACAAAGCCGCACCGCCAAGCGGCCTTGCCGTGTTCCGGTGCGATGTCTGGTGACACCATACAGAGAGGGTGGGTCGGCATTGTTGCTCCTTTATGGTTTCTAACCTTAAGGGGGCATTTCATTCTACTGCCACCTTCTCACCGATAATCATTCGTGATCACGAGTGAACCGTTATACTAGGCTGGCACGTTCCATCGTAGACTGCATCATTGCTTAACACTAGGCAAGTTGTAGTCAAGTGCCAGCCTAATGCTGAATAAAAACAAATATGACGTCTAGGAGAAAGAATTTTTAAAAACTCAATTTCTATAGGGTAAGGACAGACAGACGCGTAAAGCGAATTAGTGTTACACCTACTCTAACAAGACGATTATGAAAGACTTTTAATACATAAATCAGAATAGTATTTCTCAAAGGTGTTGTTTCTTACAGAGACTTGGAAGGTAATCACATAAAGCGGCTCTCACCACATGCGCTGCGCGTGCGCGCCGATCAAGTGTAAGTCCCTAGGTATATACCCTCATGAGCTATTTATTTATTTATTTTACAGCGCTTTACAGTGTTTTCAGACAATATGTATTTGTATGAATATCTCACAGCTCAAAGCTGGACATGGATTTCTTCTCAACCATAAAGTTAAGAGCTTTTGGGTCTTAGTTTTAATTCCCTACTTTGGCTAATTTAGGTATTGCTTACTTAGGTACCTATTCAGTTTGATTGATCAACTATGTTTGATCAATTTGATTGATAAAATATGTCTTGGCCTCAGTCAAATATATAGGTAATCTATTATTTTAGGTCACCTCACTGATAATAAATAAATTTCGCTCAATTTGCGAAATTCATAATATTAACTTTTACTACTCTCGTCTTTCAATATACGCGTATATGTTCATATTTTTCTATGGAAAATGAAAGATGGCGTTGTTCTTTTCCATACTAAAATACGCTTTGATGTTACGACGATAGCGAAAGACGAGATTAAAAAAAGTTCGTGCCCCTACTGAGCGACGAAAAACTCACGACGCGACGTAATCGCGTCGCGTCGTGAGTTTTTCTCCTCACCTTGGTACAGCGGTTGCGAGTACCTTAGATCTATGATTGTGACTTTAAAAGTTAAAATTCAAAAAACCTAAAGTTAATTCATTGGTTTTTTTTTATACGCCGTGTCTTCTATCTAAGTTATTGCAGGTTCACTTGAGCAAACTATGTTTTTCCTACAGATCTCTGAACTACAATTTGCTTGAAGAAGTCCCTGCGTACGCTTTCAAAAACGCGCAGATTTCCAAACTGTAAGTTGTAGAAAGTAGAAAGTATAAGTAGAAATCACTGAAATCATATTCTCAATGGCGTATAACTAGGAGTACCTACCTATGTCCTAGATGTATGAAAATCGGCTACTGCGCAGTCAAGACCGATAGCCAAGTTACCAGACACTACACAAGCCTTTTTTCCCTTTGCACAGCACAAGAACAATAAGTACCTACATAATTAATAGCTTAGTAAAGCCAACAACAGCTTGGGTATAGTCTTCGGTTAAACTGATCAGACATATTACTATCTGCTACTGTCAGGCAACAGGCTTCTTTAGAACTAAACATTCAAGAACATGACAATGTACCTACACATTGTGAACTCTACTAACCTGGGATCGCACCATTCCGCTGTTTTGATAATATTACCTTAGTACTTATCATGTAGTTGACCGCCCTCAACACCCAGTTAATAGCAAACTGCTGCTGCTTAACCTTCTAGACGCCCATCTATATAATACGCGATGTGTCCTCCAGCGCACACGATAGGTTGACGGGCTGGTGCACCGGTGGCGTGGTCAGTAAGATACTTGCTTTTCACGCTTCAGGTCTTGGGTTCGATTCCCACCCGAGACAAACATTAGTGATGAACATTTGGGTTTGTGTCGAGTCTGGGTGTAAATATCTATTTTAAGTATATATTTACAAAAGAAAAGTATTATATGTATAGTATATACCAGTTATCTGGTAGGACCAGAGGACCGTGTGTGTTAATGTCCCAGAATATTTATTTATTTATTATTTAAAGAAATGAATAAGTAGGCACAACTGCAAAAATCAACATAAAGATACGAAGATTGATTTGCCTAACGCAGCATCGACTATCCAGCTGTTAGGTAACTTTGCCCATGATTGTTGTCTTATTTTCAGGAGCTTCAGAGGGAACACGAAACTAAAGCATTTAGATGATAATGCCTTCGCAGCAAATTTGCTCCTACGACAATTGTAAGTTTCTAACACCACATAAATTATGTAAAGACATATTCCTTATGTCGGTGAAGCAAAACATCGTGAGGAAATCGTCATTTTTAAGAACTAATCATTCGAAGACAGATGTGACATCACCAACCCGCACTTGGCCAGCTCTCAACTCGTAAGATAGTTGAGAGATAACAAGCCCAACAGTGGGACACTAAAAAGGGTTAAAGTGAATAGAAGGGATATTCCTTATATGTACCTACTTATTTAAATAAGTACTTATGAAAAATCTAAAAGTGATTATTTTCCTTGTTCCAGAGATTTAAGCAATACCAAAATTACCTCACTGCCAACAGCAGGACTGCAGAACTTAGAAACACTTAGAATAGAAAAGACACCCTCATTGAAATACATCCCATCTATTTATGAATTTCAGGTAAGTTTCTGAGGCTATTTGTTAAATGATTATCTGTGGTACCTCAAGGTATTAGGCCTTATTCCCTGTAGGATTAGCAATGCGGAAAATTACTAAAGTCGATCATAAAATGTTATGTAAAACATTTGAACTTTCGCGTTGCATTATTTATATTTATCATAATGGGCAACTAAACCTACTCACCTTTAATTTGGCTTAAAAATTATTATTGTGTTGTTCTACGGTCACTTTTGTTTAGATTTTTTAACCCAAGATTCAGACTTTTCAGACTTCATGGTCACAGGGGGGAAACTCTAAAATAAACCGCGATAAAATACATTATAACGTAGTTTTATTTCAATCTATGTTAGATATTTTAAATAGACATTCCGCGTATTTCTTAGAGTCTACAGAAAGCGTATTTGACCCATCATTTCCACTGCTGCGCGTTCGAGTTCCCAGAGCGCCACAACCCTGGCCGACACAAGTTATATGAAACACAAGTGGCGCTCATGCAAGCTGTAAGTGGATTATAACTTTTTACCTGCATAACAATAGTTTGTACAAATTCAGATCTGGAAAATCATGACCCGAAATATTTACAGTAAGGTTTGAAGAAGGCCAGAGGTTTAAATTTATACCTACCCTACCGCTTACTTCAAAGGTCCGAGAACCACAACTTAAATTAAATTCAACCATTTTCCACCAAAAGTTTTAGCAGTATCGTTAAAGAGATGGATTTCTATTTATTTAAGATATATTTTTTAACAGAAATGTGCAAATGGGGGCCAGCAGCAACCTGTAAAAGCCAGAAAACGACGGTCTCTGGCGCCACTCAGACCATATTCCCAACACAAAAACGACACAAAGTATGTTTCTAAGTAAAATGCATTGCAAAAATAAATAGTAATGAAAGAATGACATACCTAATCTTTGTAACCTATCAGTGACTCTTCAGAAGATATATCAACGGCGACAACGAGTGAGGAGTACGAGGGAGGTGCTGACGACTACTTCTCAGACTCTGGCAGTTGGGAGGAAGACGACGACCAGGGGGAGTTCCACGACCCCATTAATAGTACGCTCGGAAGTGTCGCTATATCTGCGGAATGTGGAAACTTCAGCATCAGGTAAGATTCTAAATATTCCATCACAAGTTTCATCTTCCACGACAATCGACAAAATATCAGGAGGAAGGTCTTCTGGCGACTAAAATGAAGTTGCTATATGCTAATGCTATAGGTACTAAACTCTCTGCAGCTTCATTAGTAGATGGTGCTTCAGAAGAGACCGATGGTGATATGAATTAAATAGCTTTTTCTTTTCAGTCGAAGGAAAGTTGAATGTACACCTCTGCCCGATGCTTTGAACCCCTGCGAAGATGTCATGGGCTGGTCGTGGCTTCGCGCCAGCGTCTGGTTCGTCATCGCCGCCGCAGTGGTCGGAAACATCGCAGTGCTGCTAGTTCTACTCACTAATCACACAGAGATCACTGTTCCGAGGTTCCTCATGTGCCATCTCGCCTTCTCAGATCTATGCACTGGAGTATACCTCACAATGCTTGCTGTGGTAGACCTCCGATCTTACGGAGAATTCTTCAATTACGCTTACGACTGGCAGTACGGCGTTGGATGCAAAGTCGCTGGTTTCCTTTCCGTATTTTCTGGACAGCTATCAGTTATTACGCTTACTATAGTTACGTTGGAGCGCTGGTTCGCGATTACGTACGCTATTTATTTAGAAAGAAGGATATCTTTAGCAGCTGCTGCGAAAATAATGGTAGTTGGATGGGCGTTCTCAATACTCATGGCTGGATTACCGCTGGTCGGTGTCTCAGATTATTCTTCGACTTCTATCTGCTTGCCCGTCGAGAGCAAAGATGTTGGTGATGCGGTGTACCAAGGAACTATATTTTTAACTAACGCGATAGCATGGGTGACTATCGTAGCGTGCTACGTGCAGATATACAGATCTCTGGGAGGGGGGGAGAGTTATGGAGGGAGAGGAGCGGCTGCGGCGGCTGAGCGGAGGATCGCAAACAAAATGGCACTTCTTATTGGTACTGATTTACTCTGTTGGGCGCCAGTAGCCTTCTTTGGAGTCACTGCCCTTGCAGGGGTGCCGTTGGTCGACGTCAGCCATGGAAAAGTTCTTCTAGTCTTCTTTTACCCATTAAACGCGTGTGCAAATCCATTTTTGTACGCGATACTTACAAAACAGTACCGCAGAGATCTGTTAACGTTAATAGCTAGAACTGGTAAATGTAACTGGCTGGTTGAGAAGTACAAACTGGCCGCTACACCACCTCCCACCGCGCATACCAACCAGTCTGCGCCGGCGCATCTGTTGCCGCTAGTCGATTATAAGAATAGTCAAGTGTGTAAGGAAAATAGTGAAGCAACTGTGTAGTGTACCTAATTAGGATTAAGTTTAGTTGTATGACATTATTATATAATTATTTATTTTTATTGTTTGTGTTTCATTCGTGAATAGGAAAATTAACATTTCATAGCTAAACTTCTGAACTAATTTATTGTTATACAGAGTCTGAACTCAGGAACCCACAGAGATAATATACTTACTACCTGACTGTGCTAAAATAGGGAGATGTTAGCCTTATATCACATAGTATAAAACTAAATAATATGCTATATAACAATAACTATGACTTGGCCAAAAAAATTGCAATTTCTTTAGTTACCTGACTTAGTATAAATAAAAAGACCACCTCTATTAGTTTTCATATATTGCAATCAATTTAAAAACAGCTGTGTGTGCTCATCTATCGAACTTAACACTGCAACATCAATATATTCCACTATTAACTTGTCTCCTTCTAATAAAACATTATTTCTCACTAACTCTTGTACTTCCACATCCATTCTTGAAGGACTAATGCAATAATTATCCAACTGTCTAAAAAGCCTGAGTTTTACATTTCCAATTTTGTTATTATCATTTTTTATATTACAAGAATCACAAATCGAGTCTATAGCCCTTCCTAAACTCCATTTTGAACTTATAAATACTGGTACAGAGTCTTTTAAGTCTGGATCTAAGGTGATTGTTTCAAGATTTAGTAAATTATCTTCATTTTCTAGTATTTTTATAGGCTTAGGGTCCATGTTTAAAGGCTTTTTAATAGCAAAGTATACTCTATCTGTTGGTGGTATTGATTTAGGACCAACAGCTTTTTGTTTTATTCTCATTAAATGTATTTTAGAGGCTGTTTTCACTTTAGCTGATGATTGGAGAGCTTTTCTTATGTTTTCTGTGATCTGAAACATTTATACAGTGTTAATCGAGTAGTACCTATGAAGTATTTTAGACTGCCTAACTGATAGGAACAGCTGATTAAGTACGTAATGAGATTTGAATAAAACATAACATTGTATAACCTCTGTAGTTAAGCAGTATGTAAGCTATCTGATTGGGCTAAGCTGTGCCCAGGAGGTAGCAGTTTCAATTTCCTTACTGGCCAATCTTTGTGTTACAACAAAGATTTGTTTGCAGTTTCAGTTCAGGGAATACCATCGTGCCTCAGAGAGCACACCACTCAAGAGACCATATAGCAATCCTGAATAGCACAAGCAAAGTTTCACTGATGGTTTTTGATTCAGAACAGTAGGGACTATCATCGCCAGGCATCACACCCCCTTGGCCAGCAGATCTTTTTCACTGGACCCACCATTGTCCTTTAGTATTCAACACACTGAACAAACAAAATGTATTAGCTATAAGTACTTCATTTAAAAAAGAAAAAGAGCCTACTGAGTTTTTTGGCAGTGTTTCTGAGTAGTTGCCAGTCATTCACTGCACAGTAGGAAAAGAAATTGAACAATTTTTAAGTAGACTCGTGTCTCAAAAGAAATAGAGCATATTTTCATTTTCATTTGATTTTTCATTGATTTTGATTGTATTCACATATTTTATAGGTACTATTACATATTTACACAACTGACAAGTATGCATGATATTCAACTATAGTGACATTAAAGGGTAAGCAATGTTATTTATACCTTTTCTTGTAAATGTTTATTAGCTTCTCTGAATTGTCTCCGTGGAGCTTCATACTGTTCTATTTTGGCTGCCATTGTCTCATCATCGATTTCAGGACATGACCTTAAATTAAATTTTGAATAAGAATGCTATTTGTAAAAAGGTAATATACAAAAAATCATTAAGTTGAATTTATGTAACAGATGTTAAAATTAATAATATTTGTGTCTATGCGTTGCCTTTTCATAGCTCAACTGTTACAGATCTTGATGAATTTAGGTACACAGACAGTTTGGAATTAAGTGACTGAAATAGAATAATTTTTGCCTGAATGTCCAAACGAGAGTAGTGTTTTAATGATAGTAGTACTATTTGGGGAAATGAAATTTTACTTACGGATGAAACCTATGCTCGATACAGTAATGTTTATTACACTTGGGGCACAACATTTCGTGAAGATTTCCTTTCCTACATTCTTTTTCTGAGCACTTGAATATCTGATCATCATTTTTAAAGTTTATTTCCTTAGGTTTTGGCGCTAATTCACAGTCGCCATTGAGACAATGCTGATTGAAGTGCTCTCTACAAAACACTTTGCCGCACTTGCACTGGAGTGGTAAGAAATCTGTCTGGTTGCAGTTTTCATATTGGCAGTGTTCTCCTAAGGTCGGGAACTCCATTATTTCATGTGTTTTTGAGGTTACTTCGCCGTATCACTTCTATACTCAGTAGAAAGAAGATATTACTACATAGATTTTTTACAAGTAAGGTCTTAAAACATTACAAGATTTATAAATTTCGTTAACAATGAGACGGCAAAATGAAATTAAATATAACAAATATTTCAAAAATGACTGTCAATACTGTCATCAATGAATGACAATTAGTGACAAAGACATATCTTTGATTTTATTTTGATAGGACACGATATGTCATCCTGACGTGTCACTATTAGTAATCAATGTCATAATTTGGCAAATGGTTTCTATCTCTACATAATCTGTGATGGTTTCTAAACAAAATCCAGTAGTCTCTTAGTAGTCTGTGTCCAGTAGAGAAATAGTCATACATATTGTCACACAGCAAAAAAAAAATGCGTCTTCCAGACTTTTAGAGTTACTAACACATGGCTTCTGTAACTTATGTTATTGAGTATCATTCATAGTTCCTAACAATCATGATTCATAATGCATATTCCTACTGCGTCAAGGAAGGCTACATACTCTCTCCATTTTTTTTATTTTGTGATAGGCTGGCGCTTGACTACAACTTGCCTGATGTTAAGCAATGATGTAGTCTACGACAGAACGCACCACCCTAGTGTACCGATTCACTCGTGATTACGAATGATTATCAGTGAGGTGGCAGTAGAATGAGCCTCCATATGGATACAAACCAAGGAGCAACAATCCCGACCCACCCTCTGAATGGTGTCACCAGACATCGAACCGGAACACGGCAAGGCTGCTTGGCTGTGCGGCTTGCGGTTTCCATAGTGTATAAAGAATTGAAGGAATTTAGGGCAAATTCATACACACTGAGCATAATATGATCACTACATTTGGCGCAGCAGAATAGAGGCACCCGAGGTGCACCAAAAAGCGTCAATAAAATAAAGATATAATTATAGAACCGAGAGCGTCAATCTGAAACCTAACCTACCAACTACATAATTAGGAACCAACACGAGAATATGCACGTAAGTAAATGAAACAATAAAACAAAATGAAGTACTATCAAAAGGCTTTTATTGCAATAAAAACAATAAATAATATAATTTTTTTCTATAAGTTCTTTTACTTAATAAGTAAGAGTGTTTAACTTATAAGAAATTACATTATTATCTCACTGAAGTTTCAACAATTACTTGCTATTTTTTTTATTAAATGGTGTGTTAAAATTCGGACCTAAGGACCACAAGATCCGAGCTTGTAACTTTCACCCTAACACGAAACTTCGAGTGGTGCGGTGACCGATTTTGGAGTTCAATGCGTATTCGCGTTCATGTTTTATAAATTGTAGATGCAAGTATGCAATGAAAAACCAAATCGCTAATCGTGCCCCACTTCGTTTCATGGCCAGAGATAACCAGGCAATAAAGCTGTTTGTCCACCGCCGTGTTATTGAATACGAAATAGGCGCGCGATATTATGTAGTTTATGTAGTACGACGGAAGAAAGTTAACTTCATGCCGACGGCACTCAGCATATGCGTGTTATAAATGTAAATTAAAAATATGATTGCCAATCGTTACCAATTCACCAATCACCGTTACCAATTTTGTAATTCAAGTTCAGTCGCAGTTAAGTTTCGATCAAAACAGCCCTTTTAGTATTCCCGTAATTTTGACAACCGCTGTCAGATACGCGCGCTTTAGCGTTTAAGTTATATTTAAGACAATTACAAGAATACCATTTTGCAAAATTACGTAAACTTATTTGCAAATGCACCGCAACTTTATCGGCGCGACAAGAAATTACGCGAATTAGCCTACATGACCTCGTCAACTAAAACGCGGCCAATAACGGGCATGAGAGTGAGAGGAGACACCCTGTTAATGTAGAGGTGGACAAAGAGCTTTTAAGTTAAATCGTATTTAAGTTTATTATTTATTTTTCTACATTAATTTTAACGTTTGCATAGCAGCGTCTAGCCTTTCAATTTCTCCTTGTGACTGAGCAAGTTTCTCAGAATTAGTCTTCTGCACTTCAACGGGCACTTTACTGCTGTAGTCTTCAGCAGACATCGCTTGCTGTAGCTTGGTGATCGTTTGTGATAGTGACTCTTTCTTCTTTTCCATTTTCGCGATCTCCTTTTGTGGGTCAATAAGTCCCTGTAGAAAGATTGTGAACATTCGATTATTTGTTAGTGACACCACGTAACATTTAAGTCAAACTGTTGAACACAGCTGCCGTATTATGAATGTTTCAAGCGATTGTGATTCCGTCGAAAGAAAGGGATGCAGTTATACAAGGCATATATCCGCATCTCTTTCTTTACAGTCTATCCTCAAGTAACTTTGAGAGTATAGGTAGTGCCTTGCACTTTTTTTTTTATTCTGTAATAGGCTAGCGCTTGACCACAACTTGCCTGTTGTTAAGAAATGATGCAGTCTACGATTATTCGCGCTTACCCAATAAATACACTCTGGATAACGCGGGTTATTGTTTTTATCCCATCCCATTTCCTATCATCAATAAAAAAAATCGAAAAATAGAACATCTAGATCTATCCTGATCATTTTTCTCAAAATATTTATCTAAGGAATTCTAAAACTTACCTTGAGTACCAGATGCACTTCAATCTTATCTGACACAGTAAGAATAGAACACCCAACCGGAGGCTGTTCATCAGATAGCTCACTGTTAGCCAACGACTGGAGACTCCTGAACAAGACCCTCAACTCTTCCACCTTGAGTTCAGGAGATATGATGAGGTGGACGGTCGTCTTCTGCTTGTTGGTCACGTTGTACTCGGTTCTTGTAGACCGGATTAAATGGATCATTTTGAGGACTGTGTCTACCGAAGATTCTAGGTCTTCTGAGCGCCATGGTGCGTCTGATTCCTGGTGAAAAAAAAGGGAAATTAAGGCTATTAGCTTTATACTAACGGGGACTCCTTTCAACCTTGGGAAAAAATCATGGATAGATAACTTTAGCCCTTGTACGCACTGGCGGTTTGCCGGCGGCTTTTCCAGTTTTTTGCGGTTAAGTGCGTACAATCACAAGGATCACTGACAGTTGATACGGCGGCGAGAGGGCGACGGTACCCTTAGTATCAGTAGTAAACATCTTCTGTTAGAAATTTCTTATTTTTTTTGGACTAAGACATATTAAAATATAAAAACACGTGTTTATTAAAAAAAATCCACTTCCCTTCTTTAACGTTTGCGCACTGGTTAAAACACTATTTTTAAGTGTAGTAATAATAATAATGTTTTTTCTCTCTCAAAAAGGTACAGTTTGGTAATATGACGGAGTTACACGCAGATTCATGAATACCTTTACGAGAGCTGGAGTCTATACTGTGTGCGGGACCTGTGTAACAGATCTCCAGGCTCTCAACCTAACGTCACAATGTAGGCTGCACTTAGGCTATAACAATAACTACAAAAAAACTACAAAAGAAAGTACTTACAGTAGGATAGTTAGCGACGCATATTGACGGGCAGTTGGTGTCCTTCCTCGGCAAGCGCTGGTACAACTCCTCAGTCACAAACGGCATGAAGGGACTCAACAACTTCAACCCAAACTCTAAGGTAGTGTACAGTGTACGTCTGGCAGCTTCCTTCTCAGAGTCTGATCCTGACGCGAACACCGGTTTTAGGTATTCCTGATAAAGATATCAGTGATGATGAGATGATATAATTTACAACATTTCAATTTTTTTATATGATCATTGTAAGCAGCAATGGCACGTGAGCAGCAGTGGCCCAGCGGTATCAGCCTCGCCTTTTAAATTTATGGTGACGGTTTCGATCCCCGGTCATACTAACACATCTTTTTGTGAATTGTTTCATCGCCGCTGTTCAATATCGGTGAAGGAAAACATTGTGAGAAATCCGGCATATCTACGATCTATGTCTACACTATCTACTATCTATCCATGTCATTCGAGGACATTTGACATCCGTCAACCTGCACTTGGTCAGGGTGTGTGCATTGAGGCCTAAACTTTCTTAACTCTAGCTGTCTCTAACTATCTCAATAGTTTAGAGAAGACCCATGCCCAGCAGTGGATACTAAAAAGAGTTCAAGTGAAATATGTATATTATTTATAGTGGTAAGGCGACTGTATACAACCTGAACCGTAAAGATTATACTTAAGACCAGACACTTTCGCATTTAGTAATGACTTTTAAGCTAAGTCACATTTTTATTTTGATACGATTTTTGATGTGCTAAGTTTCAGCAAAACTTTCGTGTCGCACAGTCCTTGTCAGCTTTATGAACTCTCTTTAACCTAATGAAAAATGTGACAAATGCAAAGGTAGCGTTATCTAAGAAAATAATTTGAAACATAAATTTTAATTTTGTAGGGGTTTCTTTCTAATTGATTTATTAAAATTAAACGCCATAATACTAAATGTACATGGCTCAAATAACGTAGATCTGGATCACCCTGTAGATAGAATATTGAAACCAGTTATTAATAGTACAGAAAATACTTAATATAAAAAAATATTTAGCATTGTCTTAGATTTACGAGAATAGCACACATTGAAATAAAACTAATTTTTAACGGATTTTATCGCGGTTTAAAATCCGTTAAAAAGTTGTTTTATTTCAAAAAAAATACTTACCAAATAAACATCACAGAGGTCGTATAGCCACAGATTGTAGCAGTGTGTAGTAGCGGACGGGAAGTCATACGTAGTCAGTCCGGAGTTGATCCGGGACACTGCGAGCGACAGCCGCGATAGCATCCACCGATCCATTGGTGATAACTCTGATGGCACTCCGGTGTGTACCTGCGAATAGTTATAATGTTTAACTGAAGGATTTTTTTAAATTCAGATGGTTAGATTTGTTAAATTATGTTTTGTGTAAAAGTTTGTCAAGTAGATTTTAATTTAATGTCAGTTTTTTGATGTGAAACAAGGTTTGCAATTCTGTTGTCAAAATTTGTTAAAATCTTTTAAATTTGTATCTGTGTAACAGGAACATGGACTCAATTTCCACAAACGCATGCGAAAGGACTGTCATATCTAGGCGTATCTGACAGCAGTTGACATAATTACGCGAATTCTATGTTTGCAACTGCAGTGCAAGTGACTTTATTTAGTTATGTGAATTAGCCTACAGATCTTCGCATGTCTTATAGTTTCAGACTTTGCCATACTCACATTTTAAATGTTTGACCCTGTATACAGTGACTGGTAATTAGTATATTACGAAATATTTTACCATGTGATACTGTTCATGATTACAAACCACTTTCCCATAGAAACTATTTTGGAGGATATTAAGTCGAGCTAGAGACGATGATAGTGGAGTGTATTTACCTCATAAACGGTGTCCTTTGGGAAGTACATGAGAGCGAACTTGGTAGCGTTCCATAGTTTGTTGCAGAAGAACCTGTAGCCTTGCACACGCTGGATGTCCAGGTTCAAATCCCGGCCCTGAGTCATCGCGCATAATGCAAACCTGCGGAACAATGAAGTTAAAGCTGTTTATTTATCTGTGTGCTTGTTTATAGCTAAATTACTGGGACCATAGTAATGAAAAATGATTTTTTATGTATGTTTACCGTATCCCGTGGCCGAATCGTGGATCTAGGAAATACAGTACCTATTGTGTTTCTCTCATACGAATAATAGTGCCTCTCTAGTGGTAAGAGTGATCGTTTAGTAACTGTGAGGTCCCGGGTTCGCTTACCGGGTCGGTGAAAAATACTTCTCTAATATACTTAGAGAATCTTATTTGCCGATGTCCGATGCTCAATAGGTACGCCCCCTATTACTTATGGGACCTAAACATAGCCGGCGGAAAGTGGATGATATTCACCTCTGACTACCTCTTCGGGTAATATAGGCGCGAGTTATGAGCTAAGAATCTGCCTCATTTCTACTATAATAATATATTCAGGGGCACTAACATTCGCGGTCTTCTGGTCTCATAAGCAAACCAGATAACTCATATACTACAACTACTTTTCTTTTGTAAATACATACTTATAATAGATTTTTTTTTATCGTTTATTAGGGAAAACAAACAGTGACCACAATAATAATAATAATAATAATAATAATAGTTTATTGATACACTCAGTTACAAAACTTATGATAACAATTTTCTGTATGTTGATTATAATATTAAGGAGTTTTATGGTCACAGTAAGGATTGCAACTGTCATCTTAGCTAGATTACAGAGTAACCTGTGTTAAAGATGACAGTCCCTTTCCCCAAGGATACTTAAATATTATTCATTTTATATTATAATAAAATCTGGTAAAACAAAGGGAACTAATGAAAAAAAGAATAGGTACATAGTTAAAATATTTAGATTCTATATAAATTTACTTTATTACTATCTATATGCAAACGCAAGTGTGTGTGTGTGTGTGTGTGTGTGTGTGTGTGTGTGTGTGTGTGTGTGTGTGTGTGTGTGTGTGTGTGTGTGTGTGTGTGTGTGTGTGTGTGTGTGTGTGTGTGTGTGTGTGTGTGTGTGTGTGTGTGTGTGCGTGCGTGCGTGCGTGCGTGTGTGTGTGTGTGGTTGTAAATGTTTAAGGATATCTATATCATACAGTCTAGGAGATTTCCTGTCTCTGGGTACGTTAAGCTTAGTAGCCACTTAATGACGTGTTTTTTACAAGAACAATTAGAGAGATGAAAGATAGGACAGTTTTTATTTACCTTGTTGTATAGGATAGGAGCTAAGAAGTAGTTAAATCTTTTGGAATGTTTAAAGTTGCTTTTTTTGATGTTACAAATATTCTCCTTACGTCTTTTATTAAATTTATGGTACGGAGTCTGGGCGTGTTGAATAAGTAGGTTATCCAATATAAAAAGCTGTCGTACCGTCAACACTTGGCAAAATTTGTAAAGTTCTGTGGTTGGGTATGTGTATTTTTTAAAGGTTGCTACTTTTAGAACGGCCCTCTGTGCTCGTTCCAGTTTAAGAAGCTGAGTTTTAGGCGCACCACCCCATGATGATATGCAATATTTTAAAACTGATTGACATAGAGAATAATAAACTTGCTTAAGAATTCGGGGTTCAGCTATGTGTCTGAGTGTTTTAAATATGTATATTAATTTTCTGATTCTCTTTTGAAGAATTTCAATATGTGGAGCAAAAGAAAGATTATTGTCTAACGTTACGCCTAGGTATTTGGTGGTGGTTACCCGAGCAACCTTTGGGCAATCGCAGATTTGATTGGGCGACATAGAGCATGAATGCGCAATTAGTGTACAATACAAGTTAACAAAAATAAAAATGTGTTTTAAAGTAATTACAATTGTGACACCAACACCGTTTACCACAGATTAACATAAAGTTTTATTTTTATTTTGCTAAGCGTTATGAACACTAAAAGCAAGAAAATGTTCCAAAAAAAAAGTAAACCTAAATGAGAAGCTTCCTTAAATTATTCTTAAAAATACTAGGTCGCATTGCCATTATATCCACCGAATTAAAGTTATTATTATAGGAAAATAAATAGATAAATATTATACAGCGAAAGAGACGATCAACAGAAAAATCTACACTTGTGACTGAGAAACATATCTCGTTTATGCGAGCAGTTCAAAGACGGGACGGAAGATGGACCTACAAATATCGCTCTTGCAGGACGATGTTCAGGGTTCCTACTCGATCTGTGCGTACTCCGCAGGTGTTTCAAATACCGTCAAGTAATAATAATGTGTCTCAGAATAATCCATTGTTTCGAATGTGTAGACAATAAAATGATATTTGTTCTCAGGTTGAAATATTTGAAATAAATCACAGTAAATTTATCGCATCTTTTCACAAATTAAATACACCTGCCTAATCAAGTCCTTGCTAAATAGGTACTAATATCTTAATATTGAATTATTGTCATATTTACCATATATTTTTCCTTACCTAAACTTACACTCTCAAGCTGTATGAATATTGGAAGCTGTGTACAGCTGTAATTGGAGTGCAGATTTAGAAATGTTACTATGTAAAAAGCTTTTTTTATAATGACTAATTGATCTGTGTTCTGTAACTGTACCTTTTGATAAATAAATAAATAAACACGATGTATTGGGTCAAAATCATCGATGTTTAAAAAATACAAATCGTAGCGTTTGTATCCGTAAACCCAGATCCTCCAGTCTCCACAACACCATAAAAAAGTGTCTTTTATCATAAAACATACCTCAACGCATCAGTCCCACACTCTGGTATACCATTAGGGTAGTCTCGTTTTTGTCCTTGTTTCGCCTTCTCTATCTCCTTAGGATCCAGGTTGGAGTCCTCCAGCTGTTCATGGAGCTGTTCCAAGGTGACTCCGGTGACCACGTCTACTGGGTCGATCACGTTGCCCAAAGATTTGGACATTTTACGACCATGAGCGTCTCTGACCATTGGGTGTAAGTAAATTTCTCTGAAAATGGTAGACTGTTATTTTCTTTTATACAAAACATATATTATAGCTGTCCTGGTAAACTTTGCACCGCGTATTTCTCAGACTTCCTTCCTTCCTTAGACTTGTACTTAAACCCCCGTATTTATAACATAGTTTTATAATTCGTTTGTCTTTGTCTGTCATCTTGACATTAAGAAAGAGACAAGTCCATTTTAACTAATGAGTCCTATAAGATTTTTATGAATACACTGTATGACCTCAATTAGCTTAAATCGGAACGCAAAATAATATAGTGTTTGTAGGCAGTCGATAATTATTGTAATTAATAAATTAGGACGTCAAATACACCAGCCCCCCCCGAACCCCGTGAACAGGATGATTGGAACGTCGGGATATAAAATGGGGTTAAATATAATGACCACCATAAAATGCTTTGATACCCTCAGTTCTTTAACCAAAAATATATAATACTTAACAACAGAAAAATAAAGTCTAAAAATACAATAATACTAGCAATTTTAGTCACAACTGCACTTCAAATTGTATTTAGCGAGCAAATTAATGTGTTTTATTTCTAAGTGACGAAGTGCTAGAACATAAAACTGAAAATAATAGGAATACTTACTTGAAAGGCAATTTCCCCATAAGTCTTTGTCCAAAGAACACCATCCTCGCGACCCAGAAGAATAAGATGTCATGTCCCGTCTCTAACAGCGTGCCTGGGTAGAACGCCTGTAAGGTAAGGTAATAATATATTCTGTGACATACGGTTATCTGGTCCCACAGACCAGACCAGACCAGAGCAGAGAGCGTGGTTAGGAATCTTTGCCCCTTGGTTTTAATAAGTCTCATTCAACCTCTCCCGTAATTACAAGTAAGCGGTATACTGAGTAAGTGCGTTCCATCGCAGTGACGCTTTAGAAATTTATCTCGAACACGACATATGTCGACAAAAATGGCGAATGTCGATTGAAAACTAATTTTCGTACTGTCAGAGAGTCACGTAGAAATGAGTGTACCACTTAACGCACGACATGCAACGTGTAAGTTTATAGGAATCAACATCATAATGTCGATTTTTTTCGACATGTTATCATATCGGCTTCGAGATAAATGTCTAAAGCACGAAAATTGGCAGGGATGTTGAGGTTAAGCACAAACCTATTCCAGAGTAACAAAAAGGTGGATTAAGGGCTGTACCAACCTTCAAATCGTCCGTTTGATCAGGCCACCCAAATATTGAGAACGGGAACAATCCAGAAGAGAACCAGGTGTCTAGAACATCTTCATCTCTTATTAATTTGATATCTGCAGCAGGCACGTTGTATTTTGTAGAGGCTTTGGTCAACGCTTCGGTTTCTGAATGTGCGGATACCCAGAGCTCTTCATTTTGTTTCTGAGGAATATATGTTTAAAATGAAGGATGGTATAATTTTCTGTTTGATATCCACCGACAACATATTAGAAGCCACTTTCTTCAAATACAGTATGAAATTGGTATCGTCAAAATTTGCGTATCAGGGAAGACAGCTAGTTTTGATTGGTTCGTTTGAGGTCTTGTCCTTGAACGAATGTCTTGTCCAATCACAATGAGCAATATGAGTGGCAAGATAAAAGTTAGGCAAGCGGGGGCTCAGTTATACACCAAGAGATGTTGTCTATATAGAAAACTGGTCAATAGGTCAATTTATATCAAACTTCTGGATATCGAAATTATTTTGTAGTTTAAACTTCTGAACGCTAATGACAACTTTTATAGTTATCATTCGTCTCAGAGCCTATGACAACGAAAGCAGTCATGATTTTGGGAATCAAATTTTTCCTTATTTTTTTTTATTTAAAAAAAATTTTATTGTAGTATTCACTTATCATTAAAATTATTACTATGCATTATGTTACTAAAATTCCAGTAAATTTGAGGTTATGGGTTACACGCGGCTATAGATAGACCGTTTAGCTCGCGTATCGCCTATCGCCAAGATTCTGACTCCTCAAGCTGCACAGACAGTGATGATGATTCAAGCGATATGGATATTAGTGACGAATAGTGTTACATTACTTTTATCTGTGGTTAAATAGTTCTTTACGAGATCTAATTAATGTTTTATGACTTTGTACTTCAGATAAACGGTCTATCGATACACATCAAGCTATATATTCCAGTATAAGCTGATCTTGCATTGTGTCAGTTTATACTAGATTTGAAATCATGGTATGTAGCCGTGTGTACAGTCAGCTACAAAAGTTAATTAATACTAAAATATTCCATAAATAAGTGACGTAACGAGAGGAGAAAACAAGTTTGTCAGTAGTAGTTTACAATGCACAGTCACTCGCTTCTCATTTCAACCCTTTCTAGTTTCCCACAGCTGGGCACGAGTCTTCTCTCAACTATTTTACGAGTTCAAAGACTTTAGGCCTTAATCCACACACGCTGGCCATGTACGTGTTGGTGGATGTCACATGTCCTTGAATATTGATTTTTAGTTATTATGATTATGAATGATATATCTTAGACATGCATGATGTGTGGGCACGACCGGGAATCGAACGCGTGACCTTTTATTTCTAAGTGTGCTCATGAACCATGATCATGAACAGTCACACGATACTTATTTAAGGAGTGTTTTTGTGTTAAGATGTTTCGTAATATTGTAATCGCCAATAAACTTTTGTAGCTGACTGTACAATGTTATAAATGATATTTTAGTTTCTAGTCTTATTATTCAATTATTAGTCGTGGATCTGCGTGACATTTAATTGGCTTTACATAAAAAAACTTAAGGCAACAAAAAATAACAACGCCATGCCTAACAAAAATGCAAACAATTTAAACATCCACGTGTATATGTCGTGGCCATATCGTAGAATTGATCACTTAATGATGTGGCCAACAGTGGCTCTAATGACCTAAAGTGTAACTATTTTACAAACTGATCAATTATATTTGATTATATCATGAAATTATATATGTTTATTCATCGATCTGACCAGGCCATAGATGTGGGCAGTTGATATTTTCCACTTCTTGAAATGGTTGGTTACAGCTTGAATTATTCAATTCTACGATCTAGCCACAACATACAGGTAAAGTTTTTAACCAGTTCGCTAACCTTGTTTGAACAAACTTTAACACATTTTAATAGGCTACACATCACGCTATATATTTCCAGTATAAGCTGATCTCGTATTGTATAGGATTTCCGTACGAGAGGTTTTTTTTTAAATTCTTGAATAGGCTAGCGCTTGACTACATCTTACCTGATGTTAAGAAATGATTGTAGTCTACTATAGGACGCGCCAGCCCGATGTACTGATTCACTCGTGATTGCGAATGACTTTCAGTGAAAAGGTGGCAGTGAAATGAGGCTCCATATGGTTGAAACCATAAAGGAGCAACAATTTCGACCCACCCTCTTAATGGTGTCACCAGACATCGCACCGGAATATGGCAAGGCCGCTATGCAGCTTTGTCTGATGGGTGGTCTGGTCACTAAATACGGCCGAAGCCTACCACCAGTAAAAGGTTATGTTATACTGGATTTGTATAGCTTAAATAATCGCTAAAAGATGTTTACTGTTGATACTGATTGTAAGATCATCCGTGCACAGCTCTATCAACTTACTGACAGCTAACTTTACGCCGCGTGTTTTCATAAATATTATTACGAATAGACGGTCCATAATTTACTGACTTTATGTTGAATAAAGCAATTAAATAACGTATCCAACAATATAATGGAAATATGTTCTATACAGTGGCAAAGGGTCCATACAAGCCGATTCCCATCGGTTTCCCTTTAAAAAATTGTCAATATCAAGTACTTAATAATAATATCTGGATGACCGAGCTTTGCTCGGTATTTTTTTGTTTTTTTAAATGACATTTTCTAAAAATGATTCCTAGCTAGATCGATTTATCGCCCCCAAAACCCCCTATATACTAAATTTTATGAAAATCGTTGGAGCCGATTCCGAGATTCCAATTATATATATAAATAGAATTAGAATTGCTCATTTAAATATTTAAGATATATTATGTAACGCCTAAAAGTTTTGAATAGCAACAAAAATAAGAATAGCATCAAGTGTAA
Source organism: Meganola albula (assembly GCA_936450015.1). Taxonomy (NCBI): domain Eukaryota; kingdom Metazoa; phylum Arthropoda; class Insecta; order Lepidoptera; family Nolidae; genus Meganola; species Meganola albula. The sequence goes on from OW388155.1 coordinate 12,562,799, forward strand.
GAACTATCGGTGACGGTAGTGAACAGATATTATTTTCTTAAATAAGAACTTTTTTCTCCGGCTTCCTTTTTCCAGATTTCTACCCTTCGCCACTGATAATGATCCAGAACCACAAAAAAAATGTTTACCGGTTAAAAACTCTACCTGTATATACATAACATACTCTTATAACAGTGTTCTGCTGTATGTTCGCATGCCTCGCCCGCACGCGGCGACTCTTGGTACGTCCGGAGCGAGTGCGGCGGCGACGGGGCACTGACTTAGTCCTGTGACACTCTACACCCTCCACCGATTCCTTTGTATGCGTGAATATAAATAACATAACATATGTACGCACCTATTAAATTAGCAACTATAATATGTGAAAACTTGTAATTGGCCATTCTCTACTTAAATGTATATTGAAAAAATATGGATTAGCTGTAAGTTAACCTTAAATAATAAAATAACATACACTCACACCTGTATTTATATATATAATCGTAGGCGTAGACAAAGAGGCCTATAGTTAACTAGTTGCATCTCATTCATACAAAAGCGAAAACTTATTAAGAAAAAGGAAGGTAAAACGAACTATGTAGGCAAAACAGTAGTCCACCTTGCTAATTTTAAAACATGCAACGCCATCTGTCTGTTACGTCAAAATGTTCGTTGTCTGTGATTTTAATGAAATCTGATTACGTACGTAATGTAGAGTAAAGAATGTTGATCCACATTACTATGAAGACGTTTAAAGGCTTTTGAAAGGTTTTAGACTAAAAATATCAAGATTAGCAGACAACTTTAGGTAGGCGTGAATAATCAGGTAAGAAGACTGTATTTCAATAAAATAACTACGGCAAATGTCACTTCACCCCCATCTCTCGATAGCACAATCATGAATTCTACCAGTTAATTACAGATCGTTAAGGTTACGTTGGATTAAAAAGTAACGTTCACCGAGCACGTTATTGCATCTGCACTACCACAACAGTTCAGCACACAGTGTCAGCCATTCTAATGTGGCCGCTTCACCCGTGCTCGGTGTTCATTCGTTCGTTCATAATGATATTTTCGAGTGACAGATGACTTCTAAGACGGACGCGATGACAGTATAAAATGACAGCTGCATTGAGAAGTAGATGTGCCAACACGTTTAATAAAAACGATAAGTTTTTATATATTGTTTTTTTTTTATCCACTTATTGTTCCGTTTCACCTTCCTTTCTCCTACATGTCTTTTTCATATCGTGTTCTGATTTTTTCACTGTCAGTACAGTTCTGTGCGAATCAAACATTGACAGTTTAGTATAACTTTGATGCTTTGAGACATAAATAAATATCGTTTTATCAGACATATGGCACAGCAACCAGTTGTCTATGGTGTAGGTAGAGGTGAATATTACATACATTGTGTCGGCTATAGTTTTAGGACAAGTACGTACTTAGTAGAAGTTTTTTTATAACCTTGTGCTGAAACATAACGTCCACAATTCGCCTGTTCTGAAGCAATGATGAGGTCTACCTACAATAGAACGCCCTTACCTAGTAAATACCGATTCACTCGTGATTTAAAGTCAGGCAGATTATAGCTATCGGGAAACAGATTGCACCAGAAAATTTCACAGTTGTTGCTTTTTGGAATTGTGCCTAAAGGCACCTAAACATAGCCGGCGCTGAGGTATAGGTTCGACCGTCCTCGGACGGCTCACCCAAAAAATCCGGTGAACCAATGAAGGCCCTTCCGGCTAAATGGGTAAGGTAACCGCAAAAAAAGCCGGCGTAATATTATAATATATTAATATTCACCTCTGTCTACACGTTCGAGTAATACAGGAGTGACGTGATGCTAAAGAAAAAGATTAAAAGAAACTGACCTCTTGTTCGGGCAATATAACCCTGTATGCTGGAATCTGATGTCCCCACCACAGTTGTCTGGAGATGCACCAATCTCGGATGTTCTCCATCCAATGATACCAGATCTTCTCGTGGACATCAGGAATTATCTTCAGTTCACCGGTTTTAACCGCTTTTATAGCTTCTGCGGCCATTTTGTCGCATTTTATGTACCTGTGTAGTATTGAACACTTATTTAAACTAGACTAGCGGCCCGCCCCAGCTTTGCCCGGGTAGCATCCGTCCACTCAACAATTTACAAAAAATTTGAAACCGATTTTGTGCAAACTTCACATAAACCATCTACTAAGGTATATAATAGGCAAGCCCGTTTTTTACTTATAAAATTACAACGAAAAGTGGCATTGATTTTTATTTAAATAGATTAGTGCCCGTAGCTTAACATTACTTATTTACAAGAAAATGTCCTTTCTCAGACAAGCGGTGGCGCAGTAGTATCGATCACGCCTATAAAATATAAGGACGGGGGTTCGACCCCGGTCGTGCCCACACATCTTTCAGCGAGTTGTTTCGCCGCCGCTGCTCAATATCGGTGACAACATGAAATGTGACATCCACCGACCCTCACTAGGACAGCGTGTGTGGATTAAGGCCTAAACTCTCTCAACTCATAAGACAGTTAAGAGAAGACCCGTGCCCAGCAGTGGGATACTAAAGAGTTGAAGTGATCCTTTCTCACTAACTCGTAATCTATTAACTAGCTAAATTCCATTTTTTTAAATGTAGTAATTACCGAGAATTCGTGATGCGTGACTTTTCGCTTTTATGAAATAGAAAGATGTGGTAGTCAGTCATGTTTTCATGGTTAACTTTTGAATAAATTTTAATGAAGACTGACAGATATAGGCTACTTTTTACCACATTGCGCAAAGCAAGGTAGAAATTTTTACAGCGACAAATCACATGCGCAAGCGCATAGCTAATGTCAATAGGTGATACAAACCATTGCGGTTTAAGCATCGGTTCTACGACGTCCTTGGACCGGCTACAGATTGGAACCACCATAGGATTATCTTTAGTCTCCTTGTACAGGTTCAATTTCTGGAGAGTCTTGACAATCTCACGACGTACGTCAAAGCGTTTCATACCCTGTAAGCATATATAACTTCTATATATATTTATCATAACGGGCATTACGTTTCAATTTACATTTCAACACGGGTTGCACCGGTCGTGGTATTTCCACAGATCGACAGTTTTATTCAAGAGTAATACGTGAAGCGATTGAAATCAAGAAATATGCAAATTTCAATCGGGCAAAGTGGCTACAAACTATACTCGGTGTGGAATCCAGTTTTAGAGTAAACTCGACCTCGCTATTTGAAGATCGAAAATTCGGACATAGTGGGTGTAGTGTGTAGGCTCCCTAACAATAGTTAAATTAAATAACAAGTGACGGTAGTTAGAGAAAATGTTGTTCTACGGCCGCTGTCATTAACTGAGCTCTTTCGCTGGATCAGTCTGCTTGCGACCACGACCGGTGCAACCCGTGTCGAAACGTAAAGCCAAAATAAAGGTGAGCGCGTTATGATAAATATATGAAATGCAACACGAAAGTTTAGAAGTTTAAATATATAACTTCTAACATAAAATTCTGTGTTTTAAAACCCTCTGTTTATGGACGGCTGTCTCTTCCACTACCAAGGTTAGCAAGACAAAAATCGTCGCCAGGCATAGCAACTTTTCCGGTTGGAAGATTTCCCTTTACACTGGCGGATAACTACCAACTTCTCGGTTCCACAAATATTTTTTTTTATTTAAGTTAAATTCATAAAATCACTCACTGCAAAAGGTCCACAGTTATCCAACATCTTGCCCTCGTCAGATAGAATGTTGATGAACGGCAGATTGTGTCGCTTGCCGATCTCATAGTCGTTAGCATCATGCGCAGGAGTTATTTTCACAGCACCTGGTGATATAGATGAGTATAGTTCACTATAAATAGTATAGCAGTATTGAGTCTCTCATGGCTACTTAGTGTATTTTTTCAGGTAAAAATACAGAATTTGAAAGATAGAGAGAACAGCGGTGACGGTGACGGGTTCGATTCCCGGTCGTGCCCACACATCTTGATGTGATTTGTTTCATCGCCGCTGCTGAATATCGGCGAAGGAAAACATTGTGAGGAAACTGGCATGTCTAAGAACTAATCATTCGAGGACATGTGACATTCACCAACCCGCACTTGGCTAGCGTGTGTGGATTACCTAAGGCCTAAACTCTCTCAACTCGTAAGATAGTTGAGAGAAGACCCGTGCCCAGCTGTGGGACACTAAACATAGTGTATTTTTTCAGGTAAAAATACAGGTTATGAGAGATACTAACCGGTTCCAAAGTTCATATCGACGTATTCGTCAGCTATGATCGGTAATTTTCTGTTGACGATCGGATGCACCAAATTTTTGCCGATTAAATGCTTATACCTAAAACAAAAATCAATAAGTGACATCTCTACTTGCTATTTCTCTAGCCACAGTAAATTTAAACAGTGTGGAAACTAGGAAGAAATCGTTACAAACGGCACACTCACACAGACACGTATAGCCTTACTATACGTAGGTTCCAGGCGGTGCTGTCAGTAGAGTGTGTCACATCACAGCGAAAATCCTAACGATCCTATTTATTTGAAAATTTTGTCCTGTTTCCGTACTGTTACCTAACCTATATTTACTGTAACAATATCCCAATACCGGGCAAAGGCTTCTTCCAACGTTATCCATAATAATATCACCCGCGACCTTTGACCATTCAGATTATCCCGTCATCTTTCTTCGGTCTTCTACGACTACCGCCTTGTGTCAGTTAGTAAGTGGTACTGTACTTACGCACCTGTCATCATTAGGGTGTACAGCCACCGCCACATCCCCGAGCATTGTCTCCACACGAGTGGTAGCGACCACCATCTCCTCATCAGAACCCTCCACTTTATACGCGAAGAGAACTAGCACACCGAATTCCACCTACGAATTAGGGTTCAAAGGTTAATAAAGTGTCACAAATTGAAATAAAACTAAAACTAAACTAAATAAATCTAAAATAAACTGCGATAAAATCCGTTAAAAAGTAGTTTTATTTCAATGTGTGATATTCGCGTAAATCTAAGACAATACTAAGTGTCACAAAGTTTAGGTCTTCTTTCAAATATTGTAAGAATATTGGATATTTGTTACTCTTTCACGCAAAATCTATGGATGGAATTGAATGAAATTTAGCACAAAGATAGATTATGGTCTGGATACTTTTCATCCCGATAAGTACCACGCGGGCCAAGCCGTGGACGGAAGCTAATACCATATTAGGAGCAACAATTCCGTCCCACAGCTTAAATATTGTCACCAGACATCGCACCGCAACACGGCAAGGCCTCATGTAGGTGTGACTTTGTCTGGTGGGTGGTCACTAACCACGGCCGAAACCTATTACCAGATAATTGTTTACTGTCTTTTGCTTAGATGAAAGAACATATATAGGCCGACCGTTTAACTCGCGTATCGCCATCTGAGGTACAAAGTCATAAAACATTAATTAAATCTCATAAAAAACTATTTAACCACAGATAACAGTAATGTAAGACTATTTGTCACTAATATCCATATCGCTTGAATCATCATCAATGTCTGTGCAGCTTGATGAGTCAGAATCTTGGCGATAGGCGAGTTAAACGGCCAGCCTATAGTACTTACATTCCACTTACCTTCTGCTCATATCCTGGTATACTCAACAAGGTCTTCTTAACCAACTCCTCCTTCTCCACTTCAATATCTGAGATAGCACTCTTCAAGGTACACGACCAGTTGACAAGTCTATTCGCCCGGTACACATCGCCTGCGTCGTGTAGACGTACGAACGCTTCAGTGACGGCGCGGCACATTGATGGGTCCATAGTGAACATTACACGTGACCAGTCGTAAGACGACCCGAGGGAACGGAGCTGAGAGTAGATACGGTCGCCTTTCCTAAGTACAAATAAGGTAATTTGAAAAAAAAAAAAAAAATGTCGTTATCGTTTGCCCCTTCATCATTATCAGCCTATTTTATTCCTAACTAGCTTCCGCCCGCGGCTTCGCTCGCGAAATTGATCTCACTAATCTTGTTTCTCCATACAAACTTAGGAACCCCGTTTCACCCCCTTAAAGGGTGAGTTTTGAAAAATCCTTTCTTAGTGCACCCCTGGACCCCATAAGGAACCTATGTGACAAATTTGGAGTCTCCAGACCCAGTGGTTTGGGTTCTGCGTTGATATGTCACTCAGTCAGTCAGTCAGTCAGTCAGTCAGTATCTTCTTTTATATATTTAGATTTCTTTTATATATTTAGATTTCTTTTATATATTTAGATATGAACACAACATAGGTTTATCTTAAAGCGTGCCACTGAGAACGACCCACTGTTACTGTCATCCAGCTTTTGTTGGAAGGGGGGGGTTTCAATAATTACATGAGGTGTTTAATAGGGGAGGGGCCGAACCAAGTCTCACACAGCCTCACGTGGGGAGGAGGTGGGTCTCAGCAAATATAACGTAATTTTTGTTTCCCGCAAAAATAGTGAAAATTACGAAAAAGGAAAGAAAATTCAAATTACGTAATGAATGGACGCTCCTTTAGCCACTCCTTTTTTTATTATGTAATCGGCTTGCGCCTGACCAAAACTTGCCTGTTGTTAGGCAATCATGCAATCTACGATGAAACGCGCTCACCCAGTAAATACCGATTCACTCGTGACTCGAAGACAGGCAGACTATAGCCATAGGGAAACAGATGCCGGTAGCGGATTCCACTCTGCTGATATTGTCACTGCTTCACTTCTTTTTTATGCAGTTTTGTTAAGGACTAATTTTCCACCGGCGGCTTAGCCCGCGTCACCTTGCCCAGCCCATCATCCAAATCGGATAAGTAGTCCTTGAGATTAGTGTGTTCAACCAAACAAACAAACTCTTCAGTTTTATAATATTAGTACAGATTCTCGATCTAATACGTTAGACAATAGCCTTCATTATGTTACTGCTGTAAATACAAGCAAACTCACTCTTCCTTCCACTGCCAGATGCGTTTGTTAAATTCTTCTCTCCCTAAGTCGTGTCTCGTTTTCTTTTCCTCGCGCCACAATTTCTTTTCAACCACCACTTGCGTTGCAATACCGGCGTGGTCGCAACCCGGGTTCCATAATGTAGTGCGACCATTCATTCTGAAAAAAAAATAACGACCTAACTGACAACCAGCATAGTCACATCAGCTTTTAGAAAAAAAAACACCTAAAGACTGTCTATTGGTTATACATATTTATATACACACTTTTTGTTAGGACTTAAAAATGTAGAGACCAGGGTTAAATGATGAATGGAAATGAATGAAAATTAATGAAATGTGTAACAAATCCAACCTTCATCCTTCCACCATTCCTCGTTCCTGGCCACTCTTATGTTTCTTTTTTAATTTAAATCTTTCCAAATTCAAAATTATTCCTATTATTTTGTTATATCAATCATAACCAGCAATCTGGATTAGTGCCTACTTCAAGTAACGGACGACACTGGATCTCGTGTCCTTAATTTACTACTATTTTTCTAGTTTGTTTCTCAAAAGTATTAAATGCTAATTCAAAAGTGATTAGGTAAGGTACTGTTTATTTCTACTACAATTCTATCTACTCTCTATCTGTGGGTCCAAGATACTAGCCTCTACCGTCGCTAATGAATGAATGAAACTTCATGTAGGTATCAACGAGCCATTTTTTCTAAAGAAATACTTAAATGCTTGTATACACGTACTTAGGTATATAGCATAAGCAGTACGGCAACTTGGAAGAAATCGTACAAAACGGTACACATGAACGTGCGCATCTGCACAATTGGTAGGGTCCCGCGCCGTGCTCTCAGCAGCGAGTCGCAGCATAATTATTGTCAATGTGCGCGTTTGTGTAAAATAGAATAGCATATTTTGACGTGACAACGTCTTATAAATTGGTTTGCCGGGTGACACTTCAAGAAACTGCGTTACGCTCCGCTCACGTTATGCGCTCACAATGAGAGCGAGTGAGAGGCACGCGTCCCTTCCACTCGGGCATGGTTAGCCCGCCTAAGAGCGAGAGAGACAGACATAAAAAGTGAAAGGCACGCGTCCCTTCCACTCGAGCACAGTTAGCCCACCTAAGAGCGAGATTCTTTGTATAAATTAATGTTTTAAATATAATTCTTTGTATAAATAAATGTTTTAAATTGTTACTATTATTTCATCCTTCTTCCTACTATACGAATGAATATTCACATTAAAATTATTTTACCACTCAAAGTCGTTGTCACGTAAAACTTTTGCCCGTATACCGACTTTACAGGCAACCAATTTTTTTTTATTTGTCAAACTTAAGTGGATAATATATATTTTAAGCTCTGTATGTGTGATGATGATAATTTATTCGATGTCCTTTTTTCCTTACTGCCTTAGCCATATATATGTACTGTGTTGTAAGTGGATGAATGTGCCATAATAATTTTAATTTTTACTTTATGTTTATTACGCAAATAATAGTAATAAGTACTATCATTTTATTAGTGTGTAATGAATGTTGTGATAGGTGCTATTGGTTCTCTATTCCTGCCCTCAAATTGTCTATATTCGATGTGTTCAGTGTCCTGTGAAATGACTAGCTGCGGGAAGACTGTCTGTATGACAAACTAAAAGGAACCTGGGGAACACATCATTGGGAGACAAATTAGGTTGCCACTTGTTACTTTACTCAAATTTAATGTTATTCAAACCAGGATTCTCTGTGACTATCTAACACATGATTATATTAGTTGGATGTATGGGTAGCAGTGGCAAAGGGTTCATACAACCTAATAGGGTTTTTAATAAACCAGTAGAAAGATATTTCAATTTTATTAAGTTGAATAATGCCATATTTTTTAAATTTACGATGTTAACTTTGCGCGCAAAAAAGTAAGCGGCCATGCATATGACGTCATTAGACAGCTAAGCTTACAATTTCGGTTTTTTTAAATATTTGGTTTGCCACTACTAAAGTGACGTCACATCCGCACACTTATGGATAATAGTGGTCTAGAGTGTTTTAGTCAATAGAAGAACCAGGTACTGTTTAAAAAATTTAAACTTAAATGGATTATTGTATTTTTATGAATAAATATCTATGTTTCGCATTGGTTAGAAACATGTATGGTTGAAATCATGTATTTTTTTAAATAGCCGGCTTCCCTCTTTTTGGTCAAAGTTCCTTTTTTAAAATCTTTACTTTATACCAATGATGAAATGCACACATTTTTTTATAAACCAAATTACCTATGCCATCTAGTGAGTGCATCTTCTACAGCATTAGTAAGGGCATGTCCTAAATGAAGAGTACCAGTCACATTGGGAGGAGGGATCACCATCACAAACTTGCCTTTAGGATTTGGCTCCAGTATTGACTTCCTCTGAAAATACAGTAATAGAGTAAAGATGTAGTGGCATTGCGGTATTGGCCTCGATACTACTCTCTTTCTGTTATATAAATATATCTACTGTTTATCATTTAGTTTGTTAAAAGGGTAAAAGCCTCCTCCATTTTTCTTCCACCTTTGTTTGTCTTTGGCCATGTGCAATGTAATAATAATATAGTGGGGCCATGTGCAATGTAATAATAATATAGTGGGACATTAACACACACGGTCATCTGATCCCAAACTAAGCAAAGCTTGTATTTTGGAAACTAGATAACTGGCAATATACTACATATAATACTTTTCTTTTGTAAATATATACTTGAATATGGATAATTACAACCAGACACAAGACAAACAGACATATTTAAACAAATGTTTGTCTCGGGTAGGAATCGAACCTACGACCTGCGGCGTGAAAAGCAAGTATCTTACCGACCACGCCACCGGCCCGTCAACAGTGATGTGCATCCAACTTTTTCCAGCAGTCTTTATTATATCATCACATAATTGCTTAACAATAGGTAAATTGTGGTCAAGCGCAAGCTTAGCATAAAAAAACTTTTAATGTTCCACTATTTGGCATATGAGTATTCTTAAATTTAGAAGCTGAAGAAAGAGTACAGTATAGTATACTAGAATTAGGTTATTAATTTACTGACCAGTTACAATTTAAACACAAGTTAGAACTTTGCCTGGAAATCAACCTTTCCTATGACTCTCATGTTCTACTCTATTCAAACCAGGTGTAATATTACTTACTCCATATTCAGGCTTGAAGAAACCTTGCTTCTCCCACCACGCGTACCAAGCAGCCTCCACATATTTAGGGCTGTATGACTCAGGCATAGAATCATTTATGTCCTTCTTGTCACCAGGCACTGTGTTGGCGGTGTAGACTGCACTTTCTTTTGTTTCCTTTACTTTTTTCTAGATCAAAAAGTTTCAATTATAAAATGTCATACAAGTACATCACTTTGCACTAATATTATAAATGCGAAAGTGTGTGAGGATGTTTGGGGCTAAATCAAGCAAAAACTACTGGATAGCTTTAGGTGAAATTTGGCACATAGATAGATTATAGTCTGGAATAACACATATGCTACTTTTTATATTAAACTAGCGGGCCCCGGGTCCGAAAATATATGACAACGTTTCTGAGGAGTATTTTTTATTTTTCTGTGCGTAAGGACCATCTCCGTACTTCAAGGAACATTCTAAAAAAAGAATTAGCGAAATCGGTTCAGCCGTTCTCGAGTTATGCGCTTACCAGCACATTTTGCGATTCATTTTTATATTATAGATTAGGGTGGAGCTGTGAAGCTTGTATAGAATAAAAGCAGAGTAATACCATGTCTCTCTGTCTAGTGCCTACTTAACCCATAGAGCTTTAGCACTCTAAGGCTGCTAAAACTCTATGGGTATACTAGCTGCTGACCACAACTTCATCCACAGATTGGATTGGTCTCCCCCAACAGGGGCTGGGTTTTGAAAAATCCTTTCTAAGTGCACTCCAAGACCTCTTAAGGAACCTATGTGGGACCCAAAAGATGGGTCCAATATGTCAGTCAGTTTCTTCTTTTAGATAGTCTGTATTACTTATCTAATGCTAACTGAGTTTGATATTTACAACTCAAGTTGCAATATTAATATCATCAATTACCTTTATCATTTACTACTAACAACTGATAATAAGGAAATGATAGCATAATTTATACCCCTATTAATAAAGGAACTAAAAATAATTATACAGAATGTAGTTACATGTGCTACTTTAGGGGATTTTAATGCATACCTGGCAAGAATCTAAAAAAACAACAATAAAATTGGACTACCTAATTTTGTCTATTTGTATAGCAGGAACTAGTGAATTTTTTTCTAACGCAATTCATGTTACTTGTAAGTAACAATACTGCACTTGGTATTTTACTTTCACTCTTCAGACAATATAATTGTTCGATTAGAATGACTCAAATAAGCCTATCGATATACTAAATAAGTTAGTCTTAAAGTCGTTCTAATTTTGGATATTCTCAATTTGGACATTAGGGACTTCTTCGCATACCTCTGGTTTCTCCTTCTGAACAGCTGGTGTAGCACTTTTCTTATCCAACTTAGCTTTAAGTTTTTCTAACTTCGCAGCCTTTTTAGCTTCCTTTTCCAGCTGCTTTGCAGTCTTTTCCTGGGGTTGGTCTTCAGGAGAACCATTTTGTGTATCATTGTCAGTCATTTTTTCGAAAAATTCAGAAGTTTTAATTCAAATACCACATGAATGTGATGTGGAAAGGGAATTCAATTAGATGACAGTGATGACACTGATGACAGTAGACTGTGACAAACTCATGGTGACAGATGACACACATGACATTGATTTTTTTTCTTCTAAAATTGACATAGAGAAAGGCGATGATTGCAATACAATAAATCAAAAATCAAATTGAAGAATTAAGTATATTTAAAATTTTAGTCGATTAAAATTAATAAATAATTGGCTTAAAAGATACGCACGATAAACAGAGACTTAATTTTTTCGTGCGTGCGTCGTCCTTGGCAATCGTCAGAATAAATTAAATTTTAAGCTATAGATAGATTTTTAATAAATTTTTCGTGCGCGCGTCGTCCTTGACAATCGTCAGAATAAATTAAATTTTAAGCTGTAGATAGATCCCGGATAGAAAATTGGACAGTGTATATTTTTATTGAACATAGAGTTGATGGCTACATACCTACATTAGGAGGTTATTAATTATTATTTTTAAAAATAAAAAAATTTAACATATAAATAATGCCAGCTTTAAGTACCTTGCAACTTAAAAATCCTTTTTTGCTTTTCGTGATCTTTTCTTTGATATTTAACTTTAATTTTTATACCTTTAATTTTATTTATTGACGTGACAACGTCTTAAATTAGGTTGCGGCTGGGAGGCACTTATGAAAAAGTGTAACGCTCGGTAACGTTACGATGAGTCACCGAACGAGAGAGAGGCCCGCCGAATGCCTTGCGTCTCTCTCCCACTCAACTATGTTTCATCCTTCTTCCTACTATACGAATGAATATTCAAGTTAAAATTATTTTACCACTCAAAGTCGTTGTCACGTAAAACTTTCGCCCGTATACCGAATTTACAGGCAACCAATTTTTTTTTTTAGTTATTTGTATGTACCTACCAAATGCTAAAATTAGAATAAAGTAAAAAGGATAAATATAATCGACTAATATAAAGTAAAGTTCCACGATTACAACACTACGCAAACTAAACGCTAGTCGAATTTGAATCGCTCATCTCATCATTTTGTCGCAACGCCATTTTGTTTTTTCAATTCTAGAAGCGTTTTCGAGGTGTGCTCGATAAAATACATTTGAACTTTAAACGTTTAATAATAGATTGATTTCTCCAATTTGTTTTGTTTGCTGAATTCTCCACGTCGGATATCATGTCGGACAGAGAGGTAGTATATTTAATTATAGGTGTTGCGTCTGGTTTGCATACATTCCCGCCGCGTGTGTTTTATTTTATTCGGCATCGGTCTACGTTCTATATTTATAGCCGGCATCACTATTTGATAATTTCAGAGGAGTCGTTCGAGGACTAGGAACGGTTCTAGGGAGCCGGCACCAAAACCTACGGCAATGTCGCGAGGCCATAGCCGAAGCCGGTCTCGTACGCCGCCCCCGCCAAAAGCATCCAGTCGAAAATACAGAAGCCCGTAAGTTTTAGGCTACTTTATAATCGCTTCACGTAGTTTTTTTAGTAAGTAGTTGTAATTGGTTGTGTTATGGTAAGCTGGTTTGGTTATAAATTTTTTATAACCTCGTTTTCAAGGGTAACGATTGCGTGTTGCGCAATGGTTTGTCGTCAAAACTCAAACATCGCTCGTATTTCGTACATTCGCACTACACGGGAAGCGAACATTTTTGTAGTCATTTACAATGAATGCTTGACCTTGAGTTGATGCTAGGTTGCTTGATCAATACATGTGTAGTTTACTTGGCAGCTACCAGTGACGGTTTTATCAATACTCGAACTATGGAGGGGGGGTTGATAAGGCATTTACACCAATAATAAAGTAGCATTTCATTTTATTGACTACAAACTTGGTAAACAATGTACTTACATGTTTCTGGGTAACCTAACAATTCAAAGTCACAATCATGTACTTAATTCATGCCTCTACTCTTTAAGTACCACACAAATGCTAACTTGAATAATTAGCGATTTCCCTGTTTGTGTTTTACATCTTACTGTTCTAAAAAAATATGAATTATTTATCATAATTTATATATAAGACTGCATATTGGACTTTGATGTTTACCCATCTTGAATAATGATCCCATTAATTAATTATCACAATTAGCTCATTTTTCAGATTAATTTTGCAATTCTGGAACATGGTCTTAGTCAACTTGTTTAAATAAGGAATGGTGATACGTGATTTTTGCCACCTAAAAAACCTATTTTAAAAGCTTATTTTGGTTAGGTACCTACTCGGTTAATGTGGGGATTTTACAGTATGTAATTAGCTTTGTCCTCATTGCACTAACTACTATTATGTTTTAATGTACCATATGAATAAAGTTACTTATTTACATCATTATGTACACACGGCTTCACATTAAGCTATAAATTTCCATTATAAGTTGATCTTGCATTGTATATTGTTTTGTTACAATGAGAGGTCAGCTTATACTGGTAATTACAGCTTGATGTGTAGTTGTGTGCCAGCTTTCCACCTGTGGCTCTGCCAGCTAGTTTGTCAGTTTGTGCTAGTTTGTGCAAAACCTTCTTTTGCACAGTCTGAGTCTCAAACTATTCATACTAAATTTCATTCACATAACCTACTGAACAGGTTAAGTTTAGAAGCCTAAAAACATTTGCATTTACAATATTAGTAGTGATTAACTTAACATTATTATTATAATTTACCTCAATTTAGGGATTATTATTGTATTTTATTTAACTTGTACAATATCATTTCAAGGTTATCAACATCTAGTTGTTGAGTATAAAACTAAATGATATAATATAAAATATAATTTTGATTTAATGCTCAATTCATCTGTTTTGATTCACAAGGTTTCAGTGAGGTCACACATTCATAAACGTATTTAATAATGTTGTTATGTATAGATGATTTGTTCAATTAGTTCCTAGACATGCCGGTTTCTTCACGATGTTTTCATTTCACTGCCACCGCTGCTCACACTGATTACTAACAAATATGTTGTCTCAATAGCATTGTTATAACTAGTCAAGCCCCAGATATGCAACTGATAACTCATACAGAAGTGTATTGTGATCAATTCATCATTGTTATGGAGTGTAGTGTGCTATTGTTTACAAACTGCTTTCTTGCAAGTAGGTCTTGGTGTACTTAATTCCTAACTTTGTTATACTCTACCTTTTTACAGACCCCTCTATTCATAAACTTGTTATAAGATTATAACTAAAATAGGTTTATTATTCATTTGTCTTTGTCTGTCAGCTTGATATTTTTACTAATCGGAAAGAGACAAAATCCATATTAATTAAAGAGTTTCATAAGATTTTTATGGATATAGGAACAACTGAACATGGTGGTAGTGATTTGCCAATTAATCCAGCACTGCATTGAAGTGATAGATTTTTTATTGTATTGTGGCTGTGAAGGAGGGCTACTAAGGATTGGCTTTGTTTAGAATCTCAATGTAACAAGGAATTCATTGTTACAAATATTAGAACTAATTAGAAAATAACCAATTGTATCACTTCTATGTGGGACCTACAAATTGTGTCTGGTAAAAACGTAATAACCTCATGGCATGCTAGCTTTTAAGTCGCCCTAGTAATAAGGTTGAGTATGGTTGTAACACCGATCAGTTACCTATAGACAAAACATAGTTGGCCTCCTGAGAGCTCACCTAACATATGTACTAACCTAACCTATGTATAGGCCAACCGTTTAACTTGCATATCGCCATCTGAGGTTTAAAGTCATAAAACATTAATTAAATCTCATATAGAACTATTTAACCACAGATAAAAGTAATGTAAGACTATTCGTCACTAATATCCATATTGCTTGAATCATCATCACTGTCTGTGCAGCTTGAGAAGTCAGAATCTTGGCGATAGGCGATACGCGAGTTAAACGGTCGGCCTATAGTCTTCATTCATCCAATGGCTAATAGGTCATTTAGATTGGTTTGTTCAAAGACAAGAATTTGGAATGAACCAATCATAATTAGCTATTTTCCTCGATACCCTGCCAACTTTTGACAAATACAATTTCATGCAATACCTGAATAAAGTGATGTCTAGCAGGTATATAGTAGGTGTGCTGTAATTAATGGTTAAATGTTGTGTGCATGTGTACTGATTCGTCGCACTGACACTAGGTCGGCCTCCAGGTCGCGGTCGCGGTCGGGCTCCCCGCGGCGCGGGTACCGCGCGCGCTACTCGCGCTCCCGCAGCCGCTCGTACTCCCCGCGCGGCTCCTACCGCCGCTCTCACTCTCACAGCCCTATGTCCTCGCGACGCCGCCATCTTGGTGACAGGGTGAGGAGTGATGTTTATGTGAATACCTTTTGTTATGCCCTTGTTTTATAGCCCCGCGAGTCTGCACATTGAAATTTACTACAAGTTTCGCTCGTTCGTAAAGTTCTATTATAATTCTTTCCTAATTTGTCATGTAAACATTATAAACTTGTAGTATAAATTTCCTTGTCAACCCGACTCAGTCCCCAACGGACACGCTAAAAAAAAGTTAAACAATTAATATAGTATAACAAATGGATACCTAGGTGTCGACCTGTCTTCAGAAATAAGTTAAGTACTTCCTGAGAAGAGTTTTGGAGTCATTCCAAACCAATAATGAGAACTGAAAACTTTTTCTTGGCGTGTCAGTAACATAACAGATGTATTTGAGGCTTGTATATAGATATTTGATTTAAACATAGGTAAAACAGCATATTTGTCTATAGAATGTTCTAATCTTGTTTCTCGTGAGCATTGGTAGCATTCAGCATTTAATTTTAGTATAGAAACTGTTAAACGATAGAGACACAGAAGTTCCTTCTTGTTTTGTACCTATGTAAAGTGTAAGCAGAAATAAAAAAGCATTATACTCATTACTTGTAATATTTAGTTGTTACATAATTTCATACTGTAGATAATTTGTAAATAAGCTTTATAACAGGGCAACTGCTACTTTTTTTTAAATACAAATGCCTCAAAACTGTCACATGTCCTCTTAAACAATCCATGCTTAGCCCAATAGCAGTGGAAATAGATAATTTTTTCTTACCAGGAGAACCCTACACCATCGCGGTGCCTCGGAGTGTTCGGTCTGAGTCTTTACACTACTGAGCAACAAATCAACCACATCTTCTCAAAGTATGGACCAGTTGACAAAGTACAAGTTGTTATTGATGCTAAGGTGAGTGAAAGTCTATTATTTTATCTTATTATAAATTTTACCTTAATAATCCACCTAATTTGGCCTATGAGACAATCC
Organism: Meganola albula; assembly: GCA_936450015.1. Taxonomy (NCBI): domain Eukaryota; kingdom Metazoa; phylum Arthropoda; class Insecta; order Lepidoptera; family Nolidae; genus Meganola; species Meganola albula. The sequence continues at coordinate 12,579,620 of OW388155.1, forward strand.
TAAACCCCTCCCAGAGTTAGGACTTAAGCCAACACCGCAATTTCCGCTTCTTCTAATCATGTAATCAAAGACTGGAGCCGCCGCCTTGAAGACTCGGAGTTTGAACCCGGCCAAGTTTCAAAACACGTAAACTGTCTTTATTCCGTACTAATTTATTCAGAAAGAGATAGGATAAATAGGAGGAATATGAAAGTTAGATTGTCTACTTACCTCCAGGCAAGAGAGACAAAGGGGGAGACAGCATAGAGAACCTCCCACAGTTAACTTATCAACTCATGAAGAATTTACCAGTCTCTAATAATAGTAATAGACTCGTGAAAGAAAGCTAAGAGATCTATTGACATTTCCAGACCGGACGTTCCCGAGGCTTCTGCTTCGTATATTTCGAGAACCAAGAAGACGCGAAAGTTGCCAAGAACGAATGCACTGGCATGGAGATTGACGGGCGTCGCATTCGCGTGGACTTCTCCATCACACAGCGTGCGCACACACCCACACCCGGCATTTATATGGGGAAACCGACGTAAGTGCTAATTTTGTTACGTGTGCCACAGCACAATACTGAACCAATTTTGTGCTGCTGACTGTTCTCGTCATCTATGAGTCTTACAGCGTTAAAGCGAAGTCTCAAGCTTACTTGCTGGCTGTACATGTTACTGATTTTTGAAGGGGTCCAGAGCATAACAAGATTTAGTAAATGTAGCTTAAACGTAAGTGAAAAGCATGATGTGATAATCATTCGTAATCACGAGTGAATCAGGTATACTAGGCTGGCGCGTTCCATCGTAACTACATCATTGCTTACATCATTACATCAGGCAAATTGTAGTCATGCGCCAGCCTATCGTAAAATAAAAAACAAAGCAACCTTACCCATAGTCTGCTGAAGTACAGGGCCCTGTTTCTCGCGCTTTAGGCATAATATAATAATAATATTAACTCTAATTATCTCTAATAGACATAAGTCGAAAAAAGAATGGCGATATCATTAGTTTCATCTATTTGAGATAAATGTCGAAAATGAATAAGGATTTCATTGGTTTGCTGTCATTTTTTCGACATTTATGTCTATCTATATTTCAATCTGTGTCCAAAGTCAATGCTATGCCTCCAACATTAGAAATTCGCGCATAATGTTTTTATGAGTGTCGCCTAGGTGTTGGTAGATAATGTAATGAACAGATTTAGAGTAAATCAACTACGAGCTTCAGTTGTTCTACTAAAGGCCTGTTCCTACAATTTACACAGTTCTAGAATTTAGTGTCTTGAGATATGTTTTGTTTCTAAAATTTACTTTTTCAAATATTTTATTGCAGTGTCGGCAGAGGCGATAACGGCTATGATAGGCGAGGTGGTGGCCGCGACAGAGAGTAAGTTGCGTTGATTATTAAATGTTTTTGTTGTAGCATTGCTTACTGTTCAACATGAGCAGCATTCATAAACAATTAGTCCAGTTAGCGACCGGCGAAGATGAACTTAATTTAATATGTACACATACGAAATTTATTACAACTACAAGTAAACTAGCTACAATATTAAAATTTGGACAGTGTTGTGAAGAAATGATCCAACCCGGAAACTGGACAAAATGTACGATATCTAATTGTTGCTTATCTGTCGAATAATGTAGTAGCTTCCGCCCACAGCTTCGCCCGTGTGGTACTTATTTGGGTAAAAAGTAGCCTATGTGTTAGTCCAGACCATAATCATGTTCCAAATTTCATTTAATTCCATCCAGTAGATTTGCGCGAAAGAGTAACAAACATACATCCATTATTACAAACTTTCGCGTTTATAATATTAAGGATTATTATGACAAAAATATTCCCCACAAAATTTTACATACGTAGGTAGGTACACATCGGAAAATGTAAAGCAGCATATCGATTGATTGATTAAAGACTCCAATTATAATATTGTGGTCTTGTGGCTTTGAGTCATTCCTGCACAACACGGTCCATTAAAGTGTAAATCGGGTTCCGGTAACATTAGATGTTCGTTCCAGCGACTACTACTACCGCAGCGGCGGTGGGTACCGCGAGCGCGACTACTACCACCGCGGGTACCGGCACCGCTCGCCCTCGCCGCACTACCGTCGCCGCCGCTACGAGCGGGAGCGCTCCTACTCCCCGCGTAAGTCTTACTACCATACCGACCGGTAGGGGACCCACCGACCACCGTCTGTCTCTACCTCTGTGCTACATTCTAACGCTCTTCACTTAAATCCAGTACAAATCTAGAGAAATACCTAACAGGTTGCTGATAAATAATAGTAGGCCTTAGCAAAATTGCTGAAATTTCTTTTACAGCAAAATATAATATTTATTAGTACTAAATTTTATTTTAACTCATAATTATTTAGATGTGGTACAGATTATGGACAGATTGCTCGAAAAAATGTACTAAAAGTAAGTGCCTGTTGTGACTAGTTTGGGGTTTCCAAAGCGTACTGTTAAAATTTGTCAGAACCAAAATAGTCATTAATTGGGATAGGTTTAAGTATGGGATACTTGTACATACCTTGTTTGTTCAGTTTAAAGGGTGTTGGTGTGTGGTTTGAGTCAATTTAGGCCTAGTTTACTTAGGTTACTAAAAAATAATTACTTGTGTGTTATAAAATATGAAAACTGGGTTAACTAGAATTATTAATTCAAAAAATGTTTGTGTTTTTTCTGGCAAGCAAAAAGGATGCTCGAGACAGTGTTGCCAACTGCAAAAGTTCCTTGAGAGATGCAGAATTAGTCAAGAGACGATAAGCCAATAATGTTGCTTAAGACTTAAGCAAAAGCAGTTAAACAATGCAATTGTCAACTGGCAACACTGGCTTTAAAGCACAGTTCTATGTTTAAAGTTTCATAACTGACTTGCTGCATATTATGCAGTTCATAGCTTGTTTTTTTTTAGTAGTTAGTGTTACATACATAGCTTAAACAAAGTGAGACAAGATCACCGAATGGCGAAGATTCCATTTTATTTTCTTTTAAACATCTTCAAACTTCAATCTCACATCATTTTTTTGTTTTGGCAATCATAAATTTCTGTAATTACTCCATACATTTTGTATGAAGCTAAATATCAGCCTACAATACATTTTTCAAAATGCCTTTCATACCAAAGATGTATTACTCCATGCAAGGTGATAGATGTCGCTATACTATTGTAAATACTTGTTTTGGAATCTGATTTTGTTTGTTTAAAATTAGTTTTTAAGTCATTGATTGTTGCTCATTTTCTATCAATTTACTCTACAAAGTTATATGACTAAAATGAATTTAACGTTATTTCCCTTATAATAACAATACAATTATGTAATTAATTAGTGTTGTTTGTGTCTACTTATTGTTGACATGAGAATAAATTGATAGAAAGAAAGGGCTTGCCAACTAGCAAACTGATATAACTGTGTTCCGTATAACAAATAGTTACTCCCCTCTTTGACTTTGCAGGTCGTTATTAGTAAGTTCGCGACGCTGAGTACAACTTCAGACATAACATAGTATTTAGTTCCAACACCACTTCCCAAACATGTCGTCCGGCCTCATTTGCATTTATATTGTACCTGTAACGGCCGCGGCCTGTCGGGTCGCGCCATTTCGTTTGTATAGAGTTTGTAACAGTACGGCCGACCCGCTCGCCGAGAGAAGATCCATTTTGTTAAACAAGTGTTGAGGGTCTTAGTACGTAAGATAGAGTGTAAGACCCGAGCAGGCTTAGTTGCCTCTAGGATGTAAAACTTAGCTCTAATAAAGATTTAACACATAAGTCTAATATTGATTTTGTTTGTTTGAAAAGGTATTGAAACAAGAAGTAAAGGATGAAGTTCCTTGAAACTAACTGTGTTGAAGTTTTGAAAATGTTTGATTGAAAAGTCGTTTGAAAGGCGCTCGTGGGCAGCGGGCCCCGCTCCAGCGCGGGGTTGTCGAAGCGCAAAGAATATGATCGAGTTAGCCGCTAAAGTAGGAAGGCCAAGCTTGAGTCGAAGACTAGAAGAGAGAAGTCGCGCGCATAGATCATATTCTTTATCTTCCGACTGTCGAACTATACATTCTAAAGTTTTGCGACGTCATTGATTGCATTTCTCGTGTCGGTAGATACTGTATGTATGTATTATGTATTCGGAAGTATCGAGCGTGGTATCACGTAGGTACCTTACTTAGTAGCTTAGCGTTAATGTGACCGACTTGTTATAATAAAACAATAGTTTTGTAATGCCATCATTGGTTCTTCTTCATTCACTTCGGTTCGTCCCACCTCTCTCTGATCCATTATATCCTATCTTATCGTTAAACGCGCTGCGTAAGATGGCGGAATAAATGTCAGTAAACTGTCTGCAACGAGATTTTGCTTTTAAAACTGCAATTGTATATTTTCACAGATTTATAAATTACAATGTCAGATTTTATAATTTTCATATTCCATTATCTTACGGCTGTGTTGTGTTTACATAACAGACTTCAAAAAATTGTAATATTATTATATTTTTATATGTGTATTATGTTATATAATGAACATGTAGATATAGTTCATTGTTCTTAATTAAGGTCACGTAGTTCTTGTAAAATGTTGCATAAAATCTGTAATACATTTTAAACATTTCGTACTTTGATTCTAGATCTGTCATAAATACGCATAAAATACAGACAAGACTCCTATGTAAAGCAAAACATTTTAATTATAAAAAATGTTAGTCTTTCTCTATACAGTTTTTATGCAAGTAGATTGTAGTTTGGGTAATATTAGAAATAATTACATAACAAATTCTCACTATCAGATTTTTATTAAAATTCTTAACAATTATTTATGTATAAATTATTATAAACATAGTTCATAACTGTGTCATATTGGCACTATGTTATGGCTACAGTAATACCTATAAAATAGAATACTCGTAAAATATAAAAATAACAAAATAAATGGCAACGTATAACCGATTTGATTAGCATCTCTATTTCCATTGGACGCGACGTAGTGCGGCGGAATGTATATCTTAAAGCTAGGGACGTGAGTGCAATATTGCTTGATTGGGCTTTCGCTGGTTATTCATAACAGTACAATGTCAGTAGAATATATTAAATAGTATCGATACTAATATATCTACATATTGTAGGGGCAGTCTCTAGTAGAGGAATGTAGATCTATACGAGATTACACACCACATTTTTTGCTTATTTACTTGGCTCCCACAGCACCATGGCCGTAACTGAAATTTTTATTTGAAGATCTGTATAAAGTACATAACTCGAAAATATTACAATATTATGTATTAACCGTTCAAAGCCGAATTGATAATATACCTACAGTGAATACGTAGGTGCAATGGGTGAAAATGGAACAAAAAAATAACATGCCACGACACGGGCGAGCGCCGCGGGAACACATTTGTCGCATCTATGCGACACGGGTAGTTTCTGATTAGAGATTTCAGACATAATGTGTGAGCAACCTTGTAGAGTACATTGTTCTGCACCTCGGTTCTAGCGTTTTAGACATTTATCTCTAACTGGACCTATGTCGAAAACTAATGAAATCGACATTATATGGATTGCTGTACTACTACTCGCAGTATGTCATGCTTCGAGTGGTAACTTCTCTAACGTGACATTCTGAGAATATGGAATAGTTTTCAATCGACATCCGCCATTTTTTCGACTTATAGCGTGTTAGAGATAAATGTCTGAAGTGCTACTATCGGGGCCCTGGCATATTGGAACATTATAATTATTGTGACTGGCACTTGTTGGTCGATCTGTTACTATCTTCACTCTGCTTCGTTAGAAATTAACTCAAAACTAAAGAATCGAGCAACCATCCCAATTAAATTGTCCCCACAGTAGTTAATACTGCCAAATAATAACTAATCGTTTTTCAGAATAAATAAAATACATCACTAGTTAAAAATAAATTCGTTTCGATTAAAAATACACCAGTAGTAAAACATTACTCAATTACTAATTGAATGACGTCACAGTATGGTAGATTTTTTTCAAAAAACTCCAATACTTCATTGATAAAAGTTATTTATCAAATAAAACATTTACGCAAAAAACGTTTTATCTTCCTGCGTGAAACATTATATGAGGCAAGTAGCCTCTTGGACAGATTTAATCTTCTACATCCATAAAAATTACTACTTTTTACGCGCACATTTAAAAATAAACAAAACGTAATACATAATATAGCCTTTTACTTAACGGACAGTCTATTTGGCAATTAAATGAATGCCTACATCCTTCTATTGGCATGAAGTGTATAGGCTCTTAAATATATGTATTTTGGTGTGCATAAAGCCTATGTATTTCTTAATTTCTTAATTAACTAGTGGCAAGAATAATATGAGCAAAATTATATCTACATAATTATATTATATGCAACAATAGGTAAAAAACTTTAAGACCTTAAAACAAATGCCAATTATACATTGTTTAGTAGTAAAATACCATAAAAATAGTATGTACTTTTTGATATATACAATTTATGGCACGCTTAGGTAGGTATTTCTTTTGCATTGGTTATTGGCATTAACTGTAAAAATAATTTGGCAATCTTAACAGCATGTAAATTTTGATTTAGTAGTTTTATGTAATAAAAGCTAATTTTTCAAACTAATGTTGCCGACGTTAGATTTTCGGAATTTTAATACTACAATTAAGAATACCTTAGTTTACGTACAATTTCTGGAAGATCTAAGCCAACTAACTATTAACTAACTATTTGGAACATGGTACTACATGGAAATTAGCTGCCTTCTATCAATGCTATTGTTCTATGAATGCTATATTGCGTAAGGCATGAGATAAAACTATTGGTGATTGAAATATTGTACTACTTGAATAAAATAAATCACTAAATAATATGTTACTATGTATCCGACTAGCATTTAGCTTCTATGAAATATTAGAACTTGTTAGTCCCACAATCTGACGAAAATTAGGGATTGTTTCAAAATTATGATCACGTTTTAAATGGCGGAACAAATCACAACATTACGTACTTACATAGATAATAATTACCTTACATACTTTTTTCCAATCGATATAAATATAATTCATTGGAGTGTAAGGCTAAATTCATATGATCGGACACGGTCAAGCTGAACAGTTTCCCTCTAATCGAAGAGTAATTGAATCTGAAATATCTGTTTTATCACTGAAATGACTTCAAGTGTCTTACAGGAGACAAAGACTAAACATAGGTTAACTAGGGAAGTGTAAAGGACACCCGGCCTCGTTGGATGTTTGCACTGCACAACAAAACACGACACAAGAATAGTCTTATTTCTTTCCACTCATCCGATATCATCCGCGATAAAGATATACAGAGCTTGCAATATGTTTTCGGGTTTAAGAACGGAATAGAAATTACGGGTTACGAATAAACAAGGAACAGCCGAGTGTCCTGTACACTAGCGCGCGGGAGCCGTCGAGCGCTAATCTAAACTTCAATCAGTTTTGCTTCATCTTGTTCCTTTATCTTAAGGAAGAACCTAGCTTCGTTAAACGTAGCAAAATACTTTCCCCGAGTATGTCCCTCGAATTCTATACCACGGCAGTGTATGTAGGGTAGTCTATAGCAGGAGCGTGGCGTGGTCCCTGAGCAGGCGGCGGCGCGCCCGCAGCGGCGCCGCGACGAGGATGTCGGAGTGCGCGGGCGCACGGCCGCCGCGCTCCTGGTAGTACACCTGCGCGCCGCCGCAGCGCCCGCCCACCACCACGCTCTCGTCGCTCCTGCGCACACACACACACACCAACTGAAGCTATAGTCGCTCTGAATAACGCACTTGTGAGAATACAGTTAGAGTTCAATGCGGCTTTGTGGGCTCCACATGAAGCCGAATATGGCTTCATGCTGGAGCGCATACAGAATAAATTTACTCGGTACATTTACATGAAACTTTATGGAGTCTATCCTTTCTGTCCTTTGATGTATCCAGCCCTATTTGTATTAGGTATGGATGGATACAACAAGTTGGAAACTAGGAGGGACTTATGTTTAAAGTGTTGCGTGGTAAGATCACTAACCCAGGTGTACTAAAGGATGTGTGTCTAAACGTACCGAATAAGTACGTATTGCGACGGCGAAGACCGCAGTTATTGGCCGTGCCGAACGGCCGGACAAACCTGCGTAAAGCACCGATAACGCGTGCCTTACATATTATTATACTTAACACGATCGCGGAGAGGGTAGATTTATTTTCTTGTTCTCTGAATGAGTTCACTAAAGTTACTTTGCAATGAGTTGTGTTATAAATGTATAATAAGTACCTATTGTTAATATATGGCCACGCTAACGATTTGGGGCAACCTGTAATGTTAGTTATGTTGTGAATAAATAAATAAATAAAATTAATAAATAAATTATATTGAAGGTCATCTGACATATGATTATTTAATTCGTCGTAAGTTTTTTGATGTGGTAAGGCGTTGCAAACTATTTCGTTTATAATATGCCGAATTGTGCAGACCAATTATTAAAAAAACATGTGCATTGTTATGCTTTATCTTCCTGTTTGCCAAAAATTCTTATCTGCACCCTTTGGTTTATGATAAAGATCTGATTTGATACAATACCTCATTTCCCGGTCTTTCCGTTTATCCACCCTAAAACAGCCACCCTAAGGCGGATACTCGGAAACGCGTGTCCTTCTATCCACCCTGAACGGGATGGGTAACCAGAATTTATATAATATGTTTCTTCCGATTTTCTCCCCTGCCTATAGTGCGCGACCGTCCCACGGGGTGACAGACGGTGGCGGGGACGAGGTACCTACCCAGGATGTCAGCGGGTAGCAGGTGGTGTACCGAGGAAGGGAAACGCGTGCATTTGCGCGTCAAATACATGTAGGAACGGAACGTAAGTTAAGTTTAATTAAGTAGTTAGTAAGTAAAACGAAATGTCGTAAGGAGTGAATGAGACGGATGTATGCGGAAGAAAAGGAAGGGGAATCAGTTTGACAGGACGAGGGTGAAAGGACGTAAATTAAGGTTGTAAAGACGAATTTAAGGAAAAATAAAAGAAGCTTGATTTATTTAATTAATCACGAATTTCATTGAAGGGCCATCCTATCAAATCCTCCCACAATTTTGGGAACTCGTCCGGGATCGAATATTTTCGCAATCTCCCAGGAGGACAACGAAGGATCGGACATCAAGGTACGTGATCGAAGACTCGAGGCCGACACGCGGTAACTAAGACGAAGACGCATAACTCCTATTCCATCACCACAAAAGAAGACGACGACGACGACGGCTACGACGATGGGTGGAAATAATAAGGATCGACGTGGAAGCCGCCAGGCCGATTTCGAGGACGCACAGGCAGGTCCTACGACGAGAACCAGCTATGTTCAAGCAGACGATCTGATTCCCACCTTCAGCGGATCAGATAAAACCTTTTCCGTTGCCCGATGGACGCAAGAAGTTGATGACCATGCGGAAATTTTTCAATGGACGCCATTGCAAACCCTCATAGTGGCTCGCAGATCGCTTACAGGTACGGCAGCATTATGGTTACGTTCCGAACGCGCTTTTAAAAGCTGGGATGAGCTGAAAGCAGGCATCAGCAAGGAATTTCCTGATGCAATAGATAGCAAAACCATACATGAAATGATGTCGCAACGCAAAAAGCGTAAGGATGAAAGCTGCATGGACTACTTATTAAGCATGAAAGAAATGGGAAAACGTGGAAAGATGCCCGACTACGTGGCTATACGTTACATAATTGACGGTATTGTAGACGCCGAAGTAAATAAAATGGTGCTATACGGTGCAAATACCTATCCAGACTTGAAAGAAAAAATCAAAATTTATGAGACAATCAAGGAAAAGATGACAAGAAGGGAGCCAAGACCCGAACCTACTTTGAAAAAGCGAGGTTCGCGATGTTTTAACTGTGGAGAGTTGGACCATCAATCATCTCAGTGCCCCCATAAAGATAAAGGGTTAAAGTGCTTTAAATGCAATCAGTTCGGCCATATTGCAACGAGGTGCAATGATAGTGCAAGTACGAGTGCGAGAGAGATATCCCAAGATCGGGTGAGACGACGAAGAGTTGATTTCCTGAAGACGGACGGAAACGACAACGACCGAACAATCCCGACTCCGGCGTACGTGACTAACTTCACATCGGACTATGACATGTCAAATCAAGACGGTGACAGATGCAATACGTCAATGACAATTAAAATGGCGGAACCAATCCCGCGCAGTGATTCTGACAGATGCAGTATGATGGCGGACAGGGAGAAGTTCAAGTTTGTTTACAATAATGAACAAAGATTACCGGTACAGGAAACCGCGTACAAAACAATAAATGTAAACAACTTTGAAACAAAGGCTTTGATAGATTCGGGTAGCTCTGTGAATATTATTTCCAGTGACTTTTATAACCAAATAGGTTGCCCCGATTATCAAAATACGATAACAAGTTTTACCGGACTAGGATGCAGTAAAGTTACGTCGACGAAAACAACGTATATTTCAATTAATTTAGTTGGACACGACTACCAAGTGATGTTCTACGTTATACTTAGAGACGCTATGCCATGTGATGTAATTCTAGGCCAAGACTTTTTGCAAAATGTAGTAACTATTATGTCAAAGGGTTCAGTGCTGATTGTACCTAGTGATAAAGAATGGTTAGGTAATTTACCTTGCTTTGTGTGCCATGACGAGTTTGTTTTAGGTAACATCAAAAATGAAGAAGTAAAACGTGAGGTTATCAGCTGTGTGGAGAATTATAAACCTACCCAGACGAAAGACGCCCCAATCAAGTTACGCATTGTGTTAAAAGATGATATTCCAGTGACTCAGCGCCCGCGACGTCTGTCATTAGCCGAGCAAAGACTAGTGGAAAATCAGGTAACAGAGTGGTTAAACGAAGGGATTATTAGGGTAAGTTTCTCTGAATATTCATCTCCTTTAGTTTTGGTAAAGAAAAAAGATGGTAATACTAGAGTTTGTGTGGACTATAGACTTATAAACAAAAAGATGGTTAAAGATGAATTTCCATTACCAATAATTGATGATTTAATTGATAAACTTAAGGATGCCAAAGTATTCAGTGTACTGGATTTGAAAAATGGATTTTTTCATTTAAAAGTTAGCGAAGAGAGCATTAAGTATACATCGTTTGTAACACACCATGGACAGTATGAATTTTTGAGAGCGCCTTTTGGCCTATCTGTTTGTCCCAAGTATTTCATGAGATTTGTGACGATAATATTTCAGGAACTTATTGCTAAAGGATATTTAGTAATATTTATTGACGATTTGCTAATTCTGGCTCACGATGAATTTCAGGCACTAGAAAGACTGAAAGCAGTTTTAGAGGTTGCTTCCCAATACGGACTGTAAATAAACTGGAAGAAAGCAGTGTTGTTGAGTAGACGAATAGAGTATCTTGGACATATAATTGAAGACGGTAAAGTACAACCTTCAAAAGAAAAAACTGAGGCGATAACCAGGTACCCTGAACCTCAAAATTTAAAACAACTTCGTAGTTTTGTTGGATTAGCTTCCTACTTCAGGAAATACATTAAAGATTTTGCATTAATAGCTAAACCACTCACAGATCTCTTAAAGAAAGATGTAAACTTTTATTTTAACGACGAACACAGGCAATCATTTGATATTTTGAAGACTGCGCTGTCTAGTAGCCCAGTATTACATATATATATGATCCACAGCTTTCCACTGAGTTACACACAGATGCTTCATTAGTGGCCTACAGCATGACTCTGCTGCAACGTGATAGCAATAATGAATTGCACCCTGTACACTACTCCAGTAGGAAAACATCAGATGCTGAGAAAAAGTACTCAAGTTATGAGTTAGAGGCCTTAGCCATCATAGAAGGAGTTAAGAAGTTTCGTCATTATTTATTTGGTAAAAGTTTTAAAATTGTAACTGACTGTCAAGCTTTTCAGAAAACACTGGCAAAGAAAGATTTAACAACCAGAGTTGCAAGATGGGTGTTGCTGTTAGAAGAGTATGACTTTGTGATTGAGCATCGACCAGGTAGCAAAATGCAACATACTGATGCATTGAGCAGAAATCCCTATGTTGGCAGTATTGAATTGCACCTACATGAGCAGATCAGACAAGCTCAGATGTTAGATGAAGGTAATAAAGCTATTATAGAAATTTTAAAACAAAATAGTTATGAAGATTATAGTTACACGGATGGTTTACTATATAAAGGTTTGGATAGACGATTAGTTATTCCAAAATGTTTAGAAACAGAAATACTTAGAAGAGTACATGAAAGAGGTCATTTTGGTAAGAGAAAGATGATGGAGATTTTGGAAAAGGATTATTACATTAAAGGATTAAATAAGAAAATAGATGAATTTTTGTTGTCGTGTATCCCATGTTTGTTAGCAACCAAGAAAGAGGGAAAACAAGAAGGATTTTTAAATTGCATTGATAAAGGAAGTACACCATTACACACACTACATTGTGATCACATTGGACCATTAACGGAAACAAGAAAGTTGTATAACTATATTTTGACGGTAGTAGATGCTTTTACTAAATTTGTGTGGTTATTTCCAGTCAAAGGCACAACGAGTAAGGAGACCATTGATAAGCTCAAGATACACCAACAAACGTTTGGCAATCCTACTCGTATAATAACCGATAGAGGAGCGGCATTTACCAGTAACGACTTCAAGGACTACTGTGATGTTGAGAATATCCAACACGCATTAATAACGACAGGGATCCCAAGGGGAAATGGACAAGTCGAGCGGATTCATAGAATTATAATACCTATGTTAACGAAACTTTGTGTTACAGATAATGCCCAGTGGTACAAACACGTAAGCCGAGTGCAAAGAGCTTTGAATAGCACATACCAACGAAGCATTGACACCACTCCATTTGAGCTTATGGTTGGCACAAAGATGAGGACGAAAGATGATATTGAAATTTATGATCTATTGGCACTGGAGCAGAGACTTTGTTTTGTTCAGGATAGAGAAGAGTTACAAATCAAAGCTAAAGAACAAATTTTAAAAATTCAAGATGAAAACCGTAAGATGTATAACCGAAATAGGAAGAAAAGTCGAAAATATGCAGAAGGAGATTTTGTAGCTATCAGGAGAACCCAGTTTGGTACTGGATTAAAACTAAAACCCAAGTATTTAGGTCCCTACAAAGTTACCAAAGTAAAGAGGAATGATCGTTATGACATTGAAAAAGTGGATCACAGGACGGAAGGTTCACGAGTAACATCCTCATCAGCTGATTACATGAAACCATGGCCCATGACCGGCAGTCATTCAGAGTTGTAAAAAAAAAAAGTTGTTTAAGTAGAATAGGATGTACTTATGTTGCAGATAACGTGAAGCTGTGAGCTAAGAGAAATCTTCTGTGGTAAGAATTTTAACAAGTTTATTTAGAGATAGGTTAAGTTTAAGCTATTTTACTTATAAATGTTGTTTGTAGAATGTTATAACTAAGAACGTGAATTAAGACTTAAAATTTTAGCTATAAAATGTTAAATAAGAGATAAAGTTTCAACTTCAAAGCTATGTTATTTTAAAATGTTGTATTTAGAATATGTAATTAAAGATGTAACTTTAAATTTAAAATCTTAATTAAAAATGTTGTTTGTAAAACTATTGTCTAAAGATTTAATTATAATGTAAGATTTATGCAAAAGAAGATATTTGTAAAATTGTAACTAAGATACCCTAGACAATGAGATAGAATAAAAATGCAAAGTTAGAAGTAAGTTGTAAGCATATTTAGAAGCGAGATGTTTTTGTTAAATTGTAGTTAAAGGTATTAAGTTGTATTGTACTTGTGTAGATCTGACTGAGGTCAGTCAGAGCTCAGAATGGCCGAGTTGTAGGAACGGAACGTAAGTTAAGTTTAATTAAGTAGTTAGTAAGTAAAACGAAATGTCGTAAGGAGTGAATGAGACGGATGTATGCGGAAGAAAAGGAAGGGGAATCAGTTTGACAGGACGAGGGTGAAAGGACGTAAATTAAGGTTGTAAAGACGAATTTAAGGAAAAATAAAAGAAGCTTGATTTATTTAATTAATCACGAATTTCATTGAAGGGCCATCCTATCAAATCCTCCCACATACAATACGGCAGTCTCGACCGCACAGTCGATGCGGCAACACGTGCTTGCAGTTCCTTACTACTTTGAGTTCGACGCACACGAGATCAAGATCTCAGGATGAGTAAGGCTAAAGGAAGGAAGTTGTAAATAAAGTGTACAAATTTTTTGAAATGCGAAAAAATGACCGAAATCGCCATCGGCGATTCATAATTGAACTGAACTAAAATAACGATGATGATGACGACGAAAGCGATGAAGAAGATCAAACAGAGAGTGAACATGAAAGTGATATGGAAATTGATAATAAATCTAATAAACATTAAACAACAAAAAATTATAAATAATAAAAGTAGTTTTGTATGTCTTTTATTTACTCCTATATTACATCACAAGGAAGTACAACTTATCGCAAGATTTATCCTGACACACTTCTCTTCGTGTGTAGCCATGTGCTAGAGTGACGCACTACCTCGTCCCCGCCACAGTCTTTCACCCCGCGGGACGGTCGCGCACGAGATTGCCGGACTTTATGTAGTAATTTACAGAAACATACACAAACCCGGTCCAAGAAACTTCTTGAACATCGAGATACTTTAGTTAAACATACTACATACTTAGTTCTTTGAGCTGAAAATAGTTTTGTTTACTCATCTAACATCTATTATTAATTCAGAAAACGATTGCAAATATACATTAAAAAGGACGAATTTATACAGGATACGCAACTACGGCTACCTACTCAATAATGAAATAAAAGTTGGTCATTTCTGGACATGGCTTTCTATCATAAAGTACCATGTAGGTACTTACCTACAATTTAGATTTTAAGATTATTTTATTTTATTTGTTTAACAATAAATATTAAATTAAAACTTCCCATCAAGATAATTTGATTCAAACTGTACTTGGGGTAAAAAATCGGAAGAAACAGGTTAGGGTGGATAAACGGAAAGACTGCTTACGACAAGGGTAGATACATACTATGTGCTAAATTAAACCATCTTATTACTGGTGTATCACAACTGATTAAGAGCTAGGCGATGTAAGTAGGCCTAATTTCCATCAAAACCAAGTTCCCAGCCCGTAACCAAAATAAAAACACAAAAGTGACCTACTAATGTTCTTTCAGAGAAAATATTTGCCGCGTTATTCACACCTCCATCCCATGGAATAAGATTTCTATACAAACCTCAATATAAACTCGGTAAGCTCCGAATCTTCGATAAATTCATTATGGATAAGCCCCATGGTAGCTATGTCCAGCGCCGGCCATGGTCCGCCCTTCCGTACGGTGCCCCAGTCCGGGTCGAGCGTCAAATAGCTGTAATCATTCGGCTCGCCTACCGACAGTGGCTCCATGCATTTCTGTTCTATCGGCCCCAGAGCGTTAAGTGAGGTTTCCCACTGAAAATTCAATATAATATTTATTTCATCCAATTGCAGATAGCTGAACAAGTGCCAGTTTCCTTTACTGTTTGTTTGCACAGCAAAATCTCTTCTACTGATTCCGGTAGGGATATGCATTATGTGCAATATTTTTTTCCATGTTTCGGGTAAGAACATAAAACAAAGATCTATATAGATCTGGAAAGAATTGAAGACAAACATTTATTGTGCGGTTATTTTCGATCTATTGTTTGCACAGCTTACCAAATTGTTGATGGTGTCCGGGTTGTTCGCAGCGTCGGTATCCACCAACGCGATCAGCGCCATGTTGTGCAACCCGCTTACAAACAGGGCACATTTGACCGAATGTTTACTGTATTCTGGCAAGATTTCAATGTCGCCGTCAGAGTCCTCGTCGCTCTCAGAGTCGTGTTGCTGTGGTTTTATAGGCCTGTCGGTGATTGATTGAATTTTAACCAATATAGGTGAGATAAGATGAACTCCTTTTGCAGTAGGTTCATTCAAAGAACTAAACAAAAGACGTCAAGAAAAAGCAATTTTTTGGCACAACTTGCAGTATTAAAATTACCTAGAATAATTGACTGTTAAATATCTTACCTGTCCGTAAACGTTATTTGCCTCTCAGCCGCTGGCGTGAACTCTCTCAATTCCATAGGAGTCATAACTCTGCTACTATACCCGCTAGACTTGTCGGAAAATGCTAGATGACTCAACTTCTCCATCAAGGGCGTCAGTTGTACTCCCGTCAACTTCTTTTTGTAACTTGTGGCTTCAGAATCTGACCCTATCTGTGAATCTGAACTCTCTGATAATGACTTCAAAGGTAAAGATAGAGATTTCCTCTTTGACTGATCCATAGGTAAAGATTTCGTAGAATCTTTTGCTACCTTTTTCGGCGTTCTTTGAGGAGATCTGTTTAATTCTGAATCGAAATCATCAAACTTTTCTTGCTCACATAGTTTCTTATTGAAATTGAACATATTGTTTTCTTTGCTGTCTTGAGTCATTCTAGAATAATGCTGTTCCAAATACTGGTTAAATAGTGATTCTGATATCGCGACACCGTCATTTCTGAATACTGGAAATAAAGGATCATTTATAGTCATTGTGCTCATATTTTGGGAGCCATTCTCTGGTGATGGTGAGTCCTCTTTTAGTGACGCTTTTGACCGCTTAAGTTTGAACTTTGATGTGGCACGATTTGATATTGTTTTGATAGTTTCTTGCAGGTCTGTGACGCTGGCTAGCTTTCTCATAGGCTCTGGCTTGTTAATATAATGGTCTGCGATGCAGTTCATCTCCAAAACAATTTTGTTGTCACGTTTTTCATTCTCGAAGTTGATTTTTGAACACTCTTCCAAGTTTTTAACTACGTCTGGTTCCTGGACGGGTTTGTCTTGTTGGCTTTCTGGGATCTGGCAGATGGATAGCATATTGCCATGGAGACGTTTGTACTCCACCATAGGAGTAGAACATACGCTTGTTTGCCCAGTAAAGACTTTTTCATTTTCTTGGGACTCTTCATCTAGAGATTTCTGGTTTTTGAAACTTAATGAGAGTTTCGTGGGTCGTTGTCTTGGCTTGTTGGTGAAGGGAACTACATCAGGCATGGTGGAAGTTTTCTTTTCCTCAAGAGGTTCCTCTTGACTGGGAGGCGAGATCATGTTGTGGTCTTCTTCAGGTACAGCCGTGAACAACAATGATTTATCCCGTTTCATACCAGTTTGGGGGAAATCGCGCTGTTTCTCGCGTTCAGCTTCTTGGTTCTGAAATTGTAGTGAAAATTAAATGATGCTGAGTCAGCAGAATTCACATTTGTTTTAATAAGCTGAAATATTATCAACATTCCACTACATTAATGTAATGCTTTGCAAACTTGAAAAAAGTGAGAATGGTCAAATGAAGTTCACAATAATTGGTTTACGAGGCGCAATCCAGTACACTCACAGTTAAAAGTATTAATGCCACACCACTAAGTAAGACATTAACATGGCATTGTGACCAGTTTTCCAAAATACAAACTTACCTTTTTAAACTTGTTAATCATTTCTTCGCCGTTTTGATAGAATTCCTGAAGCTTTGCCACTTGTTTCTTCAAACTGTTATAGATTTTGTTCTTGACATAGACAACTAACAGCTGTGCTCCCAAAGGCAAGGGTATCTCCGTGTCCAAGGTTTCAGCAGGGGACTTTATCCTGTACGGGTCTACTACAGTGAGGTATGATGTTAGACCAGGAGGTAGCTGCGTTGCGATTATTCTGTGGTACAAAATATAGACTTAATTATCCCGCGGGGAAGTTTTATGTAAGGGAGCCGTTTCATTTATTTTAAATGTGGTTGATATGGAGTACCTAATTGCCTATATTCCATTTGGAGTTTATTTAAGTATGATGATGATCTAAATGAGAATTCGGTGCTGAGTCCCTTCCATTAAATATATGGGCATTTCATATAAAACTTTAAATGCAGATTAACGATAACACAAAATTAAAAAACATCAGAATGGCCCATACGTTTAGACGCTACGAGGTAAACACATACTCATACACACGCGTCAGACTTATAACACCCCTCTATTTTGTTGAGGATCAAAAATTGTTCTAGGTCCTAAGACCGTTGAAAAGGCCTCTTAGTAAAGCTTGTTACTTTCATATTTATATTTTCTTTATAACAATATCCTGATATAAATTTATATTAGTTATCATAAATGAATATAAAATGAGGTGGTCCTAATGAATAATTAATGAACTCACTTGTTATTGTAAAGGACAACGCCGCCGAGAACGCCTTTACTTTTTCTACACTGTTCTAGAATTTGCATTGATTCCATGTAGATTGATGTCGCACTCTGGAAAAGCAGGTCAAACATGATATCTCTTTTGTAAAGTCAGTTGAAAGGTGGAAGACGCTATAACATATTTTGAAATAGATAAGATCGGTTTTTGTAGGGAGGATATGACAAGCTAACATCATCATCAGCCTATTCTAGTCCATAGCTGGACATAGGCCTCTCCTAAAGCATGCAATAAGCACGATCCGCGGGTTTTTTCATCCAGTTCTTGCCAGCCGCCTTGCTAACATCGTCACTCAACTCAGTTGGACGTCCTACGCTAAGTTTGCCAATTCGAGGTCTCATCTCAAGAACTCAGTTTACCCAGCGGTTGTCGGTTCTACGGCAGATATGTTCGGCCTAATACATCAGTCCCACCTTTTACAAGCTTTTTCGGAGATGGGTAATACCTGATTAAGCACTAAGAAAATTGTAAATTTCGACCTATTATACGCATAACTGACGACACACAGGTAATGTTCACTCCAATATCTAAACGTTATAATTAATATTAGCGTGAGATTATCTTACACATACCTTAGGCAAGCTCAACATCGGCACCCTCTGAAAGATATGACACCCGTATTGCAGCACAGGTAGGTACGTCTCAAACACCTGGTACAGCTTCTCGGACAGTCGCCGCTGGTCTTCCATCTGGTCAGCGAGGACTTGCAGGTCTCCGTGGTATACTTTGATCATGGAAGTGAGTAGATTGGCTCTATTCTTGAGCACCCAGTCAGGGATGTTGCGGTCACTGCCTATAGCCTGTGAGGCAGGGCATGTAAGACCTTAGTTTAATCAGTTAGTTAAAGTTATGGAAAATCAAATTGCGTGTATTAAATCCTGTAAGGTGACCGGATGCGAGGAGTATATAACGTTTCGTTTCACGTTGCTACTTGCTATGTCGAGTGCAAGCTTTATGGCATTTAGAAGGCCACCTCCCTGTGTACCTTTAAAATTGAAAACTTAGTAGGTAATCTCGGTCGTACAGAAACAAAGCAGGTTGTAGCTGCAAGTACTAATATCTATACTTATCTGTACTGTTACTTCACCACCATGCACTAGTTACCAGTACCACAACAACAACAGTTACCTTACTGGTGATCCCGACGTCTAGCGCTAGTCTAGAAGTCGCAGGTTACATCAGTACTCACTCACCAATATATACCTGCCGTATTCCCTGATGATGAACTTGCCGCTCTGCAGCGTGATGGCCACCGGCTGAGAGAACAATGTCTTGACGCAGTGTGCGGCACCAACCACCTACAAACATACCAACATTATTTCCACGTTTGACACTGATGGATCACACGGTTTCCATTTTTTTACGTTTTAGTTGTTAATTTTACCTACTTATCTTTTTTTAAATGTTTTTTATTTGTTTGTGTGAGTCCTTTTTGTGTTATGAAAACTAGTCTCCGTGGTTACCATCAATTAGGTCTAGGGAAATATCATTTTATTCTCTTCGTGAGTGGCTTCCTTTTGGCGAGTCTACTAACCTTTCTTCTAGGACTTTTTTCCAAAGTTTGCAGTAGCAAGTGAGCCTATAGGTAAACGACTCGAAATTATTAAAATAGAATAAAAAATAATTTAAACTACGTTTAAAAAAGAAATAAATATAATTTTAATACATATTATTTCGTTCATTTTCTTAGTTATAATCTTATGATAGCTTAAAGCCCATATTAGGTATAGACAGATCTCAGTTTTATGTAAGCGCTTGAGATAACAGTGAATTATATAAAAACAAGCTTAGTATCATGGTAATAACTGATTTTCAAAACTGTCATCTCAAGCGCATGTTCAACTGAGATCTGTCTAGAAATACGGGTTATAGTGTATTATGCTAGCTAAGCACTTTAGGGAAAGTGGCAGAAGAAAATTATATTATGTCCCTAGGCGTCATAATATCTCAGGTAGTAGTAACTAGGTACTATAATATTCGTATCATAACCAGAATACTCAAACACGTGTTCGTAGTTTAGCCGATGTTTCGGAACATTTGCATAAATTATTAATGTTGCAGCATTTGTTTCTTGTTCCTCTACATACTACACGTTTTACGTTGAGTCGGGTAATCTAGAATGTGTCAATAGTAAAGAAAAATACAGAAATTCCATGGCAAACGAGTCTCTCATCTTTTTTATTTACAAACAAAATGTACTTAATAATATGATCACGCCTTTTTATAACTTGACTATGATTTTCTTTTCACAACCAATTTCTTAGCCTCATTAATGTTTATACACCTGTTTTTTTTTCATTTGATAAATAAATAAAAATCTTTGAAATCAACGTAACTGAACAATCAACATCCCGCCATTATGTTCAACAAATGTTGAGTTCGAGATGTCTAAAGCGCGAGAATCGGGTTATTGGGCCCCGATTCTCGCAATTTAGACATCTATCTCTAATAGACAAATGTCAAAAAAATGGCGTCATAGTATAATATGGCGTCTTAGATTTACTCGAATATCACAGATTGAAATAAAACTACTTTTTAACGGATTTTATCGTGGTTTATTTTAGATTTTAGATCCCGATGTTTCAAAGTCTTTTCAGACTTCATGTTCACGGGTGGACTGAGGTATTCGACGTCCAAAAATATTAATCACAATTATTACTGACTACCTACAAACTTTATTATTTAAGTTGCGTTCCGATTTAAGCAATCAGAGCAGGCTTTAATTCTGAGTTGATTAAAAAAAAACGCGATAAAATCTGTTAAAATGTTTATTTCAATGGCGACTGTCATTGAAAACTAATGAAATCGCAATTTTTTCGACCTATGTCTGTTAGAGATAAATTTTTAAAGAAAAGAAAAAAGGAAACATTCATTTGACAAAGACAGGACACATAAAATCAAATGGTAAAAAAAACAAAGAAAGAGAAAAAAAACAAATGGCGAGAAAAAGCGCGAGAAACGGGGCCCTAGTCTTGAAAAAATAACCCATTTAGGATTTAATTTGGCGATTGAAATTTACATTTTAAGTTATATTATCAAGTTCTTTATTTTCTTAATTTTGTTTTTATATTCGAACAACTTCCGAGTTTAGCTTCGCCTTGCTTGCTTTATTGCTGTGCCTTTTATTAAAATCTGTCCAGTAGATTTTGCGTGAAATAGTAACAACATCTTCATAAACTTTCGTATTTATATTATTACTAGTTAATAAGTACAAGTGAGGTAAGATTTTATTTCAGAGTGGAACTTCTGTGTTTGCCTTATATTGGCACAAGCTTATCACGTTTGCATAACCCATGAGACAGGTTGAACATTCTACCACCAGATTATGGTAATGGAAGTTTCTAATTAAGATATCATTAATTAATTATACAAGTACAACTACACCCACACTTGTTAGGATTAGAAGCCTTGCAATAGAGTCTTCTAGTGACTAATCTTTTAAACCCTACTTAGAGAAATACAATTCTGTTTCAAGGCTGAAAATACAGACTGGGTGTTTTTTCTAGTAGTAACATAACAAAGGACTCATGCCTGTATTACCGGAATGTGTAGGCAGAGGTCAATATCACCATCAATTAGCCAGCTCAGCACAGTTCAGCTCAGCATGCACAGCTGGGCACGGGTCTTCTCTCAACCATCTTACCAGTTGAGAGTTTTGGCCTTAATCCACACACGCTGCCAAGTCCGGGTTGGTGGACGTCACATGTCCTCGAATGACTAGTTCTTAGACATGCCGGTTTCCTCGCGATGTTTTCCTTCACCGACATTGAGCAGCGACGATGAAACAATTGACACAAAGATGTGTGGGCACGAGCGGGAATCGAACCCGTGACCTTATCAAAATCAAAATTTATGCTCTATTTTTATTGAGACGCGAGTCTGATCGCGAGTGAGTTCGCTCCTTGAAAACAAAAGCGCCACAAATCTAAACAGTAGTTTTATTGCAATAATGAGGATATTTTCAATAAAATGGTTTTCACAATTTTCGATTTGTGGCACTTTTGTATTCAGGTAGTACTATGATAGAAGACTTTAATTTATTCCCCAATTGCTATTTATATTACTGAGCAATGTCCATGTTTGGCACTGATAGGTCACACTTACTCTTGTTTATAAAATTGTTGTTATGTTTGTTGTTTTTTTTCTTTCTCTATCTATGTGTTTCTTTGTTTTTTTTTAATTTTGTGTGTCCTGTCGTTGTCAAATAAATGTTTTTCTTTCTTTCTTTCTTTCTTTCTTCTGACAATACAGTTGGATAGCGGTGGCCCAAGATCATTAAGGTGTTATTGGCCTTTACCCAGCAGTAATAATGGATTAGTTAGCATTCACATTAATTGTTAGCACGCGAATGCTTCGTTAGCATGTTATAAATTAAATGTAGTTGCGAAATTCTGTGAAGTATGAAGTGAATTCACCACTTGCTTCATACCTACTTCTTTAGCATGCATATTGCAATGCCCACAACCGGCAGCATGCTCTTTCTGTCGCAAACATACTATATCTGTCCGTTTAATGTGACCTTGATTGATATCATTTGTGAGTGAAATTATTAAATCTTTAATTTGCATATTAACAAAATCATAATTCATTATTATCAATTATCGTTTTTTAGCAATTAGCAACAGCCATTAGCATGCTAAGACTCATGAATTCACATGCTTATGAAATTTATGTGAATTCGCATTAATTGCCAGCACTACCCAGCAGCAGTCATGATGTAGGTTAATAATAATATACCTGTCCTGCAAGTGCATGGCGCTGCGTGTCTGACACCCATCCTGGATGGAAGTAGAGAACAGCTTCAATAGGGTCATCTTCTTCTGCTGTGCAGCATTGTGTGTCATACACAAATACTATCATCATTTCCCTGTAACAATAAAATGAATCTTAAAAAGATTGCTTTTATTTTCAAATAATTATATTTAAGTTTTAGCTTTTAGGATGGGCGTTTGAGAGTGAGAAGCATACAGAAGGGCAGTTATTTCTTTGGTTAAAAATGGGAAGACTCTAGAAAACAAAAAGCTTAAGTGGGTGTTGGGCATGATTAGTATAGTCAGCAATGAAAGTCCTTGCACAGATCCAAATTTTTAAAACAACTCTGTGGTTTCATAATGTAACATAACAGTATTAACACAAAATTCCAGCCACATTTGGAAATATACGGCCTATTCATAACAATCTTATTGACCTCTTTAGTTAAAATGGACTCTGTCTCTTTCTTACTAGTATTAATGTCAAGTTGATAGATAAAGACAAACAAATTAAAAACCTATTTTAGCTATAATGAGCTTGTGAGACGTTTATGAATACAGAATTCCAATTTTGCTAATTTATTATGTAAATGGAATTTTGTTTGTAACTATATTCAGTAACTTATGTTCAATTAATGTGAATCTTCTTTATATTGTTTAGAAACTTTTGTTGCTGACTGTACCTATGTGGATGTGTCTGTGCGATGATATATTTTAAATTTTAATTGTTGAGCAACTTGGTGGCCTACCAACATTGGTAGAGCATTATTTTTTATAAATAGCATTAGTTTAACATGACAAACCACTCTATAACATACAATCTTACCAAAATTAATATGATATTGAGTGGTTAATTGAACAATTAAAATACGTCATGGTACAAGATACACAGATAAACATTTGATAGAGCTTGAAGATAGTCTGAAGATAGGCCAGTGGTGTGGTTGGTAAGATACTTGACATGCTGCAGGTAGTTAGTTCGATTCCCACCCCGACATACAGCCTGTCTCAAGCCTGGGTGTAATTATCTATTATGTATGTATATACTTAAAAAAAAAAGTAGTATATATGTATACTATAAACCAGTTATCTTCCATAACACAAGCTCTACTTGGCTTGGGATCAGATAACCTGTGTGTTAATGTCCTGGAATATTATTATTATATATATCTACATTTGCTAGGCTACTAATAAGTAAATAATTGAAATTGGTACCTATATAAAGGTAGGTTGGTGCTATGTAATATTCTATTAAATACTTGGGATGTTATAGCCTTAGGAATAATTTCGCAGTAATATCTCTATGTATAAATGTTTAATTTTTGTTGATAAAACAAGAACAGCTGAACTGATTTAGCTGATTATGGTTTTAAAATTTAAGTAAGGTCTGAGAATGGTATAAATTGTAAAAATGGTCAGTAGGTCTTCTTAGGGGATAAATGAGTAATAGATAAATTGTAAAAATACCAGGGTAGTTAGTTTCACTAGTATAATGCAGTAGATAAAATTAAGCTATTACTCATTAATTTTCTTGTAGGATGCAGAACTTCATAGCTGCAGTCGACACCAATAATCGGCGTGTAATCGGAGATTTCATCAACCCTGACTAATGAACCGCAACAACGTAGGCGCGTCGTCTGTATACAGTTACTCCGCTATTTACAATGTGCAATCTACTTGGAAATTAAATAGAAAACATTTATAAGACTTACTTTGCCATTTTGTGCGGTTTTGCTATGCACCCTCACATAAAATTAAAGTGTTTCACACCATTACTGGTTTATTGGCACGGTATATAATTATTAGACATGGAAAAGACTATTAAATCACATTAGTTTTCATAATTTGTGAAAAATATTGGAATTTGCAGACCACTCGTTACGATATCAGATTTGACACTAATAAATTATTGCTATTGTAAAAAACACAACTGTCAGAATTATGTTGTGTTACCTTACCTCAAATAAAACAAGCAATCATGATTACTTAAATCTTGCGTAGAACGGATCGTACCACTAGAATGTTAAGTTACACCAAAAGATGGCGTTGTGTATTCTTTATTTTTAATCAAAGTTTGAACAGGCAAACAAGAACGCAATCTTATTAGCTACAGAAATAAAATACCAAGAAATCGTCCTCCATTAATTTTATTAATTTCTGTTTATATTTTTAAACGAATACTTACCAACAAGTGATAAATATAGGTGAAGGAAAATATCTCGAGGAAACCGGCTTAGAACTAATTATTCGAGGACATGAGACATCCACCAACCCGCACTTGACCAGCCTGTCTGGATGGAGGCTGAAACTCTTTCTATTTGTAAGATAAGAGTGGAGTTGAGGGAAGACCCTTGCCCAGCTGTAGAATACTAAAAAGGGTTGAACTGTACGTGAACATGACAAATTATTTATTTTTTATTTACATACATAGGTAATCATCACTACACTGGGTCAGTCTTTAGTCCTTACGTACTTAATATTATATTATCTGTGCTCATATTATAAATGGAAAAGTAACTCTGTCTATCTGTCGCGCTTTCACGCCAAAACTGCTAACCGATTTGGATGCCATTTGATACGTAGATAGTTCAAAACCCGGGGAAGGTTATAGGATACTTATTATCCGATTGTGCATAAAGAGGCTATAGGTTTAGCGCAATAACCGACAGCGGGTGGAATGCTTTAAGGTCAGTCTTCTTTTCGTCTTCTTTGGCACTGGCCAGTTGTATTTTACTAGGAAAGCTTATGCGTCAAAAAAATCCCGCCAAGCATCCGGTGCGTGGTGAATGGCTGCTTTGTCGGCCTGCCTTCGTGTCCTCCATATGCAAATATTGTTGAAGGTAGAGCAGTGAGTCAGTGATAGAATATTAATTAATTATAACGATATTCAGGTAAAGCGGGTATTTTCAGTAACTTATTTAGCGAATTCATCGACATTCATACACTTATGAAATTATGATTCAACAGCAGTTTTCCGTATTTAGGGTCGAGTGTACAGTTTACAAAAGGTCATAAAAACAAAAAAAGCGGTCAAGTGCGAATATAAGTCATAATTAAGAGTTCCGCAGGTATCTACCAAATTACTAAATAAACACAAAAAAAATCCTTACTAATATTACAAATACGAAAGTAACTGTCTTTCTGTCTGTCGCGCTTTCACGCCAAAATTACTGAACGGATTTAGATGAAATTTTATATGGAGATAGTTTGAGACCCAAGAAAGGATATAGGATAGTCTTTATCCGACTCCGTAAAAATATGTTAATAGTTTAGCGCGACAACCGACATTTGCGCGGGTGGAGCCGCGGTCAGAAAGCCAGTGTCTAAGATGGCAATGGATATTTAAATTTACATATACACTGACTGTTACAATTTCAACTTCCTAGGTAACATACGGTACCTACGGCCTAGGTACATGAGCTGCGAGAAAACCAACGAATAGAGATTAACAAGGTTGCCATCTTTAAAATCCATTTTAAAAAGCCAACTTTAAAATCCAGGATATTTCGGTTTAAAGCCGGGACTACACCTACACATTTAAGATTAGTACCTAATTGTTTATACACTGAAAACAAGATCAATAAAACTAGGACCATTGAAACCATTGGAGATCGTTTTCAGCAGTGATGCGCCAATTTTAAGACATAGGTCCATAAAATAGCTCTTTATAAACTCAGGGCAATCATTAGAAGCAGGACATATCCTGGGATAACACGACGGTTGGCAACCTTAGGATAACTGGCGTTGCAATCATTATCCTTTGGGCACGGAACCCTAGAGAAGAATTTGAAATGGGATGTTGTAACAAAGAGCAACGACTTCCTCAGAATGTCGCGATCAGTACTCGGGGCACGGAGACAACATGGCGGCCCTTCGTGACCGGCATTGATGACTAATGAAAGCCGAGTGTGAGGAGAATTTCATACTTTCTTGAATATCATAACATTAGGTACAGAGCCCCGATTCTCGCGATTTAGACAGTTCTTTATCTCTGTAGCCGTAGTTATGCTGTGTTATCTGAGCAGCCGCGGATCGTGCTCAGTGGCGTGTTTTAGAAGAGGCCTATGTCCAGCTGTGGACTAGGATAGGCTGATGATGATGATGATGAGACAGTTATCTCTAATAGACATAATATGTTTTCTGACATTTGTTCGATGTAGTTAAGTCATTAGAGATAAATGTCTAAAGCGCGAAATTCGGGGCCGTGGTAGACAAGTCAAACTGTTTGAACACAAGTAGCTCGATATAGTGATGTCTACGATCAACATACATAACACAAAGCAGATTTTAATCGTTACTAGCTGCCCCAGTGAACTTCGTACCGTGTATTTATCACCTTAAACCTCCCTTAGACCTGTACGAATATTTCAAAAACGAAAATCACCAAAATGAGTCAGCCGTTCTCAAGTTTTAGGTACACGGACAGATGTTTATTAGATACTGTATGTATATCGAGAAGATTAGTTGCACATAGCGAACTTCGTACCGCCTATTACTCTTCTTTTAAACCCTTCTTTAATCTCTATGAAGGTTTAAAAACAAAAATCAGACAAACAGGTTTAGCTGTTCTTAAGTTTTAGCGAGGCAAACAGACGTCTATTCATGAAGACCATGAAGTATGAAGACTTTGAAACGTCTGGATCTAAATTTTAAAATAAACCGCGATAAAATCCGTTATAAAATACCTAGTTCTATGTCAATGTGTGATATTCGTGTAAATCAAAGAATATACCACGTGCGTACCTCAAAAGTCTTAGGTAACCCCCCCGTCCTAAGTACCCCAAAAGTAGGTATGCCTAAAGTGGAAAAATAATTGTCTGCCATTACTAAAGCCTTCTTGTTGTGTAGTGAACTATCCTATTGGTCCAGTTGTAAACGTGTTACTCTAACCCCTAGTTTTCGCTAACGAAACATTCACAGGAAAACATGTTGCAAGCTCTGTCTATCTCTATCGCTTAGGGATGAGTAGAAAGAGACGAGATTGTGCTTGTTTCACTTTATGTTTTGCAGTGCAAACGCACAGTAATAAACAACCGCGAGGTCCCAGGTCGAGCAATACCTAACAAACAGATCTAAGTTTTTTCACAGATGTACACTTTTAAACTTTCGCGTTTCATTATTAAATATTTAGATTTATCATAACGGGCAATTAACGCGCTCACCTTTAATTTGGCTATAACTATCCTCCAGTTTTAGAGTTAACTCAGCCTCGCTATTTGAAGATCGAAAAGTCGGACATAGTGAGTGTAGTGTGTAGGTTCCCTAACAATAGTTAAATTATACTACAAGTGACGGTAGTTAGAGAAAACGTTGTTCTACGGCCGCCGTCATCAACAGAGCTCTTTCGCTGGATCAGTCTGCTTGCGACCACGACAGATGCAATCCGTGTCGAAACGTAAAGCCAAATTAAAGGTGAGCGCGTTAATTGCCCTCAAATACCTCAGTCCACCTGTGAACATGAAGTCTGAAAAGACTTTGAAACGTCGGGATCTAAAATCTAAATTAAACCGCGATAAATCCGTTAAAAAGTAGTTTTATTACAAACGAGAGACATTAGAAGCACTATACTGTGGTACCTCCATGCGTACCTACTTTTAGCGTCCGTCGTATCAATAAATCGAATCTAGACACTGCCCTTCTCCAACGTGTGGGCCTTCGACATGTCCTAGATCATACGTGACCGGCGGCAGCGCAGACGCATGACAGAAACGAATACAGGAATGTCGTCAAGCGAGAAACACCTAGCTTACGAAAATCATTTGCACCTTGTATTGACAATTGACATAAAGTTGCTACTAATCTGATTGCAATAAGTAAAAAAATTAAAGAAAAAGGAACCGCCTTGCGCAAAGTGAAAAATAATAATTTTTTACATGACTGTGTTAATTGCAGTCGGTGCTAATATCCCACAAATCTTTATTTTTATTCTTAGGTAGTAATGTCCTACCGATTCAGGACCGACACGAAGGTTTTTTGAAAATCAACAATTTTTTGTAGTGCATTTTTCCCAAATTTTGTAAATCCTTATAAAATTTCAATTAAAATGATACCCGGACGGTATATTGATCTTCCACTTTGTTAGTGGTTAGCCATTGACTACTCGAAAAACAAACAATACTACTTGTCGCGACGATTCTACTGTGATTCCACAAGGAGTTTTGATCTGTTCTAGATCTCCGAAGTCAAAATTTTTCAATGAGATCCAACAAAACTTTCGAAAACGGGCTACAGTTGACGGAGTAATCCGTGAAAATACATAAAAAACATAAATAGCTACAACCGAACACACCCCTTCTTTTTTTAAGAAGTTGGTTAGAAATACTAATGTGCCTCAGGTTATTAAGGGATTAAGTAGGCATCATAGAGCAGCCAATAGCCCCTAACGAGTTTATCATACATCGCAGAATTTAGTTTTTACTAGTAGTTTAGGTTGTCGGCTTGCTTTACAGCTGAATATTCGAAGATATGTGACATAATCGCATTTTAGGTCAGCGTATGCAGAGTTGAGGCCTTAAAGTCTGTAGTTCGTCATCTGTAGTTGAGAGAAGATCGCCGTCGGACGTTAATAAGTTATTACATACATTTACTTTTGACATAACTAAGACTTCTATTAATTTATTTGCAATCGCGTCTTAGAGTCAGAGGTCATTTTGGAACACACGTCACCTATTGAAAGGCCCGGATAGACGATTGCAACTGCAAGGTCAATGGCGCATGGCGCCGTAATCGAAGCGTGATAACAAGCCTTTCTTTTTGTCATATCTCACGAATACTCACGATATATTTTATAAGAGGGCACGCAAAGGTTACTTAGCATTCCTACCTAGGTTATGCCAGAGGTACGGTTATGCAAATGTTGTCACTCACCATTTATGAGCGAGAGGTTTTGGGCAGTTGTCAATTTACATATCTACTTAATTTTTGTTGGGATCCGAGATAGTCAAATTTAATATTTTTTCGCAAAAGATTTTTGCCGTAATTTGACTGGTAGAGCTACTGGTGGGCGCCAGATGGGTGACGCCCATTCTCTTGAAATGATAGAGGACTAACACAAACAAAAACCAAATTTGGATTACGCTCTACCCGAACTTAGGACATAATCTTTATTCAGAATTTTTCTATTCAAAATTTAACTACATATACCTAATTACCTAATTAATCTTGGCACCCACAGAGAACATATCCTGTACAGCAGAGAGAACATATTCTTTACAGCAGAGAAGTCAGGTTTTTTCTGTATAACTTTTATGACCAAATATTAAATAGTAAATTAAATAAAAATGGTAACGATACAAAAATCAGTCGCAATTTTGCACACATTATACCTACACTGTGTAACTGTAAGGTCAATATAGACAGGTCATTTATTAATGTATTGTTTGCCTAGTGTTATAATTTTCAAGGAAAATTTGCGGAAATCAAATTAAACATAGGTTACATCGGTATTACGTAAATATTTTATTATGCTTAATTACAAGCACACGCTGTAAGGTCGTAGAAAGTGAATCGACTCGTGTGAACCGTCAAAAAAACGTCCGCCATATTGGCAGTCTGTGGTGCGCAGTCCGCGCATGTTGACGCTTCCCGCCAAAACTTGAATTTCGAACACGACTTTTTTAACTTTTTATTTGCGTGTTTACGGCCAGTGTTACTATAGTTTTTTTTTTCGTGCATTGGATCGACTTCGCATGTGATGGTGTAAATAATGTGATTAACGATTGTGTACAAACAGTATTTATTTATCGATAAATTCTTTGTGTATTTAATTTAGAATGGGGAACTTTGATAGAACAAGGTGGTTTAATTCGATATTCAAAATGGTAAGTACTAACCTCCACATTATTTTTCAAAGAGTATTTATAACATTTTCATAGCATTATTACCATGTTTTGAACTTTTTTTTACTGCTCTTAATAGACAAGAAAGTCAACGTTAATGTCCAACAGTTTAATTAAGGTGCGGTATTACTGTTTCATAACTTATTATAAATTATTAACATACCTAGAGATAGTAATACGTAATCGTCCGAAATTGGTCACTTTTACTATTTGAGGAACTCCTCAGCTACGTCCGGATTTGTTGAGTAACAAACTGGTTGTTGACGATTTAAATCGATTTATCGTCGAGTAAAATCGAGTTAGGAATTCTGTTAATTTAAGCTAGTTTGCGATTTCTCTATTTTGTATGCGTCTTAGCAAATAATTTGGTTTTCTTGTATTAATAAGATTTTTGTTTATTTGAGATGAATTAATTTGAATAGGTTGGTCCATTTAGAAAATAGGTCAGTGTGTGTTTTAAAGATTTGTCCTACAATGTTTAAAAATAGATTTAAAAGTTCTCCAAATTTCTCGTAATTAACTACCTAATTGCAAAAAATCAGACAAGTTGTAGTCAAACGATATCCTGTTGAGAAGTTTAACGTAAGCCTTTGTAGGTTATGGGCCCAGGATATGTTGTTAGTAGGCAAGCTACATATCAAGCTATACAAAACCGATATAAGCTGACCTTTCGTTGTACGGAAATGCTATACAATGCGAGATTAGCTTAAACTGGAAATATATAGCTTGATGAGTAGTCGTGTGTACAAGTCACTATACACTACCACAACAATATGTAAGCTATGTGTAGGCATCCTACTAAAATGTCAAGAAGTTAAAATTTGTAATTAATCTCAAAAGCCCAAGTAACCGTGAAATACAGTAAAAATTCTAAATTTAAATGAATTTTCGAAACTTAATGAGAAGTTGCGATAACTCTTTATTGCAAAATGATTGACACTGACATTCATTTATATTTTAATATTATTCTGTTGTAATTCTGTTTACATTAAAATTTACGGTTTTGAAACTAACTGAAACTATATTGACTTCCGTTCGTTTCCCTCCTAGGTATTGTCTTAGAAAGTCTTCACTTCATTTAATGAACAAATAACATAAAAAATAAATTAAACTTTTTATTTGGTTTTCATTTGAGTTCGAAGTTTGCAAAACTTCGTGCACAGATTAAGACAACCTATAGTTACTAAATCTATGAAGAGAACCCTCCTTTTCTTTTGATGACATGTCTTTGACTTGTGTTCGTTTTTTAAAACGACCAAATGAAAGATGGTTTAAATTTTTGATTGTTGTTGTTAATATTATTCGTCAATAGGCAGGCAAAGGTTTTGACCATACAGCCTTGTCTTATTTTTATTTTCTTTCCGGTATCAATCAAAATATATATATATGCCAAAGGCCTTAAATTTTTGATTTTTGACAGTAAATGAATACTGTTGTATCGTAAAAAAAATTGAAAATTATCTTTTTTTAAAAGCTTAAACTTATTTAGACTTGACGCACCGGCAGAAGTGCGAATTCCTGCAGATGCCATAATTAAAAATATAATAATAACTAATATTTGGCTGTTGAACAATCAGACCTTAGTGGGTTAATTTGACTGATTACAAAATGAGACAATCTACTTTAGTTCAACACTAAATTACTCGGCCTGGGAACCAAATACTGCAGTGCACAAGAATTCAGATTACATTTAATTGATCTATACAATCCTACGTATGTCCAATTCTATTTATAAATTGCGTTCGTATTTAGAATTATTACTCTGAGAAAATATTTTATATTATATTTTATCTGTGTTTTTTACATAAATATAAATTGATAACTTAAAAATAATAATAATTAAAAAGAAAACCTCTTGAACACGTGCCACACGCACAGATGAAATGACGATATTTGCGAGATGACTATTAAGAATGGATTTTATAATTTAACCCTTTTGGGTTAAATTGCATTTAATATTGAGCAGACGTTTCTCCTCACTATTAAATACGATTTAACCATATTTATTTCATACCGTGGTATGTTATGTTGACTTCAAAAAGTCAACATGACAGACCGCATCTCGTTACGTCTTCTCATCTTTGGGTCACTCTAAACATGTCAACCTTTAAACTTTCAAAATTAATCGGCTGTGATATGATAGATAACTATAACGTAGTTCTATATGGGTTCTGCTTGTACGAATCAAGGTACGGAATCTTAAAAATAACGAAAGTATCTAACTAAAAATTTATAAAATAATGTAGATAGACAACTCTGACAGACTCTTCCCGTGACCAGAGGGCTGGCCTATATCTCGGTTAAATAATTAGCATTGCCATACAACGTGGCTATGCTGGTAGCTTTCTGAGCACATTCCCCCAAGACCTCGATTTGGAGGAATTCTAATCTAATTCTAAGACTAATTTTAAAGTTAGAATTTAATTTTATCTATGATGTATTTTTAAAATTGAAATAAACTTTTTATTTGACTGTAAAAAAACTAAAATAATTTGTAATATATTTTAAACATGGTCTTTTGTTGGCCATAGTCCCAAAGAACAATAGAAATATCAATTTAATGTTACTCGGTAATTAATTAACTCACACCGCTAGCAGTCACAATACAGCCTTATGCGGCAATAATTTTAGAATTTTTGACTTATAGTCGTTAACCTAGATAACTGCTTATATTGCATTCTTTATTAATTATTGTTAGGTACAAGTTATTAAGAGGTTGTATATACCTATTTTGTTTCTCATAGCACTGCACTGGTTGGAAATATTATTTATTTCATTTAATCGAATTAAGCTCACTGTTAACGACAATCCTGGACAATAAAGCTGCTAGGTCTACTGTACCCCTAGTACGAGTTCGAAAATACGAAAAAAGCTTTCGAATACTATCTCGAACTTGTCAAAATGCATTGTCTAACTATATTTTTCTAATTAAAAACATTTTCTGCGTTACATCTTGTTATCTTGACAGTTTAATGATAGTTTTTGAAAACCTTTTTCTTATTGAGAACTCAGATACTAGGGGAACTGTAAAACCAATGTATCGTTTGTTTCAAACGCCAGTTGCCGTGAATAAAAATAATACGATGTGGACAGACATTCATGTCGTTCTTGCTATTTATGTGCATACAACAGACTAACACAACACAAAAGGAAAAATATAATAATTCTAAATCTAACACAAGTATGATTTGAACAGTTATTTTTTGCGGCTGGATAATCGTATCCATTTTATTTACTAATCCGCGTACACGAGACCACTTAGGCGCAGCATAGCCCAATCCGACGGCTTACACCGCTCGACTACAGAGGTCGTCTCGTCTCATATGCAATACAATTGTGATGTATAAATTTTATTTTAATTAAGAAAAAAAGAATAACCCTTCAAAAATTTTTTTTTTTTTAATTTCTTTCTTAACTTTTAAAGAGACCGATATTTGTCAAGCATTTGCCACATCTACGTTATACACAACAGTTCAGATAAGCAGCTGATTATTAGGATTGCGTGACTCGAAATTTTCGCCAAAACTTAGCACATCAAAAACCGTATTAAAATATAATGCAAATTAATTTGTGACTTCACATAGTCATTAGTAATGACACTATGACCTAAAGAATGTCTGGTTTCAAGTATAGAATAGCCTTTTCGGTTCAGGTTTTATATAAAATCACACAGGGGTAGGCGGAGATACCAATTTTATTTTAATATAACTGTGTACGTATATTAAATATCGGTTTCAGCTACATCGTTGCAGATCGTTCTATAGTAAATAAATAAATAAATAAAAATAAATTCTCTCGTCTGCATTTCTCGTCAAATTCTATTTTAAAATTTTTAGTGACGTTTACAAAGAGTTGATGAAACTAACCCAGTTATCTATTGATTCATCATTCATCAGGTTTAGCGTTAGGTAATAAAACAAAGGTCAGCCATTTTGAATGCTTGACCTTTTGTTTTACGTCCTGAATATTTGACATTACTATTTACTTCATGCTTCGGTTACGTACATAGTTGACATGCGACAGTATAAGTTAGTAATTTTTTCATAGCGTCACGCCTGTATCCACCGAAGGTGTAGGTAGAGATGAATATCACCTACTTTTCGCCGGCTACATTTAAGTAGTCTATTGCAGTGCATCGGGCACGATTCCTATCTTAGAGCTGCGAGTCAGATTCTCTAATCCCTACTAATGTTATAAATGCGAAAGTAACTCTGTCTGTCTATCTGTTACGTTTTCCCGCTTAAACTACTGAACCGATTTGGATGAAATTGGGTATGGAGGTAGTTTGAGACCCTAGAAAGGACATAGGATAGTTTTTATCCGGCTGCGCAAAAAGAAGGTAATGTTTTGGCGCGATAACCGACATACACGCGGGCGAAGCCGCTGTTGGAAAGCTAGTATTAGATAAGCCATTTTGCTCGACTAGGAAACTCGCG
This sequence comes from Meganola albula, assembly GCA_936450015.1. Taxonomy (NCBI): domain Eukaryota; kingdom Metazoa; phylum Arthropoda; class Insecta; order Lepidoptera; family Nolidae; genus Meganola; species Meganola albula. The sequence continues at coordinate 12,614,918 of OW388155.1, forward strand.
TTATTTAGCGAACACACTTACCACGGGACCACCGATGTTTCCTTATTTACGATTTTAAAAATGTCTTCATAAACTGATAGCACTTTTGTCTTCACTCATCACTGTATATAGGTACATAGGTTTACGGTCTTATTCGTAAAAATCTAATAAGACTAGTTAAAATGGACTTTGTCTCTTTCTTATTAGTATAAATGTCAAGATGATAAACAAAGGCAAACAAATTATAAACCTATTTTGACGGGCCGGTGGCGTGGTCGGTAAGATACTTGCTTTTCACGCCGCAGGTCGTGGGTTCGATTCCCACCCGAGACAAACATTTGTGATGAACATTTGTGTTTGTGTCGAGTCTGGATGTAAATATCTATTATAAGTATATATTTACAAAAAAAAAAGTATTATATGTATAGTATATACCAGTTATATGGTTTCCATAACACAAGCTCTGCTTAGCTTGGGACCAGATGACCGTGTGTGTTAATGTCCCAGAATATTTATTATTTATTTATTTATTTATATTTATTTATTTTAGCTATACATATAAGATGTTTATGATTACAGGAGTTAGTATAAACCTACCTACATTTAGTATAAGCTAAATCTATGGTTTTAATAATGTTCTGAGACCTATTCATCTATGGACAGTCCAATGTTCTGGCGTCACTGTGAAGTTACCGAGAATTATGTACCATCTCGAATGTTCTACGTATCACCAGCCGCACAACTAACCACAAAACTACTGTGAATAGCATGTTGACATATCTTGAATCTAGGTCAATAAATGTGCGTATGTAATTAATTAGTGTCCCCAATATGTCAGAAAGGTTTAAGCTAAACAAGTTCTATCATAGCACCTGCTGTTGACATGGAGGTAGGCAGGTATTTATAATTTCAAATTAGAAATATATCGTATTCTTCAGTCTGGGGAATCCCCTGCTGGACATAGGCATTTAGACTTTATTGGGTTCACAAAAATTATACAAATGTAGAAAAAAATAATACAAAGTTTGTATAATACCTATTATACTTATATTGAGATATGTACTATTAAACGTTTAGTGTTTATGAGTTTAATGTAAAAACAAGTTAGATTTAACTAATCAGAATTACGCAGCCGGCACATGGCCGATATTTTCATCAATTTTCATGGTAGATTTAGTGACTAAATTAGGGCTCATAATTATATTCATAACATGTAAAAATCAGCCTTGTGTGTAAACTTAAGTTGGTAGCAAAGTTGTTGGTTTAAAATACATGTTCTTCTTGTATAGTTATCAAGATAAGAATGTAATCGTATTTCTTATGGACAAGACAAGTATGATTCGTGTACAATAGTCATAAGTCCTTGACGCGCGCACATTCACCCGCGCATGAGATTCCGTCTCTTCGGTAACAATACTTGGCTACTATGTAGTGAATAAGCTGATAATAAATGTAATTTTATATAAATTTTCGATTCATAATGAACACGATTTTTTTATTTTTTTATCACTCGCCAGGTCAAGTGATAATTTTTTTTTATGTAACAGAAATCCAGAGCGCATGTTTTAAATAACATTAAGATTTAATAAATAAATATATATATATATATTTATCATAACGGGCAATGCACCGCGCTCACCTTTAATTTGGCTTTTCGACTTTACGTCTTTTCGTGTCTGCTTGCGACCACGACAGATGCAACCCGTGTCGAAACGTAAAGCCAAATTAAAGGTGAGCGCGTTAATTGCCCGTTATGATAAATATATATATTTAATAATGAAACGCGAAAGTTTAAAAGTGTACCTATATTAAGATTTTATAACAAAATTACGGTAATAAAAGTATATCTAAAGTGAATAAAATTCAATATTTTTTTTTATTTTTACTCACCATTTACCTGTCTCTGATGTTGTAGTTATGTGTTTCAACTAGAATATAACACAAACACTATATCGTTATGTCATACATTTATAGCAATAAAACGTCATTATAGGCTATAATGACACTAAACAAATACTTATATGTAACTACTTTCTGTTTTATTTGAAGTGAGAGTGAATAAAACAGTTTGCGTACAAAAGACATCAACGCGTGTGCATGTTTAGAGCTTTTAACCGTTCAATGAAATATTCACTATATTTCACAATATTCAAGCCCAGCAGTAAGATTAATAGTAATTATAGCATTCTTCAATAAATGGGCTATTTAACAGTGAAAGAATTTTACAAATTGGACCAGTAATCTCTGAGACTTGTGCGTTCAACCTAACACTCTTCAGCTTTATAATATCAGTATAGAAGTTTAAATAATAATCTACCTATATCTTTATATTGTAATATTTTGCGCTTAAAATAAGTAAAAACCCCATAATATCCCATTGTTGGCACTAAAAAAATGTATTTATGAAGTATATTAGTTTCTAGTACCCGTAACACAAGCAATTGCTTAATTTGGGACTAGGTGGTGCTGTGTGTATGTGTGTAAATATTACATTTTATATTATTACTAGCTTCCTCCCACGGCTTCGCCCGCGAAATTGATCTCACTAATCTTGTTTCTCCATACAAACTTTGGAAGCCCGTTACACCCCCTTAAAGGGTAAGTTTTGAAAAATCCTTTCTTAGTGCACCCCTAGACCCCACAAGAAACCTATGTGCCAAATTTAGAGTCTCCATACCAAGCGGTTTGGGCTCTGCGTTGATATGTCAGTCAGTCAGTTTCTTCTTTTATATATTTCAGAAGATAATAGTATTTTATTATCTGTGGTTAAAAAAAATTGGTATAGTACACAGGATCGGGCAGTCTGTCAGACTAGGTAGTATGAATAATTATGTTTATAATTATTGATTGATAAATGATCCTTCGGACGATATAATTAATGATCAATATCAAACAGGTATAACAAGTAGAGCGTTACTCGGCCTCAGTACTGGCAATGTCAACGAGTACTCGTGAGTACAACTCAGGATAGAATTACCATTAAATAACTGGCATTTATTTATACGCAAATGAGATTGAAAGTTTTATTGAAAATGAAACTGCTTTAAACAGATTAGTGCTGTGGTAGTTGGATATCGACGCCTTAGAGTGACAAGATCGTAACTCTGAAAGACGTAACTTATCAGGAGGAAGAAAAAAAAATTGAGAGGTGTCAAGGGACACCCGGATAGAACGAAGTTCCTTTCGATTAATTAGTGAAGGAATTGTAATAATTTTTTTTTTAAGTTATAATAATATTTTTTTATTATTATTTTTTTTCTATCTCTAGAGAGAGAGAGAGAGAGAGAGAGAGAGAGAGAGAGAAACAGACAGACACACAGAGAAACATGCGCACACCGCACAGCTTACAATAGCTTACTATAGCAAAAAGTCTCGTAAACTTTTCGTAAGAATTTTTTCCGTCTAGCCCCCACAACGCGCGATAAGGAACTTCATTCCAAAAACTGCGTGTTGTAAAATTTTGTACGGCATTTTTAACGTTTATTTTTATTTAATAATGAGCAGCGGAGGCGCAGTGGTACGGGCCTCGCTTTAAAGAATATGAAAATAAGTTCCGAAAATGACAAATTCCATATTTAAGGTTGACGAAGTCATAGACAGTAGCTAGTGAAGTCATAAACACCTAGTTTTATGTAATTAATATGTAAGAGACCTTGTTCAAAGTCTAACGGTGTTGATTTATTGATACTTATATTACCAAATCAACAGGATACTATATTATTATGAGTCATACACCATAATATTATAAAATAATGATATGTATTACGCAAGGACTGCAATGAGTTACTAAAAAATTATTAGAAATCTTAATATACTTAATTGGTAATCAGTTTACAGATTTATTTTCTGCCACCGACTAGATACCTTAGACATCACAATTAACAAATATTGTATGAAATTGTAATCGCCCTAGAGCATTCGCGCTTGTATGTCGCGACCACTAGCTAATTTTGATTGGTTCGTTCAAGGACAAGAACTTGAATGAACTATCTTCCCCAATACCTCGCCAAATTTTGACGATTACAATTTCATCTAATTTCAGCTTTCCGACAGCGGCTTCGCCCGCGTGTATGTCGGTTATCGCACCAAAACATTACCTTCTTTTTGCGCAGTCGGATAACAACTATCTTATGTCCTTTCTCGGGTCTCAAACTACCTCCATACCCAATTTCATCCAAATCGGTTCAGTAGTTTAAGCGGGAAAGCGTAACAGACAGACAGAGTTACTTTCGCATTTATAATATTAGTAGGGATTTGAAAAATGTTGTGTCTTGTATGTATCTAGTCGGTAGCAGCAGACCTAAAGTAGCGGGAAGTACCTACTTGACTATAAATTCATGCAAATTAATAAACTATATTTATTGTCTTATTTTACTCAAAATAGCCTTCGAAATATTCAAAGAGCCTATAATAATTTATGTCTTTAAAACCAGTCTCTTCGCTATGTTCGGACGATGGAATTCGCGACTGTTAATAATTGCCTCTTCCTTGTATTTTAAGAGGAGGTACAAGAAAAAACCTGTAGGAAAATTAACTACTCTGTCATAACACTTAAATGAGGAATGTTTGTTTATAGGCGAAATAAAAATAAACTTTAATTTACTGCGCTCGCGCCTGTATTACCTGAAGGTGATTACCCATTTTTCAGTTTGTTTAGGTCCTTACGTTATAGGGAGTCAGGTTAGTCTAGGTTATAAACTAGCAAATTCTATCTTAAATTCGTTAAGCTAGTTTCCGTGAGTCAGTAAATAATACTCGATTTCACAATCTTTCGAATTTGTAATAAAGTTAGTAATATTTATCTAACTTTTATATATGCGTTATGTCAGCAATTTACTACTATTTGCACTATAAGCAAGTTTATAGTTAGTATATATAGGTATAGTCAGTAAGTTTACTAAGAATTGTGAAATGTAATATTTACCAATCAATTTTTTTATAAGATTGGCAGAATTATAGTTATCACGACGATGATGCTATAAAAAAAAGTTGATTAAAAAGTTTTCACTATTTTTTCGCACTTGTTTGACGCTTATCAACTGTTTTTAATTTAAATCCGCCATTTTGTTTCACTTGATATCTCCATGATTTCATAGCGTTTCTTACAAAAGTAATATCGTCTAACTTAGGTAATGCTAGTCTGCTAATCTATTTAATTCCGCTAAATTGATTAGAAAACGTCCACCGTTAAGGACCAGTGCCTCTTGTTACGTAAGTTTGCTCACTGTTGGGTGCTTTACAGACTTTTGTGATATAACTGTGAGAAAACAAGAAAACTAAATCAAGAAGCAAAAAAATATTTTAAACTTGGTTTTCACCTGCAGTTTATATCGCGTGTTTTTCGTATAAAAAACATTATCCTACCGCGCAGGCGGTTAAAAGCCGTCTGTTCTCAAAATGTCAAATATTCATCTAAATTTGTTTAGCAGTTTAGCTGTAAAAAGCTAACTTGTCTTAGCAGTCTGAACTATCTGTCTGTTTGCCTGTCAGTTAAGTTACCATCACACCCTGGCAAGATAATATTTGAAAATGGGCATTGTCTTGGTTGTTAGATTAGGTTCGCACTTACCTACGTTTGAAGTTGTTAGGCAAAATGTAGACTATATACCATACTAGGTCTTGACGTCTATTACAGACGATTTAAGCAGTGTTCTTTAAGAGGCACCTTTTTTAATGACTGTATAGACCAATCCACGACCAATTAACGGCACGATCGTCCACACTGCGAACAAGTGTGTGTTGCGACTGATGGAAGTAGGTCGCTGGTGTGTCGCTTCCCTCTTTTTAAGGCTAACTTGTCGAACCAGACTCCATCGTGAAACTGTTCACCTTGTTTGACACGTTTCCTCCACTGGCTCCTATTTTCCGCAAGCTGTTCCCATTTGTTGTGCCCAATGTTAAATGAGGCTAGATCACGCTTGATACAGTTTTTAAAGCGAAGCAAAGGCCGGCCAAGAGTCTCTTTGCATCTGCTACTGCACCAAGCATCAACTATCAAACAAATAAAAAAAAAACTATACAACGCGGAATACTTTAAATAGATATTACAGAAATGAATATCCAAACATTAGCAACCTTCAACAGGTTTCGCTATGTCGCAATCGTTACGTTTAGAGCAATTAGTATTAGCTAATGAAGAGGGCTTTCTACAAACAACCCGAGCCGGAATAACGCAATATCTGCCGGAATACGCACAGGAATGTATTGTATAGTTGTATACAAACGTTTATGTAATTTACTACAGTTTTCAGGTTTTTGTACATTTTGTTTCCTTGTGCATTTTTACGGTATTTTAAATGAATATTTGTATTACACTGACTTTTGTAAGTGTATTTTGTAACTTGTTTTAATCTGTGTACAAGTTTGTAGTATGGTAGCTTTATCATAATACGATGAATAGATGGTGATCGATATGGGTCTTAGCAATAAATTGGTGGTCGGCTTCGGCCGTGGTTAGTGACCACCCACTAGAAAAAGCTGCACCGCCAAGCGGCCTTGCAGTGTTCCGGTGCGATGTCTGGTGACACCCTTTGAGAAGGTGGGACAGAATTGGTGCTCCTTTATAGTTTCTAACCATATGGAGCTACATTCTACAGCCACCTTCACACTGAAAATCATTCGTAATCAATAGGGAGTTTGTATTTTAGGCAGGCGCGGTTCATCGTAGACTACATCGTTGCTTAGCATCAGGGAAGTTGTAGTTAAGCTCAAGCTTATTTCAGAATTTAAAGTGAATTATGTTTATAATTAAAAGTTTCAGCTATTTTACTTCAAAAATATAGTAAATTAAGTTCATCTAAATCCAGAAACAAACAGACAACTGTTTTGTTTAGAGAGAATCACAATATCTCTTATGTCATGATGATAAATAGTATATTCTATGTCCTCACTATTTGTTTTTGTTTGTTTTCCAATGAAATAATAGGTTTAGAAAATATTTAAAGGAATCCGTTTAGTAAATAATATCTAAATGTTATTGTTACTATTTCGATGTTTCTATTTTATACTGTAGCCGTCATGTAGAAAATAATATAGATATATCGACAGCTTGCTTGGCCGTTACTAGTTTCTTACTTTCGCCACTCGCCTCTGACCTCTGCCTTGCAAATATAATTCTCTACACGAGTTACTTAAACTTGAAATTCTTGAATGGAATAGAATTCATTTCGTTGCTTTTACCTTCGTTTATCTATCGGTTCAGTAATTTAATTAACAAATTGACCATCAAACAATTTAGCTTTATTAATTCACAACATCTGTCGAAGAACTGATAACCGCTGGGGAAAGCGAGTTCTTGAGTGGAGACCACGTCTTGGTAAACGTAGTGTGGGATGCCCTCCAGCTAGGTGGAGTGACGATCTGCGAAAGATAGCCGGCAGTGGCTGGATGCGACTAGCCGAAGACAGGGTGAAATGGTGCTTATTGGGAGAGGTCTGTGTCCAGTTCGGATTGCTATAGACCGATGTTGATGATGATTTCGGGTACCTACACCTCCACCCTCGAAATCGTCCCCGTGATATACCGAAAATATTCCGAAAATACACATTAACGAAACGAAATAATACGCAGCTTAGTTATATTATTTCAAGTAATAACCTACAAGTGTGCAAAATTTTATCTCAATTGTACAATAATGTTAAGCTGTTTTCTCGAGAAACATCCATTGCATTCTCATAAGTTTTCACCTTCCGTTGGATAACAAATTTTTTACATCGAATAAAATTTCGCATATTACTTGTTTCGTTATATAAGAACGAAATAGATAAATTACTAGATAATTGGATGGAGGTGACACAAGATCGTGAAGCCTGGAAGGTGTTAAGGGAGGCCTTTACCCAGCAGTGGGATGATCCGGGCTATTAATAATAATAATAATAACTTGTAACTAAATATATCTGTATCAAATATGATTTTCTACACAATTTTCAAAGGTAGTTGTGCTAGTATTCTTCGATTTTTCTGAAATGAAAATATAAAATGAAATGAAAAAATATCATTAGCTGATGGTTATTTAGACAAAAAAATTGCGTCCTAAAATGTTTTGTAAAAATCTTTTGGAAACTGGTATAATATTTATATTTAAACTTGGCACTAGCAAATTATATTACTGCGGAATTATTCCTGCATATTCCTGCCTTCATGTTTAACAATAATAATAACGGTCGATTATCGGCCTAGAGAGGACGTGGTTTTTTGTTAATTGTCCCTAGATTATGAGTTATCATATCACTGATAACTACATATTTCCCTGATTGCTGAAATACCTGAATTATATTTTTTACATTTCCACAAAAATAACGGATATTCTCTCTTTTCCCTGTGTATATTTATGTATATAGTTTCTATTAATAGCAAACGTTTAAAAAAGGAATAGGAAACGTCAAATTTTAAACCTTAATCAGAGTTTAGCAGCATTTATTTTAATTGCCTATTAAGTTATTTGGCATGAAACTGCAATTTTTAATAAAGGAAATTGGTGTAAGGGACTACGCACATTTATTCAGCTCTATTCAGCGGTTGTCTATAGAAAGCTACATTGCTTCTGTAGACAAACGCTGAATACATGTGCGTAGTCCGTTAACATGACGTCTGTAGCTCGTCACATCTACCTTTTTTAGTGTCCCACTGCTGGGCACGAATTTTCTCTCAACTATCTTACGAGTTGAGACAGCGCGTGCCACTGCGCCATGCGCCACAGTTGCTCTCGCTGTAGGCTCTCGGTAATAGGCCCCCTTTTATTTATGGGGCCTAAATATAGCCTAAGGAAAGTGAGTGACATTAACTTCTGCCTACGTCTTTGGTAGTACCAGTATAATATGTAGAACCACCAGCCAATTAACTTACATAACAATGGAATTAAGACAGCTAAAATCAAAAACAAATAATTTAATATCTCGTAAGGTTATTACAACTCCCACGACAAACATGCCTATTTGTTTATATACATAATCCATAATAACTACGAACGTTATGCATCAGCAAGGCCGAGTTGCACAATACAAGTTCGCACGAGATAGGCAACGGCCGATACTATCGCTGTTTTAGAGAATACTTAGCAGAAAACAATAGATCCCTTTAAATGTTTAGTGTGAGATATTTTGATGACCTCTCGTCACAGTATGTATAAACTCAAGCAGTAGTTAGAGGCTAAACAAACTCTTGAAATATGATACGTTATAAACAAGCGCCTATCACCTTGCCCTTTACGATACGTACGGTTCGGTTCGTTCAGAGCAATCGACGTCGTCGTTGAGATTCACCATAATTATGTGGTCAATCCTAGTCTTTCGACCGACAGCAACGCTGTCCGTACACCAATTGTGTGACCGTCACAACATGTAGCCTTGAGTTTAGTATAGAGTCACAGAAATCGGTGGAAAAATCGGCCGTGTGAGGGCAGCGTAAGCATTGAATTTAAAGACATGCCTGAGTTGAACTACTCAGTTAGTTTATACTATTACTGTGCTCAGGTTCTGTTAGAAAATCGCTCGCTTTTTGCATCTACTATATTTAACTAAATAATATTGTTTTCTTTTCTGTCTCCCACTGTGCCTGGAGGGAAGTGGACCAATTTCCAACTTCACTTATCTCATTCTGACTAAATTGTGCGGGATCCAAGAAAGTTTAGGTCTCCCGGGACTTGAACGGGTTTTAAAAAAGTAATATGACTATTTGATATTAAACAACATAATTGCCTTTATGATTAAATTTTAATCTGGTCGAGAGATTCGGCTAAGTCTCAAGATGGTTTAATTGTCCTGAGATTTAGCCGAATCTCTCAATCTTGGCTGGGTTTGATACCTCGAGCCTCTTCATACAAGTTGCTGTAGATGTTAGCTTACAGAAGTAGCAGAGGCGAGATTGTGGTGGGGGATTTAATAAACAAAACTCACAATTCTCTATTTGTTCAATCGTTGCGTTGTTTTGTTCTGTGTCAGCAGTAAAATACTCTTATTGTTTCAAAAGCTACATTACAACAAACTTTCCATTTAACAAACCTTTCTTTTATTAATATTAATTTTCTCATCATTTCAAGGTTGTGTGAAACCTTGTAGAAATTAAGAATAGTTTAGTAATTTATAGGGTAATTAAGGTGAACATACATTTAAGTAAAGTGGTACTCAGATCTTAGTTTAAATTGTACTTTGTACTGTAAATGTAATGGTAACATAGTATTGTCTTAGATTTATGCGAATATCACACATTGAAATAAAACTACTTTTTAACGGAGTCTACCCGTGAACATGAAGTCTGATAAGAATTTGAAACGTCGGGATCTTAAATCTAAAATGAACCGCGATAAAATCCGTTAAAAAGTAGTTTTATTTCAATGTGTAATGTTGACATTAAAGACGTCTCTATAATACACAGTAAAATAAACTCTCTTTCTCCGTCTGTACCTCTGGTACGAGTTAGTTAATCCTACTAATATTATAAACGCGAAAGTTTGTAAGAATGTATGGATGTTTGTTACTTCTTCACACAAAAACTACCGGACGGAATTGGATGATATTTAACACAGAGGTAGATTATGGTCTGGATAAACAGATAGGCTACTTTCTGTCTCAATAAATACCACGCGGTCGAGGCTGTGCGCTGAAGCAGTACGAAATAAATTTTCAAATACTATCTTGAACCTGTCAATAGGTATATTTATAACATTTTTTTTCATTTAAAACATACATTAAAAAGGAAGTACTTAAATGCTAGAAATAGAATAAAATGAATTGGGAATAAACTAGTAAATATAATTTGTAGATAGTTTTGTATTTCAAACCATCATCTTGCCATGAAACTTTTTTCGTATTGACAACTCGTGTTTATGGTATTGTAGAGATGCGCTTTGATCTTTTAAACCACGTTACAGATTTTAATGTGGGTTTAACCTTCAATTAGCTATTATTCATAGATGGTATATAATACTCGTAGTACATCGCACATCAGTGCTATGCCAGTGTGGGTCGTAGGTTCATACAAAAACACTAGTCTCCCATAATACGTTTAATTCAGTTCTATATTAATTTTATTCTATTAATGTGTGTTCGTGTAATGTAGGTAATTAACTGTAGCCATGTGTGCAAAAAAATCGTCTATTTCGGTTCAATGTTTTAACAAAGAAAAGTACAATACCTATCTTCAAACATTTTCGCATTTATGAGGTCTATTAGAGGCGTTTTTGACGATTTTTTGACCCCCCCATCCCCCACGTGAGATGTCAAGATCGGGCTAATCTCAGGCGTCACTTAAACTCACATAAAATTTTATTTTTACCATAAATTACAGTTGAAGGATAAATATAAGTTAAATAAATCTCTTGACGTAACGAACCCGCAACTAACATAAATTAAAATGGTCACTTTTCTTAAAATGACATATAACATCTAGGACAGCAAACAAGTTTATGGGAAAACAAATCTTAGTTGTGTAATAACTAAATTCTTAAATCTCGCGTGCTCGAGATGAACAAATATTAGTTTCCACGCAATATTTAAAAGTTGATGTGTGCCTCTGTGAATTTGGAAATATGCGTTATATAAATTGATTTAAATTATCTAGGTAAATAATTCTGAACATTGCCTTTATTGAGAAAGTTAAAAAAAAAGAAAGTACTAGGTCGTTTAGTGCTTGAAATTTGACCTCTTCTCGGTTTGACAACAGACTTTATTTACTTAACTATATACAAAAGAAAGCGTATTCGTGTGTGTATCAAATGTATTAGTAATATTTAATTATTATTTCAATGTATTTTAATGCAAAAGTACCTGATATTACCTTTTGCACGACTTATTCATAAACTTATTTAAAAATCCTTTTTATTTGTGCTACCTTATATCTAACATCGTCTGTAAAAAACTTCGATTGTTGATAAGTTGAAAACCTTCCTAAATAGAATAGATTAGGCTAATTCCCACTGATGTTAGTCTTATCAATGTATGTACGATTTGAAAATAGTGAATTCTTGAATCGTAATCGAATTCACTATGTCGCAAAATCGGTGAAAAGTGAAAGAATGATATCGATTGATACACATTGCACGTCGTACTTTCGCCAACATTTGTGGTGTTATGAGAATACACCCCTCAGAGATTGCAGTTTTCTATGCGTGACTCGATTTGATTATCGGTTAGATTCGATAAACATTGTTCGATGTAAAGTTTAGATAGCCTATTGAGTTAACATAAACAAGTTACGTTGTCTTTTGCATCCGGAATCAAGGCTTTATTTTTAAATACCTACCTAAAAAAATACGTAGGTTTGAAAATATGTTATACCTACATTTCGAAGTTATTTTCAAAACGTTGGTGGGAATATGGACATTGAAAATCAGAGCTGTGGGTCGCCTCTGGTAGGTGCCCACAGCGTTTACTGAGCAATGTCCATGTTTGACACTGATGGGTCTCACATCCCTACCCATAGTTTTTTTACCTGTTTAATTTATTTGTTTTTTTTTCTATTCTAAATGTTTTTTTTATTCGATTGTGTGTGTCCTGTTTGTGTCAAATAAATGTTTCTTTCTTTCTATGAATCAATCACAACTAATGTCCATGTTTGGCACTGATGGGTCACACATTCCTACCATTAGTGTTTTCTTTTTTTTTGTTTTTTACCTGTTTAATTTGTTAGTTTTTTCTTTTTTTGAATCAATCACAACTAATATTGTATGTTTCATCAAGCAACTTTTTATTAGGTAAGTACTTCCTTTCTTCTCTCTCTCTAATATTCTATTATTAGTATACATTTTTGTTGTCAGACTTTACAATGTATTCTTAATTTGAAAGGTATATTTTGTGTGAGAATAATTCTTTTTAAGTTGGTTTTATTGTATTACGAAGTAAAATATTATATTGGTTTCTTATTTAAATTAAAATTCTCATTTTAGGTGGTTTCGGAAATACATAAAAGAAGTTAAACGAATCTTGCTACTAAATTCCTGATACCTTCTGAAAAACTAATACCTTCTGATTTTCAATGTAATCACGTCCGCTTTTAGTTTACGATTCAACAACATTTATCATTATTTTCTACTGTGTTGTCGAAATACGACAGAGATTTATGTGACTTTAACAGCTAACTATCTTAACTAAATCTCTTAACTGTCTAGATATAGTTTAAGATGGGATTATGCTTTTGTTTCGTTTTAATTTCCTTTCTATAAAGGCTTGTTATTGCTTTCTATTCAAATGTCAGACTCAAAGTTCCTTAAGTTCTTAGGAGTCGTAGCATTAAATTTGAAATCATAAAGTATTCTCTTACTTTTACGCGAATATCATACATTGAAGTAAAACTATTTTATAACGAATTTTATCGCGGTTCAATTTAGATTTCTGTATCCCACCCGTGACCATAAAGTCTGCAATATCTACCGTGATAAAATTCGGTATAGTTTATTTTAATAAGTCATAAAGGGTAACATCAGCTGACAACGTAACGACTAACTGCATACGTGCAGCTGGCCAAACAAATTGTTGACTGACATCACTTCACATCACTTCAACCATATTTAATGCCTCACTGCTGGGTACAGGTCTGCTGTCAACTACCTTACAAGTTGAGAGAGTTTAGGCCTTATTCCATACACGCTTGCTGGTAACGGTTGATAGACATCACATGTCTTCAAATGATTAGTTCATTCATAGACATGCCGGTTTCCTTCACACAAGGAACACAACCGGGACCTTATATTTCTAAGGCAAGGCCCGTACCGCTGCGCTGCCACCGCTGCTTTACTGCAGTGACTGACATGCAGCCATCAAATTCTATTTTCAAAAAATTGTTTGTCCGGCTTCACTTGCGGTCGGCAACGATTCCCTATGTTCATAAGACAAGTCTTTTTTCCTCGTCCCGCGTCGACCGATACGACGTCGCGGTTATCAAACGAACCTTACACTTCAGCTTACCACTGGATCTACGAGGCAGTAACACTTACAATCGTTTAAAAAGAGACATGATGCCCAAAGCATTTCTCCGCCACAAAAGGTGACCTCAAAACTACGAACAACCACTTTTCCCTACCATAGTTTCGTCACAGCTGTGTCTGTGTTACACAGTCAAAGAAAATATCGTAGCACGTAACAATGTTATGAAAAGCACTTTCTTGCTTCGTTAGGCATGCTGGTTGAGGTGTAGGTAGGTGTTATGTTACTAGAATATTGTTATTATAAAGTCTGTGGTTTGGTGTTTTTTATGGTGACCACTGGACCAATAAGAATATTGAGTACATTATGGGCATAATAAATAAATTAAAAGATAGAAACCGTGACAATGAAGTCTGAAAAGACTTTGAGACATTGGGATTTAAAATCTAATATAAACCATGATGAAATCCGTTTTATATGAGTTTTATTTCAAAGAGAAAGAAAGACAAACCATAAATTCGACACAAACAGAGCCTCTACTAGACTAGCAAAATGTATGGGATTGTCACGTGACATTTCGTAGGTCAATGTCAAACCTATACATTTTGTTTTTTTCGATCTTTCGCAACTCTTTGTTATGTAGACACGGCTACACACCAAGCTATACTAAACCATTATAAGCTTATGTCGCATTGTATGGGATTTTAATACAATGAGAGGTCAGCTTATACAGGAATTGTAGCCGTGTGTACCTATTTTGTTTAAAAAAGCAAAAAATAAACAAAACACAAGTAGGTACTTAATAATAAAATAAACTAAATAAAAAAAGGTGTAAGAAAAGTATGACATGTTAGTCACTTAGGGGGCTGACTCACCTTCGTCCGTTGAAGTGCACAATTTATCGAATCCCCGAAACACATGGTCCCCGGGTGGTGTAAATATGTTAATTATCAGTGTTAACTGTTGTCCATCATTGTTATCGAACAATGTCCAACAGTAAGTAAAAACATTGAATTTTACCTAATCAACAAAACTTGAAGGTTAGATAAGTTTTCTAATATATTCAGAGCCTGTCTAAGTCTAAGTTTCGACACTTTTTCATTGAACGCAAACGCATTGCATACTAAACATTCACTAGAATGCATTCAATAAAAACTATACTGTCGATATAAGTACGTTAGATACCACTTAAATCTTATTGCTGCTGTATGAGTGTTTAAAGCGGTTATAATTTCTTTCAAAGAAAGGGATGCGGCTATAAAATACGTATATCCGTATCCCTTTCTTTCAACGGAATCATGACCGCTTGAAACACTCATAATGCGGCAGCTGAACTTCTAACGAACTGAATGGAGCTGAGCCTCCAACCGTTTTTTTATTCTTAAAACTCTACTTCTGCATGAAGATAAAGAGAAAGTATCAGCTGCTGGTATATTTATAAAGTTAGTAGGCTGAAGTTACAGTGGGCCGGTTATATCTGCCTCAGAACTGACAACCGCTGGGGTAAACGAGTTCTTGAGTGGAGAGCATGAATTGGCAAACGTAGCGTAGGACCCCCTAAGACTAGGTGGAGTGACGATCTCAGCAGGGTGGCCGGCAAGAACTGGATGAGAAAAACCGCGGATCGTGCTCAGTGGTGTACTTAACGAGAGGCCAGTGGACGTGAATAGGCTGATGATAATACCTATCAAGGTATATGTATAGATGGAAATTTCACAATTTGACAGTTGACTGTTCGCACATTAAAAGTGGGAGCGAAGTGTATCCACACGAAATATTCACCACATATCAGAGGTGCATAGCCGTGCATCTACTTGTCCGATTAAATAACAAGGAAAGGGAAATAAGATTATGGCTTAAAATAAAAATAAATGCACTCAGAATTGAAGTCGCTTTGAGCTCAGTTTGCTATTCGGAATGCAACTTAAATAATATAGGTAATGTTTGTAAGTAGTCAGCATAAGTTGGGGCCTCAAATAATTCAGTCCCCCGCGACCGCGAAGTCTTTGAAACGTCGGACTATAAAATCTAAAATAAACCGCGATAAAATGCTATAAAAAGTAGTTTTATTTCAATGTGTAAAGAAGTTTTATACTATAGGATTATGTAATTCAAACGTACGCTCTCCGAAATGTAGACCGTATATTAAAGAAGTTGTAACAGTAGATTCACAGGTGAGTTATCAAATGATTCGTATATTTATTATGTGTTGACTTGACAGATTGGTGTAACTAACTGCATACTTTCTCTTATGAACGTGAGTAGTGTTATGTTATGTGCAATATTACTAGTCATTATTAACCGATAATGACAATTAGATTCTTTCCTGTTCTATTTTTACGTAAAATTTGACGGTAAACTAGTAAACTCTTCGTATTGGAAGTAATTTTACCACTTAATCCAATACTTAATAACTATATTGTCTCCATAATGTATTACACACGGCTTCACATCATGATATACCTATCCAGTATAAGCTGATCTCGCATTATTAAATATTTCATTTAGAGTTGTTTAAGTTATTTGTTTACCTAGATAGATATGTGATAAAAAAAAAAGTAATATTGCGGACATGTTTAAAAAACAAAATTAAAAAATATAAAGAACGAATTTAAAAAAGAAATTTTTAATGGTTGACAATTATAAAACTGCAATGGTTAAAAAAGGCAAACAAAAACAAAAAGAGCAGCGATGGCGCAGCGGTACGGGCCACGCCTTAGAAATATAAGTTCGCGAGTTCTAATCCCGGTCGTGCCCACACATCTTTGGGGGCAAAAATAAAGGTATGAGGTTTCAACACAAAACCTTAAATTGAAACTAAAGACCAATACTTACTCCTTCCTACTTATAGTAAAATAGGTACTGGGAGTACTTAAGTAGGTACTAGGAGTTTTGAGTGTAAAACTAAATACATATAGTCGGTGTAAAATATAAAAGTATAAAAATATATTAGTATAAAAATCACACCATATCCATTTTTAAAATCGGTTAAAATAGTTGAACCTGCCAATATACCAGCTTAAAAGTCACAGTCGTGTCATAGTTTCACCCCTGACATTCAAACCAGCTGGTGCAAGATTGTAAATGATTGTGACGAGTTCCTTGAATGAAAGGGAAACTACATTTAGGGCTATTACAGACGAATTACTAGATCACCGATTCATGCTAGCTCGCGATAGACTCTCAAGAAACAACAAGATCCCGGTTCCAACACCTAAAATTGTCTTGCATCCCACACAAATTTAATCAGATAGATTATAAGATGAGTTGGAAGTAAGATTGTCCACTCCCTCCAGGAAAAGCGATAGACAGCCCATAGAAAAAGGCGAGGTTTAAATTGTCTCATCAAAACGGACTAAGTACCATGGACAATGTACCAAATCTTAGGGGACCTATTCGATCTGGTTCCAATAATAATTACGGCATGTTTGAACCTTTATTACAAGTGGGTAACAACATTCCAATGGAATAATTTACGAAAGATGATTCAAAAACAAGGATTATAATAATCCAATTTAAGAGATCATACAAAAATTGACCTTAGCGTTCAACTATTAAGATATAAAATAGAATGTCGAGCCTGATGCTAATGGCCTTTGCAAGGTTATATCTACTTTATATGTCAACTTTGACATATAAACTGGTCGACGATTACCAAACCCGAAGATGAGTAAAACAGGTTGTGAAGTTATTAATATTTTGAATGTATCTAGGCAAAATATCTTTTTTTAAATTCTGAAATTTTGTTGCGCTTGATTACAACTTGCCATATGTTAACGAATGAATAGTCTACAATGCGCTATAGGACCTCATACGGAACCTATGTGCCAAATTTAGAGTCTCTAGACCCAGCGGTTTGGGCTCTGCGGTGATATATCAGTCGGTCAATTTAAATGTAAGTAATCTATTTAAATAAAAATTAATCCCTATTTCCCTTGATAACGCCATCACGGGTGAACGGCTGGACCGATTCCGCTAATTATTTTTTTAGAATATTGCTTGAAGTACGAGGATGGTCTTACGCAGAGAAAAATACAAAAAAAACAATCTTGACCGATTGTTATGAAATCTTATATCGTAATTTTATATTCGTTAGGTCTGAGAATCGGTCGTAATCTATTTTTAGTCGGTAGGTGGCACTGCTTTATCGGGCAGGACGACGACTGCGGGGTCCGCTAGTATTATAATAATAATAATATAGTGGGACATTAACACACGGTCATCTGATCCCAAACTAAGCAGAGCTTGTACTATGGAAACCAGATAACTGGTAATATACTACTTAAAATACTTTTCTTTTGTAAATACATAGTATACTTAGATATACACCCAGACTCAAGACAAACAGACATGTTCATCACACAAATGTTTGAATTGGGTGGGAATCGCACCTATGACCTGCGGCGTGAAAAGCAAATGTTTTACCGACCTTATATAGTTTCATTCATAGGTGTTGTTACATGCTTAATGTTAAAGTCATTGATAGTAGCTGTTGGTTGTAATTTATTTATTTTCTTACGTAACAGTGTAAGACTAGTCACCAGATGTATTTTTATAATGACTTTGGATAGCTCCGGGCGTTTGGCGCGCATTGTTACGAAGAAAGTTTGATTTAAATATGATAAATGGTATTCAATAATGATATTTTAACTAGCTGTTTGTTTGTTTGTAAAGCCTTTAGCTTACCTATTAACAACTCATGCTTTCTACGAAAAGTTATGCGCAGATATATATTTTATATTAAGTAGTGTATTTATTGATACCTAATGACTGACAGACTGACTATAAATTAAAAATTTAATATCCATTTAGATCATAAATTAAAAACAATATTACAAGCTGACTACTGTTAAAAAAAATCGCAACATAGCGCTTTTTAGTCGTGTTAAAATCAAGGAATATGATGTCAACGATCCCTACGGCTTACTTACAATTTGATTACTGCTCTACTTTTGACTTAATTCACTTTTTCTCATTATTTTTTAGTACAACACTGTTACTTTTTTATTTTGAGCATTATTAAATTAATGTCTATGAAATTGTCTATGGTTGCGGTTGGCTACGCTTCACTTGATACATAATTAAGCTGAGTGTTTGGCTGTAGTAGTTTTGTAATGCTCTTAACGGCCTATTCATACTTCTCTCAACTATCTTAAGGGTTGAGAGAGTATAGGCCCTATCATCATCACATGAGGGTTTATTGTTAGTTTCATACTATATTATTTCAGTTTGTTAATTAATTTTAGTTATATTAAAGCCAGCATAACAGCGACATCAGTTGAAACTATAAAGAGGATTTACAGAGGTTTGATCATACTATAGTGGGTGATAGCTCAGGGGCTTAAGCGTGAAAAGTTTTCCCAAGAGACTGGGGATAGCAATGGGACCTTAAAGGAGTAATAAGGTTTCTTAAGACCCGGCAATACACTAGTGTTGCTTCTGGTGTTGCTAGCGTATTATCTTTAGTAATTACTTACTATCAGGTGCGTCATATGTATTGCTAGCTTAGTAATATATGAAAATTAACAGACACACAAAGTTATTTTTGTATTTATAATAAAAAAAGACGGACCGGTGGCGTGGTCGGTAAGAAACTTGCTTTTCACGCCGCAGGTCGTGGGTTCGATTCCCACCCGAGACAAACATTAGTGATGTACATTTGTGTTTGTGTTGAGTCTGTGAGTATAGTATATACCAGTTATCTGGTTTCCATAACACAAGCTCTGCTTAGCTTGGGACCAGATAACTGTGTGTGTTAATGTTCCAGAATATTTATTTATTCATTCAAATACACAGGAGGATATAGCCGATGCAAAATTGGCTCGACCGTCTTCGGTCGGCTCATCGAAGAAGTCCGGTGAAAGAATAAAGGCTCTTCCATGTTATTTGGTAGGTCATCCGAAAAAAAAATCGCAGATCCGAAGCGAGGGCGGTCGCTACTTAGTATGATAAATAAGAGGACAGATTCCAACCATTCGTTTCACAAGATGTGCGTTCGGAACGCGGTGATTTCGCAATGGCCGACCGCTTTCACACGTTGCCGTTTCTGTGTTAAATAGTTTGAGTTATTGGTTATTTTACTCATTGCTCAATTACCTTTACTTGAATCTCCGTCTTTTCACGTCACGGACTTTAGATTTTTCCTAGACTCCTCAACTTATTTCACCTGACTTGAACTATTAAACTAACTACTATTGAATCATGCCTCTATATGTATAAGTGTTTATTTATTGATTAATAAAAGATAGACTGTTCGCCTAAGCCATCGTGGTTAAATCTCACGCCAGACTAGACTTTGACAGGAAATGATTAGAGTTGTAGCCGAAATACAGCTAGGGGGAGATTATAAAAAAAAGCACCAGCTCTCTTACATCGTAAACGTAAAACAAATGTGGAACTAACCAAGATTTCTAGAATAGAAGATCAATTCATGACCCATGCGTTCATCAATCACCTCATCAAGGCATGCGAAATTAAAACTATGTATGCATATACTTGTTCGAGCCGTTAGTGTTGAGACTCTGGGGTCCTGAGGCCCAGAAGCGCGTTCCCTTTCAAGTGGTCAAAACGCCTAGTGGACAACACACGTGATCAGAAGACTGGTTTGTATCTCGGGCAAAGGATTTTCATCCAACGCGGAAATGCTCGTAACCTTCGTTACCTTAGCGGAGGAATTTTTTCGACGCATTAGTTTAGGAGTTAGTTTAGTTTTTATTAATGTTGATATTGAGACTGTTATTCATATAGGTCAGAGCAGAACGAAGCGACAGCGTCGATGTCTAACAAATTGAGTAGGTAGATGCAGTTACCGCATCTATCAATGGTTACTGTTTCGCAAACGATCTTAATTTACTACCATTACCTAAAACTTTTTATTAAAACCCTCAGCACGTTCTACGGAGTCAAGTCATTTTAAGTCACTTTTTATCCATTCATTAATCAACTAAGTATTACATCGGCCTCAATAAGAACCTTCGGGTTTTCATTGTGTAATAATTGTTAAAGTAAAAATCAGAATTTTGACAAAAAGACTTAAGTTATATTTTAGATATTTACATAAGACATAATGTAATATTACCTACGTGTATATATGAAACGGGATAAGGTGTGAGTAAAATTCACAGGCGAAGGGTCCTTGTTTATTTTTATTGTATAACTAGAGTGAAAATTAGTGAGCAGCGGTGTTGCAGCAGTATCGTCTTCGCCTTTGAAATATAAGGTCGCGGGTTCGATCCTTGGTCGGGTCCATACATCTTTGTGTGAATTATTTCATCGCCGCTGCTCATTATCGGTGAAGGAAAGTGAGGAAACCAGTATGTCTAAGAACTAATCATTCGAAAACATGTGGCCAGCATGTGTGGATTAAGGCCAAAACTCTATTATATCTTCTATTATGACAGTTGAGAGTGAACCCTTCAGTGGGACACTAAACAGGGTTGAAGTGTATGAAAATTTCAATAGGGATGAAAACAATTTGATTTTGTCCATCAAATAGATCAATAAAAAATATTGAAAAAATATTTTTCATTCTTTTTTGTGCGATTAAAGATTACGGTGATACGTACAAGTGAAATCTCGAATGACGTCACGCTTAGTCAAGTTTTACCTATATCTCTGTATGACGTAGCGCTACCACTATATCACACTCCACTCTATAATGCGTTATATCTTAACTAGCTTCCGCCCGCGGCTTCGCCCGCGAAATTGATCTCACTAGTCTTGTTTCTCCATACAAACTTTGGAACCCCGTTTCACCCTCTTAAAGGTTGAGTTTTGAAAAATCCTTTCTTAGTGCACCCCTAGACCCCATAAGGAACCTATGTGCCAAATTTGGAGTCTCCACACCCAGCGGTTTGGGCTCTGCGTTGATATGTCAGTCAGTCAGTCAGTTTCTTCTTTTATATGTTTAGATATTGTTTCATTACAATGATAAAGTATAACTACGTGTCTAATATTTTTTTATAATCTTACTGACCGACTAATAACAATACGATTTTTCACACCTTGTTGTCACTCCTATTATTAAACTGTAAATTTTTCCTCTACACAACAACTGTTGCACCTATAATTGGAAATAAAGTAAATTGAAATAATTTAGTCGATCGATCACTTTCGATGTCGAAAAATGTCGTCATTTAAGATTATAAGCAGAGAGCAAAAAGGGCGCTGTTTATTTTTAGTTGCTTATCAAGTTGATGACATTAGCCCATCATTGTTTTCACGTAATTGGAGTTTCATCAAAGTTCTATTTAAATATTGATAGATTTCATAGTCAATGGTCTGTGAAGTTGCGGAGATAGAAATCAATTCATTAACTGACAGACAAAACATTGCTTTGCTCAATAATTTGTTTTTGTTTTGTTTTGTTTCATTCAGTTGTTGTTATTCTAGATGGAGAGTTCATTGATCTTAAGTAGCATTTAACATATACGTACCATCACGCCTTTTCTCCATAGGTAGGTAGAGACTATAGAACGCTACTTGCTGCGATATAAGCATACTTTGGATTGATTATTATTATTACAACACTTACTACAACAAGCTGTCTTCTATTTTGAGATGGTGAACCGTAAATAAATTAAAATAAAATGTCATTTATTTCAGGCTGTGCCAATATTAAAATTGATTACAATGCTTTATTTTAAAATCAAGTAAAAAGCACAATCTAAATATCTAAATCTAATAAGAATCAGATGGCCGTGTATGTTAATGTCTATAAAGTAGGTATCTGGTTAAAAAGCAGATTTTGTTCAAAAAGTGAACAGTATTTTAAAAGTGTAGTGTATTTGAAATAGATTTGGTTTTGAAAAGGGAACATATTAAAAAAAAGTGAAATTGTAATTTTTAGTATAATTTAAAAACACTCTGTATTATTTATACTTTTTGTGATCTCAAGGATATATTGGTAGGTACAACCTACCAATAGTTCTATAGTTTCTCATTGGCAATGAGATTTAGAAGTATTCATTCATCATTCGTACCTTCTATTGAACTTGAATACATTATGTAACTATAAAAAAAACTTGTAATCTTTTTACTAGTGTACAAGAACAGTGTAATATTTGCACGGACGCAAGTGTCAATCAGAGAGATTTCACTTTAGTTAGAGGCGTGATGTTAAGTGCTGACGTAATGGCGATACAGCCCTTTGTGCAGGCATACTATTCTGCCGTCATAAGTAAAAAGGGCACATTTGACATTTTTTTGGTAACTAAGTTATAAACACTGTCAAAATCAGTAAAAGATACCGATTCCGATGATATCAATAACTTAGTTACAAAAAAAATTTCAAATGTGCTCCTTTTCCTTATGACGGCAGTATTATAGATAGACCGTTTAACTCGCGTATCGCCATCTGAGGTACAAAGTCATAAAACATTAATTAAATCTCTTAAAGAACTATTTAACCACAGATAAAAGTAATGTAAGACTATTCGTCACTAATATCCATATCGCTTGAATCATCACTGTCATAATCTTAGCGATAGGCGATACGCGAGTTAAACGGTCGGCCTATAGTTGCTGCAGCCAAAATGCGTGTAAACTGATAAAAGACACAAATAGCTAATACTTATAACAAAGTTAATTCAATTCAATTATTTATTTAACTATTCGCTAACATGGGTTACATTAAAGTAAAGTGTTCTCCACGTTTAACTGTGAAATTTTAATGTCAAATTTTTATTTTTTAATTGTAATACTAATGGACTTAAGAATTTAAATTTACACTAAATGATTAGAACAATTAAATTTCAGTCAATAAATATAATGTCAAAAGATTTATTGTCACTGAACACATTAATCAAGTCAAATTTAAATTATTTTTTTAATATGACGGATTTTATCGCGGTATATTTTAGATTTTAGATCCCGATGTTTCAAAGTCTTTTCAGACTTCATGGTCACGGGTGGACTGAGGTATTTGAAGTCCAAAATTATTAAAACATTATAAAATACATACTTTGAAACGTCGGGATCTTAAATCTAGAATACGAAATAGTAGTTTTATTTCGATATGTGATATTCGCGTAAAACTAAGAAAATACTACTTAATGTGATTATTGTTATATTAACATAAAGTTGTGTCATGGTACAGTCATATACTCCTTTAAGAGAGCTGGGATCTATTTATACTGATTACTACTAACAATAAATATTCATTCTTAATTTTAACTGTATTTGACCGGTTCTTAAACCGCATAAAACATAAAAACTCGATGAATATAATCTCTTTCTTATTTCTCCTTTTTTATTTAAATAGTGGACTCCATAGTTTTGGTAACACCATATCAATTCTACCCTTTTTAATGTCCCACCGCTGGGCACGGGTCTTCTCTAAACTTTCTTATGAGTTGGGAGAGTTTAGGCCTTAATCCACACACGTTGGCCAAGGTTTCTTCACGATGTTTTCCTTCACAGCAGTTCCCTGTTGAGCAGCAGAGATGAAACAATTCACACACTAAGATGTGTGGGTATGACCACGATTCGAACCCGTGACCTTATTTTTGTAAGGCGAGGCCCGTACCGCTGCGCCACCGCTGCTCTAACACCATATGACATACTTAAATTAACTTCCTCGAAGTGCTTAAAGTACTCATTAAATGCCATTAATGATGATTCCAGTTTATAAACTAGTTTCTTGTAGGTTACGACACAACTACATAGTGATGCCCTCAATAGAAAGTTAACTTTGCAAATAAATTCATTTATCTTGTACTAACTAAATAATATCTCAAATAATAATAATAATAATATAATGGGTCATTAACTCACACGGTCATCTGATCGCAAACTAAGCAGAGCTTGTACTATGGAAACCAGATAACTGGTAATATACTACTTATAATACGTCTTATCTTTTGTAAATATATACTTAAACATAGATAATTAAATTACACTCAGACACAACACAAACAGACGTATTTAAACAAAAAAAAACTAAAACAAACAAACCATAAAAAACTAAAACTAAATAAACAATTAAGTTAAGGATACACGGCTACACATCACGCTATACATATCCAGTATAAGCTGATCTTGCATTGTATAGGATTTCCGTACAACAATTGGTCAGCTTATTTATCTTAGCATAAATATAATCTGAATATTGGAAACGGTTCCAACGATTTTCATGAAATTTAGTATGCGGGGGGTTTCGGGGGAGATTAATCGATCTAGTTCGGTTTAATTTTTAGAAAACATCGTTTTATTCGCATTACCGCGTTGAAGAAAAATGAAGAAATTAATTTGGCATTGATACGAATTTAATTGGACAACCACATACCATAAACCCAACACTTCTACGTAAGTGTTACTTCCTGTAGGCAAGGATCGACAGCAGTACCGCCGTGAACTTCAACGTTCAACTGGTGGTAGGCTTCGGCCATGGTTAGTGACCACCCACCAGACAAAGCCGCACCGCCAAACGGCCTTGCCGTGTTCCGGTACGATGCCTGGTGACACCATGCAGAGAGGGTGGGTCGGAATTGTTGCTCCTTTAAGGTTTCTAACCTTAAAGAGGCTACCGATAATCAATCGTAATCACGAATGAATCGGTATACTAGGCTGGCGCGTTCCATCGTAGACTATATCATTGCTTAACATCAGGCAAGTTGCAGTCAAACGCCAGCCTATCGCAGAATAAAAAAAAAAAAAAAGAAGAGACCACGATTTGAACTCGGCCAAGTCCTGGCTCATCTGTGCAAAAATCAGAAATATTTTATTAATTTACTTTTAACTTATATCTACCTTTACAAGTGTAATTTAATACAATAGATATGTTACATTAAAAACAATAACAAAATTTGAAATACAAAAAAGAAAATTCAAGACACACATTAAAAATCAAAATAATATAAAAAATATATTAGGAGGAGTTAGAAAGTTGATGATGTTAGAAGATTGTCCGCATCTCTTCAGGCAAATCGGGAGACAACATAGAGAAAGAGGGGAGGTTTCGATGGCTTCCTTTAAACTAAGGGGACCTATGGACATGGCTTACGTGCCTAAATATTGCAGGTGAAAAAAAAAATTAGTCAATTTGTTTTAAATAAGAATTCTATTATTATTGTTTTAATTATTTATCTTTATAAATATCTACTAAATAAAGTAAAACAGATACTTTCCTGGTGGTTTAAACGAACTCATCTTTATAAATCCAATTTGATTGAAATAAAACTTCTTTTTAACGGATTTTATCGCGGTTTATTTTAGATTTTAGATCCCGACGTTTCAAAGTCTTTTCAGACTTCATGTTCACGGGTGATATTCGCGTAAATCTAAGACAATACTATGAAATCCAATTTCATCAACGGCAAAATTTGACGTTCAATTACGGAAAAATTCATTGCTTACTTTGCTTTACATTAATAATTTGATGAAATTCGGTCAAGTGACATTTTTGTAAACAAAACAAGGTACTTATCTTTTATTACCAATAATAAGTAGTTAACTAAATTTTTTACATCATTAAATCATAAAATCAGGTTTCTGACTAAACACCTGTATGGGAGTGCCTTCAAATTGCGTATTTATAGAAAGCGATATTACATTACCAATGACATAACCCAGCGAGTCGAGATGACCCAAGCGCTTCCGAATAAACAAAATAAATTTATATCATTTTTTCAAAATTCGAGGATTTTATCGATTTTTTTTTTTAACTTTTTTATCATGTGACCTTTGGACAGTGCCGTAGCGTGCTATGGCGGGGCCCCGTATAAAAATTTGTTTGGGGCCCTTAGGAAGTGTAAAGATTTCCAATAAAAAAATATGTTTAAATGGATAAAAAATGTTTACATAAAATGATAAGAAGTATTTATTCATCATGATTATCCGTCACTTTATCCAAAATATATACAAAAAAAAATTTTGGAAAATGAAAAAAAACCATGACCATTCCCCCTGTGACGATGAAGTCTGAAAAGATAAGCCGCGATAAAATCCGTAGAAAAATTATTTTAAAAATATACCTACACTCTTGCCCATATTTCGTCAAACTGATTTATAAAATCATTTATGATGATGACTCTTTTTTGATTAAATTTACTAAGTAGTTTCTGGAATAATAAAAATTGAGATTTTATTAACTATTGCTTACGCACGTCGGGGGCCCCCGTAGCTTGGGGGCCCCGTATAATTGATACGTCAGATACGGCGGTAGCTACGCCCCTGCCTTTGGAATAAAACGCGGTTATTTCAATGTCAATAAAAAAGTGTTATTAAAAATTTGTATAATACTTATTTTTAATTATTACGCTGTATAATATTTTAATTACATATTTAAACTATTACTATATCATTATTATATTTTAAAAATATTTTACTATATTCATGATAAAATACCTTTTAAGGCATGCATGATTTCTTTTCGTAGAGCTGTGTCTTGTTATTCTATTAACTTATCGATTAAATTATCGACTAATTAATTCTTTATATTTTCAGGTATGTAGCTGGAAGCAATTCATTGTGGTACAAGTCTGGTAAAGTAAATCTAATAATATAATAAGACAAACGTTGTTTTTTTGATCTTGCAACATTTTTTATTTGGTGACTACGAAACGCTGGGAAATGGCCCGGCAATAATCTAAGCAAATACTTTTGTAAGTACAAGAAATTACCTAACAATACCTAGCTATTTATATGCTCAATGCCACATTGCAGGTTGGAAGTGAAATGACATTTCGTAGTTAGCAATCAGTATGTTAAATTAATGACTTTGTTTCCTGTTAGTAAAGGAATTAAAAATAATTTGGTTTGATTTTCAACACAGTACATGTCCGGCATTATTATTGAAATCCATCTGGCCTATGAGTTTTGTGTAAGCCCGTCTCTGTAGGGATTCTTCCTATTCATTTTATGTAAGTGGTGAAATAGAGAGGGAGCTATTAATAAAAGCTAAATGAGATGTGTTTAGGGCAGATGTAATACGACAGCAGACTGAATCAATTTGACGTCTATGTACCTTCACGAGAGAGCTTGCTAGGAGCAGCGGTGGTACAGCGGTACGGGTCTCGCCTTAGAAATATAAGGTCGCGGGTTCGATTACCGGTCGTGTCCACACATCTTTGTGTGATTTGTTACATCGCTGCTGCTCAATATCGGTGAAGGAAAACATCGTGAGGAAATCGGCATGTCTAAGAACTAATGATTCGAGGACATGTCACATCCACCAACCCGCACTTCATATGACAGTTAAGAGAAGGCCCGTGTCCTTACAGAGAAAGCAGTAGTAGGTACACTAAAAGGGTCGAAGTGGATCCTTCACGTCCTGCCACTCATACCTATATCTCAGAGGAGACTAGCTGCACATAATAATAATATAATACTACACCTAGTAGTTACGCGCAGATTACAAGTAAAAGGTAGTTACAAATATTAACGCTGTTAAAGAAACAAACAAAAGCCTCTAGTTGAGATAATAAAGCACCTAACTACATTAGACAACCGCAACGTGATATTTAATGCAATAACTTTGTTCCTCTTATATGTAAAACTGCTGTATTGTGGCTTAATTACTTTTGTTAGGATTACATCAGCCACAATCAGAACAGAAGTTACAGCAGTTTAATGAATGTAAGAGCGTGAACACTGAATAAAATTCTGACCGACATTAAATTTCTTACATCACAAACATTATGCCTGTAATTATTAAAACAATTGCTCGTTTACAACAGTTGCAAATCGATTAGATTGTTAAAGATCCTAACTAATTATATTCGATTACAAATCTCGATTCTGTCATAGCGTCCCATCACGAATATTCAAGAATCGAATGATTATTCAATTTTTTTTATTTTACCAATCAATAGCTGTAATTTTATTGTCTGTGGCGTGCGAAAAATCTATTGCAATAGGTACCTACACTATTGTAACTGGTTGTTAGTATTGTTAGTATTTTAGACGCTGTTCTAATTTTGAAATTTAAAAATTGTTTGAATTATTATCACATTTTAAAGTTTTTTTTAGTAGATTAATAGGAACTAAGGAGAGCAGAGGCTTACTAATAAGGTCCCGTTACTAAATAGTTCTGGTACGGAGCCTTTAAACTAAGGAATGAAGTATTTATTTTATAGTTGATATTTAGACAATTTTATTATTATATTTATGTATTTATCTATGTTTGTTAAAGTTAGGTACCATTTTATTTTAGTTACTTAACAGTAACTTTGCGTTTTAATGGCAAGGTCAAGACAGCCATTCTGCCATCAAAGTTTCGGAACTGCAAACGATTTATCGATAAGCAGACGTAACATTAACATTTGGATGGTCCATTTGTCCATGAACGGTGTCTAAATGTAATTACATGATGTAATTGTACCTTGAAAATCGAGACATAGTTACAGCCACAGATGGGAAAATGAGAAAAATTCCCAATCAGTGCCCAAAATGTCCCTGTTAACGCCCCGCGAATAGGAATTTATGGATGCTTGTTGGGAAATTGAACGGGTGAAAAGTTATTCACACAAACAAACATTGCTTGACATTTTTAGCGTCTAAGGATCATTACAATCCACACACCATGGTCAAATGAGTGACTCGCGTATGTGGGGTGAGGCGTAAACTCTCTTAATACTTAATACACTTTATTTTTTATATACTGTTCTTCTTTGGATTTTTTTATAGCAACAGGTCATACTTATACTAAAAAAAAAAAGTCTAAGTGAAAAAATTAATAACCCCGACCCATTTACTTGAGATTTCGAATAAAAACAGTATCATTGTACACAGATACGTACATGCATTAAATTTAAAACACTATCCACATAATTTTTTATCGATGACTAGCTTAGTCCGCTTTGCTCACGGTGCGGTGGGAATTTAGCTTTAAACAGCCAGACATGTAATGAAAGTGAGAGTACCGAGTACCGGAACAAGAACAGGTCCACCTGCGATGACGTCACAAAACTATTTAGTTACCTTTTCAGATAATTTAAGTAAATAATAGCGTATAATTGGTGAAGGCGCGAAATTATAGATTACTTTTATTACGGAAGATTGCTTACTTTCAGATCATTTGAGATGGAGTTAAAACAATTGCATTTTTTTATTGTTGTGTGTAATTGTATCTAATCTTTATTTGACCAATCTACGATTCGCATATGTCAGTTACGTATTTAAACCTCTCAATATAAAAGAAATCGATTCGTTATTTTTTAATTTGTCTAGAGGCCCGGGACCATAAGGACTCCTGGTAGTTGAAACCTGGCTTCATCTGCTGCACTTCGGCACCAGTCAGTACTATAGATTAAAAATTATGACAACCATAATTAGAGTAGTCTAATTATTAATATAGTCGTCATA
This sequence comes from Meganola albula, assembly GCA_936450015.1. NCBI lineage: Eukaryota > Metazoa > Arthropoda > Insecta > Lepidoptera > Nolidae > Meganola > Meganola albula. The sequence continues at coordinate 12,645,055 of OW388155.1, forward strand.
ATTTTTAATCCACAAGCTAAAGAATTAATTTTAGTTAATTTCTTTTTACGGGCACTGACATCTACACATTTACTCACATCCATGAACACAGCTACCGAAAACTTACAATTTATTAAACCTTATGTTACAATACATAGTGTACATGACATAATGCTATAGAAATGTAACAGGACCGTTAGGACAAGGCCTGACACGAGTGACTGAGTGCATGCTATTTGTAGCAGTTAATTAAGTAATACAAAACCACAGATAATATGAAACGATGACCCGAGATTGTGTATCTGGAACTTTGCGATCAAGTGCGATTACGTGCCCTGAACTTAGTCTGTTAGTAAAGATTAATTTATTTACATCATAAAGATACATTTGGACAAAAAAATTAACCTAACTGAATAAAAATCTCAACATTATCCTAAAGTGTGACCACACTCAGCACTCAACGCTCTTAACGTCAGGGGAGAGCTCAGTGTTTCTTATACGCGAAGCATCATAGTGGATACCCGGCTTTACATAAAATGTCGTTCAAAACCGTTGATAAGATCGCAGCAGCTTACAAAAAGCCTCGCCCGGCCCTAAAAATCTTTTCCTTCTAACGAAAAACCACTAAGTATCATCCGACCCTTCTTCTTCTTTTAATTATGGCCTCTGCAGAAATTATTCCACAATTTTGCCAATGTCAAGGTTAAATAAGTATACAAGCTTTTAAAAGATTAGTAGTAAAAAAAATTAAAAAAAAACTGCGACGTGCTAAGACGCCATTTTTTCTTTATAGTTCACAGATTAATGTGGGTGGCGGCACCAATTGAAGTGGTGAGTTCCACAATTGTTGTAAATTGCCTCTACCATGCATCTAGGTGTAAACTATAAAGGCCACGTTTCGCAAAGCGAGTTAGCATCAAGTAACATTAGGTCACGGTATTATGTCAAGTACGTGTCGCAACTATGATTCCTGGCGACGGAATGTCAATTCTATGGTGAAAGAATTACTGTTGATGTAATACGTGTTTGGAATAAGGCGTTCATAGCATTTGACTGCGAGGATTCTTAATCAACTTGCGAATCAGACGCCCTTGGTGTATTAATAAATAATATTTTTCAGACATACGTATACACCGCCGTCAAGTCCCAAATTAAGCAATTATAGGCCAACCGTTTAACTCGCGTATCGCCATCTGAGGTACAAAGTCATAAAACATTAATTAAATCTCCTAAAGAACTATTTAATTACAGATAAAAGTAATGTAAGACTATTCGTGTCTAATATCCATATCGCTTGAATCATCATCCATGTCTGTTGAGCTTGAGGATTCAGAATCTTGGCGATAGGCGATACGCGAGTTAAACGGTCGGCCTATATATTTGCTTGTGTAATGACTTCTATGAACTAATATTGTACACATTAAATACATTTTTTTTAAATACATACATTCAGACACAGAATAAACAATCATGCTCATCACATACAAAAATGTGCTGGGTGGGAATCGAACCTTCGACCTTCTGCTTAGCAGTCAGAGTTCTAACCGCTACGCCAACAGAACAGTCAATAATAATTCAAAAGCTTGGCGAGCGTAGACTGTATAGTTGCTTAACAAGTTGTGGTCAAGCGCTGGTCTATTTCAGGATTAAAAAAAGACATGTTAAACTCGGTCCCATCTGTTGTCGTTAGATTGATGACTCGTACCTATTGTTCGCTTGAACAACTCAAACATGACAGCCACAGGTCAAAAATCACAGTCTTCATCTAAAGGCCATATTTACGTAGCAGGGGCATGTTTGCAATCCTCAGTCGCTATTTTGCAATTATAATCGCTCCACCCAGAAGCATTTTACGCTATTTACAAAACGTTAGGTGTATCTCAGTAGAACATGCGTGTGCGCCGATCTGCGGTAACGCTCTAGTTAACGCTAGACACGCGACATAATGATTCTTAGTTAAGATAATATAGATCAGTGTTGTATTGTATTTACCAAGTTTGAGTAGAAATAGAGGTTTCTGTTCTTAAGGTTATTAAGAAATTACATAACTGTCATGTTTGTTAAACGCAGTTTAGGCAAATGCCTTGAAAATAGTTTAAAGAAAACTTTCTTAGACCGTGTTATAAGTTCGAAATTGAAAAAACGCAAGAGCATCTTTTCAACCAACAAAAATAAGGTTGATAAATTTAAAGCGTGTATCTGGGTGGTATATGCTCCAGATCACACAAACGCAAGTCTACCTTTTTACAATTTCTACAATCCACATTACACAAAGCCGCAATCTGTGTATAAAATTAGTATTGTTAGTGTCAAAAAACTATTTTCGAGTTTTAGAATAACGTACATCATTCATTTTTGATGTTCCGTGCCTCCAAAGGTAAAAATGGATCCCTTAAAGGTTTACTTTGCTGTCCGTCTGGCTGTCAAGACCCTGTTTCTCAGGATCGCGTGGAGGTATCAAGCTAAAATGCATATCAAATACTCAGGTCTACTGTCCCTTGGAACCAATAAGCGAATGCAATCAAAAGATACAGCCGTTCATGCCGAAAATTTTTGATACTCCCAAGGGAATTAAAACCTACAGGGTACTTCCCGTGAACTTGAATCTTGTTTTTTTTTAATTTTATGTCACTAAATGTTTTTCTTTTTACAATTTTTCCGTTATGTGTGCTTTAAGAAGCAACGTCTTAAAGCACAGATAAAGGAAAAATTGCGAAAAGAAATTTTTTTATTGACATTTTGATAACTTATAATATGAATATTTTTAGATATTATTATTATATTGGATTTTTAGTTACATCACAATTAATAGTTATTAAAAATATTTTTTTAATATTATAAACTTATTATTCTTTTCCTCGTGAACGCGTAAAGTACTCATGTCTTCTGGTTAGTACTTGGCTAGTTTTTCAATTAAACTTGCAAACATTGTCAATACTGACTAAAAGATCTTAGTGTAAATATCTTACTAAAAGTTTAACATAACTTGTATTACGAAGTTGAGATGAATATATTTCGAGACGGAAAAGGTTTTGGACGTGTGTTAATATGTAACAGTTGCTCAACTGGTTGCAGACCTAGCTGCTCCCAATCATATAGAAACTTGATTTTAGTTTCTGATTTAGTACTTTCCCTAATTGAATTAATAGTATTTACTTAAACGGAAGAATGTGGGTGACTTTAAAAGGTAAATGTGGGACCGCGAAAGTGTTTTTGCTTTATAACCGTGAGGAATTTTGGAATATCGAGTCAATTATAAAGTGCTATTTGACTCATACGAACAATTCTTAGAGAATTCGTGAATTATACTATACTAGGCTCTATATCATATGTGTTGTAGACGACATAGTAACATGTATAACGACATGGTTTTATAATTCTATTGATTTGATTTGATTTGAAAACAACTACACACTCGTAATGCTTTTAATGACAGCGAATAATAATAAAACGAGATCTGCTTGATCTGTCAGGCAAATGAATCAATTTTCAAAACTCACTTCTAGTAGGTATTAGTGGCGAAGAGTTCATACAAACCGATTCCAACCGGCTTCCCTTTACGAATTGATTAAAATATCGTTTACTTCAATAAAATGATGTAACGCCTAAGAGTTTTAAATAAGTACCTATAACATGAAGGTGGTGGTCACCATAGAAACATCGGTGAAAAGATTGGAGAGATATAATTTTTTTAAGTGAGAACTTTTTTGCTCCGGCTTCCCTTTTTCAGATTTCCACCCTTCGCCACTGATAGGTATATACATATCTAAGCGTGCGTCGCTAACAGTATGGGACCTTATGCCTACATAATCGGTTATAAAAGCGTGAGGACTGAGGACTGTTTTGGATGGAAATACTGTTCCTACCAAATGCAATCTATGATCCAGCAGTCGCCAGAAGTTTTATATGTTCACAGCGCAATCAAACTTGATAATTTTGAGCATTGCAATGAATATACATTATAAAGGACTTTATCACGGTTTATTTTAGATTTTATATCCCGACGTTTCAGAATCATTTTAGACTTCATTGTCCCGTGACCATGACCAATCAATTTTGAACATCTTTTGGTGGTAGACGTATCCTCAAAAAGCAGAATCTAGCCGAACAGTACATACAAACAATTGATATTTATTTTACTGTGAAAATTCATTGCTCTAAGAATCAGTTCCAACTTAACTTCAAACTAGTTTTCATGGAAAAATTACTATTACTAACATTTCCTTGAAATTTAATTATATATAAGGAAATCGGTGCAGTTTGGTGAATTCGAGCCTTAATGAGATCAAATAGTTAAAATTGCGATACAATTTAGGTAGACAAGGAACCATACTTCATCAGACCGACCATGACATATAGTTGCGGAATTTTGTTGAGCCATTCTCTGTAGGAGTCACTGCGCTCTTTAGCGAATGCTCTACTTACCGTTTTGGGAAGTTTCTTACAAGAAGTATAGGTATTTTATAGCGCTCACAGCTATTAAAGTGACGACCTCTGAAGTCAAGCGGTGTAAACCGTTTGGGCTTGGGCTATATTGGGCTATAATGTACCCGAGAGTTCGCGGTTTTGATTATTGCCCCGAGCAATCTTTGTGTAACAACAATGATTTATTTCGGTGTCTGGTTGGTTGAGGTCCTCCCTGTTTCCCTATGTGCCTTGGATCGTTAAAAGCAGTCAAAAGCTTAAGATAATGTGACACCTGGTCTAACCATCACGGTTACTGGTTCCCTACGAGTTTCGAGGTCAGACAGCAGTCGCTTGTTTCATTTTGGTAGCTAGTTGTATCAGGTGAGACTGGGAGCCGACCCCAATAGAAATGGGAAAAAGGAAAAGGAAATTATGCTCACGGCTGCATTAATCCGAAGGTGTAGGTAGAGGTAAAAACTAGGTACTCAAATTTTACGGCCTATGTTTTCGATCCTTTACGTAATTAGAGGCGAGGCTACAGCTGTGGCCACATTTGCAAACTTTGAGCTGCAAGTAATGTTTTTTCTAAGTATAATAGAACCTTCTATTTTTAAATCCGGGATTTGAACTCATGTTTATTAGGCGAACAACTTACCACTGGACCACCAAGATAAATAGCTCTAACAATAAAATCCAATTAAATTGTATACTAGGTTTGAGCTGTTCGCTAGTTTAGGCAATTTTCAATTACAGACAGGTTATTCAAGCTTTTAGCTAGCATTTAGTTTCGAAAGTAGATTTGAAGAGGGTTTAAAAAAAATAAAAGAACTAATATACATGAATGTTAAAATCAAAGTATTTATTTTTGTTTTTTGGACCGAAACCAAAAACCTAATCCATTACCCCCATATTCGTAAACGTATTTTATGCTCATTACAGCTAAAATAGGTTTATAATTCGTTTGTCTTTGTCTATCATCTTGACATTTCTACTAGTAAGAAAGAGACAAAGTCCTTACACTGAGAATTCAAGAATTCACTCAGTTTGTTTAACCGAAACGCAACTTAAACAATAAGGTTTGTAGGTAGTCAGTAATAATTGTGATTAATATTTTTGGACGTCAAAAACCTCAGTCCACCCGTGAACATGAAGTCTGAAAAGACTTTGAAACGTCGGGATCTAAAATCTAAAATATACCACGATAGTTTTATTTCAATGTGTGATATTCGCGTAAATCTAAGATAATACTAAGACAAAGTCAATTTAATCTAAGAAGTATTATAACTTTTTTATGCATAAGGCCGTTAGTGTTCTTTTTATACTGTTTACTAATAGCAAACAAACATGCGGCCCATCTGATGTTAAGTGGTCACCGTAGCCTTGCATGGACGCATTCAACACTAGAGACATGACTTGCGCACGCATTGACCCACCCTTTACCTTACTCACACCCAAGAATACAAGAAAAAGTTATTACACTATATATTCTGTAGGGTGGAGGTAACTTTCCAGTCGGGTTGCTAATAAAGCAGGAAAATCGCATTTTTATTTATTTGTCGCAGCATGTGACCTTTAAACGTAGCAAGCTGTTGCCTTCACAGACGGTTAGATGTCACTTCAGTCATTTGTTGCACAAGGCCTGTCAGTTGTCAAACTTACAAGACGTCAACCTGTCTGTGATTGTTATTGTGACATCAGGGGACAATATCTATGTGGTCGGTTGGGTGAGCACGTGGTGTGTGCAAACCAAATTTGTCCGCAAAAAAAAGAAATCTATTTCCATGCAAACATTTTGTGAATATTTGTGATTAGGGAGGGATTAATGCTGTAATCATTGGTAGATATATTGTTTATATTTCTGTGGTGTTATTTTGTGTCCCATCGAGATACAAAGGTAATGAGGTGTATCTGGTGATCGCAGCCCTATGAGCTCGCCGATAAATCTTATATCTTTAAATGAGCAATTCTTGTATATAAATATGTATATAATTGGAATCTCGGAATCGGCTCCAACGATTTTCATAAAATTTTGTATATAGGAGGTTTCGGGGGCGATAAATCGATCTAGCTAGGAATCATTTTTGGAAAATGTCGTTTAAAAAAAAAATACCGAGCAAAGCTCGGTCATCCATCGGCTCCAACGATTTTGATAAAATTTAGTATATAGGGGTTTTCGGGTGTGATAAATCGATCTAGCTAGGAATCATTTTTAGAATATGTCATTCAAAAAAAAATACCGAGCAAAGCTCGATCATCCAGATATTTTATTTATTAAGTTACGTTATTTCTAACATGTGAACCAGGAAATATAAGAGAAAACTTGTGAAACGAACATGTAGGTACTTATGGAAGTGAGCTGACGTGTCCTGTCATTTACATACATGGTGTTATCAAATCTATACCAACACGAAATTTCCTTTAGCACTACTTAAAACTTTCTCTCTGATTTAGACAGAAAATTATAAGGTGACTGGTAATTAGTGAAAATTTTTAAGTTTAATTGCTAGTGCTACGATTCGTGACTCTGCGTGAAGTGGTGTATAGTACTAGTGCTGTGATTTTGGACTCTGTGGCCTCTGTGAGTGCGAAATAAAGACTCCTTCTACGTTCATAGTCATTTCCTTCCAACCCCGTTTCCCACTTTCGTAACAATATTTTCAAAGTTGGGATTATTTTAAACTGCAGCTTGATATCCATTTCTTTATTTTAGTACCCCGCCTGGTGCAATACTGAAGGAAACAATTTGTCCGTACAATTTGACGTTGATGTTAAAACAATCGTACGCTCGGTAATACCATTATTGTAGAATATAATATGTAGATTCGATACAAATGCATGACCAAAGATAATACTTATAATGTTGTAAGCAACGAAAGCGTGAGACTAAACTCTGAATCGAATAAAGCTGTATCATTGAGAACCATCTCTGTAAAGGCTGTGAAAGGGTTATTTATTTATTTTTTTATTAAGTAAATTAAATTGTATAATGTTGAGGAAAGACCGCAAATTTGCGTAGCGTAACCCTAAGCTAGGCGGAATGACGATTTCTGCCAGGTACCCTTCTGGCCAGGAATGCCAGGATAAGAGTATATTATAGCCGCGGATTGTATTCAGTGCTGAGTTTAACTGAAAGAAGTGACTCAGGTCTGGTATATTTATTTAAGTGCCTATTTCATGGGTGCACCACATTTTAAATCAATTAGCCCAGGGCCCCGGTTCTTCCGTTTTAAACATTTAACTGTAATAGACAAATGTCGAAAAAATTGCAGAAACCTAATGAAAGCCTTATTCATTTTCGACATATTTATGTCTATTAAAAATAGTTACTAGTAAATGTCCAAAGCGCGAAAATTGGAACCCAGTAGTTTTGGAGAAAATCGGCTGTGACAGACCAACCAATCCACATTAGATAAGTTTTAGGTACGTAAAAGCCTTCAACGTAAGTTTAGCTTGCACTTGGCCGGATTGTATGCTTCTTTCTAACAACAATATTTTTCGTACTTATATCCTTAAATTTTCGCAAATATCACACATTAAAATAAAAATATTTTATAATCGTTACAAAGTAGTTTTATTTCAATACAATCTTTTCCTTTTAAGATGCATTCGACAAATCACACATTAAGCACAAAGTCAAGGATAAAAATAAATAAATATTCTGGAACAATAACACACACGGTCATCTGGTTCCAAGCTCAGCAAAGCTTGTGTTATGGAAACCAGATAACTGGTATATACTATACTTATAATACTTTTCTTTTGAAATAAAACTACTTTTTAACGGATTTTATCGCGGTTTATTTTAGATTTTAGATCCCGACGTTTCAAAGTCTTTTCAGACTTCATGTTCACGGGTGGACTGAGATATTTGACGTCCAAAAATATTAATCACAATTATTACTGACTACCTTCAAACATTAATATTTAAGTTGCGTTCGGATTTAAGCAAACTGAGCTCACAGTGTCTTGAATTCTGAGTTGATTTTGCTTGGGTTTTGGTACAAGTAAATTAAGCACTGGGTCCCAAGCTGGTGGTATATTCCAACCATTTTCTCTGTTAAAATTAGGATGTTTTTTAATTTCAATAGCTTCGCGGATCATTCTTGGTAGGAACCGGTTTTCTTTGACAAGGACCTGTGTTTTATCAAATCTCAAGTAATGGTTGGGGCCTTTTTGAGTATGTTCACACACTGCAGATTTCGTTGAGCGTTGATGTTTAACATCAGCTATGTGTTCTTTTACGCGGGTCCCTATACTTCTTTTTGTTTGTCCTATATATGAGAGTCCACACTCACAGTCAATTTTATAAACACCCGCATCTTGCAGAGGGACTTGACACTTGACAGATGGTAAAAATTGACTTATCTTGGTTTTTGGCTTTACTTACGTATTTATAGAAGCCCGCTTAAGGATATAGCCAATCTTGTCGGTCACTCCTCTTATATAAGGAAGAATTGCAGGTTGCCTTTCAACTGTAGCTGGTTTTACACGTGATCTGCGGCGACGCGGTGCTCGGAGCTTGTTGTCATGCAATACTTGCTTGACGTACTTAAGCTCTGCGTCAAGATGTTCATCATCACAGATCCCGTGTGCTCTCTGAAACAAAGTTTTGCCCACGGTAGCTAACTGTTTAGGATGGTGGTGTGAATCACCGTTTAGATACCTATTTGTATGTGTTGGTTTTCTATAAACTGTATGACCTAAGGTATTGTTAGGATTCCTGGTTATAAGGATATCTAGAAAAGCTAAGGTGTTATTTGCCTCCAACTCCATTGTGAATTGAATGTTGTTGTTAATGGAGTTGAGGTGGTCGAGGAAAGTAGATACACTGTCTTTTGGTAAGATGGTAAAAGTATCGTCTACGTACCGTTTATAAAAAGATGGTATGATGGGAGCTGTATTCAGGGCCCGCGCCTCGAAGTCTTCCATGTAAATATCGGCGACAACGGGTGAAACTGGAGAACCCATAGCTACTCCATCCAGCTGGACGTAGTATTTTTGGTCCCACAGTAGATAACCACTGGTTAGACAATGCTTTAAAATGTCTGCATATTCCTCAGGCATATCATTTTCTAAGAGTTTCCTTCTAGTGATTTCAATGCAGTCATTAACAGGTAGACAAGTAAATAATGACTGAACATCAAAACTAACCATAGTTTCATATTTATAAACATCCTAATTTTAACAGAGAAAATGGTTGGAATATACCACCAGCTTGGGACCCAGTGCTTAATTTACTTGTACCAAAACCCAAGCAAAATCAACTCAGAATTCAAGACACTGTGAGCTCAGTTTGCTTAAATCGGAACGCAACTTAAATATTAATGTTTGAAGGTAGTCAGTAATAATTGTGATTAATATTTTTGGACGTCAAATATCTCAGTCCACCCGTGAACATGAAGTCTGAAAAGACTTTGAAACGTCGGGATCTAAAATCTAAAATAAACCGCGATAAAATCCGTTAAAAAGTAGTTTTATTTCAATGTGTGATATTCGCGTAAATCTAAGACAATACTATACTTTTCTTTTGTAAATAAATACATATAAAAGATATTTACACCCAAACACAAACGTTCATCACTAATGTTTGTCACGGGTGGGAATCGAGCCCACGACCTGCGGCGTGAAAAGCAAATATCTTAACGACCACGCCACTGGCCCGTCAAATAAAATTAAAAGTAAAATTAAACTATTAAACTAGTTCTAAATAAAATTAATTCCGTGACATAATCAGACCAAACTATGCGACTAGACTAACCAATAGATCACAAGCGGATTCAAAACAAAAAACTTGGCGCGTAGCCGTGCGTACGTAAAAGTGAAATGCTGCTTTCGTCAGAAGAATGTTGTTGTGCACAGGAATCGACCAGACGACTCGATCTTATGTAATATAGAGGATCCGTGTTAGGGTTTATGGAAAAATATAGTCTTACATAACTTGCACTCCGTTAATATCATTCTACAATAGCCATAATTCATGTAATTTCTTGTCTCGCCGATCAAGGTGCGATGCAGTTGCAATTAAGTTTTCGTCGTAGTGCAAAATGGTATTCTTATAATTATTTAGCTGTCATATCTAGTCAAAAGGACTCGGGTGACGCGAACTTGACGTGAGCGTATATGACAGCGGTTGTCAAAATTACGAGAGTATGAAGAGGGCTGTTTTGATCGAAACTTAACTACAACTGCACTGCAACTGAAGTACATATTTAAGTATGTATTTACAAAAGAAAAGTATTGTATGTAGTATATTATCAGTTATCTTGTTTCCATAGTACAAGCTTTGAGTTTAGCATAAAAGATTCTACCTACACTATGGACAAAAATGAGTAATATTTACCAAACCAAAGAAGTCCTAAAGGTTGGTTCTCTGACTCAAAAAAAAAGTTGATTTTTTATTATGAAACAATACACACCCAAATGACTCAAAAATTACTTTTTGTGGGTTGTCTTTTCTGCTAAACTAAGTCCATTTGTAGTCCCTGTCCCTGTAGTTTGTTATGTTGTGATTTTGTTTCTAAAATAAGTAGCAATCTGTATTTTATATGGATCTTGTTGCCTGAAATAAATGGATATTCTTTTTATTACTTGTCAACAATAAAAACAATCGTATTTATACAAAACTCATATCACCATTAGACATGTACGACTATAATTATGGCCATGTTTACAGCACCATACAAACAAACAATAGTTATTACTGTAATACTATATATGCAAAGTATCCCACGGCTTGCTCTTACATTATTGTTTACTTTCTCTTACACAATTCTTTCAGAGATTATGACTTAAATTGCTAGTACTTTTAGATTTTATATTGCTAGGTGAATGACCTGTATAGCCTGCTATTACAGTTGCGTAGGTATCTTCAGTAAGATACTAACAGCCACCCGCGATTTCCGTAATCCAGAAAGCGTACTGTTACACTGACCAGATCGAATCATAAAAAAATCAACGATCTGGACTTTCACTAACTTTATTAATTTTCACAACCTTATTACACTACTACACTATCACTAGGATTGCACTTGTTGCCTTCATTTAGATGGCAAGACCTAACCCGGACAGCGCTATATTTCTCAGTTACACTGGAGACCACAAAGTGCGGCGCAGTTTAAGATTGCATATTATACCAGCACTGAGAAAAAAACAACTAAACTTACTTTGGAAAGTATTAGGCTTTTTATATTGATTAAATGCTGAATTACTGTTGAGTTGACGACGTATGATTAATACTGCAATTCAGCATGTTGGTACAGAGATACAAAATGACATTTTTTTTTCGGGGAAATCATTTAGGGATCTCTTCGACCCGATCGCACGCAATACAAGGGGTATATAGGATTCCCAAAAGCTGCGGTCCGCGAGGTCTAAGCTGCTTTGCATTTGTGTGAATGATCAATGATTATATAGACAGTAAAATCGCGCAAGAGACTCATCTCTACACCTAAGACTTATTGTCAAAAGGAAGAATAAACCGCTGTAAATAAAGCAAAGGACACCACAGAGAAAACTGACGTCTCACCTACACTATCTCTGTGCATTCGCATCATGCAAAGTTCAGTTTAGACCTTGGTTACTGTACTCGCAGAAAGAACCCAGGTGTTTTAACTTATACATAAGCTTGGGGTTGCTAGAACAAACATTACTCCTCCGAGCGAACGAACAAGTGGGCTCCTTGAAACTGTCTTTAAAGATCGTCTAATTTAAATTGGCAATTATTAAAAGTACTTTCAAGGCTGACAGATGGCCTCCTATGCTAAATATAACATGTAGTCTAATTCTAGAAGTCATTTCAGATTGCGTTTATTTAAAACCGTAGATAATCATTAGTCATAGAGTCCACGTTAAGCCTAGCTGCACACGGACCGATCTCAACGCAACAAAGTTGCCAGGTACATACTTTGTGCATTTTGATACCTCTTAAGTCGACTGACACACGGTTGGTGATGAAGGTCACCTCACGGCACAAACCATTCTATTGGATGAGTCACATTTGAGTAGAAGCACATTTTATAAGAAACGCTTTTGATCCGAATCGCTATAGGTCGAATCGCACATTTGCAACTAAGGAATCGTGGATTTACTAATCCTTGCTAATGTTATAAATGCGAAAGTTACTGTGTTGCGCTTTCAAGCTAAACCAATTTGGATGAAATTTGGTATGGATATATTTGGGGACCCGGGAAAGGACATAAAGTAGTTTTTATGTGACAACGCAAAAAGAGGTTAATGGTTTAGCGTGATATCTGCCTTACACGTGAGCGGAACGGAACGCTAGTATACTTAAAAAACAGTAACAGCTCGAGGTTGGGAACTGTGCCTAATTAAATACGACCTAAATATAATGAAATACGGCCTGCAAAATGTGGGTAATATTCACTTCTTTTTTCTTCTTCTTTAGGTAACACAAACGTGAGCCTCTTATTTCCCGTGTGCGAAAAGCCTTTGGATACGTGTGCGTCATGAGTTGCCCCACAGTTTGCGTTATGGAAATTGCTCCATTATGATTAGTGCGGCCGCTTCCTGCGAGGTAGGCAGGAGTGTGAGAACACTGTGTTGCAACACAAAGGAGTTGGTATAGGAAATCCGCCTTTAATTTGTTTTTGGTGTGAGAAAAAGTTCAATCTTGTTTGTTGAGTGGACAATCTACATCCATAGTAATATTATATATAAGAAAGTAACTATGTCTTTCTGTATGTTTGTTGGTTTTATATATATCGCATGCAGTTAGTTACATGTCACTGGTTACACAGTCTTTTCTGGACACATAATTTTAGTGCATATCATGTATTGCTGTTATAACACTTAAAACTGTTGGTAGACCTTAATAAAATAAAATAAAAAACCACTGATACAGTCCAGATTAAATATATTTAGAGATAGTTTGTGATTCTAGGAAGGGTTTAAGATAATCTAACTGTGTAATAATGAGTTGATAATAATTTTGTTTGATTTATTTACGTGGCAGAGCCGCATACACAAAGTATATTATGTAGCAGATATTATGTTGGCACTAACTAGAAAAGGCTTTTTATATAACTGAGCAAATGTTTAAAAAAACAAACTAAGCAAGTATCTTGATGGGCCGATGGCGTGGCCGGTAAGACACTTGTTTTTCACGCTGCAGGTCGTGGTTTCGATTCCCACCCTATTCAGACATGACTAGGGTGGGAATGATATGAACATAACTGTTTGTCTTGTGCCTAGGTGTAATTACATATATTTAAGTATGTATTTACAAAAGAAAAGTATTATAATATGTAGTATATTACCAGTTATCTGGTTTCCATAGTACAAGCTCTGCTTAGTTTGGTATCAGATGGCCGTGTGTGTTAATGTCCCACTATGTTAATACTAGCTTCCGCCCGCGGCTTCGCCCGCGAATTTGATCTCACTAATCTTGTTTCTCCATACAAACTTTAGAACCCCATTTTACACCCTTAAAGGGTGAGTTTTGAAAAATCCTTTCTAAGTGCACCCCTAGACCCCATAAAGAACCTATATGCCAAATTTAGAGTCTCCAGACCCAGCGGTTTGGGCTCTGCGTTGATATGTCAGTCAGTCAATTTCTTCTTTTATATATTTAGATTATTATTATATTATTTTAATTATTTTTCCATTCAAATCTAAAACAACTGCATCTCATGTTAATACGTTTAATTGCTACAAACTTGCACACAGACACAAATATTCCTAAACAGCACCTTTAGCAATTTGAAGGCAGAAAATATCTAGACACATTTACGTCTGAAGAAATGCAAATGACTTTTTAAACGGCTTGATGTAAACATAGAGTTATGCAAGCATTGTCTAGATCGAGCAATAACAATACCGTATGTAATGTTATAACGTAAGCTATTGCAAGAATGTCTACAATTTATTTACCTAAGCTCATATGATCACTGCACTCTGCTGCATATGTAGAACACATTTTGTATATGCAACATGTTCATGCTTTTTTTATTCTGGAATAGATGTCTATTCCAGAAAAAAAAGCATTTCTTGACTATAAATTGCCTGATGTTAAGTAATGATGTGTATCTACAATGGAATGCGTCCGCTTAAAATACCGTTTTACCGTGATTACAAATGATTTTCGGTGAGAAAGTGATAGTGGAATAAAGCTACTTAAGATTAGAAACGTAGGAACAACAATTCCAACCCACCCTCAAAAATTGTTTCATAATGTTCTGTTATAGCCATTTCCCATCTCTAAACATCAGGAGAGTTATGGTCGAACCCGAGCCTATTTTATCCCCAACGACAAAGAGGCGTGTTATTATTATCATATTGGTATTAACACAAACGGTTATCTGATGTCAAACTAAGAAGAGCTTATACTATGGAAACCAGATAATTAATAATGTACTACTACCCTTTTTTTTTGTAAATAAATACTTAAGTACGGTCTTATTCATAAAAATCTTATAAGACTATTTACTTAAAATAGACTTGACTCTTTCTTACTAGTATAAATGTCAAAATAAACAAGACAAACGAATTACAAACCTATTATAACTATAATGAGTTTATAAGACGTTTATGAATATAATACATAATTACACCCAGCCTCTAGACAAACAGACATCATCACACTAATGTCTGTCTTGGGTGGAAATTAAATCCACGACCTGCGGCGTGAAAAGCAAGTGTCTTACCTACACGCCACCGGGGCGGCGGTGTGTAAGTTCTGTATCTTATAGGGCCTGAACGGATGGACCAATTTTGATGCGTTTTTAATGCTTTATTGAGATGGATCTTAAGTTGCAAGAAAAATTGTCATTAAAAATTTTGTTTAGAGTTACATAAATATAAAAAAAACGTAGCAAACGGATAGCAAGTATTTACCTACATATATTACCTTTTTGCAGCAAGTCCACAGGAAGTTATTGAAACTTCCTGTGCAATAATAATAAATATTCATTAATAATATTGCATTGTCTATCAACAGTTAAAAATAACAGTTATCAAACAGTTACTAGACGGTTATATAAACCGTTTAATTGAACGATCGTAGTTTGAATACGAAATAGGTTTTATAACAGGCAGAACCTAATACGTTTTAGGTTAATAGGTTACTTTGCTAATAGGATTGTACCTTGATAGTTATAGTTTGGAGCGGGCTAATTTTCCGCAACTTGACGTCTCATAAATGCGCCTATTTTGCGTGAATTGTACCTAGATTGAATTCAAAACAGTTTGACATAATTTACATATTAAGGTATTTCTTAGAATTCCTAAAAAAAATATTAGTAACTAGATGAGGCGTCATAGAATTCCTCCGAATCGAAACCTTTGGGGAATGTGCCCAGAAGTCAGGCAGCACGGCCAGGTTGTATGACAATGCTAGTTCTTTGACTGAGATATGGGCCAGCCCTCTGGGCATACCGTTTGCAGCATAGTACTTCTTGAAATTGTTACTAATCATTATATTGACAATAATAGAATATTTTCATCCCTTCACGAAACTTAGCGTCAAGAGGCACTCCTAAAATGTTTCTCGTTCATTGCGTATTTGGTTTAGTAGTGTATAGTATTATTATCTATGCAGTAGTGTAGAAAAACAAGTAAAAGTCAACGGGCAATGAACTGCAAAATCGCTTACCGCTCGATGCTAGGTTTCGTGGCCGAGCGATAAGAGAGGTAGCGTAGAACGATTTTTTACGTTTTATGGAAACTCTGAATGGGAAGGTAGGTAACATCCAACTTACAGAATAACTGCTCGTGGATTGAGGGAGATCACTGTGTTGCCCAATTTCTCGCAGGATAGTAATTTAACTTTAAAAGTAAATTGTTCTCTTTCTACTTAGCAACATTATGCCAGTGTTTTAATCCCGAAGAATTTTGTGTATTGTTTGGGAGCGCTGTTTTTTATGTATTGTAAAATAAATTTACACTTTACTTAAAATGAATATCTTTTACTATTTTATAAAACCACCTGAACCACCCACGCAGTCCCCAGCAATAAACTAGTAAAAACTGGTGGTATGCCTCAGCCGAGGTTAGTGACCACCCACTAGACGAAGCCACACCGCCAAGCGGCCCTGCCGTGTTCCGGTGTACACCGTCTAAACGGGTGGGTCGGAATTGTAGCTCCATTATGGTTACCGACCATATGGAATCCCATTCTACTTCCACCTGCTCACCGAAAATCATGTAATCACGAGTGAATCGATATATTAGGCAGGCGCGTTCCATCATAGTTACATCATTGTTTAACATCAAGCAAGTTGTAGTCAACCGCAAGCCTTTTGCAGAATAATAAAAAAACAACTGTTTTAAACAATTAACTGACTATTATAAATGGTTAAATGTTATTCGGTAACCGTGTCTTAGATAACTAGAGTTTACATAAATGTAATGCGGTAGCATATGCGATAATCGATGTGTTGATACGATTAATCGATTAGCGCATAGCTAATAGTGATTCGATAAGTAACTAACGATTAATCTTGTTATGTAGCTCTGTAGAGTATGATTTATATCTTTCTAACATAGGGAGAAGAATAGGATGTAATGATTTTAAAAACTGATATGCAGTAGTATTCTAGCGTGTGAACAAAGCGCTTTGCTTCTTCAATTGTGTTTGTGCGTACTATCAAGCAGCTGTGGCGCAGCGGTACAGGTCTCGCCTTAAAAAAAATGAGGTTTCGGGTAGCACAGACGCCAGCCTCACACAATGGAAGGAATTCCAAAAATGTTTTCATTCCTACCTACCTTGTACCATTGTAGTAGTACAATAAATAAATAATAATTATTATTTACTACTCATAGGTGTAAAAATTCTGTCCATCTTGAAAAACATAATATGTGTGTAATGTACTTTGTTTGTCAAATTTGTATACAAGATGTTCAAGATGGTTTATATATTTCACACGGATGAATACGCGGGTGTATACTAACATAAAATATTCCTAACAGCTGCTATTTAGCCTTCAATAAGCCTTCAATAATACAATTACACCGCCTCACATCACCTAATAATTATTGTGCATACAAAAGACATCAATGCGTTTATACATCATTACTTCATTACATATACTACTAGCGACCCACCCCAGCTTCACACGGGTGCAATGTGTTATAATAAACCTTCCTCTGGAATCACTCTATCTTTTAAAAAAAACCGCATTAAAATCCGTTGCGTAGTTTTAAAGATCTAAGCATACATAGGGACATAGGGACAGTTTTAATTTTTTTTTTCACTATTTAGCCACTATGTGTCGCTCACCCTGAGCAGCGGCAGCGCCACGTCGTCAAAGGCGACCAGTATTACTGAGATAAACTTTTAAAATATAGCAATTCAACTAAACAGAAAGAGACAGCATATCTAACGCCAGTGCATTCTGTTTTTAAATTACAGTTTGGCAGAAGTCGGCATGTTCAGTAAATTGTTTGCAAGTGTTTCTAACACTAAAAAATCACAAAAAAATTATATCGCATATTGTAGTCCACTGCTGGACATAGACCTCTTCTAAAACACACCACTGAGTACAAAGCGCGGCTACTCTCACCCAGCTCTTACCAGCCACCTTGCAGAGATCGTCTTGCTCTACGTCTTGTTAGCCAATCCGTGGTCTCCAAATATCAGTTGGTATTTCATATTATAAGTCTTTGCATCTTTCAGTCCATTAACATTGTGTAACAATGCACAATGGTGGCTTTTTCATACGATTGTGAAGCTATTGTTTGAATAGCTAAGAGGCGGTTAGGGTCCATGAATTTGTTAGCTCACTCTCATTATATTTAGTTTGCTAATCCTTACTAATTATATTAGTATTTATAAAAATATTAGGTTTCCGCCTGCGGCTCCGCCTGCGCGTATGTCGGTTATCGCTAAACCACTAATCTCTTTTTGCACAGTTGGATAAAAACTGTCCTAATTCCTTTCCCGGATTTCAAACTACTTCCACATCAAATTTCATAAAAATCGGTTAAGTAGTTTTGGCGTGAAAACGCGACAGATAGACAGATAGATATACTTTATGCGAAATATTCTGCTCCGGTTCGTACCTGGTGTAAAGGTTAGCTATTAATATTTAACCTGGCAATGAAGCCAGCGTCTTGGGCACCATTGCACCGAGCTCAGTTAGGAGTGCGTTAATTCCATAGTAACTTTACTATTTGTCTTTTTATTTACAAAACATATTTTATTATTTTATTTAAATAAGTGTATTATTATTATTATTCGACATTAACATATTCATTTATTTTCATTTTCATTATAATCATTTATGTTTTGAGTCTCACAAGCAAAATTTTCATGATTAAACAATCCTAATTGTTATATTTTTGTTCGCAGGAGGTCACAACATGGCTGTCAGTGCTATTAGCACTAATCACATTGGGAACACAAGGTAAACAAATTATTACTTATTTTTTTACATATTTCTTTTTGTGTGGGGATGGTCCTTTTTAGTGTCCTACTGCTGGGCACGGGTCTTCTCTTAACTATCATACCAGTTGAGAGAGCCTCGATCCACACATGCTGATCAAGTGCGGCTTGGTGGATGTCACGTGTCCTAGAATTATTAGTTCTTTTACATACCGGTTTCCTTTACCAATATTGAGCAGCGGCGATGAAACAATTTACATAAAGATGTGTGGGCACGACTTGGATTCGAACCAGCGACCTTATATTTCTAAGGTGATGCCCGTACCGCTGCACCACCGCTGCTCAAGGTGACTCACTGCAACCCGTTTCAGTTTCCCACGTCCTGGGCACGGATCTTCTCTCATCTATATTCCGAGTTGAGAGTTGGTGGGTGTCACATGTCTTCGAATGATTAATTCTTTGACTTGCTAATTTTTCGAGATATTTTCCTGAAGGTGTCTCTTTCCCCAACTTTTACGATACTTATGAGGAGATCCGTTCCAAACCTTTACATTCCTTTTAAATATAACATTGTAGCAAGTGGATTCCCGTAGCAGCCCTTGAATATGAGAAAAGATGAATTAAAATGATGTGTGTATTTGTGTCGGCACTTCAAAACGAGTTTACAACAAAGATACTCTTCCTGACACATAAATTTTCTGATTGTGTCCCTGGCATTTACTTTCGAAGATGCATCGCGATAATGGCTTAAGAAGTCAAGTCTTGAATAATCAACTTTGTAAGTGCACAAGTAACTTTTTTTTATAAGGATTCCTTTTTGTTCAGCTGTGGTATAACGAGTATTTAAAGCAATTTTCATTCCATTAAAAGAAAGGGATGTGGAAATACACATTGTATAACCGCATCCCTTTCTTACAACGGAATTATAATTGCTTTAAACACTCATAATACGGCAGCTGTTTATATTAAGTTTAAACACATCTTTATTTATTATTTAAATGCATTTTACATGACAAAAAAATATTGGCTGTTATTGTGACTGCCGATAGAACTGAAAACTGTGAACTCACGAGATTTCACCCATCCAAAAATCGTCTAACTCGTATAGCACACGGCCGCTGCGCATAGTCGTAGCATGTCGTTGACGTGAACCCATAATATTTTTAACCGGTCGAGGTCGCTAGCAAACAAAGTAAAAAAGTTAAAATGAAACAAGTCAAATAAGTTTAAGTACAAATTTAATTCTAAATCTATATCGCTATACAATCGTAAATCATTGGAAGCGCATCTCAAACAATGCATCATTAGTACCTCAACCCACAAGAACACCGACCTTACTTATGTACCTACATGTATGAACAAATATGTTGTTGGTTCAAATTAATAAAACATACCAGTCACAGCATCGGGCGGTGGAACAGCGGTGAGACTTTGAAACATAACTCATGGGTTAAATTAACCTTTAATTTGGCTTTACGTTTCGACACGGTTTTCAACAGTCGTGGTCACAAGGAGACTAATCCAGACCAATTAAAGGTGAGCGCGTTTTTTCCCGTTATGATAAATATATAAAAAAAGCAATCCGAAATTTAAAAACGGATCGGTTCAACCGTCACGTCGTCCTCGGACGGCTCACCGAAAAAGTCCGGTGAACCATTAAAGGTCCTTCTGGCTAGGGTTAGGTCATCCGCAAAAAAAGTTTAAATCGGGTTCGAACCTTAGTCATACTCACACGACTTTTATGTCCGCTGTACATATATCAGTGGAGAAAAAAATTGGTTGCCTGTAAATTCGGTATACGGGCGAAAGTTTTACGTGACAACGACTTTGAGTGGTAAAATAATTTTAATGTGAATATTCATTCGTATAGTAGGAAGAAGGATGAAACATAGTTGAGTGGGAGAGAGACGCAAGGCATTCGGCGGGCCTCTCTCTCGTTCGGTGACTCATCGTAACGTTACCGAGCGTTACACTTTTTCATAAGTGCCTCCCAGCCGCAACCTAATTTAAGACGTTGTCACGTCAAAACATTGTGGTAACGGATATGTCTTAGAACTTTAAAATTCGAAGACATGTGACCAACCCATATTTGGCCAGTGTGTGTAGATTATGACCTATAGTTTCAATTTAAAAGATAGTTAAAAAAAGATTAATTAAACATAATATCCATTTTCTTACGTAAATTTAGAAGGCATCTTTTACATACAATTTACAAATATGTAATAAACAAAGCATGAACTCACAATGGAATATAAACCACATAAGTATTCACTGGAAGCTGCAACCTCGGCCCTGAGCCACGCAGCCTCCCGCTGAGTCACTCGGATTGTACTTGCAAAACATACTTACCTACTCTAAAATTGATTAATTCTTGAGTCACTCACTTGCCTGTCAATTTTGGTAGGTTTACTGCACGGGTTAGCGCTGTTTATGAAGATCGCTAAGATACTTGGATACCTCCTCCCCGCATCGTTTCCTCATTGCTGAGGGTCGTGATCCCCCAAGCATGGAGTAATCTTTGACTTTATAATTTAGCGCCGTCTATTACGATCTTTCGGTCTTAACTGGTGGTAGGCTTCGGCCGTTGTTAGTGGCCACCCACCAGACAAAGCCGCACCGCCAAGCGGCCTTGCCGTGTTCCGGTTCGATGTCTGGTGACACCGTTAAAGAGGGTAGGTCGTAATTTTTGCTTCGTTATGGTTTCTAATCATATGGATATATTTGCTTAACATCAGGCAAGTTGTAGTCAAGCGCAAGCCGATTGCAGAAAAACAAAACGCAGCATAAGGTCACGTGAACATAATTTTCATCATTCATTTTCGTGTCATTATTGTGCCAGATTAGTTTTTTGCATGTAAAACGAGACGCAACCAATCACAATCAAGCGATGACATTGATCGTCTCGTCTCGTCTCGTTTGGCACCAGCCTTACAGGGCGTTTGCACTGCACAACAAAACATGATACAAGCACAGTCTTATCTCTTTCTCACCCAAGCAATAGAGGTAGACAGAGCTTGCAACATGTTGTAGATTATAGCGAGCTTGGGTTTCCGCAACTCGACGTCAATTGTGCGCCTATTTTGCGTAGTGGGCTGGTGTAGCTACTGCCAGCCCAGCTCCAGGAGGATTCCTAGCAGACTCTTCACGTTGCCGGCGGCTTCCTGGAGCGACCTCAGCGACCCGAGGTGTTCAGAGTTGTATTTTGCCAGTCCTGGACAGTGGCAAGATCACGTGGACGGCTGTGTCTTCTGCCTCCATGCAGGCCCTGCACAGAGGACTGTCCGTGACACCTATGGTATAAAGATGTTTGTTTAGTAAGGCATGGCGTGTGATGTTGCAACATGTTTACTTCTGAATGTTTCGCCAGTGGAAACTAAGGGTAACACCGCGGCATAACAAAATATATTACGTCCACAGCCAATCTCATTCTACATGTCTTTGAGTCATAGTGTGTACAACACTCGCTTCTTTTATCAGTGTAATTTTTTTTGCTGATGACTTAATCCATTCGGTCGGAAGGGCCTCTATTGGTTCACCGGACTTTTTCGGTGAGCCGTCCGAGGACGGTCGAACCGATCAAGTACTGTGGCAACTGCCATGAGGGCTCACCATGTGGGGACGAACCTCGGCTCAGGACGTTGCCGGACACTCTAGTTTTTAGGGGATTGGGGGGCATTTCGCGTTCGCGCGATCCGCTCCTGACCGGAACCGTAATCGACTGGGGGCCTATCTTGGATTTATCAGTGTGAATCATTAGGGGTTTTATATACATTAAATCTATTGCGTGGGTTTCGGTTTAACATATGTGACCGTACCAAGTGTGGTATAACCGTACCAAAGTAAAAGGTCGTTGAGTGGCCTAACAGTTAAACAATGTGAGCATACCTAAGTGGATATAAGTCGGTATGAGTCGGCGCTTTTGAAAGATTCTGTTTAGATATGAAGACAAACTGCAAAACATAGGTACCTACTTATCCTTTGGTATGTTGAGGGTTTTTTTGGTTTTATTATTTCCTTTTTGAACTCAAATGACCTTAGTATGAGGTTTAAACATATTCGACTGTAGCTATTAATGAAGTCGGATCTACATTTTGCTGGTTTTTGTTCTATTTTACCTAAGGTCGAAGCCGGAAATCCGGAAGTTCTAAGCAGAGTTTAGGCTTTAATCCACACACTCTAGTTAAGTGCAGGTTGGTGGATGTCACATGTCTTTGAATGATTAGTGCTTAGGCGTTGACCCATAATTCGAAAACAAGCTACTCATTCATGTTAGTGTTGTTACTTCTGTACACAGTTTATCAATGACAAAGATGACCGAGGTACGACTAATTAATAATTTTATTTTGTATAAGTTTTTAATTCCTTTTGACATATTATTTTTTAATTTAATTTGTATTTTTTTATAATTTCGTACGCCATTTATGGGTAAAACATAGCCAACCTGGAAATGTATGATGTTTACAAAATAAACTTTTGATTGATTGATTGATTGATGTTATTAATATTATATGAGGTACTTACATAATAATAATATGCCGACACAACATGATGGTCCATGTTGCAAATTGAATATAATTATAGTTTCTTAACAATGCCGAGTACACTATGAATTAATAGTATTCAGAATATTATGAGATGACGGGCCGGTGGCGTAATCGGTAAGATACTTGCTTTTCACGCCGCAGGTCGTGGGTTCGATTCCCACCCGAGACAAACATTTGTTTAAATATGTCTGTTTGTCTTGTGTCTGGGTGTAATTATCAATATTTAAGTATATATTTACAAAAGAAAAGTATTTTAAGTAGTATATTACCAGTTATCTGGTTTCCATAGTACAAGCTCTGCTTAGTTTGGGATCAAATGACCGTTTGTGTTATTGTCCCAATATATTTATTTTATTTATTTAATTAATTGTCGTTAAATACTTAACATAATAGGCAGTGTATATTCTTAGTATATCAAACATAACTTGATCATGAATACATGTGCGTACCTACCTAATGTTATAAAATTGTACAGTTTGTTTGGTCACCCTAGTTTCCACTGCACAAGAAAACGTGTTGCCAACACTATCTCTATCGTTTTAGAGATATGTAAGACTATGCTTGCAGTGTAGACGCCCATTTACACAAACTTGTACACAAATACAAAGGTACACAGACATTCACACACATTTTAGCAAGGTAACACCGCTTTTCCCCAAAGTTTTTTATTTTAATTTTCATCTAATGTTATTATTGTTTCAAACAAACCTTTTTGCCCACCGCACTGTATTTAAAAATGTGAAGTTATTGCGCATACCGGTCCAAGATGGCGGATTTCCAGTCCTATTCTTAATTGAAACGCATAGGATTTATATTAACTTCAAATAAAAATAAAAATTCTATATGCAAATATTAGAGCAGCGGTGGCGCAGCGGTAAGGGCCTCGCCTTAGAAAAATAAGGTCGTGGGTTCGAATCCTGGTCGTGCCCACACATCATGTGTGAATTTTTTCATCTCCGCTGCTCAATATCGGTGAAGGAAAACATCGTGAGGAATCCGGCATGTCCAAGAACTAATCATTCAAGGACATGTGACATCCACCAACCCGCACTTGGCCAGCGTGTGTGGATTAAGGCCTAAACTCTCTCAACTCAAGATAGTTGAGAGAAGACCCGTGCTCAGCAGTGGGACACTAAAAAGGGTTGAAGTGAAGTGATGCAAATATTTATGTAAATGCGCTATATAGTAACAATAAAATTTCGAGTTATTCACAGCAAAACCTTTCGTTTGATGCCCATATTGTACGAATGCATTCAAAATAAGTAGTCTTCCATCTTGGGTATTCCGCCATGTTGGATTTCGAGTGACGTCACACAGCTAACCATGCATGTCCAACTAAACGTGTATATAAAATTTCAGCTCGATCAGTCCAAGATATCAGCTTTAAATTTGAGTTGCCAAATTCCATCCAAACTAACGTTAAATAGCCCTCTTTCTCGTCAGTGGTTAATGAATACTGAATAGCCAGTAGGCTGATCGCCAATGCTAAAAATAATTTTTAAATAGCATCTGTGTTGTCCCATATACGTACAAAGTACATACTGCGTGGTAACGTATGTTAGTTCTAAGTTGCTGTCACTAGATGGCGTTAACGTCGAATTAAAAGTCGCTATCGTTGTGTTCATACGTTTGATGACCTCATCAATGAACTCCACTATTAGAAATCTCTGGTTTCCCTTCAACACGAATAAATCTTTCGCCTTTTACTAAAGATTTCCGTGGAGGGGAACACTCAAATGAGTCTTTCATATTTTTGACGCTCTACGTACGTAGGGCTATAATGGATTTATCAACAAGTTTTTGTCAATGAGTTAACCTGCGTACGTTTTGAGTAACGTAGGTTGGTGTTATTCAGAGATATATGTTATGTTATTGGTCTGTGCCAAATTTCATCCTTAATTGTCAAGTAGTTTAAGCGTGATTGAATCACAAACAAATACGCAATATCCTTTCTTACAAAGTTTCCTACTTAATAATTGTAACTGCAATATAATTATGTATAATAAATACCGTCCCATAGCTGGGCATGGGTGTTTTCTCCAACATCCTATGAGCCTGACTGATGCACCAACTTTGCGTACTACAACTAGGTGGCTGCACACCGCAAATTATAGTGAGGTATGCCTTATGCGGGTGGCAGGAAGGCAAAATGTATTGGCGACTGACCTAAAATAAGACTGGTAGTAGGTGCACTAACTGAGCACTTACCGCTGCAGAAACACGTTTAAAATAGGGCTAGCAGAAAGTCCCACTTGCCTAGCTTGTGGAGACGCTAAAGAAACCATGGAGCGTAAACTGTGCGAGTTGAACTCGCTGGCGCGAAAACGCATGAATGCATTAGGAACCCTACTCCTGATGAATACGGCCTGTTGCGTCCCTCATGTGTGCAATTAACAGCGGTCGTGGACGAGCTGTGCGGAGGAAGAATACCTGAGGCTTCATAGTATCAAGGGGAAGCATAAAAGATCCAGCTGGGTCGAAGTGCTCTGGGTCTACCAGCCCCATTTATAAGATAAGATATGCGGCTGGCAGCACTCCGGTTAGACGCTAGTGTGCTCAGGCTCGAGTTAAGAGCCTAGGTCCTCGCTGGCCAAGTGCGAGTTGGTGGATCCCACATAGCCTCTAATGGTAGGTTATTAAACTCGGTGGTTTTCACGCGCTCTCCCAATACAACGACTCATATGTGATTACGAATGATTTTCGGTGGGAAGGTGGCAGTCGAATGAGGCTACATATGGTCAGAAACCATAAAGAAACAAAAATTATGACCCACCCTCTTAAATGGTGGCATTATCGCACCGTTTGTCTGGTGGTTAGCCACAAAGCACGGCTGAAGCCTACCACCAGATTAATACCAGTAAACATAATTACCAGTGGATTGTTGTCACCTGGTTTCAAACCCGCGCGGACGTGTACCGGTTTTAAAGTCATGGTCGATACCGCTATACCGTACCTAGTTCTTAGTAAAACTAAAAATAAAAGTTATTGTTGTTATTTGCAGCTTTATTTTTTTCAATGTTTCACCACAAAGATGGTCATTCGTTACGAGTTTAGGAAACACGAAGATAATTCAATTTAACGGTTCATGTTATAATTGCATTAGAGTTATAATCGCGTGGAACATTTTGTAAATTAAATCTTTTGTAAACACACGATACCTAGAAACTGATAATCATCATCATCACCGTATTTTAGGCCACAGCTGGTCATAGGCCTCGCCCAAAGCACGCCACTGAGCACGACCCGCGGCTACTCTCATCCAGCTCTTACCAGCCACTTTGCAGAAACCGTTACTCCACCTGATCTGAGGGCGTCCCTAGCTACATTTGTTACACATTGCACATAATTGATTTTCATTCACGGATATTAATTAATAGTATTTTTGTTATACTTTTTGTAGCCTGTACTTTTCATAAATTATATAATAATAATATAATTCGAATTAGAATTCGAAGACATTCGCGATGCAAAGTAGACGTGCATATTGTTTATTGCGCTCAATAAGAAAATAAATATTACACAAAAATACTTATTAGTGTGTGTTCAACATGTTTGACCGAGAAAACTAAGTGTGTCACTTACGAGTTCTTACGCTGACCTAGTACCTATACTGCAAATACGATAGTAGATATTTGTTAATAAATAATTGTTTTACGAATGATAAACGATAATCAGTTAGAACTGCAATAATGTCTAACTTTAGCCCGTTTGGGCGGAGCCGAATCACCTCAAGAAGCCCTCCACCTCCTTCACCGTCTTCTCATCCAACTGAAGAGAATGTACCGCCTATCCCTAGCGAGCTGCCTCCTGAAGTTGTCCCTACGGAAGAAATACAGAGATGGCTGTCGCAAATTAACTCTATATTGGAAGAAGTTTGTTCAGTCGCAGGTGAGGGAAAATTAAACTCGGAACAGAAGTTGCGAGTAACCAATCTGTGTCGAAAAGCTGTTAGCGGAGCATCTCATATGGCAGTTATGTATCAGTCATTAAAACAAAAAACTGTTCTAGCCCATCATACTATCAAGCATCTACAGGATAATCAAAATATACTAAAGACCCTGGAGAGTTTTAAGGAAGTTGTGGTTGAAAATACCTGCAATATACAAGTACCCACTGAGAAGAAATCGTTTGCCGATATGGTAAAGAAGGGTAGTAATAACTTCGTTCGCCCAAATAGCCTAAAATCTGTTACAATTTACCCTATTGACAGAAAAACAAGTAGCGAAGAAACAAAGACATTGATCCAAAATATAATTTCCCCGGAAGAAATGAAGTTACATGTTCGTGGCGTCAGGAAAATCAAAAACGGCGGTGTTATTATTAGCACTGAGACCAAGGACGATATTGAAAAATTGAAAAACTCAAGACAATTAATATCATCGGGCTTCACAGTAGAAGAACCTACTAAACGCCGTCCAAGAATTGTCGTCATTGGTGTCCCTACTTCACTGAGCGAAAAAGACGTGTTCGAGTGTATTTTCAAACAAAATTTGGCGACAAAAGTTCCCGAGCTAACTTGTGAGTCATTTATATCATCAATTAAACTTAGCCATAAATCGGGTAAGAAGAACACTCCATCGTGCAATTATATTATTGAAGTTCCATCTAGCATAAGGAAAATCCTGATCAATCAAGAAAGAGCTTTTATAAATTGGACTTCTTGCCCGGTGAGGGACTTCACAATAGTTACGAGGTGCTACAACTGCCAACAATACGGACACGCAGCTAAGTTTTGTCGTGAAACCTCCCCCACTTGTGGCCACTGTGGAGACCTAGGACATTCTATGAGTGAATGTGAGAAAAAAGCTGCTCCTCCTACCTGCGCCACGTGCAAAAGATTTGAAAAACCCAGCGAACACAAAACTGGAGATGAAATGTGTCCAGCGCGAAAATATGCCGAGGAAAAATACATGAACTCTATTGATTATGAGGGCGCCTAAGGGCGCTATACATCAAATATAGTTAGTACAGTATACTCGAGCCTACGTTGTTCCTGATCCATATAAATGATCTATGCAGATTAGAACTTCGAAACGGGCTTATTGGTACCTACGCGGTTGACACCGATGCGGAACAATAACATACAGTTATTACCTAATTAACTACATACCTATTACCAATAACATATTGGCGCACAATAACAACTGTCGTTTTAGTGCTGACTCCGCATGCGTCTGCCCCACTTTGGAATAAAACTGATTCAATTAAATATCTAGGTATTACACTTGACAATAACCTCAATTACCGTAATCATATTGACCTACTTACTAGAATACGTAAATTAATTTATATTTTCAAAATACTTCCTAGCAGTTTTTCTGCTTCCTAGGGCCCTATTTGTACAAAAAATTAGATCTATATGACATTAGATTTATATAGTTTAAGGTTAATCAAATGTAACATATTTTTGTCGGATTATTTAAAATATTATATTATTTTATTTTATACATAAAAAAAAATCTAATTTTAAGTGATTGGGTATCTTATTATATTAGAATTATTTTTAAAAAAGTTATTATTTTTGTGTAATCATTATTATTCTTACGTTATTATTATGTAGTGGTAACAACCCCGAAACACAGGTTCCACCTAGTTCGGGTAATAATGTAATTATACTAGCTTACTATAACTGTTTCCGATTGATATGTAAAATGACGACTTGAATTTAATAAATTTTATTATTTATTATTATTATTATATTGGGACTCAACACACTCGGCCATCTGATCCCAAACTAAGCAGAGCTTGTACTAAGGAAACCAGATAACTGTTAATATACTGCATATAATACTTTCCTTTTGTTACTACATACTTAAACAGATAATTACACCCAAACTCAACAGAAATAGACGTGTTGATCACACAAATATCTGTCTTGGGTGGCAATCGAACCCACGACCTGCGGCATGAAAAGCAAGAATCTTACCGACCACGTCACCGGCCCTTCAATTTAATAGTTACACAAAATTCTCGTGTCACATTGTAACAAAACTCCTCTCTCTTCTTTTTTATAATAATTATAATTTAATTTTTTTTATCCTATAATAGGTTTGCGCTTGACCACAGCTTGCCTGATGTGAAGCAATGTTGCAGTCTACGATGGAACGCGCTTATATAATTTGAATTCTGTGCTCGGTTGTCATAGAAATATAATAATAAATAAATAAATATTCTGGGACATTAACACACACGGTCATCTGGTCCCAAGCTAAGCAGAACTTGTGTTATGGAAACCAGATAACTGGTATATACTATACATATAATACTTTTTTTTTAAATATATACTTATAATAGATATTTACACCCAGACTCGACAGAAACACAAATGTTCATCACAAATGTTTGTCTCGGGTGGGAATCGAACCCACGACCTGCGGCGTGAAAAGCAAGTATCTTACCGACCACGCCACCGGCCCGTCAAATTCACACATATTATTTACACACAGGTCGAATTGATAACCCCTCTTTTTAAGTCGGTTAAAAAAACCGTTCTTGAGTTATAAGTGGTATTCGTATAACTAATCAGAGTTTTTTTTTAAATTTATAATATGAAGAGGGAAGAGCGTGTAATAAGGAAACCTATTGTAAAAAACTTACTCAATAAACTAAAGTCTAACTGGCATAAAAATCTCATAATGGTCTGTGGTTATACTAAAAAGTAAAGGTAACTCAAATCTATGCCGTGTAATGTAGTTAAAAGTTGCATTTAGTTATCCAACAAATCTAGAAAAGCAGTGTTGCGTATAAAAGATAAATATTTTGAAACATAATCTTGTAAACAGGTGTGTTCATATATTTATGTGAATCTAATTGTTTCTAATTACAAACTTGTAAAATTACGTGAAACTATTTTGTAAGAAGTGTGTTTGTATATAATTTAACACACATTTGAGAATATATTTTACATATTTTGATTATAATCCATGTATCATCATCGTGGCCTTGACGTCTTGTACTGATTATAACTATTATTCTATAAGTAGCATCTTTTCTGGTGCCTAATGTCAGAATTGTTTGGGGCTGTCCATTAATCACATGATCTTTTTTTGAACATATTTTAACCCCCCCTCCCCCTTGGTGATACATGGTGAGGTTTAAGACTACCAGCCCCCACTGCCTACCCAACATCAGGTGTATTTTTAGTTTCTACATAAAATCATTTTTTAGAATATTCTAGAATATTATCTGAAATACAAATATAAAGTGTAATGTTATTTTATTCTGAAATTTATGTGACATTTCGTGATTTTTGTCAAAAATCACGAAATGTTACATGAAAGGGGGAAAGGGGGGACAATCCCCTCTTTCAAGCTTCACGTGATTAATGGACAGCCCATAAGCTCTGCCAAATTTATGTAGCCGACTTTTAAACATATTCCGACGCACGCTCTGGGCTCCAATTCTAGCACTTCAGACATTTCTTTCTAATAGACATATTTTATGTCGAAAATAAAATAAGGATTCCTTAAGTTTTCTGACATTTTTTCGACACTTGTCTATTAGTTAGTTATCTCTTACACACAAATGTCGAGAAAAAATGCGACTGTCATTGAAAATTAATGGGATCCGCCATTTTGCCTTGGCCACGGGACATAGCGTCGTCGCGTCGGGTGGCGCGTTATGCGTTTTCATAGTTCATTGCGTATTTGCTTTAACAGTGCCTAAAGACAAGTGAACGCGAGTTGGTAATGAACTGCAAAGTCGCCAGTCGCGTCGCCCAACGATACTTATAGTAAAAGGAATTTGTTTTTTTGGGATTCTTTCGGTAAGAAGTCACGGATTTTATAAAGTAGTTTCATTTCAGTGAATAATATTGTCACTTTCTTGTTGCAGCATCAGCGAGCGAGCCCCGCGTGGTGTGTTACTACACGAACTGGTCGGTATACCGGCCTGGTACAGCGCGGTTCAACCCACAGAACATCAACCCGTACCTATGCACACATTTAGTTTACGCTTTTGGAGGATTCACTAAGGATAACACGCTTAAACCGTTCGACAAGTACCAGGATATCGAGAAAGGTCAGTACTTGACATTATTCTTTGACTATTGACTAGCAACATGAACCACAAGCTCCGGGCCGTGTCAGTGCGGTGATAGTAAAATAGAATAGAAAAAAAAACAGAATAGTTTTAAATGATAGTATTAAATTGATAAGTAGCTATGCCTAATTCGTATTATAAGTAGTAAGTAGCCCTCAAATCAAGATCTTGATCACAAGATATCAAAATAAAAATTAAATATTAAATAACTTAAAATAAAAATATTTTAATTTATTTTTAATTTTATATTTTAATTATTTTTAATTGGGGCGTAAAATACAAAAAATTCTATTACAATTTGTTGACCCCAATTGAGACGATTATAAATAATCTAACAACTAGTATTGTCTTAGATTTACACACATTGAAATAAAACTACTTTTTAACGGATTTTATCGCGGTTTATTTTAGATTTTAGATCCCGACGTTTCAAAGTCTTTTCAGACTTCATGTTCACGGGTGGACTGAGATATTTGACGTCCAAAAATATTAATCACAATTATTACTGACTACCTTCAAACATTAAGTCAGTCCACCCGTGAACATGAAGTCTGAAAAGACTTTGATACGTCGGGATCTAAAATCTAAAATAAACCGCGATAAAATCCGTTAAAAAGTAGTTTTATTTCAATCTAACAACTGTTAGTAAAGGTAGAATATTTTTCTTTTTTTATTATACTAGATATTTGTTTCCATTTCTGGTTTCCCCATTTAAATAAGTTTTATAATAAGTACTTACAAAGTCAAGTGTTACCCATTTTTTCATTATATCTAACCAACGCATGCTGTGGCACCTTAAAATTTATGCATTTAATTATAATGTTAGTGCTAGTTAATTTAGACTCAAAAAAATGTTATAACTACTGGTTGTCCAAATAAATAAATTCGAATACCACTGGACTAACAGACTTAGCATACTGCCGTCATAAACATTTTTTTTCCTGAGTTATTGATATCAACCGAATCAGTATCTTTTACTGATTTCGACAGCGTTTATAACTTAGTCACCAAAAAGAAATTCAGTTTTACCCTTTTTCCTTATGACGGCATCATAGATCTTTTATCATAAGGTCCCCAATTGGCCGCCAATACTCTATAGTTTCTAGTAGCATATTATTGCGCATAAGATAATTTATTCTGACATAACTCCTTGGTGTAATCGTAGGCGGTTACGCAAAGTTCACCGGTTTGAAGACTTACAACAAGAACCTAAAGACCCTGCTAGCCATCGGTGGTTGGAACGAGGGCTCCACACGGTTCTCGCCCATGGTCGCTTCCCGGGAAAGGAGGAAGGAGTTCGTCAGGAACGCTATTAAGGTATTTCTAGTCACAGTTTCATACATAATATGAATGGAAATTGAGAAGTAAAATGTGCCTAGTTAGTATTGTCTTAGATTTACGCGAATATCACACATTGAAATAAAACTACTTTTTAACGGATTTTATCGCGGTTTATTTTAGATTTTAGATCCCGACGTTTCAAAGTCTTTTCAGACTTCATGTTCACGGGTGAACATGATCTAAAATCTAAAATAAACCGCGATAAAATCCGTTAAAAAGTAGTTTTATTTCAATGTGCCTAGTTAGACAAATGCCGAATGGGTCGAGTTTGAACTTCAATTGGGCGATTATTGTGGTTTGTTAGTTCTACTACAGCACGAGGCACACGTAGTTAGGAAAATCGGCATCCTAAATTTTCTAGAAGAATTCACGTCTACCACCTTAAAACCAATATCGGTGAAGGAAAACATCGTGAGGAAACCGGCATGTGTCATAACTAGCAATTCGAGGATATGTGACATCCACCAACCCGCACTTGGCCTAAACTCTCTCAACTCGTAAACTGTTGAGAGAAGACTCGTGCCCAACAGTGGGACACCAAATAGGTTTGAAGTGAAGTAAATGTAGTTTAAGGTATATTCTGAACTGTTGAGATGTCTTAGACAAGACGGTCATCTTGAAATTTCACTAATAATAGAGACGTTTAACAGCTACTGCCATTGCCAAGCATGTTAACATAATTTAGCGATTTTTTTCAATCCGCTAATAATTTATTCCGTTCTCAGTTCCTCAGGCAAAACCGTTTCGATGGCTTAGACCTGGACTGGGAGTATCCTGCCTTCCGTGACGGTGGCAAACCCAAAGACAGAGAGAACTACGCCAAGCTGGTGAAAGAGCTTCGGGAGGAGTTTGAGAGAGAAGCAGAGAAGACAGGGAAACCGAGGCTGCTGCTGACTATGGCTGTACCGGCGGGCATAGAGTATATTGAAAAAGGATTTGATGTGAAGACGCTTAACCAGTAAGTTTTTTTTTTGTCCTGTGTCTGGATGTAATTTATCTATAACTAGCGACCCGCCCCGGCTTCGCACGGGTGTGATGCTGATACTAAATATATTGAGGCATATTTACAAAATGTCCTTTTAAACAACGTTAACAGCTTTTTTGCCATTAGACAATACAAACAGCACGCGCCGCGCGCGGCCGTGCCGGTACCGCCACACCGCTATTTTAAATCTGTAATATCTTCGGAAATATTCATTTAAGTTATGTGCTTTAAAGGGCACTAAATAGTCCGAACAATGCCTTAACATTTGGTTTGAATAGGTAAGCCCGTTTTTGAGTTATAAAATTACAACGAAAAGTGGCATTGATTTTTATATATATATAGATGAAGTACTTATCTCTATTACATTTGGTTTGTTTAGTGTGTTATATTAGAGCGAATTCGTTTCAAGCGTTTTGGAAACAAGGAATCCTTAATTATGTCACAATTAATGAGAGATGAAATTGGTAATTTATAATGTAGCAACAAAAAATGACAACAATTAACAATATAAATCTAGGTAATCATTATAAACGAGATCTTGAGACATTGACAGAGGATGTCATTGAAACATCCACATCACATTACACCATATCATCTAGTTGACATTGTACCAGTTGCCAAACTGTTCGCTGTGCAAATACTTAATTGTCGCGTGTTGCACCATACACACACATCTACATATTACCTATGTAGGTAGGTACTTTTTTACTGAGTAATGTCCATGTTTGACACTGATGGGTCACACTTACTGTTTGTTTTTTTTTCTCTTTTCATGTGTTTTTTTTTATTTGATTCTGTGTGTCCTGTCTCTGTCAAATAAATGTTTTTCTTTCTTTCTTTACTTAATGATAAAGAGTATAATATACATCACTAATCTGAACAAATCAATGTCAAGTTGACAAATAAATCACGACACGATTTTAGAGAACATTTAACGAATTGTATACCGGCAGAATGCAAAGAGCATATAAGCGCTTGGCAGAATGGTCGAAAGCGACTCAGTTGCCGAAAAAGGAAAAAAATATTAACCGCGCTTTATAAACTTGCCGTGACAATTTAGACCGTCAGCAAAACAAGCTGTCAGATAGATTATATTTTCTTATTGAGTCTTTGGCAGTCTTCAAATAAATAAGCAAGCTAAAATTATGTACTTATTTAAAAAGTTAACCTAGTGCCAATATGACTCAAAACAGCGAGTTCCGTTCCTTCCCAGAACGTATTAAACCTAAGTCCTAATTAATACATTGAGAAAATAAAATATACTTTTATCCGCTCTGTCAAAAACAATGAATGCCGGCATAATTATTTGTTTCTCTATTGGCGCGTATTACATACGAGTATGACAAATGTGGTCTTGTTCATAAAAATCTTTTGACTCTTTAGTTAAAATGGACTTTGTCTCTTTCTTACTAGTACTACTACTATAAATGACAAGATGACAGACAAACACAAACGAATTATAAACCTATTTTAGCTATAGTGAGCTTATAAGACGTTTATACGGGGGTAAGTATTTATTATGTAAGTAAAACAGGAACTTATGAACATGCAATGATCTAATAAAAAGTATTTTATTAGTAGAAATTTAATTGAATCTTTCACTTTTACACCTATTACAAGTGTTAGTTAATGTTTCTATTTATCCAAGATTGTTGCGTATATTAAATGTAACTGCCTAGGTGTAACATTAGAGTTAGAACTAACTGTAATGTAAACGGAAAGAACCAGGTTCGATTCCTGAGTCGAGCGAAAGTTTTAGTACGTGCAAACCCGTACAAATCAATAGATATAGTTTTATGTTGACGCAGCCGCGCAGTGACCAACTTAATTCTTTATTAAACTCATTATCTATAATATAAAAATGAATCGCAAAATGTGTTGGTAAGCGCATAACTCGTGAACGGCTGAACCGATTTCGCTAATTCTTTTTTTAGAATTTTCCTTGAAGTACGAGGATGGTCTTTACGCAGAGAAAGATTTAAAAAACTGCTCCGAAACAGTTTGATCGATTTCTATGAAATCTTAGATATAGGTCGTATTCTGTTTTCGGACCCGGCAGGTGGCACTGCTATACCGGGCGGAACGAAGTCTGCGGGATCCGCTAGTAACACAATAACAATCAGTAAATAATTATACCGAATTCGTCGACATAGCCTTCTTCACGACCTATAGCTCAGTTGTTAACTCCGCGCCGCTTGTCTATCATTGGCAGTATCAAATCTATGGTGTAAATCTGTGTAGTTAATAGTATATCAAAATTTATCATTATCATTTTATCTTTCATTTAACAAACTCAACTGTACAATATGCTTATAAAATCTTTGTTACTCAAAGTTTGCAGTTGTGCCTTACGAATGACAACAGGCTTAACAATAGGCCCTATTACGTAGGAGACCTAAACATAGCCGGCGAAAAGTGTTTGATATTTTGCTCTGCCGACACCTTAGGGTAATACAGGAGTGAGCTTTATATACTGCGTATGTCTAAATTCTAGAACAAATTAATTTTTAAAGGTGAGGCACACAAATTTTCTGCTCTTCATGAGCAAACTGACTGGGAAGGACTCCACCTAAGAGAATACACACAGTGTAATAACTTTTGGTTGTGTTCCTGGGTGTGAGTAAGTAAGCCAGGCTCGAGATCTTAAAGGCCTTTATACGCGAATTATGCCTGTGATGTTGCAAGGGTTTAAAAGCTGCAGACTTTGTAGTACAAACAAACAGCTAAAAATTAAAACCAAAAATAAATTTAAAAACTGCTTATTTATGATTCTTAGCAACATTTATTTTTTAATTTAACTACGTAACTTTAATTTATTTTTTGTAATCCATTAAAATCTTTCATTACGATACCCAACTCATTAAGATCGGCTAAAACAATCTGCAATTTATTGTAAAAAATCCGCCATTTTGTTTATTTTTCCAAACAAAACAAGTGCACTTTTCTCCAATAAAAAAATATATTATTGTGCCAGTAAAACAAAATCAGAGGGAGGAGCCCTAGGCACCACACTAGGATATCCAATAATTATAAAATACTCGCGAAAAACTTAACATTTCCTTGACAGCCGTGTGAAAAGCATGTAAATGTTGCGGTATATCAAAATATTATAGTAATTATCTGCTACCTCTTGCAATAGCTATAATCACGACGCAACGTCTAGTACTTTAATAATGTGGTATTTACCAAAGAGTATAATATTAATAATAATAATAATATAGTGGGACATTAACACATGGCCACTTGATCCCAAACTAAGCAGAGCTTGTCCTATGGAAATCATATATCTGGTAATATACTACGTAGAATACTTTTCTTTTTTAAATACATACTTAAATATATATAATAACACCCAGACTCAAGACAAACAAACGTGTTCGTCACACAAATATCTATCTTGGGTGGCATTCGAAGTCACGAGCTGCGGCGTGAAAAGCAAGTATCTTACTGACCTCACCACCTGCCTGTTTAAACCAATAATAAGCCAGTATTAATATTAAACCAGTAACAGCTTTGGTTTTGAACCACAGTGAGGATAAGTCTCCAAAAGGGGAAAGTTAATTGCGATTCAGAGATGGTACACACGGCTACACATCAATTTAAACATTTCCAGTATAAGCTGACCTCTTGTTGTACGGAAATCCTATACAATGCGAGATCAGCTTAAACTGGAAATGTATAGCGTGATGTGTAGCCGTGTGAACAATGTACAGGGCCTCTAGACAAATTACATGCCGAAGTGATAACGAAGGATCGAAAATAATAAAATGTATGGAATATAGTTGTATATAATTTTATATAATATAACTATATACCGGAACATAGATATACGACAGCGATTCATTACTATCTCACTAGGAATATAGTTATAAAACGGTCCAAGTTTAGTGATATACTTATATTACTAGATTAGTTTACTGAAATAGCTGTAGGTTAGGTTAGGTTAGACTTTTAATAACCAGAAACGCGTGCGAAGCGAGCGTGCCGAGCCGATGCAGCGGTCGGTAAATTAAGTTTAGTGAAATAGCTGCAGGTTAGGTTAGGTTAGACTTTTGGGGACATGTGACATCCACCAATCCACACTTGGCCAGCTTCTATAGTCTACCCACTGGTCTAAACTCTCTCAACACGTAAGTTAGTTGAGAAAAGACTCAGCCTCAGCCATGCAACACTAAAAAGGGTTGAAGTGGGGCTGGTAGGTGGACATCATTAATTTTATTGTTATGTTGCACCTTAAGCGAATCGGGAACGGTTGTTAATCAAAGAATAGCCAACAAATATACCACACGGTGCGGTAAAGCATTGTTTAATGTTGAAACTGTGACACAACATCTCATGTGGGTACAATGGAGAGCGCAGCGGCCATGGTGGATTACGAAATTTTCACCTTCAAAGGTTTAGAATGCTAATTAGTCCTTATTAACCCTATCTGAATAGAGCAAATTGCTATAAGGTCTCAGTTGTCAAAATTGGTAGCTTAAACATTTTAGCGCTAAATCATTAAACACTTTTTGCGCAGTCGGATAAAAACTATCCTATTTCCTTCCTCGAACTATGAGCATACCTAATTTAATACAAATCGGTTTAGTAAATTGGTGTGAAAGTGCGACAGATAGGCAGAGTTACATTCGCATTTTTAATAAAATAAATGAATATGCCGGGACATTAACACACACGGTCATCTGGTCCCAAGCTAAGCAGAACTTGTGTTATGGAAACCAGATAGCTGGTATACTATACAGATATTAATTTTCTTTTGTAAATATATACTTATATTAGATATTTACACCCAAACTCGACACAAATACAAATGTTTATCACACTAATGTTGGTCTCGAGTGGGAATCGAACCACTGACCAGCGGCGTGAAAAGCATAATACCGACTACGCCACCGGCCCGTCAAAATATGAAATAAGGATGAATTGATGAGTGTTTGTGATGCTATAACTTAAGAACTGCTGAACCGATTTGGCTGATTGGTCTTATAGTACTCATACAAGTCCAAGGAAGGTTGAAAAGGTGAGGAATCCGCTGAGGCTGAGTCACCTTCGTCCGTCGGTGTACATCTTTAATTGAATCCCCAAAAGTGGTCCCCGGGTGGTGCAAATCACCTGATTGATTTAATCAACTGGTGGTAGGCTTAGGCCGTAGTTAGTGACCATCCCACCAGACAAAGCCCTGTTCCGGTGCGATGTCTGGTGACACCATGAGACAGGGTGGGTCGGAATTGTTGCTCCTCTATGGTTTCTAACCATATGAAGGCTCATTCTACTGTCGCCTTCTCACCGATAATCATTCGTAATTATGAGTGAATCGGTATACTGGGCTGGCACGTTTCATCGTAGACTATATCATTGCTTAACATCAGGCAAGTTGTAGTCAAGCGCCAGACTATCGAAGAAGAATAATAAAAAAAAAATCCGCGGTATGAAGTTCACTGAGGCACGTAGTTAACAATAATTTCAACCTTTTTTAATAACCTCAACAATTTTATGTCCCTCATCTTTGCGATAATATCGATAATTTCCCTATTAAAATATTTCACTAACAAAGTTCACACCTTCTACGGCCATAAAGTAAAATATAATTAAAAAACATAGATATTTTATATTAAATCTCGTAGGCGAACAAGTTTGCCAGAGTTTGTCAGAGTTATGCCAATTTGTAAATGGTATGCTGTAATTAACATAAGAATTCTGTTTAAAACAGGTGTAAAGTTCACGGCCACATATACAAGTCCTCAGTTCATTGGGGGTTTTCACATCTGGGTACTAAGCAATGAAAATAGTTTTGTTTCTTGTCATATGCCTTTGATAGGTATTCACACGTGAATGCGTTTTATTCAATTCAAATGCTAATATTAAGAATCGCCTATCGCCAAGATTCTGGCTCCTCAAGCTGCGCAGTGATGATGATTCAAGCGATATGGATATTAGTGACGAATAGTGTTACATCACTTTTATCTGTGGTTAAATAGTTCTATAAGAGATTTAATTACTGTTTTATGACTTTGTACCTCAGATGGCGATACGCGAGTTAAACGGTCGGCCTATAGTACGAAACATTTCAATAAAGCATGGTTCTCTTAGATCTCTTGGATCGAAAAAAGGTTTTGAAGTCAGGGCTTCTCCATCATTATCGACGCTTCAGTTTATTTGAGCCAGTTCAAGTCATACGTATTTTCTGTATCCTTATTTAATATTATAAATGCAAAAGTAACTCTGTCTGTCACGCTTTCAGGCCAAAATTACTCAACAGATATGGGTGAAATCTGGTATGGGGATAGTTTTATACCAGGGGAATGACATAAGATAGTTTTAGTCCGATTGCGCAAAATAAGGTTAATAGTTTAGTGCGATGATTAACAGACTCGCGGGCGGAGCCGAGGTCGGAGAGCTAGTCTCAACAAAAAAAGAACACCTAAGAAAACACAAAGTTTTGGAGCAAGTTAAAGCTGATTTCCAATTTTTTTTTACAGATATCTGGACTGGATGAACCTGCTGTCCTACGA
Organism: Meganola albula; assembly: GCA_936450015.1. Lineage (NCBI taxonomy): Eukaryota > Metazoa > Arthropoda > Insecta > Lepidoptera > Nolidae > Meganola > Meganola albula. The sequence continues at coordinate 12,685,201 of OW388155.1, forward strand.
CTACCACTCGGCGTTCGAGCCGGCGGTGAACCATCACGCACCACTGTACCCCTTGGAGGAACCGAACGAATACAGCGTTGACAACGAACTTAACATTGTAAGTCAAGCTAAACATGTAATTTTAATATAATAAAAAGACGTGTGGCACTCGGAGACTGCCGCGGTAAAGCTATTGCATAGCATTTTTTAACAACATATAATTATTTTATATATGCAGTATTTTTTTTGTTTTTTTTCTCCGTAAAGAGACTTGGGGCACATAATACCGATCTTGCTATAACTAATCATTAATAAATAATTTCCGTGCGTTTAAACCATTTTACCATAATTAGTTATTACTAGAATCCGTGTTTAGTTCGTACTCTTTTATTTTCTATGCTGTCTCCCGCTTTGCCTGGAGAGAAGTGAAACTACAGGTTTGTCAGACTTCGTGTTTCCATATGTTTTCTATCTTCAAATATATATCTATCTATACAGAAACGTAATATGAATAAAAATTTTAGGTACCTAATGTTTAATAATTAATCATATAGATAGTTTTAACAAAGTTTAATGATTCATGTCAGTAAAAGTAATATTGTAAAGAAAACTACAGTAGATTAAACTTACCTCTTCGAATCTTTTCATTTTATTTTAGAAAGATACTATTAAAGGTATATTCAAAACATTAATCTAACTAAATTGTGTTAAAAATATGTGTTACTTAAAATTATTCACCTCTCTTCCAGGACTACACCATAAAGTTTTACCTGGAAAATGGCGCCGACCCGGACAAGATAGTGTTGGGTATACCAACATACGGCCGCTCCTATACGCTGTTCAACCCTGAAGCATACGACATCGGTTCTCCCGCTGACGGACCCGGAGAACAGGGGGACGCAACAAGGGAGAAGGGTTATCTGGCGTATTATGAGGTAAGAATACCAAAATATTTTGGTTATATATTCTGTCGCATAGCTGCGTATAGCTTCTTCAAGTGGAAACCTGCTCCTGTTACCAGCGACTTCTTTGCAATCTTTTGGCCTTTCTAGGCTTCCTTGTCATGGAGGATCATACTTTTAATCTCTAAAAAAATTGCTGGAAGTTTATAATTTATTAGCACTCATCCATACTTAAGAACTTGATGGTGTGACACCTCCGTACCTCGTCACGTTAAACGCAGTTTCTCACCAGACTCACCAGTCAACCCTTGGCACCCGATTCTGAGAGTGAGGAAGAGAGTTCGCTATAATATCTCTCGCGTCTGTTGGTAGTCATCTAATGAATTTCGTAGTCCGAATATGGCAATTAGTAGTCAATTTATTCATTAGTTTAATCCTATTTCCAGATCTGTGAAGCTCTAAAACCAAAAGCCAAGAAACGTGAGACATCAGACGAGGATTCAGATGAGGAAGACCCTGAAGACCAACAGTGGACTGTCATGTATCCGAACAAGAACGCGATGGGCCCTGTGGCGTATAAAGGCAACCAGTGGGTGGGATATGATGATATTGAAATTGTAAAGAAGAAAGCAGAGTATGTGGCTGACAATGGACTTGGAGGTTCGTAACACAGTAAAATGTTCAGAGTTAGGGACAAGAATTCACATTTAATTATTTATATTTGTGTGATAAAACCATCACGTAGTGTTTTATAATATCTAGCGACCGGCCTTCTCCTTTTAACCTCCCTTTTTTTCCCTTCCACTAACATTACAACCCAAAGAGCAGAGAATGCCAATGTTGTTCTGTGATTGCAATCGGAGCCGCCACTTCTAAGTCAGCGCTAACTGACAACTATATCAGTCGCTGTTGTATATTTTAACAACACCATGTAAAGACACGATCCGCTTCCTCTCTCGAAACTAACAAGCAGGAGTCTCAAGAGATGTGTGATGCTAAAGTATCGATACTTATTTACTTATGCAAAGAGAGAGGTGATAGTGTCCACATCTGACTATTTTTTCAACTTTGGAAGTGCTGTCGTAAAATTCTAGTTGTTTTCTTTTGCAGGTATTATGTTTTGGTCAATTGACAACGATGACTTCCGAGGCGCCTGCCATGACAAGCCGTATCCACTCATTGAAGCTGCCAAAGAAGCTTACTTCCAAAAAATTGGGTAATTATCTTTTATGTTTTTGGCTTTGTCTGGGTTATTTTCTCTGGTTAGATAGTCTGTTTCAAGTGTGAGAACGACCTTTGGTACGTTTGCTCCGTATTCTTCGTTTACACAGTTGTCAGTTCGATGGCAAAAGATGATGATGATGTTCGATGGAGACTCACCGTAGGACTGATCCATTAATTCAAATTTGCTCAGTGAGCTATGGAAAGGGCATCAACAAACGTTGGGTTAAGCGAGTTCTTGAGTGGAGACCCCGTAATGGGAAACGTAACGTAGGATGACCTCAGACTGGGTTAAGTGACGATCTCTGCAGCGACGCGCGCCGGCAACAACTGGATGAGAGTAGCCTATGTCTATCCAGCAGTGGACTGGGCTAGATTAGACTTACTTAACTTGTGCTTGACTTTAGATGTCTTGAAAATTCTCAGTAATAACTCTGATTTTTGATATATTCACACACAATCTATCAACAAAATTCAACAAAATTGTGAATTGGGCTTTTAATTTAGTATTATTACTACCATAGTGCTATTAATGATGATATCCACAGATGAATAGTCTAAACTTTTGGTGTAGTACTTAAAATTAATTTCGTCTCCAGGTCGACAGACAACGCAATAGTGCGAGCGTCGGAAAAGCCAGCGACACGACCGAGCAACAGACGGAACAAGCCTCGCACCACCACCACTACCACTACATCTAGAACAACCACTGCTAAGTACGTGAACACTATTAACTACCTAGGTTAGGTACTAAATAAGCTGCCTCATTAACTATGTGGAGTTAAACAAGGGAGTGGGTTTAAAATTTTAAAAGCAATCCCCCGTATTCATAAACGTCTTTTATGCTCATTATAGCTAAAAAAAGGTTTATAATTCGTTTGTCTGTGTCTGTCATCTTGGCATTTATAGTAAGAAAGAGATATAGTCCATTTTAACTAAAGAATCTCATAACTTTTTATGGATAAGATCGAATATTTTTAGTGATTGAGGGATGTCCGTCGAGAATTAAGATTTAAGTTATACCATTGAACGAGCGAAATGCATGAGAGTAATGAGATTCGAGCAGTTAAGTAAACCTTGGACATAGTCAGTTGTCATGTCATATGCAGCAGCTTGTATAACTTCAATTGTTAAACTTCGTCGGCAACGAACTGGTGCCACTCGACTGAACACTTTTTTGTTATAAATTTTCAGATCGAACAAACGAACCCAGGTGACGAGCACTACTCCCGCGTGGAACATTATCACTCCTGAGCCGCCCACTACTCCTGACCCAGGATCAGGTAATTATTAAGAATTCGCCTTACGCTGCCCGCATATGGTCGATTTTTTCAACCAATTTTGTGCCACTTCTATGACGAAGATTTTAAATAATTTTAATTATTTCAGACTTCAAGTGTGTAGACGAAGGGTTCTTCCCGCATCCCCGTGACTGTAAGAAGTACTTCTGGTGTTTGGACTCAGGACCTTCGAATCTTGGCATCGTGGCACATCAGTTCACTTGTCCATCAGGTAAAAACAATATTCTATTTACAACTGCCTCACAAAATATGTTTTTTTTACTTCTTGAATGCGTCCACCATTTCTATTTATATATAAATAACTTTTAAATAAGAAACAGCATCAAAATCGGTCTACTCGTCTAGCGCTACGATGCCACAAATTTGGATACAGATACCCATGTAAAACTAATAACATCCCTCTGTTTCGTATGTGGTTAAACAAGCCTTGAAAGTCCATAATTAAAATCTAAAGAGCTTGATTTCCATTAGTTAATAATAATTTTTATGGGATTCTTTTTGCTGTGTACCTATCTTAATTAACAGTATCTTCATCAAATTATAACCCTAACAACAATAATACAGATCTAGATTCACTTATAAAAAGTTTTACTTAGAACAAAATCCTTCTTCAAAATCAGAAAACTAATGAACAGGAAACCTCCAGGTCTCTTCTTCAATAAAGCGGCTGACTCATGCGACTTCGCCCGCAACGTTCTCTGCAAGAAACCATCCGCTACCACTAAAGCTCCAACGAAAGCTCCCACCACTAAAGCACCAACCACAGAAGCACCGTCCACCGAAGCTCCGACCACTAGGGCTATCTTGACGACCACCCGAAGACCTATCAAGTTGAATACGAAGAACTCTGTGTACTTCAGGACTACTACAACTAGTACTAGCACTACTACGACTACATCTAAGCCGGAGGTTGGTACTTACTAGCCCCCCGCAATTTTTTTTTTTATTCTAAAATAAGCCTGTGCTTGACTACAACTTGCCTGATGTTAAGCATTGATACTACGAAGTCTACGATGAGACGCGCCTGCCCACCATACCGATTCATTCGTTGTCACGAATGATTTTCGGTGAGAAGGTGGAAGTGGAACGAGGCTCCATATGATTAGAAACCATAAAGGAGCAACAATTCCGACCCACCCTCTTAAATGGTGGCACCAGACATCGCACTGGAACACGGCAAGGCCGCTTGGCGGCCGTAGACCATGATTGGGGATTCAGATAAAAGGTGCACTCCCACGAAGGTGACTCAGCCCCCGAATTCGGATTTAATTTTTTGAATTTACATTTATACCGGTATAATTTGTACAAAATATAAAAAAGTTTGCCTCAGTTTTTCCTGAAAAATTTATCCATAGATCTTCACAATATTTTACAGGAGTGGCTATATTGGTTCCTTAAAATATGACATATTCACCTAATGTACATTGCAAAACCAGATTCTTGGGAAAAATTTCCAATCCGTGCAGTAGTTTCGTCTTGAATGAAAAATTTAACAAACATCCTCACAAACGTTTCCATCATTATTCCATGTCCCTTTGTTACTCGTAAAATTTAGATTCACTGTTTAAAATAAGATTGCTTTCATATTTTTCTCTACCAGTAGGACATTGTCTACCTAGGGCAGTATCTACCTAGTAGGACATTGATGACAAAACCGCAAAGTAAGCTTTATTAATTTTTCTTATAATCATTTATAACTCTGTTATAGATTGAAGATGAGCCTGCAGAAGACTCGGCAGATCCTACTGATGAAGATGCAGAAGACCCAAGAGTGATTAAAGAACTCATTGATCTAATCAAGAAAGTTGGTAAGTACATGATTAAATTCAACATTCTGCTATAAGTGTTTTCAATAAACACAGTGCATGTACATAAGAAAGGTTTTGAAGGAAGAATTATTGCCAAACGAAAATAGTCCAATCGTTGGAAACGAGTACAAGAGTGGAATCTACTGATCCGAAAACGTAGCGCAGATCGCGCTCAGACTAGATGGAGTGACGCTCTCTACAAAGTGGGTACTGTGAACGATGGGAACAGGCGCGAATTATACAGAGTAAGGTCCTTAGAGGTGTTGATGACGATGATCAGTTAAAAATTGTCCTTTTGGTAAATTATTATATATAAATGATATAATAAACATATTGTCTGCAGGTGGTATCGAACAACTAGAGAAGCAGCTCCACTTAGGAGAGACTTCAGCAAGTACCGATGGCGTTATCACCACCACACCCTCGTCTTTCAACAAGAAATTGTACCAGAAAGTACTTGAACGAACCAAGGCAAAGAACAGGTAACTAAAATTAAGAATTACGCTACTGGGAAATATTTTAACAATCGCAATTTAATTCAAAATGAAACATCAAATAGCCAGTTTCTATAAAAAAATAAAAAAGCGATATATTTTCTACACTATGTGATACTCAATTATAAAGGTTAAAGTAATATGATCCACCGATAAGCAAGATAAGAGCAAGCTGTTTATAAAGCATATCATTAGATACCCTAGTAGAAGTACCTACAGTATTAATTTATATATTATTAGGTACTCAAGCAACAGCATCGTTGAAAACACAGCTCAGAACAGTCGGCGAGGTCCACAAAACGCAGGCTTAGAAGCCTCCAGTGACAGGGACAAGCTCCTACGAAAAGATAGACCACAGTAAGTTACAAAGTCACTTTCTTCCTTATTCACAAAATGGTTAAAATACATAATAGGCACTTGTGAATATACATATCATAAAGAGTATGTATAATTAAACATAGTTTTGGAATAAAAATATTCTTTTGAGTTATTTTTGTAATCGGAATGAGAAATAGTATATTAGTGATAAAATGGTTGTGTTGTGTGTTTTTAATTTGAAAGTAGACCGACTGGTTTCCAATTGTTTCCAAAAGCGTAGCTTCTTCAAAAACAGTAATTTTGAGTATTACATTGAGGTACCTATAACTGATGGACACTTATTTCTGTAAATATTAAAACGTTACTTCAAGATTAATATTTAATGGCCTTCGGTCTAATAATTCCTTATGTAATAGCCAAGAGGCGACTCTTGGCCAGTAATTTGTTAATCTGTTATCAGTGTCACGAACTTCCACTTAGGGTATATAGTATAATTACTCAGACACCGTCATACCATCATCCAGGTATACAACAATCAACCGCCAACGAGCGCCAACTTCAACAACCGAGTCCTCTGATGATGAAGAAGTTGAAGAGGAAGTCGAGGAAGTAGTCCAGCAAAACGCCAGAGGCAGAGTAGTGGACTCCGCACCTTCAGTAGCGACGACAGCTAGGCCTTTGCAATATGTGAATATCCGTAGAGCGAGGCCGACCACGCTTAGTACATCGGATACCGCTGATGATTCTGCTTCAAGGTAATTTACAAGTTCCGTAATTATCTGAATCCTTCCTCCAAATTCAGCATTAAGAAGCTACGCTTGTATATAATGAGCTTGGCTGCTTAGTCCTTAATTTTACTCCCGGGCAGGTTTAATAGATCAAACAATCTCAGTATGTAGTAGTTATTGACTCAAGTAAAGTGCTCAATAAAATTTCGAACTAAATGTAATTTTACTGTCAGAACAATATTAAACATTTCAATGTTTATTCCATTTTTAGAAATGCCTTATTCGAGCGGTCTGAGCCTTTCGTAAGCGTATCAGATACTCCAAGCTCATTGGACATCTTGAATGCTAGACGAGATAATATTCCTGAATACGTTACAATTAGGAGACAACGACCTACTACTGAAGAAAATACAACACCAACGTAAGTATAAATAGAAAAAATTATAACCCCGACTCATATTTTTACTAGATAAAAACTATCTGTAAAAATAAATCTTTAAAATAAAAAGAATCCCCATTGGGCCATCCGTTTAAACGGCACGTGGCATAATACTTAAACACATCACACCGAGAAACGCGTCAAACACACCTCATTTTTGTCAGGAGTTAAAAATAGTTATGAACTTAACCACCTGTATTTATGTATAGTGAATATCACCTACTTTTTGTCAATTATTTTAGTAAATGTACGTAATTAATAATAATCAAAGTATCGCTCATTACGAATTTTCGGTTTAAGGCCTCTTAACCAAGAAGAAGAAGAAGAACTAGAAGAAACTGCTCTTGAACGGGAACTATCAGCACAACCTCAGTACTCTTCAATATCACGAACACGTTCCACTGCTTCACCCAAAGAACCTAGTACCGAAACTCCTTTCAAACTTGAACCTACTCCTGAAACTCCTAGCAGTCCTGAACCGACCACAGTCCTAGCTGTCCAAATATCCTCCTTGCTAAACTCTCCAACCTCTTCTGAAGTTGAAAACCCTGAAACTGACGCACCAGCAACTGAAGAATCTACCACCACAACTACATCCAGACCTACTACAACTACCACAGCCCGCGCTACATTACCAACTCGACGAGCTGTGATTAGACGTCGAGGCTCCACATCAACTACAGTAGCACCATCTACAACACAGGTAAGTCAAAGGAATTATACTTTTGCAAGTCGTAGACGGATATTACGACCAAACGAAATATCTTCCGACTCAGATAGTTTAGATCTCTCGCGTAAAATTAGATCTACTACCCCAGACAGTAGAGAAATTGAAGGTGAACCTAAAATTACTCGCAGGTTCAGAAGTAGGTACCAAACGCAAGTCGACACTGATAGAAGCGATTCGGTTGCTGCTGCAGCCTCGCCCGTGTCACGGGGACAATTTAGACCACAGGAATTTAATTCAGACGAAGTTATTTCTCTTACTCCAATTGACGTTGATCCAGAAATTGTTCCAAAACAAAGTTTTAATCAAAGGACTGAAAGACGGTTTCGTAGACCTGCAACATCAGCCACGGAAGTCCCAGTTAATAATGTAATTGATAGTGAGGTTTCCGCTGCGACTGTTGAAACTAGGCGTCCAAATCTTCTTCCGCGCGGACGAAGTAGGTTTACTTTTGGCTCCACTACTGAAGTTGTCGGCCAAGTTAGTACAACAGCAGCTCCAAGGCGACCCACATTTGCACGATTCACTCCACGACCTTTCGGGCGCTCTTCAACTTCAACTGCGTCTGACACAAATTTAGAAAATACTGAAATAACTGTCGAAGCTGTTGATACTGTCACGCAAAGAGTCGCTTCACGTCCTACTTTTGGTAGGTCAAGGCCAACAGCTTCGCCTTTAACGGCTCGGAAGTTGCCTTACCCATCTCGTCAATCCACTACTCAGCGGACGCTGACTAATGATGATGATGACGCAGATGATATGGAAAATAAAGGCGACGATATTTTACTTTCTGAAAGTGCCAGGGCAGAGCAAGAACATGATGAACCAGAAGAAGAAGATACACCCAGACGAAGAGTAGTTATTAAGAAACTAAGAGCGAGTAGCAGTGATGACACTGTATCTACTGAAACTATTCCTATTGATGATGTGGGCAAAAAGAGGATTAAAGTAATAAAACGAAGACCTGCTACAACAACCGAAGCTGTTGAATCAGTTATTTCGACTGAAACTCCAACCGGACCTGGCCTTCAAAGGATTCGTAAAGTCATCCGAAAGAAGGTGAAACCAGTAGAAAATCAATCAGAAATAGTTGGGAAACCAGTAAGTTCAGTTGATGCCCAAAGTTCGTCTACTGAATCATTTAATTATGGGGAAAAAACAAAACCTCAAGTTACTACAACAGCTGAATCTATAGTGGAGCCTACTGTTGAAGAAGTGACAGAACTTAACAAAGATGAAAAGAAAGTGAACGTACTAGAAGAAATCATAAAAACGGAAATTGAAGAAGATTTGAGTGAAAAGGTAATTAAAGAAGTAGAAAATTCGAAGTTAGAAGTAACAGAAACAACTTCAGGTGCAGTGGTATCAGATGCTTCTATTTCAAAAACTAATGAGATTAAAACAGAAACTGAAGATCAGGTTGCAAAGGTTGTAACTGAACAAACTAAAGGTATAATTAACTCTAATGAAGTAACGACAAAATTACTTAATGAAGCTAAAATTGAGATAGAAGCTAAACCTGAAGTTGTAGTCGAAACTGAAGAAAAATTTGTAGATATAACAACAAATGAAAAGTCTGTTTTTTCAGAATCACCTATTACTGAAAGCCCTGAACTACCTGAAAGCCCTGAGACAGAAACGACCACAGTCAGTACAACCTTGTCCACTACAACAGTACGTTCAAGACTTCCTTATAGACCACGTAAAAAACTTTTCACTTCAACTACAGAATCATCCGTACCTTCTAGCAGCAGATCATTTAGTAGAAAATATAATCCAGGAGTATACACTAGTCCTTCTACCGTAGATAGACCTACTTTTAGACCTTTGGCTAGCACTAGAAGGCCATTCTCATCAAAATTATTTACTAGACGACCATTTACTCAGAAAACAACACAAAAAGAAGAGGAAGAAGAAGAGGAAGAATATAATGACGAAGAACTTTTAGAAGAAGAACCTGAGCCAGAAAATCCATTTGTCTTTGTACCACCCAGTCAATTGTTTACAAGAAAACCAGATTTTGTTGAAGAAGAAGATGAGGAGAATCCTCTTGAAGAAATTGATGATGATGTCGGAAGGGAAGAAGAAGAAGAAGAGGAAGAAGAAAAACTCAGCTCAACTACAAGAAGACCAGGTTTTAGACCTAAAGTGGTCAACTCTAACACCTTCCGAACATCAACTACTACTACAGAGCTGCCAAGAAAATTATCAAGCTCGCAAAATAGAACAAGTATCATTACTAGGTTTAGCGGCAATAAACCAGCTTCTGATTCAAAGAAAAGAGTACAAAATGTTCCTCCAGGGTACAATCATCCTGTGGATGCTCGACTAAAAAGCAACGCAACTGTAAGCAAAAATGTAACAGAAAAGGTATCTGTTAATATAATTACAACAACGAAGGCTAATCTAGATAAAGAAACCACTACAGAGGACGACGACTATTTAACAATAACTTCGACAACAACCAACGATAATGAATCTACAGTCTCCAGTGATATGCCTTCTACAAACACAATGGAGTTTGATACAGCCACGGCACAAATGGAAATAGATGAAAATACTGATGACTACTTAGAAAATACTGAAGGGACTACAAATTACCCAACAACATCAGACGTAAGGACAACAACACAAATAGAACCCGTATATAAAAGCACAATAGTATCAAACGTCAATTCAGAAATTGTCACTAACCCATCGACTACTACTACTTCTACTCCTACTAGTACTACTACCACTACCACTACCACTACTACTCTTTCTCCGATTGTTAAAAAACAATTTAACAAACTATTTTCAGTTAGTCGAGTGGTCGAAGTGAACTCGAAGTTAGATAAACATCGATTGAATAAAAACAATGAAACTACTCTGATTGAGGAAGGAAAAATTATGATTGAAAAGAAACCAGTCGTTGATAAAATTGGAGAAGTTAGTAGATATAGTCTCATCAAAATTGTTGAAGATGAAATTCCAATTTATTTAACCAAATTTGGACATGTATACCCTGTTGACAATCCACCAGAAAATATAATCCGTATTGATGAAGCACGAAACGCTAAAGCTTTGGTTGAGAATTTTGCAGACATGCCCAGAGAAAACTTAGTTGCTTCTGAAAGTGTAAATGAAGGATACAGAATAGTTAAACAAGACTCAAACAATGAAAGCAAAGTTGAGCACGTCCCTAATGATGATTTCTTGTCATTTGTTAATGATGATAAGAAAACTGATCAAGAGGAAAGAAATAGAGACCATGCTAACTGGCAATTTGTTCCTGCTGCTTATGACAAAGAAAAGGTAAACGTAGGTAAGACCTCTGATATAGTAACACCACGTTCGTCTACAACACATTCGTCCACCACACTTCCCTCTACTTTACCTTTAGAAGGTATGTTTAAATCCAACAACCCAATAATGGCACGTAATATTGGTGATAAAAATAACCAACCATTTGTAGTTTATTCTGCATCAGTACCAAATCAGCAAGAAGAAGCAAATATCGTAAATTTATCCGTCTTTAAACCAGAAGCTGGCCGTAGTATTGTGACATTTGCGAAAGGCCAAGAATTCCCTGGAGCTTTAGTGCAAACTGAAGCTGTCACAGCAAAGGATGCAGTTAAAGTTTCAGTAATACCTCAGACCACTGAGGGCACCACTGAGACTAGTTCTACACTTGCTCCTATCTCTTCAACTACAACTTCTACTATAAAACCTACTTCAAGTCCAATCATTATTATGTTATCCTCAACAATATCTTCTACAGAAATGCCAATAATTTCATCGTCAGTATCAGTAGTAACCGCATCAGTTACTGAGGAACCCACTACAGCTAAAATATCTTCCGTTGACGCTAAGCGTACAAAATTCGCGTTTCCACGCAGACCTATCATTAAACCAACAAACATAACTAGACCATCTAATCCTCCAAGAACTATAAATAAAGTAAATAGTACTGTCAATTTAAGCAATCAGAAAGTTAACAAAACAATAGCTTTACCAAAATCTCGTTTACCTTCAACAAGAGTACAAAATGTGCCGACCGACTCAAAAAAGAAACCAATCGCTTCTAAAGCAGTATCTAAAACATTTTCTGCAAAAGCTGTAACAACCGAATCACCTAAAATTACAACAGAGAGAAAACCGTACTTCAAATCAATAACTAGGCCCAGTTTTAGACCTGCGTTTTTCCCTAGAAAGTCTACAATAGCACCTACTACTTTAGCCGAAGATACTTAAGCATAAAATCTAGTTAAAGCTAGATTTTAATAATTTTCACCGGTCCATCCGGATTCCCTGGCCATAATAACTAGAACGACTGATTAATTTTGTACAATTGAATAATTTTTAAACGCAACATCTGAGTCTGAAAATATTTTGGAAAACTTTAAAATTTTAACTAGGTTAGTTTAGGTTTCAGTTATGATTTTTATGAAATCATATATTATTAAATACTCTTGATGTAATGGGAATACTTGTATATATTATTTTAGGTACTCAATCTTTGTAGTCATACTTATTTCTTAGAGATTTATAGCTTTAATAATAATATTTTAAATGTGTTTGAAAGTTATTGGACCAAATAATTGTATTTATTAGTTCGTTTTGGTAGACAACTTTCAATTTACAAATTAATGTCATAGGTTATAATTATAATAGGTTACGAACTATTTAAAGGTTATATTTTATTTTAATAATACGTTACCATAATGTAAATAGACATGGTTAGGATGGGTTAATATTGTGTAAACAAATGAAACATTGTAATTTTGGAAGAAAAGGATTGTAATAAAGTATTAGAATATATATTTTATATTATTTTAGTGTTATACAACTTACTTACAATTAAACAAATCTAAGAAGTACCTTTTGACGTTTCACTGTTTTCTATTAAATTAGCTTTATAGAGGCGTAATTCACACTATTTTTATTAGCTTTCCTGTAAAATAATTGAATTATGAAGCTATTTTTATTTTAACATAACATAAACAATTTTCATACAAAAAATAAAATTCTAAATGTACTACGTTTAGAACTGTCAAACGGTACTTCTTAGATTTGATGGACTGTAAGATTATGTTAGCTTGTGAACCCATTATACTAAATAGTACAAAAATATTGAAGAATGTGTCATCATGAAGGATCTACCTATAACCGATCAAGACATCGCTGGATAAGAAGGTAAGTGAATTATAATTGTTATAACTACTTTGATCTAAACAATTAATAATATCATATCACTTTTCTACTAAACCACCTCCATATTAAATTTAGAAAATAAGATGGACTATACCTAAACCTTTTTTGTTTCAACAAGATTGACTAAAAAATGATTATCGACGAAAGTTATATAGAGGGACATTAACACACACGGCCACTTGATCTCAAACTAAACAGAGCTTGTACTATGGAAACCAGATAACTGGTATTATACTACAAATACTTTTCTTTTGTAAATACATACTTAAATATAGAAAATTACAACCAGACAAACAGACGTGTTCATCACACAAATGTCGGACTTGTGTGGGAATCGAACCCCCGACCAGCGGGGTAAAAAGAAAGGATCTCACCGACCACGCCACCGGCCCGTCAAAAAATAATAAATAATGATAATCAACTAACCTATTTTGTTAGTATTTAATTACTAATCACACATAAAAAATACAGGTACAATTTACGATCGTCAATCAATCTAAAACTCTAATGTAAAAAATGATTGCGATTACTGTGATCGTATTACGACTCTATTCTTGCTACCGAGTATTCGTTTTGTGTATACTATTCAAATAAAATCAAGTACAAAGCCTCTAGCGGCAACTAAAATAATTAATGAACCAAACTTTTCATACAAAAAACGCTGGTTAATTTGTACCAAGTTCTACGGCAGATTTTTATGCTAAATTACTAACATGTAAAATCAAATTATTGAATAATTATATTTTTATAGTAATTATTTCTAAACATCAAACAATAGACAGCTATTAATAAAACAATAGCTGAGTCTTGTGACTGATCAATATTTTTCTCAGCTGTGTACCATTGTTCTTAGTTTCATCCGAAATTAGCCATCGACTGTGTATATTCATTTTCTTCGTAATAAATACCATTCATGCATGTACTTAGTACTCATCAAGGCAATTTATTTTTAACTTAGGATTGTTCATTATAGTTAACCCTTTAAGCCCTACTGCTGGATATAAGTCTTGTCTTAACTATGAATTTTTAGAGTTGAAAGAACATAAGCCTAGATTTTCTTAAGCCAGTTAATGTTTGGGTAGTTTTTGTTTCCAGACATGATTGAATTTTCATCTTTATAGATAGCTCAATACAATATCGGTCTATTAGAACGTCTTTCTACTGTAATTTTTACTTCATAATAAGCTATTTACACGAGGACAATAGCCGAGACAGGACAGTAAGACAGGATACCAAACCACTAAAAAGCATCGTTTAAATGGGAACAACTGTCTTGACGACAATCCAATGCAGCGTATTTTCTAGTGGCTTGCTGTGCTGTCTCGGCTATTGTCCTCGTATGAATTATACTTATCAACAACAGACTTGAGTGAGGCCATGATTATCTTTCAGTGGTGAAGAGTCCATACAAGCCCATTCCTGTCGACTTCCCTTGAAGAATTGGTTAATATCACGTACTTCATTCAATGTTATCTAATGCCTAAGAGTTTTAAATAGCATCAAAGATGAGTATCTATAATATGAAGGTGGTGGTTGCCATAGAAACATCGTTGACGGTAGCGAAGAGTTATAATTTTCCTAAGTAAGAACTTTTTGCTCCGGCTTCTCTTATTTTGATTTCCATCCTTCACCACTGTTCTTCTTATTTCTTATCTTGTGATTTTTTCTTTATCTTACATATGGCCAAAAAGCCAGTGACAATTTGAGGTTTCATGTTCTGTACTCGCTAACGAATAGATACTTTCATATCATCAACGAAGAAATATTGGCTTTGCATCCGCTCGTAGGTCGATTAATAGTTCAAAAACGTTACCCAAAATTTGTGCAGAATTGCAAAACCCTATGTCTTAAATTTAATATTATAATGAAGGTAGTAGTAGTCCTAGTAGTGGTGGAAAGGGCTATGCTCGGAATTTCTCTGAAGGATCGAATACGTAATGAAGAGATCCGACAGAGAACCAAAGTAATCGACATAGCTCACCGGATTAGTAAGCAGAAGTGGCAACGGGCCGGTCATATCTGCCGCAGAACCGACAACCGTTAGGGTAAACGAGTTCTTGAGTGGAGACCACGGATTGGCAGACGTAGCGTAGCGTAGGACGCTCTCAGACTAGATGGAGTAACGATCTCTGAAAGGTGGTTGGTAAGAGCTGGATGAGAGTAACCGCGAATCGTGCTCAGTGGCGTGCTTTAGAAGAGGCCTATATTCAGCTGTGGACTAGGATGAGCTGATGATGATAATGATAGTAGTATTTAACTTCATATGAAATGCTTTAGCTAGATTTGCTATTTTAATAGTGAACGTACGAAAACTCCTATAAAGGTAGGTACAGTTGGCTGTCTAAGCTTAAAGTGAAGGGCAACTGCATGTGTGATTGAAATTCTAATGGGAATAGGTCATTGCTAAGGTACCAATCAATTATTACAATCTACTGTGTCGATGTCCGTGTCCTGCAAACCAATGTCCTTTAATAATAATAATAATATATTTATTGCATTCCACAAGTAAGTTTCCAAAAAAATATTGCTTACAGGCTATGTACAAAATAATTAAAAGCTCCTTGTGAGAGTCTGGAGTCTGAACTAGGTCGAAACCTATCTAATTTACCAAGTATGTAACTACCAATGCCCAAGAGCTTATTCATAAACTAATTTTGAGCTGGAGATGTTAATAGATCTTTTATCCTGTAGGCTTGCGCTTGACCACGACTTGTCAGTTGGATACGCGCTACATTAGTAAATACCAATTCACTTGTAACTTGATGACAGGCAGATCGATTATCGGGAAAAGAACGCTGTACATTTCCAGTATAAGCTGATCTCACATTGTATAGGATTTCCGTACAACGAAAGGTCAGTTTATACTAGAAAGTCGTAAAAAATAGATTTGAACTGTAAAAAACCTAACTTAATCATATAAAATTCAATATAATATGATGTCGTTTTAAAATAAGTAGTAATGAAATACCTTCAGTAAAGGTATCCTATAACAGGATTATAGGTTTAATTAGTAGATAGATTTCTGAGTCGTGACTTCAGTTCATCTCACGATGTAATTGGCTCGTGATTCTAGCAACCTAAGTTAGTGCAATCTGCATTATATTTTATAGAAATTTATATAAAAAATTTAACCCCTACGGAAAAAAGACGTTGATACTGTTTTTTTTTTACATTTTAAATTAATTAAAGTTTTTAAATTAAAAATTGAATATTTTTTAATAAAAGTTTATTTGTGGGACTGAGTTTTTAATGCGCTATTCTCTGAAAGTGTAGTCCGGAATCAGGAAGCCGGTAGTGTGATACTCCCGTGCTTTAGAGAGCACGTAAAGCCGTTGGATCTGCGCCCGATCTCTCACCGGTCGTTTCGGTTAATCCGTCTCACCCGCCTATAAGTGAAGGAAATAGAGAGTGCTCATGTGTTTGCGCACACACTTGTGCGATGTCTATCTCCTACGTTGCTAGCTAGTCAGCTAAGACTGACCGCCATATCCGGTAAAATTGCCTAGTAGAGATAACAAGAGTTAACGGTATGTTAAAATTTCTGTACCTACTTTCAAGCAAAAGACGAACCGATTTCAATATAAAAATCACTGGACCGATTTCGATAAAATTTTATAGGACCTCTTCAAAAGTATACTTTTTTACATAAAAAAATATTTTTTAAAATCGGTTCAGGCGTATTTGAGTAATCTCCATCTTAGAAATCGGTTAAAAATCGGCTAAATTGCGTTCAAATTCCTATTCGCAGATTAACAGAAGGCAAGGTATGTACATCTTATGCTAGAAACTGGTTAATCCGGTTACGTTGTCATCTGCAGTCTTAAAGGTTATTAAGTACCTTTGGTAGAGGTTTTCCTTAAACAAAGCACTTTACTTGATATAAGTAGAGTAAAGTATAATATATAACCTTACATGAAGGTTTTTAAAGAAATATATACTTTAGTGTGCACCTACCTTTTTTTGGGTCTTAACCTACCACCGCGATCCCGTCACTGCTACCTATGTAATTCAGGATCGACAGCGGAGTCGTAGAGACTTGGGATTTTAACTCGACCAAGTCCTGGGACACTTAAAACTGTCTCGGTTTCCCTACGAATTTAATCAGAAATATAATAGGAGGGTTGAAATAAAACTATTTTATAACGGTTTTAGATCCCGACGTTTCAGTCTTTTCAGACTTTATAGGTACAGGTGAAGTCTGAAAATACTTTGAAACGTCGGGATCTAAAATCTAAATTAAACCGCGATAAAATCCGTTATAAAAAAAGTTTTGTTTCAATGTATGTTATTCGTGTAAATCCAAAAAAAAATACTATAATAGGAGGGGTTGAAAAGTTTGATATGAATACGGGTAATATAATCTAAAAGGACTGATTCGAGCTGCTTCCAGTAATTATAGCAAATTCGTTCGAACGCATGGCACACATACCTACTAGAATTCTGTGATTATATCTAGTCCTAGTACCCATGCTTTTACTATTTGATATCTGATTGACAGATTGCTGGCTTTTCACACGCAACTCTATTTGGCATATGTTTTTATTGCTCCTTTGCGCAATAAATGTAGCATATCTGTCTTTAGAGTCCAAAATAGATTGCATACAAAATTTCATCAAAACCAGTATAATAGGTTTAGCTTTAAAAATGCAACCAATCGTACGTCGAATTATCCAGTTTATTTTGATGACTTTCAAACATATTGTTTAAAAAAATTTAACTGCATGCCAAATACTTTAATCAGGGAAAAGGGTTTAATCAAGAAAACACGCAAATTGACTTGGTTTATTTTACAAATCCATCAATATACTTCTTTCGCACACTCTTAGGAGACCCCACGAACGTCCCGTGGGTGCGACAGAGTCCATTTTCAACTTTTGACAATATTCATTGTCTATGGTGTATCTTCATCCTTTATCCATTATGGCTGCGTCTGGAACAAATAAATAGAAACGTTTAGAGATGTAAAAACAGTAATTTCTCTCTCCTCTAAATTTATACATATTTGGCTAAAGTAGCCAATCATTAGCGGACGTGCCCACTGTAAAGGGTGGAAGAGGCCGCTCTCCACAATCTGATAAGGTGAAATTTGTACAGCATACCAATTATACTGAGGTGACCGGTACATGAAATTAGTTCAAGAACCTTATGGGTATCCAATAATCGTGCTTTTTATTTTGTAAACTTAAGTGCAACGTATAACGGAAGATATATCTCAAGGAAACCCTAAAAATAAACGGCAAACCTTTCCACTATGGGATTATACAGTCGTTATCACCCAGCCCATTCATGCTACGTCATTTCACGCAACGTCCCTTAACTAATTCATTGATGAATGTTTTATTTAAGTTTTTTTTTTAAATTAAAATCGAGTACTGCGTAAAGTGTAGTAATTATAAATTGAAATAAAGCAAAAATATATCAAAAACAAGAAAGGTCTTAAAACAAAATCCGGTGGAAATTTATTTCAATCAAGGAGCACCCTTTGAGTTTGTGGAGGTCTGTCCCTTCTACCCTGTATTACACACTACTTAATACTGGTTCAAATCATAGCGTACAATAACTACTTTATTTAAATACGAAAAGTAAGCTATTAAATTAAGTATCTTAAGGGAGAAAAAGACGACACAATACGCGATGTCTCACGCATCATCTGCGATCCGCATCAAAATTTCACTCGCAGCATCCGACGAGAGAAAACGACTTTCACGACTTGTTTTAGATACTTGTTATCTAACTGTTACGTCATTGATTCCTGCTATCATTGTGTAGTGATTAATGAAGTTTAATGTGCTTTACGACTCAATTTCAATCGTGCTTGACTTTGTGATATATACTTAAAAACATCATACGAGTTCTGAACACATATAATAAGTTAAAATATTAACAAAAAAAAACCGACTTCATGGATGCTATTCTCAGAACTAAACCAAACTGAATTGGGACCACACGGGAAGCATCAGCTTTCAATAAAAAAAAAATATCAAAATTGGATCACCCATTCGAAAGTTCTGAGGTAACAAATATAAAAAAACCTACAGTCGAATTGATAACCTCCTCCTTTTAGAAGTCGGTTAAAAGCATACTATATCGTACTGCTGTGGCAGACATTTGTCATATATAGTGCTGGGTAGAACGGGGGTCATTAAGACATTATTTTTCATTTCAATCATCAATCAATCACTTCAACCCCTTTTTTAGTGTCCCACTGTGGAGCAAAGGGTCTTCTCTCAACTATCTTACGAGTTGAGAAAGTTTAGGCCTTAATCCAACTTTTCAAGTGCAGGTTGGTGGATGTCACATGTCTTCGAATGATTAGTTCTTAGACATGCCGGGTTCCTCACGATGTTTACCTTCACCAATTCACACAAAGATCAACGACGACTGGGAATCGAACCCGCGACCTTATATTTCAATGACGAAGCCAATACCGCTGCGCCACCGCTGATCATTCATCATTTGTTAATTATTAATTAAAAATTCTATTAAGGGTCCATTTTTACCAGAGATAAATGAATTTTAATTGAATCCAGCACGAATTTTATCAGAAAAATAATAAAGGCACTTGCACTAGAGTAGTAATTGAAAAGAACTGTTAGATAAATAAAATATCAGACGTCCGTTCGTCTCGATCAGTTTTTAAATAAAAAACAATTCAAAATCTTTTTTTTTTCCGGATGACAAAACCCAATTAGCCGGAACGTCACAGGACATTTTCGGTGAGCCGTCCGAGGACGGTCGAACCGATCGCTTCAAAATCGGAAGTCACCAACTTTTATACAAATACAAACATATTTTATGTACATACCTACAACACCACACACCTCTTTTTGTTGGGTTTTTGACTATTTGCGTGTATTTTATTTGTGTATAGCATTGATTTTAACAACTATTCAGGTATCTACTTACCGTACCGCAGTAGTAAGTAGTAACTGCCTATGTCAGTATTTAAAGTAGGTAGTACATGTAATTACGTTTTTATACCAACAAAATACCTAGTTATCAGCAAAAACACACTCATTCCTTCAATTCTGGGTTATAAATATCAACTTTTTACCGATATCACCTAATTACAAAATGGCGGACTTTTTCTGTGTTGACTCATTGAGAACTAGAAGTGATTGCGTAATCAGTGTGGGTGATTACGGTTTAGTAATCGAGTAGGCTGGTTAAATATTGGGTGGATTACGTGATCGCATTCAATATTTGATTTGAATATGCTAATCTAAAATATAAATTAGTCGTGTTAGTGACACCATTTAAAACTTAAAAACGGTTGGACTTAGGTATATTCATAGTCTTTAATTTGTTGATTTTTTGTTTACCCCGAATAGTCGAATAGGTCATATTCAATTTAACATGTTACGTATCTAACACCTTTTACGTATCTAATAAATACAGGCCAGGCGATAGCAAAAGAATAACACTTGAAGAAATTAAAAACGGCCGGAATAAAGCATGTATTTTATCATCGAATACTTAGATAAATAAAATAAATTTACAATCAACATAAATTAATTTGAATATAACCAGCTTAGAAGGAATGAAATCTTATAAATTGTATACTAAACTAGTTAAATAGTGAAAGTTATTTTAATTAACGACAGCGGTTATTAACGCAATTCAAATTAGTAAAAGATATAAAAACTCTTTGGATCATTCAAACTAGTTCTTATTGCCAGTATTTTATACTTATAAAAAAGTAATTGCGTTCAAACTTAGAACGTAATCCGTCATTTATTTCCGTTTCCTTTCTCACGGCGCAGTTTTACAAAATAATGATTCTAATTAGCTCATTAAAGGTGGTTTTAGTGAGTTATTTACTAGCAATCAAGGCTGTTTGTGGTGTAACCTAGTAACCGTTAGGTAATATAGATTAAGTACAGACAACACGTGATTGTAATATTACTCAGCTTTGCATACTAATTTGACGTTTAATCATAGTCTATGGTCTTCCTTCTAAGGAGGTTGAATAGCTTTTGTGTTGGTTCGCTTTGTGTAACGAGCTGAATCATAGTACAAACCAGTACCTTTATTTCATGTGTTTTCTAATTTATAAAACGATGTTTATATCTCAAGAACGGGTGAAACGATTTTTAAGATCTTTGATTTGTGTCCTCCATTAAATTAGATATCGTCTTTTAATTAATAATTATCTCCAGTAACTCCGATTTTCCAATGGTACGACTAATTTTTTCATTCACAGGCTCAGAATTCCATCCTCTTTACGTCATTTTACATAACCAACAAGTTTGTAAACACATTCCTTTTTTAAATAATCAATCACTTTATGTCATATGTTTACTTATTGGCAGAACGGGAAACGCCTTTGCCTTACCTAACGTGTAATTAAATAGAAAGCTAAAGCTCATCAAAGGCCGGCCATGTTTTAAGAGTATACGAACCTACTTAGTATGTAAATTATGGCCATATATTGAAGCCGCTCTATGTTTACCTACCTATTCATAATATTTAGCTATGTAGCTTTGTAACATATAATATACTAAGTTTGAAATATTTGACGTTTACTTGGGTTTACCAAGAATCCAAGAGGGCAGGCTTCCCTAGGAAATAGTCCTTGATTTGCTAATCGTATAGAATTGTTAATTTATAGATAGAGAAGGCAGGTGTATTGCATAATTTCAAACTTCAAGCTGTAACGGCCTTTTTTCACGACCCGGGAACCGTTATTAAAGGAAAACACTCACCACTGGACCACCAGGCATTTATTTTAGTTTATTTAAAAATATCTTGCGATATTTATCGCGAACAAAGTCGCAGGATGTAGCTAGTTGCATCACTATAATAATTTATGTAAAACTAACCGAATCACGAGACGTATAAATATGGTTTGTGATGCAAAATTGAGCAATCTAAATCTATGTAAATGGTCTTGATTTCCGTCACACTTGATAGCAGAACATCGCAATGACTCAATATAAACTGTTATATTTCTACAGGGTGATACAGAAAAGCTTTAAATTCTACCTTATTTAAGGCATATACCATAGATTTGTGATGTTTTAATTTTAATAAATCAATTAGAAAAATAAATAGATAAATAAATAAATATTCTGGGACGTTAACACACATCTAAACGAATGTGTTTGATATTAACTACTGCCTACACTTTCGGGTTATATTAATTTTGTTATATGGAGTCAAGCCCCGTGTTACTTCACATTACTTCACAATACTGGCTGGCTGACAAGTTAAACAATTGACTTCTAACCAAGTAGGTAGGCGTTGCAATCTATTCTCTATGGTACTTCGTGGCTTCGTAATTTAAATATGGTTAATTAAAATAATTGTTTTAAAAGCAGTGAAATGTAATAATTAAAAAATGTAATTATAAAAAGTAAAAGTATCGCGGTTCAGTCAGTATAATACGATTATATTTAATTATTTTCTAATGTAAATCTCGGATATTATACCTAGAAAAGGTACCTATTTAGTTTTAGAAAAGGCATACGGTCTTCGTAGTTATCTGCTAAGTGACTACAATCCGCCAATGACTATTCCACACTGAAAGGATGAGCGAGCTAAACTTGCACTACGGAAAGTCGATAAAAACTATATCAGCCAATATAGACTTCGATAAATTAACTCATGAGTTATTTAAAGATTAAAAAAAAACATTATTATCAATAATTTTATTTAAAACTTCGGTATTAGAAACACATTTTGTAAAAATTTCAATTTCCTACAAATCATGACATACAGCCTTAGATCACTTCAACCATTTTTAGTGTCCCACTGCTGGGTACAGGTCTTTTCTGAACTATTTTACGAGTTGAGAGAGTATAGGCCTTAATCCACACACGATGACCAAGTGCGGGATTAGTTAGTAGGGATAGGTGGAGTCTTAGGTAATAAATTATTAAAATTTATTTCTTCTATGCATACAGCGCTAAAAGCAAAGACAAATGTCCATTAGGGGCTTGTAATATGAACACTTATTGGGAGCAAGGAAATCGTTTAAAAATGTTTCAAGTTTATCTCGCAGCGTCCTTACTTCACAACCTATTATGGCGCGTAATATCTTCACTTAAATTTCAAGGCAAACATATATTCTGTGGAATTATTACGCAGATATTTATAATATTACGTATATAATTATAAATCCAATTTGTAATCATTATGAGGTTTTTAGGTGGCAGTTGGATAAAAATTATATTAAGCATTTTTATTCTTAGCTGAGTAATAATTTCGCAATGCATTTCGCAGTCAAATTATTTAATAATACTAGGTACTTGCAATAACGTTCAGATTTCTAGAATATTTTTACAACCTTTGTTCTAACTTACTAAAAACAATAGTAGCCACAATAACAGGTACAGCAAGGTGTTATTTTAACGTAACGAATATCTAATTATTGATGATATTAAAATAAAAATGTTATAACACCCCGATTTGTGACTTTATACCTACTTACTGATTTAAAAAAGACAATCTTATTCTACAACGTTTAGTTGCGTTATAAATGTTGGGGTAACCTCGATAATAAAACCTAGCTAATTAATATCATACTTCATCTTCTGAAGGTTGTTAAAATCAATTTATCCTGCTATCATGTAATCCTAATATTTGGATAACAGCTAACGTTAATAGCGATTAGTTTTAGTTATTTTTAGTTAGTTATTTTAGCTTATTCTGATACTATTATTATTTACACTACTACTACTACTATTATTCACAAAAGAAATAAATTTGGAATTTAATGTGAATGCAGTCTTGGGCCGTACCACACGCCTTCTTCTTACATAGAACTTTAAATGAATTCGAGTGTGCGCCCTGCGCGTGCGCTGCAGCCCAAGTCTACGTTCACCTTTATACCTCGTTTATTTGTGCCAGTCTTATGTTTATTATGTATTTAACTTGTACAACAACCTTGTGTCACCCCATCACGTGACATCAATACAGCCATATGCCAACCGCGCACGGATAGCACCCGTAACATAACATAGCATACAAACAGAGATTACATGCAGACCGCGTCTCGCGAATTGAGTTAAAGGTCAATTTAACTGTAGAATAGTAATTTTATTGCATTACGATAACATGTTCGTGGAATTTGAAATTTGTATAGAAATATTTATTTATTTTGATATCACTATACCTACGTCTTTTCAAACGCTATCAAATTTCAATAAGATTATTAGAGAGATTATTTGGGAGAACTTAAACCCTTTCTAAGAAAAAAAAGTTGTTTTTTCAAATCCGTCCATATTACAGAATTATGCCCCAAAAAAACTTATGTAGAAATAACTAAACTTCCTAATTGATTACTGCTTCCTTCTAGAAGTCTATTGAAACATAGAGCAGTTTTTTCAATGCATAAGTTTATTAGAGAAGTACCTACAAAGAAAGTGACTCACTTTCACAATTTTTTACATTTGGGTACACCGTCTACTGTCATAAAAAAATATTCAGCTTTTTACTAAATTAAAAATTAAGACTTCTTTACAACTCGTAAAGAAATATGAATAGATACATTATGTTTTGACACTTTTGATGTTTCGGAAAGCTGTATATTTTACAGTGTAAAAATACAGTAAAAAAAAATTACATGCTAATTTAAAATGGTGGGTGGCCATGAAACTAGTGTGTACCCTGTCCTTGTGTTGTAACAGCATTTAGTGCTACTCAGTGGGTCACTGAATGCTGGTATTTTCTAAAACAATTTGCAAACTGTTGAAAATTGATAATTGAAGTTCACGCTTCACTGTTTATATATTTTTGTATGTTTTAAATTGTATACTTTACACCTTTGACATACATAGTATTCTTTCACGTTAGTAAATAACGACAGGAGCCTAAGCTTCTGCCACGAATTGTCTTTACTCGCAATTTTTTCTTTCATTCTGCAATGATGTAGCCTACGATGGAATGCGTACGCTCAATATACCTATTCACTCGTGATTACGAATGATTTTCGATGGGAAGGTAGCAGTGGAATGAGGCTCCATACGGTTAGATTTCAGTATCTAAAGAGATTTAAGATAATTCGATTCAATTTTTGATTTTTAGGCCTGATGTGGGATTTTAGATGTAAATAATTTAATTCTTTATCATTTGGCGCAATTTAACTTTTATTTAAGCTTCACATTATTGCCGAAAGAGACTGTGTAGGATTTCATACAAAAAAATTGTTTGCTATATCTACTTTTTAGAGCTGAAATGCGATAGGTAGGGAGGTATGTTTCGTTAGTTTGATTACAATGCAAAACACGAACCGACTTCAATGGTTTAACAATAATTCAAAACTTGCTCAACCGATTTAGATATAATTTAAATAATTCAGTCTGAAAAATATACCCTTTAAAACAAAAAAAGAATTATTTAAATTGATCTATAATTGGCGAAATTATCGTGTAACATACACACAAAAAAGTCATTAAAAGTATGGCATTAAACCACATTTAGTCGAATTGAGAATTTCCTTTTCGAAGTCGATTTAAAATATAGGCAAGTAGGTAGCATTTAATAGTACCATATTGGTAATTACTACATCTATAAGTAGTTGAGTATAAGTATTGAATAAAGCACGTATTTTATGAATCAGCCACTCATGGTTTGGAATGTGGTTTAATGCCATAGTGGTTCTATTACGTATACAAACTGCTTAGTACAAAAAACCTATTATGAATTGGCCATGGAAAAATAAATTAAATTGATACTGGCAGTTTATAAAGTAAACTGTTTGCTAGAGAGGGATAGCAATAGTTATTACGATATCATAATAAGTTTAAATTTTATCATTGAAAATATTATTAAATATTATCTTGAATCCTCATAGACCTGTCTATTAACACTTCAGTTTGAAACTTGAATCGGCATCAAAATGATTCAATTCAAATTATTTATTTCAGACTCTTCCATAATATAGGTACAGAAATACAATACAGTCAGTCAACTTTCACCCATTTCACATAATTTAATAATAATCAGTCAATATCAAATTCAAATTAATAATAAATTGCAATTAAATTTATTTAAATATATGTCACAATAAAAAATAACAAATAATGACAATCTAAAAATTATAAATGATAGATGATGATGACACCTTAAATTTTTATAGATATCGAACTTGTAACAACCCTAAAATAAATTGTAATGAAAGATATTTCGAATTAATTTATAATTCGAAATTTAAAATGTTACATCAGTTGACTGAGGCCTACGAAAGCAACATACATATATATATATATATATATATATATATATATATATATATATATATATATATATATATATATATATATATATATTGAATATTAATTAGTACTATATTAATAAAGTCGTTTCTAATACATATTTTAAGATTATGTGAGGTAAGGCACAGGGATAGCTCTAGGAATTCATTCATTTTCATTCATTCATTCAGTTGTATTCTTGGGTGTGAATAGGGTAGCCTCATTTCAACTCATTATAGTGTCCTAGCTGGGCACGGGTCTTCTCAACTATCATATAAGTTGAGAGAGTTTAGGCCTTAATCCACACACACTGGCCAAGTGCTGGTTGGTGGATGTCACATGTCCTTGAATGATTAGTTATTAGACATGCCAGTTTCCTCACGATGTTTTCCTTCACCAATATGAGCAGAGATGAAAACAATTCACACAACGATGCGTGAGATCAATCTGGAATCGAACCCGCGACCTTATATTTCAACGCGGGGCTTCTCACCATTTAGCTATAGGTGTTTGTAAATGTATCCGGAACAGTATACGTATGATAAATCGCAGATTATAGCCTCTGGTCTCACAATAAACATTTCAAGGGCAGTAGAACAAGTTGGGACGCAATTACGAAACTATTTTATAATGATGATCAGTAGTGGATCACCTTGAGAGTGATGTAGACATCTCATTTGTACGCCTACTGCTTATAACCAAGTGTATTGTATGATACCATACTTGAAAGACCACTTATAGTCAACCACATTTAATAATAGTTTAAATTTAATTGTTAATTCTACCGTTCGCTGCATACTAATCGATGTTATAAATGGAAAAGGACGTTTGTTTGTTTGTTACGCTTTCACACCTCAAATATTGATGCGAGTGTATATGTTTTATTGTCCCTTTTTTAATTTATATTAAGCATAGAATTATTATTATATGCGAGCAGGCGTGGCGCAGCAGTACGGGCCTCACCTTAGAAAAATAAGGGCGCGGGCTCGAATCCTGGTCGTACCCTCACACCTGTGTGTGAATTGTTTCATCTCCGCTGCTCAATACCGGTGAAGGTAAACATCGTGAGGAAACCGGCATGTCTAAGAACTAATTATTCGGGGACATGTGATATCCACCAACCCGCACTTTGCCAGCGTGTGTGGATTAAGGCCTAAACACTATCAACTCATAAGATAGTTGAGAGAAGACCCGTGCCCAGCTGTGGGACACTAAAAGGGTTGAAGTGATGAAGTGATGTAGAATTTTTGCTCAATAATTACCTAACTATTTAAAATTGTACCTAGGGTTAATTATAGGCCTATTGCATCCCACTGTTGGTCGTAGGCCGCTCCCAATAAGCGCAATTTCACCCTGTCTTCGGCTTATCGCATCCAGCTACTGCCAGCTATGTTTCGCAGATCGTCACTCCACCTAGCTCGAAGGCCTCCTACACTACGTTTGCCAAGACGTGGTCTCTACTTAAAAAATCGCTACACACAGCAGTTATCGGTTCATTGACTTGATTCGTAAATAAAAGATAGCTAAAGAAGCTACCCGGGCTAAGCTGGGGCGGGTCGCTAGTTAATTACAAAAGCAATCACCGCAACTTCCTAAAAAATTACTTTGTAACCAGAACTCATTAGTACCACAGACAATAATAATAATAGGGACGAAAAGCGTCACGTATTAATTTAATAGTTTTAATGTGAAAGTGTAATAGAAATTCGTCCATCTTACAAATATTCTGCTATAACAAATAGTAAAAAGATTAAATATCACCTAATTCATCTTCTTTTTTTACCTATAAAAATGGTTTACCTCTCAAAAACTCTAGAAGGGCTAAAACATGTGACTAATTTTGGTTTTGAAATATTTGTAGAACTCTATGGAAGGTATAATAGGCCAGAAATATGCGGCACAGAGTTCACCGGGGCAGCTAGTTCATATATATTTCTAAAAGTTGCAATGCTATGCTATGCTACTCAATAGAAAATTATGTGATAAAACATTTAACCTAAAAGTACTTAAGTATATAGAATTGTGGAATGTTGCTTTAAGTATGATTTTGTATGGAACTTATGAAATATGTGTAGTGCAATATCGTGGGAATATCTAAAATGGAGTTACCATTTAGGATTGTTTATAAGTTTTTGATTACACTGTCCGGTGTCTCATGACCACGTATTAACTTTGCGTTAGGAAAAATAAAACAATATTTTCATGATCATCATCAGCCTATTCTAGTCCACGCCTGGACATAGGCCTCTCCTTTAGTACGCCACTGAGCACGATCCGCGGCTTTTCTCATTCAGTTCTTGCCGGCTGCCCTGCTGAGATCGTCACTCCACCTAATCTGAGGGCGTCCTACGCTACGATTGCTAATTTGAAGCCAAAAAATAATGTTTCAGTACATTTCAATTTATATGTTACAAACTCGTACATACTACGGCTCCAGATCCGTTGTATGTACGAGTTTGTCAATACGGAAAAAGTTTAAGATACTCGAAAACTTTTTATATTATATGTAAATACTGTGTTAATGTTATAAAATAAATTGTTTCATACAGTCAAATTAAAGTGTTTGAAATAAAATTTATTAGAAATAAAATATGTAAAAGAATTTGTAGATTTATTTGAATGAATGAATGAATGAGTTACTGATGCAATAAGTAACAAACCGAGATAAGAGTTATCTCGGTTTGAGAGAATCCAGGCCTTCAGAGACAAACGGGTGACAAAGTTAAGATTGTTGGATGTCGCATACACTTGTTTAATTCTGATAATGTGCTTGTTTTCCTGAGGCTATTCTTTCACTAATAGTAAGCAGTTTTGATGAAACTATTTACACCAATATTGAACACGACTCAAAATGGAAGCAGCAACCGTAATATTTCAAAACTTAATTCTATAGTACTGCGCTATTGATGTTGAGATTTAATAAAACAAAGTGTGTCAAAAATCAGTCTTTAGAGGTATAAATGTTATAGGTATTTATTTAAATTTAAAATGTAAATCAAGTAGAAATTGTTTATGTAACTATCACAGAATGTTGATCATTATATTTTATTAATACTAGAAACAAGTTTTGTAACCAGTTTTCACTATTATGATCGCCATGTTTGCGTCGATATAAGTATAAATACTGTTATTTTACAGTATAATACAGTAGAGTCAGCAAAAATGTTAACAAATATATGCTGGGCTGTATAAACTGAAAATACAATCATATACTTGTAATATTTGAATTAAATGCTTTAGATAAAAATAAATAAATAATAAATTCATTAATATTATATTATTATTAATATTGGGAATATATTTACCACCACAAATGTAGGATTGTAAAAAAAAAAGACACGTATTTCTTGTTTTATCATTGAAATGAAATAATATTTAGATATAACGCAGTAACGTTATGGAGTAGGAATGCGCTACGTCATACAGAGGTATAAAACTTACCTAGGTGTGTCGTCATTCGAGATTTCGCTTGGACGTATCGCCGTAATATTTACTTGCCTATATAAACTTGAGTAGGTATATGACTTGGCTATAGTATACTTGATTATAGAAGGATGGATCAGAACTTTAAACTAAGCAAACCCTGTACATATTTCATTCAGATGTATCAATATGAAGCATCTACTTCTAATATTAGATGTAATTCTTATATTTTCGTTATGCATAACGTCTAGTATATAAACTCAGTAGGATTGCTGCTTAACTTTTACTATGTCCATTACTTAATATTATTAAAATCATATACCATTTTAACGTAAACAAATATTTTATCACAATAGGATTTGACTATTACAAAACGCAATATTATCCATAAAAAAGACATCAACGAGTTTGAAACCAAGAACTAACTTGTGGATTTTTTAAATTCTGTAACGCTAAAACTGTTTGATAGATTTTAATGAACTCTGGTACTGCCATTGGGATTCTTCTTAGAAAGGCAGTCGAATAAAAGAAGGGAAAATGTAAAAGTTTCAATATTCTGTTTGAACTTTGAACATTTCATCGGTGTTTATTATAATTTCTTGCTAGCTTTCAGTCACTGGAAGTGAACTACTTTAGTACACTTCACTTGCACTTGAAGCGAAGCTTCACCGTCTACTAGTCTCACAAACAATGGTTTTACACACATTGTAATCAATAGGTTTCTTGTTGCCTCGCCCTACCTTACTATGTCCTTACGTAATATACTGTCGGAATGTAAATGACAAATCACGTATTTCCCAAGATTTTGACATAAGCCACGTGTTAGGAATAATTAAACCGGTTGTATTATAAATTTTAGCATAAATTAAACACCATTTTGACAAAAAATATTTTATGTTTCGTGTCGGAATGCGATAGAGTGTAGCGTATTAAAAATATATTGGTTAATAGAAGTGCCGACTTAATCATTGTTTATGATTTAAAAATATTAATTTATTTATGTATGCAAATTTACTATTTCATAATGCAAACTAACTGCCTCGTTAGTATCAGAAAATGGAGTCATGAAGTATGGAGACAGTTCTTAAACAGAGAAAAATAAAAAACTAAACTCCTCCGAAACGATTTTTATGAAATCTTATATCGATATTCGGTAGGTCTGACAATCAGTCTTATTCTATTATCAAACCCGGTAAGTGGCATAGCTTTACCAGGCAGGATGACGTCTGCACGGTCCGCTAGTTAGCTAAAAGTATGTATTTATAAAAGACAAGTAGTATATGTATAGCAGTTATTTGGTTCACGTAACACAAGCTCAGCTTAGCTTGGGACCAGATGAGCGTGTAAATTAGTGGCCTAGAGTACCTACTGTTATTATTATTGTCTTTAGTAAATCTTATTGTACCTAACCGAATAGTGTAGTTGCTGTAGTACCTAATATCACACAAACTTCAATAAACATTAACTAATCAACCTCAACCTACAACCAGAGACTGTAAGATGTAATTATTTACAACTCAGTAGTTCTAACCACAAAAACCACTGCGAAAACTTCTGAGATTACAATGTTATTGACGGGCCGGTGGCATGGTCGGTAAGATAATTGCTTTTCACGCCGCAGGTCGTGGGTTCGATTGCCACCCGAGACAAACATTTGTTTAAATATGTCTGTTTGTCTTGTGTCTGGTGTAAATATCTATATTTAAGTATATATTTACAAAAGAAAAGTATTTTAAGTAGTATATGACCAGTTATCTGGTTTCCATAGTACAAGCTCTGCTTAGTTTAGGATCAGATTGGCACATGAGTGCCGTAGGGTCTCGCAGTGCACAAGGGAGGGTTTTTTTATACTCACCCTCTATGAGGGTGAAACAGGGACAACGTCGATGAAGCTGCGGGTGGAAGCTATTATAATTCATACTTAAAATGGCTTAGGCACTTATTTTAAGCATAAGCATAATAGATATTTAAGAATCTGTGGTCTAAGTTGACAATCCAAATTAAATCACATTTGAAACCTAGCCTCAATTTAGCTCCAACTCTATCATTTAGTGTTTTAGACAAGGAAAACCGCTTAAAAATGGGTTTATAAGTTTCAGCGCTAAGATACCACAAACTTGTAAACAGATACACAGATTAACAACAAAATTATAACACTCCTTTTTCGTCATTGTCAAGGGTTATAAAATTATGAATTTGATTCGACGACGTGGTTTCAATCTCAATATCAATGTTGTTTGTATAATAATTTGTATTTAGTCTTAATCCTCAAAAATTACAATATTTTTAATAAATGAAAGTAAGTATTCTCGTAATACACAAGAGAAAATAAGTTTTTTTGCGATCAATCAACTTTCTAGCCATTTTATTCAGTAATGCGCGGCTCTAATGAATGGAACGTATTTTATTTATTTATTGTTAAGTCAGGTGAATGCTTCTGTGCGAACATTTTGTTATTCAAACTAACATTGTTATAAGATAGCGTAAGAAGATTATAATCAGCACTCTACGTCCTCTGGTATAAACTTTTATAATACCTTATGTTCTGGGACATTAACACACACGGTCTTCCAATCCCAAAGTAAACCACCAACCAACTCTGGTACTATGAACCCGTGATAACTAAAAGTCTAAAACACTACATAAATTTTAGTTATTTTCACCTACGAAATGAAATGAAATGAAAATATACTTTATTTTTTTTGAGACGCGAGTCTACATAAAAATATTCGAATTTATTTTCCTACCGTGCAGTGAAATAGCTTTAGCAATTTACTTATGTCAAAAAACTTACAACAAATCGAAATATTTTTGCGAAATATTTATTTTCTTAAAGGTATGTAGTATATTACCAGTTACCTGGTTTCCATAACATAAGCTTTGCTTGAAGGCTTAGCTGGGGATCAGATGACCGTGTATATTAATGTCCTAGAATATTTCTATTGTTATTTAAAAAAATATTTGACGTGTAATACAAGTGTGAAATAACGTATTTCATTGTGTAAACAATGTGAAATTTATTTCCAAATAAACTTTTTATTTCAGTTTGTTGTGTAAGGAAACCTAAATTTACTTATACAAATAAACAAAATTATATGTAGCAATTATAATAGAATTATATTTAAGTTAATTATTATCTTAAGTAGTTCTGTAAGAGACAATAATGTATACAATTACTAAGCATTATAAATTGTTTGTATTCTAGCAGTATTATTAAACTAAATTAAATATTTAAAAGTGTAAACTTTAAATTAATTTTCTGTCTAAACATCAGTGTTATAACTATACATTAGCTAAAAGTTTTCAAAGTAATAAAATAAATCAAAATAAAGAAAATACTAACCGTATTTTTGTCCACAGGCTCCAAAACGCACAGTATTCCTTCGCCGTACAAAAGCGACCGCGCCTCCAGAAACAGAAACTGAACCCAGCACAGATAACCAAGGCACCACCAAGTTCACAAGACGCGGGAGCTCCAAATTCAAATCAAGAAAAGAAGCCGAACTCGAGAAAAAAGTTTCAGAGAAAAATGAGGTTGAAACACGGCAGCCATCTTTGAACGACGGCCCGCGGCGCATTGAGAGACCGACGCGCAAGTTTGTACGCCGTGGTGGGGCGAACGGTGAGTCCGGTTTAGCTATCAAGTATCTATAGTGTTTATTTTTCTGTTGATTACATTCCAGTTTCCATGGAAAGCTGAGGGGAAAACGTTTTGAACAAGGTTGCCACTGGTTGGTTAACTGACTTATTTAAAATAGTTACTATGCTTTCGAAATGTTACACCTGTAATAAAATTTATCTTTTATGTAATATTTGCGAGAAGTAACTGCAAAAGAAATTCAATACACTTTTCTTTTTGTTTTAAACCATTCAAAGTTACTTTTGGCTATTCAAATATCAGTATCTAAGAAGGTTATTTAATGTTTTGAATGAAATACCTAACTACTTACCCTAATCTTAAACACGTTGCATTCTTAACAAGTCTACATTTTTTTTTCTTATTTAGTTCTTTAGAAACTAGTAACTTGAAATCGATTACAAATTACCTACTTTTCCTTTAGCCCTTGAAGGTCGACACGATTTAATGGTATGATTTCATAAACCTTTTTGAATTTAGAACGTTACATCGTGACTCATTGGGATATAGACCATAGACAATTCACCAGCGATATAATAACTCTACGGTCAATTAATTTTAATCTTCAGGTTAACGGCGCATAGGTTGCATGTAACCTCTTTGGTCTAGATATTTGTATTCAAACGATTTCCGCGTGGTTGAAATATATATGTATTGTTTACGTAATGCGAAAATTGGCTTTGGGCGTATTATATTTTATCAATAACTTAGGTATATGATTTACATTTTGCAATATAGATCTAGACATGCATTGTTTCTATTTGAAGTGTAATTAAGGCGAAAACGAAACGACATTACCTAATACCTATTTAGGAACCAATTTTATAAGTCCATGGGGCAAATTAAATGATATTTTCTATAATGCTTTAAGTCAAAGTGGGAAATTTATATAATAAATTAATAATAATAATAATTTATAATTAATTAATTAATTTTATTATTAATTTATTTTTATATATATTTTTTTATATAATCCAAAATTAGGGCTAGGTATAGTAGGTCCATATTAGATATTTAACCGTAGTGGACTTGAAATGATAGCAGTGAACGTAAAACAATCAAATAAAGTTTGTTTGTATGCAAAACGTTTAGGTAATATTAGTATTTCCTTAAATTGAAATAAAAATCACAGATAATCTTAATATATATAAA
This sequence comes from Meganola albula, assembly GCA_936450015.1. Taxonomy (NCBI): domain Eukaryota; kingdom Metazoa; phylum Arthropoda; class Insecta; order Lepidoptera; family Nolidae; genus Meganola; species Meganola albula. Next base: position 12,719,719 of record OW388155.1, read on the forward strand.
TCTCGTGTCACAATGTTTGTCCTCAATGGACTCCTAAACCACTTAACCGATTAAAATAAAATTCGCACACCATGTGCAGTTCGATCCAACTTGAGAGATAGGATAGTTTAAATCTCAAATTATAGTCGCAATTTTAATTTATTGCTAATTATTTGTCTGTTATTATTTGACAGTCATAATTATCTGTTAACTCCAAATGATTCTAACAGATGTCGATACCTTTCGACTGGGTTGAGTAAGTAATCAATAGATGGCGCTGCTATGGTTATCACATTTTATGGAAATTGTTGAGTGGGCTGAAGCTACCCGGGCGAAGCTGGGACGGGCCGCTAGTATAATACTAAAAAATATTTAATATCGGATTTTATCGCGGTTTATTTTAGATATTGTAAGTCTTAGCGGTATTCATTGTCACGGGGGGACAGAGATGCTTAAATAAGACGTTTAACATAAATTTGTTTTTGGAATAGGTCCATCCGAATACTTTTCACTTACTAGTTACTCAGGAAGTACCTTTCAGAAAGTGTATAATTCCTATATTATTAAACTAAGTTGTTACCTACTACAAACAAAAACAACACACTTATCAATTATGTACCGTCTCACCTTTGACCCTTGACCCTTGCAATTTGTAGCTCTATCATTGAAGTTGATCTCGGCAAGAGAAATCGAATGTAGTTGTAGGTACCTACATACTTATAGTAACAGATGGTTACAAGTGAAATACGTTTGAAATTCAATTCAATTTCATTAAGTTGTACCCTTAGACTCGTCTACTTTGATACACGTTAGTATTAAGACTTAAAGTTTAGCTTTTTATTTTAAAAATCATTTTATAATGTAGTAACAATCATTCGCACTAACATGAGCAGCGTTGGCGCCGTGGTACCGGCCTCAGCTTTGAAAAAGAAAGTTGCGGGTTCAATCCCCAGTGTTGCCCAACTATCTTTGCGTGAATTGTTAATTTGTTGTGAATATCGGCGAAAGGAAAACATCGTGAGTAAACCGGCATATCTAAGAACTAATTACTGCGCAAAAAAGAAGGCATGTGCCATTTACCATCCGGCACTTGGCCAGCGAGTTGAGAGCGTTTAGACCTTAATCCACACAGGATTAAGGTCTAAACGCTCACAACTCGTTAGATAGATGAGAGAAGACACCCAGAGAAGGGTTGAAGTGAACAACTATTCAGTGATTCAATGCATGGCCTGTGTGGTGAAAGTATATGCCTTACTTAGTGCTGGTTGTCATTTTCTAGTTCCAAGACATCCCGGTATTATAACGATCTTTCCCTTTCAATATCAAGAGGATATATTCTATGCGAGAGAGATGAAACCATTCTCATAAACATCTGTAGGCACTACCAAGGAATCAAATTTGAGTCCGAGCAGCGCCATTACTGATCAATATAGTTTCTTGATTACCACAGAAACCAAACAATTTGCCCTAATCATCAAGCCTACTTTATAGATTACTAGCTTTCCGAACAGCGGCTTCGCCCGCGTGTATGTCGGTTATCGCGCCAAAACATTACCTTCTTTTTGCGCAAGCGGATAAAAACTATCCTATAATAATAATAATATAGTGGGACATCAACACACACGGTCATCTGATCCCAAACTAAGCAGAGCTTGTACTATGGAAACCAGATAACTGGTAATATACTACATATAATACTTTTTTTTGTAAATATGTACTTAAATTAAATATAGATAATTACACCCAAACACAAGACAAACAGACATATTTAAACAAATGTTTGTCTCGGGTGGGAATCGAACCCACGACCTGTGGCGTGAAAAGCAAGTATCTTACTGACCACGCCACCGGCCTGTCCTTTCTCGGGTCTCAAACTACCTCCTTACCCAATTTCATCCAAATCGGTTCAGTAGTTTAAGCGGGACAACGTAACAGACAGACAGACAGAGTTACTTTCGCATTTATAATATTAGTAGAGATTATCATAATTAATATCGTAAGTAATCTTTGCGTAAAAGAGTTACAAGCAAACGTACTTCTCACACTGTTTATTTGTAGTAAATCTGTTAGGAATGTATTATTTTAATATTATCTGTAGGTATGTATACTTGATCAAACGATATAGGTACTAAGGACGTTGTCCTCAATGACCTCCACAGAGGTCACATAACTTTACAAAATGCTAAATAGTACCTCGTTCAACAAATCCGCGGGGATTAGGTACCGCCTACCTTATACGTTATGCATAAATAACATTGATAATTAATGGGCGCCTATGAATTAATTAGCTGGTAATATACTTGTATCGCCTGGAGCTTCGCCTGTGTAAGACCTTGTAGTAAAATATCGCACCTTGAAAACAGATATTTAATACACGTGTGAATTACTATGTGTACTATGTTTCACTTCTCTTCAATCCTTCAAAGAATCCACCTGCTGTGCAAGGGTCTTCTCTCAACTATCTTACGAGTTGAGAGAATTTAGGCCTTGATCCACTCACGCCGGCCAAGCGCGGGTTGTTAGTTGAACGGTTCTTTAAATAATTTCAAATAAAAGTGGGCAAAGTCAAACGCAGACACTAGTAACTACAGTATACTGTAAATCATAAAGCACTAGAACATTAAAAAACCGCATAAACCGTAACCTAATGACATGTTCCGCGATTCCCATCACTACTTTCCGCAACAATGGTTCCGTTACATCACTAGTGGCACTGGGTGTTGACCCAGAACTTTCTCTCTGAACAACTTGGAAGATATTTAGCAGCATTATATACTTACGTTTAAATACCAAAACTGTGTGAAAATGAAAATGAAAATATGCTTTATTTTTTCGAGACGCGAGTCTACATAAAAATAATCCAATTTCTTTTCCTACCGTAAAGATAAAATTAATAAAGAATTAATAAATATAATAATATTAATAATAATAAATAATAATTAATAATAATTTAATATTAATTTAATATTAGTAAAGATTTTTATGAACGACCCTTTAATAGAATGACGTTATTTGCCGTCATTAATAACATCGATTATCTCTCCAAGGCATTCGATCTCGTAGCATATGATGTGCTATGAAGAAAGATGGAAGACGGGCGTATACCGACCGAAATTATCGACATCTTGAGATTCTGGTATCTAATCTAGATGAATCAAATTAAATGGTCGAACTGTCTCTAGGAGGCGTACGGGTTTGGGATGTGGGGTGAGGCAGGGAGGGTTGTCCTCCCCGCTTCTTCAAGTTGTATATAAATGATCTCTTAATCGGACTCAGAAGCATGCGTGTCGGATGCAGAATGGATGGTGTTAATATCAATAACATCAGCTATGCTGATGACATTGTGCCGCTGGCTTCCATTGAGTATAGTATACGTTTTACTGGCTCCGACAGCGAGAGCTATCGGATAATGTTGAGGATGTGTGATATGTATGCTGATTCTGATGGTCTCATTTAAAACGCCAGAAAAAGTGAATACATGGCCTTTAAGGCCGCCGGTAAATGTATGTCTTTTATGGGGCAGTGTATACGTTTCTACAATAAACTTCCAAAACATATTAGGGAAATGACTACTCGCCTCTCTAAAATTGTACACGCCTATTTTGCTGTGCCCGACAGGGTCCGTAATGATCCAATGTAATTTACCATCTATGTACACATTATGGAAATGCAATAAATGATTGAGTATTGAGTATTAACAATTTTAAAATAATTATAAAATCTACGTTGTGTAAGAAAGCGTATTATAAAATTTTAGACTATGTAACGGATAAAAACGCTTGGAATTAAGTCGCTCTAATTCAACACACTGCACAAACAAAATGTAATAGATATAATAATATGTACTTCATTTAAAAAAAGAAATAAAGCCAGTTACCAGTCATTCACTGCACGGTAGGAAAAGAAATTGGACTATTTTTATGTAGACTCGCGTCTCAAAAATAAATATAACGCGTGTTTTGATTTTGATTTTTGATTTTAATATCGAATTAGTAGGTATCACCGATTTCAGTTAACGAGTTAAGTCTTAAAGCGAATTTTTCGTCGCTTAAAGGCTTAAGGATTTTGGGCATTATCTTACCGACGCGAGACGATGTAGATATAGAAAGGGACCGTAGGGCGTTCGTGGTTCGAGGTAATATGCTGTCCCGCTGATTATCCTCTCTTCTTGGTTCAGTGGTTTTCTCGGGTAGACAATTTCTAGAATGAATATAAAAGAAAGTTCCGTTATTAAAAATAGCGGTTTCTCTTCACTGCCCAATGATTTTTACACTCTGATACTTTAATCTTTTGACTGCCCATGTCGCAGGTATGCGATGAAATTTGTTGCATATTTGTTCCTCCAGGAACAGCGGTGGCGCAGCGGTACAAACACGCCTTAGAAACATAAGGTCGCGGGTTTGTTTGCCGGTCCTGCCTCTTTGTGTAAATTATTTCATCTTCGCTACTTAATAACTGCGAAGGGAAATATTGTGAGGAAACCGGTATATCTAAGAACTAATCATTCAAGGACATGTGACCTCCACCAACCCGCACTTGGCCAGCGTGTGTGGATTAAGGCCTAAAGTCTCTCAGCTAGTAATCAGCTGTGGGACACTAAAAAAAAGGGGGGTTGAAGTGAATGGCTCAGAATAAGATAATAGAGAAACGGTATCTTTATTCTAGGGATTATTATTAATGAAATTATAATATAAATTATAATATATTTTCAAATCTAAAAAAAAGTATAATAATAAAAATCTGTATTTTTTCCTAACGTACGTGTCAAATAAAATATTGACATATCTGTATAGAAACAGTAGTGTTGAAACTAACGTTGCAGTTGTTACAAACCTCAAATGATTTGACCATGAACGTTTGCACATGTTCCAGATAATTTGAGTTAAACAATTTGTTACACTTCACAGTTAATCGACAGATTACAATCGGTTAATGTTTATCAGCGTTTAGCAACTATGTTCAAGTTTTATCAATGTTAAGTTAATTTTATTGAATAGCTACTAACAAAAATGAAGGTACCTTATTTATCCTATTATAGGTTTGCGCTTGACCACAACTTGCCTGATGTGGAGCAATGTTGCAGTCTACGATGGAACGCGCTTACCTATAGATACCGATTCACTTGTGACTTGAATCTTGACTTGTGGAATAGATACAAGTGCACAACAAATTTATAACTACATACTAACATTACATACTATGTACTATATTATTTAGTATATACCACAGATAATATAATACTATATTAGTATATATACTAAATAAATATATATTAAAATACTTCCTTAAGTAAGTATATCAGTTGTATAGTGTACCTAGTAGGTACAATACACACGTCCCACGTCAACCCTTTTAGTGTCCCACGGCTGGGCACACACCTTCTCTCAACTATCTTACGAGTTGAGAGAGTTTAGGCCTTAATTTACACACGCTGGCCAAGTGCGGGTTGGTGGATGTCACATGTCCTCGAATGATTAGTTCTTAGACATGCCGGTTTCCTCACGATGTTTTCCTTCGCCGATATTGAGCAGCGGCAATGTTACAACTCACACAAAGATGTGTGTGCACTACTGGGATTCGAATCCGCAACCTTATGTATCTAAGGCGAGGCCCGTACCGCTGCACCACCGCTGCTCAACATACAATACAACAATCATTAATTACCTCGTCTAAGTTCTTGTAGACTTAACGAAACATGTCAAACATGTACTTAACTGTACGTCAACTTAGATAACTATCGTTATAAAGTTATGACAGACAGATTCGTGAGGTGGATAGCCTTGAAATAGTTAAAACACCCATCAAGTGTTGACTGATTTAATTAGGTACAGTGAAACTTGGTTAAGTGGGACCCGGATAAGTGTGAAACCTCCATAACTGAAACTCATGCTAAGGTCCCAACACTTTGGCACTGAACTATCTCTGTTAATAGGACAAAGTAAGCCTTATATCTGGGATTTGTTCTTTCGATTTATCATCATAGTTACCTCTATAACTGAGACAGCGAGTAAATTTTATATGCATAAACCTCTGTAACTGAGATAACATTGTTTTGTTTGTTTACTCATTCTTATTCTACCCACAAATTCCACACTTAAGTATGTAAGTAATTTTGAGCCTCAATGACTTTCAGTTTTACCTCTATAAATGAGACAGATATTAATTTATACCTGGATATCTGAGACACTGGGTAAGTGGAATACCTCTGTAAGTGAAACGACATTTCAGGTCCCTTGATGCCTCACATAACCAGGTTTCACTGTATATTATTAATACGTTTTAATAGTTACAACAATAATTATGGTATCTAAACCATAGAATAAATATTAATACTGACGTTAACATCATCATTCCCCTTGCCTTTTTCCCATTTCTATTGTGGTCGGCTCCCAGTCTAACCTGATGCGGCTAGCTACCAGCATTATACGAGCGACTGCCATCAGACCTCGAAACCCGTGGGGAACTGTAGCCGAGATGGTTAGACCAGGTGTCAGATTATATTAGGCTTCTGACTTCATTTTACGATTATCATAGATGTTTTAAATTACAAACGGGACCGACGGCTTAACGTGCTTGCCGAAGCGGAGGGTCGAAACAAATCTTTGTTGTACGGGGCGGGAATCGAACCTGCATCCTCCCGGGCACAGTATAGCCCAATCGGACGGCTTACATCGCTCGACTACCGAGGTCGTCATACTGAAGAAAGTGGCAAAAATTATTCCGGATAACAATCTTCCGAGAACTCCAGCACTGACCCGCTAAACGACATACCTACCTAATCTTTCGCCCGAAACACAAAGTTCGATGAAATTAAACATTTCCAAATAAAATTTCGCTTTAGAAATCAAAATAAGGCTTTTGTTTAGGTACTTATGATACAGTAGGCAAAAAGGCCATGCAAAGTTTATATAGAAAACTAAAAACTTTAAAAATGGACCGCCCAGCCACCTACAGGTTAATTATATTCGCGTCTATAACACTAGGCTTACTGTAATTAGGTATAGTTCTCTAATTAGATCATAAGTATTTGTAGACCTCCCCTTTCAGATTGCTTTTAAGCAGTTTTTGCTGAATTTCATTATTTACATAGCTAGAGTATTTTGCGTAAGAAAGTGTGAACTAAGATATGTTGAGATTTCATGATCTTACAGTTAGATAATGTCAAAATATTTTTGTATATCAAGATTATGCAAATGCAGTACTTTAATTGTTTATTATCTAAGATTCTTTTGAACATAGGAAGATAATTTAGTTTCGTAATTTCCTTCTTTTGATTGCATCTTTAATGCTTAGGTTCTGACGGTAGGGGGTAGTATCTCTAGACCCGCACAGATAGAGAGCTGCTCTTGAGCAAAAAATAATCATTTTAGGTCAATTTGCTTTAATATTTTAGCAAAGATAAAATTATATTAAAAAGCAGAATTACACAAGATCCAGTTTTGAGAGTTGTAAAGAGACTTTAAAAAAGAAAGTTTCTGGATTGATCATATCATTTTGAATTTAGAACAATTTATATCGAAAAATGAAAAGTCAGAGTGGACAGGAACCAGGAAAGGTGGAAGGATGAAGGTAGAATGTAATAACTTTGTTACAAGGTAAAGCCACAATTGCTTAAGGCAAACCACAGAGCACCCAGCTCCACGACCTTAAATTGGAGGGTGTCGCTGTTCTGTGGAACAACAAACACATACACATTTATGCTTAGATATTAATAGATTTCAGTTATGACAGACGTGAACAATATTTTTTTTTGAAATCTGCAAAAAACGACTTCAATCTTTTGAAAATACTTATATTAATATAAATGATTACACCCAGACTGAAGACAAATATCTGTCCGGAGTAGAAAACAAGCCACCTCCAGCGCCGTGAAATGCAGGTATTCATCTTACCGACCATATGAAATAAAAGTACTTCTTCACAAAAATAATTCACTGAGCTGCTAGCAACTCGTAAATGAGAACTGTAAGTGACGTCTGAAATACGTAAATAAACAGAAACTGCAACAATAGCTTACAATAACAATTACCATCTGCATGCCGAGATGAAAGCGACCGGTGAGGTGTGACTGTCGCTTTCGTTACACGTAATAGTTACGTCAACCACTGATTATTGGAAGAAAGTAGTAATTTGGTATCGTTGATCGAGTTTGTGTTGTCATAGCTTGTAGGCGGTCATTAGTTGAATCTAATCAGACTGCGTGTAGTTGAAATAAAACTATTTTATAACGGATTTTGCCGCGGTTTGTTTTAGATTTTAAATTCCGAAGTCTGAAAAACTTTAAACGTCGGGATTTAATATCTAACAATCTAAATCTATCAATGTGTGTCTACAAATATTCGCGTAAATTTAAAAAAATACTGTGTGTAGTTATTTCAGTCTTAGGTATTTACTTTTCAAATACACAACCAAAATATACGGAATTCATTGAATTACACATATACATAACGGTAACAAGGTAAAAACGGAAGACATCACTCTGTGTATATGTTTGTCATAGCCGATTTATTTCGAAATAACTGGATTACAGCAGACAGAAAACCCTTTAGAAGTCTTTAGTCCAAAAACTAGTTAATATTTTTGAGTAGGTACGTGTTTGAAGAACGCTGAAGACTTTTCCGATTGGTACTTTACATAGGTACATTTAGCATATTTTTCCGTCAATTAATTTATTTACCACGTAAAGGTACAATTGGACAAAAATATACCTAACTGTAACAATCTCAACACACTAATAAAGAACTAAACTAACTAATGCGTTACCTAAACTAATTTGAATTATCTCGTTAATCATACAAATTATCTTATTATTAAAATAAGTATAGTTTTTGTATAAGTACTAGTACATTATTAGTTAGTTTAAAAACCATTTACATGAAGTGACAAACACTTGCATACAGGGTACAGCTCGACATATTTGACTGAAGTCTAATGTGGTACATTAACAAAGCACAACATATGAGGGTGGTGCGCAATCGCAGCGTAATTCTCACGCTTAGCTTTATTACAGGACGATTGCGAGGCAGTGTGTAAGTAACCTTGAACAAACGACATCTATTATTTGTGTAATAATTGCGACACTGATCTATATGATGCAATGTCTTCGTGTGTGAAATGTTCACAAAACCCATACTGTAGTATATGTACCTATGACGACAAACTCCTAATGTAGTATATGTATGTACTATGACAACCTCGGTAGTCGAGCGGTGTAAGCCGTTACCGTTTACCTACTAGCTGAACACCAACTTCGCCCGGGTGGTGAAAGTACCCGATTTCATATTCTTTTCCCAATATTTTTTTAACATAAACCTAGTCCTAACAACGACTGTCAAAAAAAAAGAATTATCAATATCGGCGCATTGAAATTATGAACAATTCGACGATTATTTTTTAATCATAGGTTTACTTGAAGCGCACGCCTGTATTTGCTACTAAGCACGTAGGCAGAGATGAATATAGTCCACACTGCGCCGGATATGTTTGTATACGTAATAGGGGGTGAGATTACGTATTTCTTTGATTATATATGTAGGTAAGCTACGTCCTTAGTAATAAATAAAACTATAAAATAAAAATGAATCACAAATTTGTTGGTAAGCTTAAAACTCGGGAACGGCTGAACCAATTCCGCTATTTCTTTTTTTACGAATATTCCTTGAAGTACGAGGATGGTTCTTACGCAGAGAAATATTTAAAAAAGTCCTCCGAAACGGCTTGCCTGATTTTTATGAAGTCTTATACCTATATATATTCGGTAGGTCTGAGATTAGGTCGTAATCTATTTTCCGACCCAGTAGGTGGCACTGCTTTACTAGGCAGGACGACGTCTGCGGGGTCCGCTACTATAAAATAAAAATATAAATTTCCGACTGGAATCCATGGTGTTAGTAACAATGATCTTAAAAACTACGTAGTACGTAGGTACATACAGATTATTATTTGAATTGTTAATATTGCTATTGCAGTTATAATTAGTCGTGTGCCTAATTATAACTGCAATAGCACTGTCCACGTCCAACTTCCCCGCAACAGTCTTCAAGAGGCTATTAGAGGCGCCCCGCACCTGCTTAAACAAGGATACTATAGTTCTTCTGATGATAGCTGAATAATGGTGCAGGTCTTACACACTAGCCATGTTTAACAAAACAGAATCTTTCCAGTTCATCAAAATTCAACATCATTCAGCCTGCTAATTTCACGGTAGGGCGTACCAACAATAGCGGCATGTTTTCGTAAGACCGACCTTGTAAATCCCTCGCTTTTTGAGCGCTCCACCGCTCATATCTACAGTGGATATTATCTAGAATCATTAGGATTCCATCATAAAATTTCTGACATCACTATCCTTAGTAGTTTTGAATACAATCATTGCTATTCAACACGGCAATACAGCTAGCATCTTGGGCATCTTTGTACCGTACTCTGTCAGGAGTGGGTTAATTCCATAGTTTACCTATTTTGTCTTAGATTTACGCGAATATCACACATTGAAATAAAACTACTTTTTAACGGATTTTATCGCGGTTTATTTTAGATTTATTTTAGATCCCGACGTTTCAGACTTCATGTTCACGGGTGGACTGAGGTATTTGACGTCCAAAAATATTAATCACAATTATTACTGACTACCTACATTTAAGTAGTTTTATTAAAATGTATCATTTGTAAGTATCTACAAATTGTATTGAAGTATATTTATTTTCTTAATAATTATTTGTAAGTAACGTTTTTAGTGTTTAGCTATCGATCACCTCATCTTGTTTACAATCTAATTATTATTATAATCTTATATGTACAATCATCTACTTACAAATTCAATAACAAATAGTAAATATAATTGTATATGGAATTCACGAGGCTATTAACGCCAATAATCACGCAAAATAGGCGCACTTATAAGACATCGAGTTGCGGAAAATTAGCCCGCTCCAAACTATAACTATAACTAACGCCAATTAATAGCCACGACACAGTTTTTAATGTTAGCTACATTAAAAACTGTGTCGTGGCTATTATTAGGATTATTATTAGCAGGAGTGGTGCAGTGGTGTTCACCTCGCCTTTTATATATAAGATCGCGGGTTCGATCCTGGGTCGTGACCTCACATCTTTGTGTGAATTGTTTCAACATTGCTCAATATCGGTGAAGGAAAACATCATGAGGGCCTGGCATGCCTAAGAATCAATCATTGGAGGACATGTGACATCCACCAACCCGCACTTGGCCAGCGTATGTTATGGTCTAAACTCTCCCAACTATCTTAACAGTAGAGAGAGTTAAGACCCGGGCCCAGCAGTCGGACACTTAAAAGGGTACATTATCGAAGAAATGTTTAGTGATTGATTTTTATGGTCCAATAAAGATTGTATTATTTATTTACTTACAATACGCCGATTTTCAGGCGTTTTAACCCGTTGAAAAAAGAGGTATTATAAGTTTGTCATGTGTATGTTGAGTTCTGTGTCCTGTAGCGACTGATGATGCGGTACCTATTCATTATTTATAAGCTAAAATAATCGCTATGGTGATTAACTTGGTTAAATTAAAATTAATTAATTGGTTAGTTAGATTTCATTTATAATTGCTATTTGTAGAAAACAGGGCATTATCTATACTAATATCTCAGTATACTTGAGAGGATGTGGACTGTATTATTTGGGTTAACTTGATGGATGCCGGTGAAGTTTGAAGCAAAGAAACACTAATTTTGCACGATTTGTCTAATTTACTTAATTTTACAAAATGCACACATCATTTGAAATAGTTTCCAAAAGAGTTTGAAAGAGTAACCAGGAGATTTCTTTACAGAAGTGCCAACATAGGCAAGAAATATTAAAATGTTATCAATACACAAAAATGTAGGCAGAGTTGTCAACAATACTATTAGGTATTATAAAGCTGAAGAGTTTGTGGCGAAAAGCCCACGTCAACTGTCAACGAACAATCGAGTAATTATGTGACAACACTAGTGTGTTGTCACATCACTAAAGGAAAATTAACGGTCGCAGAGTTTTGACCTAAAACCTTTGTTCATTATTATTGCTCCCGCGCCTTTGGCTTAGCCGGTTGAGCTTAATATATCACAGCAATCTATGTGTTACGCCTCGATCACATAATTATGTACAACACGTTAATAAGACACTGTAAATAACATCTACCTGCTACATTGTATTGTTGTATTAACACCAGTGCTCTCGTGACAATATAGTGCTTACATATGTGTGGTGGTTTCATTCCGTAATGCACCCCATGGTGGTGGTGCTATACCCCCGCACCTATAAATGGTGACCCCTCTCGCGAACGCGCCTTATAGCGGGTGCCCCGAGAGCATTCCGATGCAGTGACGCAGTCCTCTTCGCTATCCAAAAAGACGTCGGAGGCGCCCTTCATGCATGTTGCGTGCCTCGCACCAAGCACGAGGTCGATACACAGTCTTTCATCAGTGCATGCTGCCTTTGGAATTGGTGAGATCCATCCAACTTACTAACTAGCATCGCGTGCTACCGAAACCCATTCTGCACGAGCTTACTACCGGACCCTCTGCTGCACGAGACCTACTGTACAGTGATTTGCCTGACGTACTGTAATTGCACGATGCACTAACAATTCAATAAATTGAGGTGGCAGGTACTATCAACCTATTTCAAACCTGCCTATCTTATGGGTTATTTTGGCTTGCTGCTGTCTGCACCGTTACTAGTGCTTACCTTACGTCACGAACCTATAGTTATAAAACTTTCGTTGTGCTAATTTACTACTCACTTTCTATTGGTTGATGCAAAAGGGACGGGTAATAGCTTTGATCATGTGCATTGGATTTTGTCTCAAAAGTGGATAAGTTTAAACTGTGCTGATAGTACTTATTTTATTAAAGTTTAAGTTTAAGTTTTATCTAAACAAATGTTAACTTTAGGTTGTAATTTTTTGTTTATTTAAATGAAAGTTATATAATTGCAAGCTCATAAATGCAAGTATATACAACTTGGTTATTTGAACTTGTTCCTTTGTTTCTGTAAGTAAATATTTTATTAGGTAGGTACATGTTTAATCTTATGCCTTACTTTAATAACTTTTATTTCGCATAATACTTTTATTTGTTTTGTGTGTATAAATTATTCCTTTTGTGTGTTTTCTACTGTGTTTCTTTTACCATGTCGGCCGAGGAACTGCAAAAACAAGTAAGGGAACTAACACAACAGCTCGCTCACCTCTGCTCACAGGAGCACAGCATCAGCGCTGTCTCCATTAAGCTATCTGATTTCTGGCAGGACAAACCAGCAATATGGTTTGCACAAGCAGAGGCACAATTTGATATTGCTGGAATCACACAAGATTCCACTAAATATGGACATGTCTTAGCAAAATTGGATGCCCGCCTAGCAGATGAGGTGGAAGATATAATCACCAACCCTCCGGCCAAGGATAAATATTCAACGCTAAAGCAAGAGTTGATAAAACGGCTGAGCATTTCCCGGGAGCAAAGAATCCGGCAGTTACTAAGTGAGCAACAGTGTGGTGACAGGAAGCCATCATCGTTCCTGCGCCACCTCACTTCACTGGCTGGCAAGACTGACGGCAACGAAGACAGCATCATCCGTGAGCTTTGGATGCGGCGTTTGCCTCATGAGGTTCAACGCATCCTCTTGGCACAAGCTGACCTGTCCCTTCAAAAGCTCGCGGAAATCGCTGATGCCATTGTGGACACGCCCCGGACTTCTGCCAACGTTCACGCCACCTCCGCCGCCGCCAGCAGCGCCCCTGCTTCGGACCTGGATAAGCTCACGTACGCTGTCGCTGAATTATCAAAAAGAGTTGATGCTCTCAGCAATAGACGCGAGCGCTCACGTTCTCCGGAATACAGGTCGGCCTCGCGCTCCTCATCGCGGTCTTCTGCGGTACCACGTCAAGACCGCTTCTGCTGGTACCACCGACGTTTCGGGACCAGAGCCGCGAAATGCATCTCCCCTTGCATGTGGCTACAGGGAAAAGCCACGAGCAATCAGTAGAGGCGGCCTCCGATTGCAACCAACGCAGCCGCCGCATTTTCATATCCGACTCCGTAACCAAGGTTAGATTCTTGGTGGATACGGGGTCGGACTTGTGTTGCTACCCACGTAACCTACTCAAGGGCCACACTACGCCGTCCAGCTTCGACGTTCGCGCCGCCAACGGGACACCGATAAAAACATACGGCCTTGTCCTACTCTCATTAAATTTAGGTCTACGGCGCGAGTTCCGCTGGAACTTCATTGTGGCGGACGTCAGCTTGCCTATCATCGGCGCTGACTTTCTGGCTCATTATCAACTGCTGCCGGACTGCCGCAACCAGCGGCTCATTGATGGGTCGACGTCGCTCTCAGCACCGGCTACTATTGCTGTGATCGAGCAAGCCAGCGTCAAAACAATTATTACCGATGATTCACCCTTCTCAAAAATCCTTTTAGAATTCCCTGACATTGTGCGACCGCCGGGCCTTCCCAGGAGTACTAAGCACTCCACGGTGCATCACATCGTGACCACCGAGGGACCTCCCGTTTCTTGTCGCCCACGACGACTCGCGCCTCTAAAACTTCAAGCTGCAAAGAAGGAGTTTGAGGAAATGGTACGAGATGGCACAGCACGGCCTTCTGACAGCTCTTGGTCTTCTCCACTGCACTTGGCAATGAAGAAGGACAACAATTGGCGTCCGTGCGGTGACTACCGCGCCTTGAACGCCCGTACTGTCCCGGACCGCTATCCTGTGCGTCATATCGGGGACTTTAACAACAACATTGCTGGCTGCAGCATTTTCAGCGTGTTGGACTTGGTGAAGGCGTACCAACAGATTCCAGTTGCTGAAAATGACATTTGCAAGACGGCAATCACTACACCATTTGGCCTTTATGAGTTCCCGTATATGACGTTTGGGTTACGCAATGCGGGGCAGACCTTTCAGCGATTTATTGATGAAGTTACCCGCGGCCTTGACTTTTGTTTTGCATATGTCGACGACATTCTGGTGTACTCGCGGGACGCTCCTCAGCACGAGGACCATCTCCGCCAGCTTTTCAAGCGCTTATCGGAGTACGGTGTCGTCATTAACTTTGCCAAGTGCGTGTTCGCAGCGGATGAGGTATCGTTTCTGGGATACCGCATTTGTAAAGATGGGGTGTTTCCGCCGCGCGAGCGCATCGACGCTCTGCGGAGTTATCCTCTACCGAAAACGGTTGAAGGTCTCCGCAGATTTCTTGGCATTATTAACTTTTACCGGCGTTGCCTGCCTAGAGCTGCCGAACTTCAAGCGCCCCTCATCAATGCCTTAGCAGCGTCCAAACTTAAGGGTGCCAAACCGTTCCCATGGACGCCCGAGTTAGAAGCCGCCTTCCAAAGTTGTAAAGACCATCTAAGCCAAGCAACACTACTGGCCCATCCAGTTCTAAACGCCCAGCTTGCAATTTTTACGGATGCCTCATCGAGCCATGTTGGTGCCTGCCTCCAGCAATCTGTCAGCGGCCACTGGCAGCCCTTGGCGTTCTTCAGCAAAAAGCTAACGGAACGTCAAGCTGCTTGGCCCGCCTACTACAGAGAATTGCTGGCGGTATATGAAGCCGTGCAACATTTTCGGTACATTGTAGAAGCGCAGCACGTAACAATTTATACGGACCACAAGCCCCTGACCTTTGCGTTTGCGCAGCGTCGCGAAAAGTTGCCTCCAATTCAGGCAAACCAGCTGTCCTTTATCTCACAATTCACGACGGACATTGTCCACGTTAAAGGGAAAGACAACGTGGCTGCAGACGCTTTTTCTCGGGTCGAAGCGATTCGGCTCGAGGAAGATTACATTGCGCTCGCAGACGAGCAGGCTTCGGATCCGGAATTACAATCTTTGCTCAGGAACTCATCTTTGAAATTGGAAAAGATCAACTTGCCTGGCACAGACATCTTCCTCTTTTGCGACTCATCGACGGGGAAGCTTCGGCCATACCTTACTCCATCTTTCAGACGACTGTTCTTCGACAAGCTGCACAACCTCAGCCACCCAGGCGTACGAGTAACCGCACGATTGGTGGCCGATCGATTCGTTTGGGCCAACATGAGGAAGGATTGCCGCAGCTGGGCACGATCTTGTCTTGCCTGCCAACGGAGCAAGGTCTCCCGTCACACGCACACTCCTCTGGGCTCTTTTACTTCACCTACAAAGCGCTTCCGCCATGTCCACATCGACATTATCGGTCCTCTCCCTTACAGCAAAGGCTTTCAGTACTGCCTTACTGCTGTGGATAGATTCACTCGGTGGCCCGAAGCTTGGCCGATGATCGGCATTACCGCGGAAGAAGTCGCCGATACATTTTTCAGAGGGTGGATAGCTCGCTTCGGAGTTCCATCTTTGGTAACTACAGACCAAGGACGGCAGTTTGAGTCTGCGCTATTTAGGGCCTTGATGGACTTGTGCTCAGCCCATCGCGTTCGCACTACAAGCTACCATCCGTGTGCGAATGGGCTTGTTGAGCGCATGCACCGGCAGCTTAAAGGAGCTATCATGTGCCACAAGGACTCTTGGTACTCTGCCTTACCTGTAGTTCTTCTTGGCATGCGTGCCGCTTTGAGGGAAGACATGCAGACATCCTCCGCCGAGCTCGTATATGGGGAACCATTATGCTTGCCCGGTGAATTTGTCGCTCCCTCAGCGGCCGGTAATTGTAACGCAGCCAAATTTGTTACCAAACTCCGGAGCCACATGGCTCGCTTAAAGCCCTTTCTGGGGACTCGTCACGGAGAAAAGGCGACCTTCGTCTCTAAGGACTTAGCGACGTGTAGTCATGTCTTTCTCCGTGATGACGCCGTTAGGCCGTCGCTCAAGCCACCTTACACAGGTCCGCACAGGGTATTGGCACGGACCGACAAAACGATATCCATCGTCGTTGGGGAGAGAACGGTGCAGGTAAGCTTAGATAGAGTAAAGCCGGCATATATTGCGGAGGATTCTTCGGATCCTCCCGCAACTTCTGCGCCAGCCGCAGTTCCTACGCCGCCCGCGGCTCCTGCGCCGCCCGCAGCTCCTGCGCCTCCCGCAGCACTTCCTGCGTCACCGATGCCTGTTGTCTCCAAGCCGCCACCTGCCACTATTACTCCATACACCACGCGCTCGGGACGTAGAGTTCATTTTAAGCTCCCGCATGACGTGTGAAACACCTTACTTGTTTTTGCAGTTGCTCCCCCGTATTTTTACACTTTTGTATATTTTTACACTATATTTTGTTTTACGTTTATATTGCCTTTACATTTTATTTCACTTGTAAACTGTTATTTTTCTTTGACGTCGGTTTCCTCCTCTCCGTGGGGGGGTGGTGTGGCGAAAAGCCCACGTCAACTGTCAACGAACAATCGAGTAATTATGTGACAACACTAGTGTGTTGTCACATCACTAAAGGAAAATTAACGGTCGCAGAGTTTTGACCTAAAACCTTTGTTCCTTATTATTGCTCCCGCGCCTTTGGCTTAGCCGGTTGAGCTTAATATATCACAGCAATCTATGTGTTACGCCTCGATCACATAATTATGTACAACACGTTAATAAGACACTGTAAATAACATCTACCTGCTACATTGTATTGTTGTATTAACACCAGTGCTCTCGTGACAA
Organism: Meganola albula; assembly: GCA_936450015.1. Classification (NCBI taxonomy): domain Eukaryota; kingdom Metazoa; phylum Arthropoda; class Insecta; order Lepidoptera; family Nolidae; genus Meganola; species Meganola albula. The sequence goes on from OW388155.1 coordinate 12,737,325, forward strand.
TATAGTGCTTACATATGTGTGGTGGTTTCATTCCGTAATGCACCCCATGGTGGTGGTGCTATACCCCCGCACCTATAAGTTCGTTTGTTTGGTTGAACGTGCAAATCTCAGAAACTACTGGTACGATTAAAAAAGCTTTTTAACAGACTGTTGATAGTAAATTTATTAAACCACATAAAATATGGTTCAGACGGGCGGAGCCGCGGTGAAAATTAGTTAGCTATAATATCTACCTTTTTACCTCCTCAGCCACAACAACAACAACAGTGGCTCCACTATCACAATCAACAACAGCTGGTGTAACCCGCCGCCCGTTCCGTATCGCCAGTCGCCGTAGAATACCAGGCTCAACAACAACAACTTCAACAACAACCCCGACAACTACATCGACACAGCCGACAACTAACTTGTATGACGAAGAAGAGTCGTTACAAGATATCGGTGATACAGGTAAGCGTCGTCTTATTATTGTCACAGATAATATAAGACTATTATTATTAGTAAGGTAGAAAAAGCAAAAATTGCAAACAATGCCATCTATTGGCCGTACATACTAAATATGAAACTATTACAGGGCGCCAAAGTAATTTATTATTATTAATTTATAGGTATTTAAATTAGGAACTCAATATTGCTATTTTAACGTTGTTCTAAAAATCAAATCAGACATTTTTCCTAAAATATTTTAAAATATTTTGAAAGATACACAAGCCTCAATAATAAAATCGATAAATGAAGCGCCATCTATGGAGATTTAATTGTACTTATTTCGAAATGAGACCCCATGTTAGACTATGGAAGCTAGAGATTTTGCACTTCATTATGCAAAATCGTATGTAAAGTAGGTTTAACTGCAACGGAAATTCTTATCTTTTAATTTAACTGAAATGCTACCGAATTTATTTCATTGGTGAAAAGAAAATTATCTTTGTTCGGTTTGACTACATAACAATATAATTTCCGTCGTAAATATGACACAGTGTCGTCATCTTACAAAATAACTTTACTTCTTTAACAGATGTTATTGAAGACCCAACTCTTGAAGAAAAAGCATCTAAAGACAGCTCTAAAGTTACACGCCGTCCGATTAAAAATCTTAAAGATGAAGCTAAGGACCAGAATCCTTCAGCTACGAATGAAGAGGAAACGAAACGACAAAGCAAGAAGTACAGCTCTAGTATAAAACAGAATCAACTTAATGATCTGCTGAAATCGAAGAGTCAGGAGGACACTACGGAGAATAAAACGACTGAAGGTATGCCTTTACAAAACATATTTCTATTCCAGTAAATATGTATAATTACCTACCTAGTGGTGATTGAAAATATTAAGGGCAATCTTAAATTATGCATATAGCTATCTTACCTAACACTGTTGATAAACTGTCCAAATATAGTAAACAAAGTAATAATAGTGATAGTAAGTTCAATACTAGAAAAGAAGAACACCTTTATGTTACCGATGAGTCTTGAACCTAAGTATTTTATCTACTTAAGTTAGTCAATCAAGCTCAAAAACTGGCCGCTACTACACCTATGAGTTACGATCAATCAGTAGAAGTCGACACAGTCACAGTCTAATCGTGTTTATTTTTGTTTTAGATATCACTGCAGAAACAGCTCTAGCGTTAGCCGCACATCAACTTATCACAGCGCCTCTACCAAGTATCACAGACTTCAACGACGATGACGTGGCACCCACACGAAAGACACAAACTACAGTAGAATACAAATACACGAGCCGAGAGTACAACGAATACACTGGGAGTCAAACCCCGACGTACGAAACGTACCAGTCCACAGCAGTCCCAATCAGTTCACTAGGCAACTTCGACCAGACAACAGTCTACAAAACAGACTTTGATTCCACCAAAGTTGCTTCCACAGATTTCGATGTTCCAAAAAATCAAGAAACATCCAAATACGGAACCACACCGACCGCTTTCCCATCAGATTACTCTACATATGATTCTCCCAAATTTTCTACTACTACTTATGACGCTCGAGGAACAAATTTCCCTAACACAGCTAGTCAAGATTACATTAGAACGACTGATAACGCTTACACCGTCTCCGAATATGATTCTTCCAAAGCTACGCCTACTAGTTTCATCCAAACTAACTTCCCGGGCACCGGTCAGTATAGGGACACAGGAAATACATACGCAAATGACTATGAAAGAGTGTCTAACTACATTCCCAAAGGTACCGCTAGTACTTACCCCAAAACTGTCCAAGAATACGTTCCCAGATTACCTTCAAACTCTTTCCAGAACTCTGCCACTCGAGAGTTTTCTACCGACTATAATCTTCCTACTATTACCACAAGCCTATCACCGCCTGCGCCTTCCCAAAATAGGTACTTCTCTAGGACCCCTCCTTCAATCTCCGATTTTGAAAACACTGCAAGAAATGTTGGCTTTGTACCAAAGTCTACTGAATCGTTAGGATATTCTAGAGATAATTTTGCCACTGTACCGTCGCTTAGTGTAGAGAATACAGGGTATACTGGTGTCCAGAGAGGGGCGTCAAGGTTTAGAGACAATACAGTTGTGGTAGAAAATTATTCAACGGCAAGGTACACGGGGGCTCCTCAAGATGCTTCGCACACTAGGGAATATTTGCTGGAGTCGCCGGTTACGAAGAGTTATGATGGTGAGTAATCAAAAATATTTGTGTAAATATCATTAACTTTGTTGGCTTAGTTCAAAATAGTTCCGAGTTCCAATTATGGGTCTTCTTCTTCCGTGCAATAACATGATTGGAAAAATAAATTGAAATTATGATTTTCCCTATCAGCTAAGATAGTATAATACTAAACTAGTACTATCAGGTAAGTAGGTACTGAGACCCAAAATATAGTGAAAACTGTTTCTGGTTTTAAGGCTCAACGTAGCAGTTTGTGTTCAGCGTGGACGATAACTCCTCTGTTGATCTTTCAAGTTTATAGGCTAGTGGATAAGACTCAGAGTAAATTAGGCTCTCCATGGACGTAATCCTATAGCGGCGATGAGCAAAACGAGTTTGAGAACTTATGGTCTTAAGAAACATTAAATTTGCTTTTATTGTACTGACTACATCTATGTTGTTGATCAAATAACAAAATTTCTTTCAGCGAACTATCAGTATTTATCCCCTGCCACAACACCAGTAACTCCAGCGACCACTAGAAAAATCGTCAGAAAGAAAATCCAACGAAAAATCTCCACAACACTTCGACCGACCACACCAATCCCATCTACCACAGTCAAACCACGAAGAGCTTCCGCTAAACCGTTTGAGAAGGTAACTATTGAGGGAAAGAGGAAGTACAGGCCAGTGAATAACTACGATTATTATGATGACGGCGATGAGAAGGTTGCGACGAAATACGCTGAGGGAACCAAAGTGGTGATGCATGAAAATGGTAAGTTTATAAGGAAAAATTACTAGGATACTTAACAATACTTCTAGAGAGGGTCGTCTTTAATCTATTGAAGGCCCGGACACATTACGATAGTAAGACTCTTGTAGATCATAGAGAAAGTTTGAGGGTTAAGTGTAAATACAAATAAATAATCTATAATATAAAAATGAATCGCAAAACTCGAGGACGGCTGAACCGATTTCGCTAATTATTTTTTTAGAATAGTCCTTGAAATACGAGGATGGTTTTTACGCAGAGAAATATTAACAAAACTCCTCCGAAACAGCTTGACTGATTTTTATGAAATCTTATAGGTCGTATTCTGTTTTCGGACCCGGCAGGTGGCACTGCTTTACCGGGCAAGACGACGTCTGCGGTGCCCGCTAGTTTTCAATAAGGATCATACCAAAATTGCCAACTAACTAGTTTTTATAAGCTACGTACAATGTAAATTGAGACGTATGTATGATAAAAGTCCGGAAAATATATTATGTCATAACAACAAACATGAGCTTAAAGAGCCTTGTGAAGGCCATAATATTATAATATTATTCGTCGACATTGAAGCCAAAATGAGAGCTATAAGGTCATGATGAGCCAAAATTAGAGCTATTTTATGTTCATAATGAGTTTTTTTAATATTGCAAAATTTGTATGGGAAACAATTAACCTTGCATTTTTTTTTCAGGTAACATCGAATGCCTTGACATCGGCAACTTCCCTCACCCTAGTTCTTGTAAGAAATTCATCTCCTGTGCACGAATTGAAAACGGCTCGCTCCTAGGTTGGGAGTACATCTGTCCAAAAGGTCTCAGCTTCGATCCCGTGGGAGGTATTTGTAACTGGTCCGCGGGATTAGGATGCAATGAAAAAGATGTCTGAGTCAAAATTTAGTATTGTAGAAAAATAAATTTTCCTGGAATTTCAAAATTTCATTATTAGATGAATTATTGTTATTTTAATATTTATTTCAGTACCAATGTTTACATAGGATACAATTATTAAATCAATAGCCTAACTAAAAAGTTGACGCCTGATATGTTTTTAAACGGGGAAATTCGAGATAAGTGAACTCTCAGGCGCCAATTTGATTGAATTGTACTTAAAAAAAATATTTTTCCTACCTTACTTTAAATTTGCACATTTAGCAATTTTATATTGCATGTAAGTATCAAAATTATCCCCCAATTGCTTACACATTTTTATATTTTTTTTAACACTGCTATTTTTTAGTTTTGCAATACTTATTGTGGTGAAGTCTGAATTTACTGAGAGGAAAGTAAATTAATAAAAAGGTTAGTAAAAATAGTTTGTGAAGAATACTGAGAATAATTTGGCACCAGCGGTCACCCTCATCTACCTGTATAAAGTTATAAACTAGTTACTGTAAAAACATATATATGTATTCATGAAGTTCTACGAAAAATGAAAACCACCCTTCGAACATAAAATTAAAGTTTTCGCTATCTGTGGATATTCCCTCTTTTTCTACCATACTGAAAATTAAAAAGAGGTAATAACCACAGAGCGAGACAGAGCTACGTAAAGTAGTCATTGAATAAATTTTTGGTGTGGCGTTTGTGTGGCTTCCATTTTGATTGTAAACTTACATAAAAGCTATGCATGCTGAGAATTATAAAACATTTTTTGTCTTTTCTACTTTATGACACTTTGAAATGAAATGACAATGACAACATATAAATATCTGGATACCTATTAGACATCACAATATTAAACATAGTATGAAATTGTAATTATCAAAAATTGGCGGGATTTCGGGGAACATAGCTAAAGTTCGTTGTCCTTGAACGAACCAATCAAAATTAACTTGTGGTCTGATGATATGTAGTGGAGTACCACTACATATCATCAGACCACAAGTTAAGTTTAACATAAGTAGTACTTATGTTAGGCAAGCGGGGAAGCCCAGCGATGGGGTGTCTATAGGTATCTCGTTGGTGGTTTTAAGGATCTACGGTGGAACTTTATGCCCTCGCATACTTAGGTAGCAGTTGGTATAGGTACTTATGAATCCAACTGCTAGATATTAACTTCGTTTACAACCATGTAAAATGTTTAGATTCGTTTCCTTGCAGTTTTATAGGAATGATTTATATCGAAGTATATTAACCCAAAGATGTGTAAAAACAATTAACGAATATAAACTTGTAACGATTATAGTGTTAGTAGTGTTAATGTGAGTATGAAATATATTTTAATTGTATAATTATAACATTTTTTCATACGGTTAGCAGACTTATAGTTTGCTGCTGCGAGGAAACGAATTTAGGTAGGTACTCTACTATTTCACTGTAGGTAACCTTGTACATAGATTGGCGGCTGGTTAACTGGGACCATGAATGGTCCACATTATAACTATATAATTAAAATAAATAAATATTACAACGATTTAGTACCTAATGTAATAATAATTCTAAGTCAAAAGTGGTACTATTGTATCGGAATCGCTATCACTGCCAATTATACTCGTAATATAAGTAAGATGATGTGTCGGCGTAACATTTCACAATGTGCCTTAATTATTATAGAATAGATATAAGTTTAAAGAAATAATAAAAAATAAATTGTACCATTATTTTATTTATCAACCCCCGACGACAAAGAACTGGTTAAATCAATCCTCCTTTGATTTTAAAACTCGACGTATACGCCACCTCCTTACAGATTGCTCTAACTCCACCTCACACAAATGTTTTGAAAAAACATTGATAGAAGGCCATCAGACATTATGAAATATAAATTAAAAATAAGGTTAAACAGCATCCTGTTAATAATATTACGCAAACAAGCCAGCAATGTTTAAGAATGAATGAAACCTTTTTGCAACTTAATGTATCCTGACTGGTATAATCCAAAAAAATAAAAGGAGGCCATTTACTTATGAAACCTTTAAAAACAAAATTAAGTAACGCACTGTCAAAAATATTACGCGTATCAGCCAGCATTATTCAAGAATGTGATTATTAAAAAAACATAGGTACAACCGAACGTAGAACCTCCTCCCTTCTTTTCCGAAGAATAAATAGGAAAATAAAATTAAATAATAATAATAAAAATTAAAATAATAACTAGTAATTAAAATTCAATTTATGAAAAAAAGAAAGATCCCATGAAATATTAAATACACTTTATTCACAAAGTCCTCTTGCTAATATTTACATAACCTATACCTATACACGTAATTTTAATTTTGTTAGCAGGAGTGACTCCCTCATCCTCTGAGTCGTCATCATCACCTTCCCTCTGGACCTCCAGCTTGAACATCACGCCGAAGAACTCTTTCAGATGTTGTAGGAACGTTATTGTGTAGTCAGAAAGGGGTCCCACCTAGAAATAATATAAATTTAAATAGTATATTTGTTGCATGAAAACCAGCACGTTTGTGTTACAACAAAATTTTCGAGGACATGAGACAACCGCCAACCCGCACTTTGCCAGTTTATGGATTAAGGGCTCGACTCTTAAGACAGTTGAGAGAAGTCTTGCTTTATTGATAACACTATGAAATATGATTTCGTGCGGAGATTTTTAGTGACAAAACCATAGCGGAATACAATGGTGAATCAACCTTTTATTCGCAGCAATCAAAATTAGAAAATGATAACATTTCTAGCCACAACGTTAAAAATACTGACTAATGGACGTTACTTCTTTTATTTGTTAATACATACTTGACGGGCCGGTGGCGTGGTCGGTAAGATACTTGCTTTTCACGCCGCAGGTCGTGGGTTCGATTCCCACCCGAGACAAACATTAGTGATGAACATTTGTGTTTGTGTCGAGTCTGGGTGTAAATATTTAATATAAGTATATATTTACAAAAGAAAAGTATTATATGTATAGTATAACCAGTTATCTGGTTTCCATAACACAAGCTCTGCTTAACTTGGGACCAGATGGCCGTGTGTGTTGATGTCCCAGAATATTTATTTATTTATTTATTTATTTATTTATACTTACTCTTTAACCCTTTTTAGTATCCCACTTTTGGACATGGGTCTTCTGTCAACTATCTAACGAGTTGAAAGGGTTAATCAACACACGCTGGCCAAGTGCGGGTTGGTTATTGTCACATGTCCTCGAATGATTATTTCTTAGACATGCCGGTTTCCTCACGATGTTTACCTTCACCGATGTTGAGCAGCGGCGATGTAACATTACACACTTATATCTATCTATAATGTAGTCTACGCTGCACATTTTCTTAACAATGCAATTTACGAAATTACTTAGTCATAATGAACATTTATAGTTTATCTATATTCAGCGTGCTTTTAATGGAGAAAAAGATTAGTTTTGTTGTGTATCTATCTACCTAACTAACGTTCTTCTCTTCACACTCTAGCAACATACCTATCAGTAACTAACTACTCTGCAAGTGCACGAAACATATATAAGTAAAAATGAATCTCCGATTTGTATATAAGTCTATAACTTCCAAAAGCTTCCGAACGACTGCACAATATACTATATTATCAGAACTACTACTATACTATCAGAAGGTTTATAGCTTGACCACAACCGCTATGCCGCGCCTTAGATAAGACGCGGGGAAGTGGGAAATGTTAAAGAAAGAACGCGTAAGCGTTTATATGCTCTTTGATGATGGCAGAATGACAAAATGGAGCAACTGTTTCCCACTTCCCACTTCCCCGCGCCCTCCCTAAAGCGCGGCACAGCGGTTGTGGTCAAGCTATAACCTTACAGTCCCAAAAAATCCCGGGCAAAGCTGGGGCGGGCAGCTGGTAATACAACCTTCCCACTCCTCTTACTACCTTTCTGATGAAATTCGTACGGGATTCAAGACAGTTTTAGGTGTGCCAAGACTTGGCCAGGTTCAAATCCCAAGTCTCTTCACGGCGTCGCTGTCGATCCTGGCTTACAGGAACAGCAGTGAGGATCGCGGTGGTAGGTTAAGCCTTAATAAAATAATAGATAATTACGCTTGGTGTGGGCAGCTAAGGTACAATATACTCACAATACATTCACTAACATCCTTCTGCCCTAACGCCATCCATAGCGCTAGCAACCACTGGAAGGAAGAGTCCACCGCACCACCACGATAGATCTCATCTAAAAGCTTCTGTGCGCATTCAGCTCCTAAGTCTTCAGGTAAACTGATCACACCAGCACCAGCCTCTGCTGATTTCTGTAACACAATATGTTTATTTTATAACCTTTAATAATTTTGCAATGTATGTTAGTTTGGGTTGAAATTTGCAACTAAATTTTGAAGCAGATCTCTATAATTGATTGAGCTGAAATTTTGTATACACCCATACACCTTAAGTTTGGATGGCAATTGATGGTTAGTTGTGTGACGTCATTCTTAATCCAACATGGCGGAATAGCCAAGATGGCAGGCAGATTACTTATTTTGAATGCACTTCTACAGTATATGTATGCATATAATTTGTTGTTAAATAAAAAAATCATGTCGCAATCGGGCAAACTAACGATTTGGGTAAAATTTTGAATAATTATACACAATCATATACTTACTAATACTAAAAAAGTGCGATATCTGGCGACACTATTTAATAGGGTCGGTCGGATTTGTTGGGAGCCTCATTCCACTGTCACCTTCTTACCGAAAATCATTCGTATTACGCGTGCCATCGTAAACTAAACATCGGGCAAGATGTAGTAAAGCGCAAGCCTATTTTTAAAAAAAGGAAAATAGATAAGTAAATGATAATAGGAAATTAAAAAAGTATTAGTACTTACAGCTTCAGCACAGTAGAATGTTTTCTCATTAGTCTCTGCGACTAAACTGATGCCAAACCCGGGACTCTTGCCCGCGTTAGAGCCGCGGCACTGGTCAGTGTTTATGTAGACGTCAGGGAGGAACTTCAGCATAACCTATTAACATAGATAAATATATTACTAATAGCTTTTAGCATTTATCTGCAACCAAACTGTATTGTACTCTAAGAGATGGGGTAGTAATTGTATGCCAAAATTAACTATCTTCCCTGATACTCCACCAACTTTTGATAATAACAATTTTATACAATATTTGAAGAAAGTGGCGTCTAACCGGTGTCTAGTCGATACCTACAATAAAATACTAAAGGTGGTTGATACCTACAATAAAATACTAAAAATTAAGTAGAGTTACGGCCCTGCTATACACATCAGAACTCGCGACTAAAACAAACTGCGTTAATGATAATTTAATCATACTTTCGAAAAATCAATACAATTTTTCCCACGTCACCTACAAAAAATCTGAGGCTTACCGATACCGAACCTGGAAGCAACTTTTGTTCAGTGTCTGTTTTCGGATTCAGGAATTCTGGAACCTTATAGCCCATCATCATCAGTATTCTTAGATAGCCACATTATAATATACACAATTATGGACCCTATAGAACATACCAAAATAGAGTAGAAGAGAGAAATTCCAAAGCTCCACTCACCCCTTTAGCAGCATCTACGACTCTATTAGCCATAGTTGGTGACACTCGTAATGCGTACACAACACCTCTTATTCTTTTCACAAGGCCCCATTTGGTCCACTGCAGCGGTCGTAAGTGACGACGCACTGGACACTTGAACACCACTTCGCCACCACCGAGAGGGGGCGCACCTGAGACAAGTAAATATTTAAAATATTTAGCCAATTTCAATAATTAAAAAACATTATGAAAATTTGGATTGTTCAAACGAAATCAAATTTAAATGAAGGATGTCTTGATAAGGCCTGTGTGAGTAGGTGAAATAATTTTATTTCAATTTCATGATGGTGGTCTTTGTATTTTCATGTTAATTTTAAGCAGTCTTGCATCAATTTCTTTGTCCATTTGTCCATACAGTATTTTGCAAGTGGAAGTGGTTGACTACACCATCATCCACATCCACATAAATGTGAAGATTGTATTATCAAAACAGCAGTATAGTACGATCAAGAGTATACATATTTCTACAATTAACTTCCAAATAATATTAGGGAAATCTTATATCTTTAAATGAGCAATTCTTGTATATAATATAATTGGAATCTCGGAATTGGCTCCAACAATTTTCATAAAATTTAGTATATAGGGGGTTTCGAGGGTGATAAATAGATCTAGCTAGGAATCATTTTTAGAAAATGTCATCCAGATATTGATTATTAACAGATACAAAATAGTATTGTCTTAGATTTAAAAAAAACAAAAAAAAAAAAGAGAAAAAAAAAAGATAAGAAAAAAAAAGAAAAAAAGATAAAAAAGAAAAAGAAAAAAGAAAAAAAGTTACAAAATAACTTTAAACTTTTTTTTAAGAAAGCATATTATAAAATTTCAGACTATCTTGGATGAAAATGCTTGGAATTAAGTCACTCTAATACAACACACTAAACAAACAAAATGTAATAGATATAACTTCAACAAAAAAGAAAAAAGTCAACTGAGTTTTTTGGCACTGTGTCTCAGTAGTTGCCAGTCACTATACAGTAGGAAAAGAAATTGGACTATTTTTATGTAAACTTGCATCTCAAAGAAATAAAGCATATTTTCATTTTCAGACTGATATTGTATCTAAGGACTGAGATTAACAGGAGTTAGCAACACTAAAGAAGAGTTTAACCCCCCAAATCCATGCCTATGATGAGTGCTAACCAAACACAACACATTAAAATATAAAAAATTCAAAAATTTTACATACCTCTTCTAACAACTTTAAGTTCTAATCCATCGTCAACTAATATAAACTTGAGAAGCACAGGTAATGCGGCTGTCTTGATCTTGTCTACTGACACATCTAGATCACTGTGGGTCACTCCTTGTAATACTGCATTCATAGGCTCTTTGCAAAATGGACCCAATGCTAGCAGGACTTCTAAATAGTAGCCTAAAAATTAAATACTATATTATTTTCAGTGTTTCAGTGGTAAGTAAGGTATATAATAGGTAAGCCTTTGCTTAATAACTGTGAGGTCTCAGGTCTGATCCTAAATAATCTAATATAATCTACTTATAGAATCTTAGTCACAACTCAAAATTTAGAATCGTGCCCAATGAACGGCAGTAGCCTCACCCCTTATTACATATGTGGCCCAAAACATAGCCAGCGAAAAGTGAGTCGATCTTTTTATATAGTTGAGAGAGAACCCATGCTTAGTAGTAGTAAGACACTTGTTATTTTAATTTTTGTATTAAATTATTTTATTTTTTGTTTAATAGTCTGTAGTGGTAAAAAAGATTCATTCATTACTAGAATATGAAAAAATCTATAAAAAATTTCCTTAAAAACAATTCAGTGGTAATATAAAGAAGGGTTGAAGCATTTGACTTTGTTTACTTACATAATTTACTTTATTAAATGTCTGTGTTTTATAGAACAGCTGTGCTTAAAGTCAACTATGGTAATTTTCTTTTAATTAAAGAAATAATAACCATACTAACCTATACCTCTCTGAGTGCTACAACTGTGGGTAACTTGTCCTCCTACCAATATTCCAGGCTGGAAGTACACTGAAGTACCAGTCTCACTTAACTCCACCCTCGTGCCGTTCGTCACTTTATCCAACAAACGTATTAAACTGACTTCGTACTCCCGAAGACCTGGGTCATCATGCGTACTTCGTATGTCTTCTATCTTAACTGCGCGTCCACTTAATGTGGAAAGAAGCAGTCGCTGTCGAAAGAAATTACTACCCTTGTATTTGAGAATGTCGTTTTCTAGAACTGCTGGCATTTTGTTTAGTGTTTTTTGGAAAATTAGAATGTAAACATTTGCATGACTGTAAACACGTGTAACTGACAGTGACAGCTATGAGCTAAATACTGACATTACTGACAATGTGTAAAGTAAAGTCTTGACGACAGCGATAATATGCCGAAGGTTGACAGAGTTAATAATATTTTGGAAATGGCAGTATGATATAAGGCTAGGACTATAAGCTTTCAGAATCCTAGGATCCAAAAAACAGAAACAGAAAAACGAAAAACAGTTGCTTGCTTCCGGGGAAGATTCCGGATTAGAAGACCTCTGATTCTTTTAATATGACGTGAAAAAAATTTAAATCAATGTTCCAGAGTCTGGTTAAAACTGGGCTCGTCCAATGCTGTTTTTTTTCGTTCCCGTAACTCGGATGCTTATAGCCTGACCTTTGTTGTTGCTGACATATAAACAGATTGTGTCTTCCGTCAACTGTCAGTCAACATGACATTTACCAAACCAAAACAAACGTGCGTGGTGTGGTGGTATGGTTCTCTGATTTATTGAAAAAGTTAGGTAAATAAAAACGTAAATTTCTAAATACGGGCTACTTTAAGAATGAAGGTATCAGTTGGTGACGTAGTTTTACCAGGCGATCAATGCGAAGAGATCGCAGCTCTAGGAGAAAAAAACAAAGTTATCCTCGGACCAGGATTGCGGAAAGAAGTCGATGGGATCTTCATTACAAAGGCTGGAACGCTCAAAAAGCGAGCGCCTAACACATACTGGATTGATAACTATCAAAAGCGCTATATACCGTCACGGGGAGAGAACGTGATAGGCATTGTCATCCAAAAAGCGGGAGACATATTTCGAGTAGACGTCGGTGGCAGTTGCCCAGCTTCTTTATCATACCTCTCGTTTGAAGGTGCTACGAAGAAAAACCGGCCAAAAGTACAGATTGGTGACGTTGTTTACGCTAAAATGCTGATAGCTAGTAAAGATATGGAGCCTGAATTAGTTTGTGTAGACTCACATGGTAAAAAAGGGCGACTAGGAGTACTAGAAGATGGTTTCGTGTTTAAATGCTCACTAAACCTCATTAGAAAAATTTTGAATCCGGAATGCCCTTTAATTCCATCTTTGAAAAACCAGTGGCCGTTTGAAATAGCTGCTGGAATGAATGGACGCATTTGGATAAAAGCAAACTCAGCAAGAGAAACAATTGCTTTAGGAAATGCAATTTTAGGATCAGAATATTTAAGTAGTGATGAGATTAAAAGTATGTGCAAAAATATAGCTAACATACTAGCTGGACATGTTTCATGAGATAATACATTGTTTCAGAAATCTGAATTCTTAAATTTACGTGAATATCACTCATTGAAATAAAACTATACATTTTATAACAAATTTTATTGTGGTTTACTGTAGTTTTTATATCCCAACATTTCAAAGACCATGGTCATGGGTAGTCTGAGGTATTTGACATCCCATCTTGTCACAATTAATACTTACAACTCATATACATAAGTTTTGGTACAAGTAAATTAACTACCAGGTTGATTTATCCAATCTAAGCACAGGCATGCTTGATAGTATCCACTTGTCTTTGCATTTTAGCCCATTTTAGTGTCTTACTGCTGGGTCTTCTCTCAAGCAACATACAAGTTAAGAGAGTTAAGGCCTTAATCCACACACGCTGTTCAAGTGCAGGTTGGATGTCACATGTCCTAGAATGATTAGTTCTTAGATATGCCAGTTTCCCTTATGGTGTTTTCATACACCGATATTGACCTTGTCTTTATCAGCTTGAGTCAAAGTACCAGCAAACCTAGCTTGGTTCGGGAGCAATAAGATCAAACTACTTACTGGAATCTTTTATGTAGAAACTAACTTTCCTTCACAGCTCCCCCTCATTTTATATGGTGCCCTGATATAACCTAGACTTATAGCCTTCCTCAATAAACAGGTTATTTGACAGTGCAAGAATTTTTCAGATTAGTCCAGTAGTTCCTGAGATTAGTGTATTCAACAAAACAAACTTCTCAGCTTTATAATAATTGTATAGATACCGAAGGGAAACTTTTAGAAAGCCAGCAACTTGATACTTTGTAAAAATTGTTTGGTATTCAATTTCTGTAGAAAACAAACAAGGAATGGGTAAAATTAGCATACTAGACTATCTGAAATCTAAATATTATAAATAAAACAACAAGAACAGTGATTGGAAATTTATTTTGGCAAATGCAACTAACCTAATCATTTCAAATTTCAATACATAATGTAAGACTACATCCTTTCAATCTTGCCTGTATTTTTATTTATAAATATAAGTTATATGGTGAGAAATGCCATGTGTAATGCTGAGTTTAGACTGTTAAACCAATTTGTTCCACTGTAAACTTACAGCCTTATTCTTAAAAAAGTTATGACTCTTTAGTTAATATAGACTGTCTCTTTCTTACTAGTATAATTTCAAGATGACAGACAAAGATGAATAAATTATAAACATATTTTAGCTAATATGTTAATATGTTGACACATTATAGAATCTCAACATCGGGTCGGCCATCAGGCAGGCCATCTGATCCCAAACTACGCAGACTGATATAGGTACTGCATATATTACTTTTCTTATGAACGTATATGCTTAAATATAAATAGTTACACCTAGAGTCAATACAAACACGCATAAATTTGGGATCTATAATTATACCCTTGCAATCAATTCAACTATTATAGTTTGACGAACGTCAAAGCGTCAGCAATCGTCAAAGAGCGGCCCGCAGGCCGCATGCGGCCTGTGAGCGATATTTCTGCGGCCCGCGACTAAGCGAAAGCTAAGTTTGTCGTCTGTTATTTTCGTTAATACCAACCAGAAAAAGGATTGAAAGTAATTGCAATATTATATGATTGTTAGGTGGTTCACCAGTTTTGAATTTTCGTTGTTATTTTTATTACCACATAACTAGACTTTCTACAGCAAAGTGCTTGTGCGGCCCGAAGTAATACCTCACATTATCCTAAGGCCCTTATCCAGAAAAGTGTGACGACCACTGAACTATATGGGTCCAATTATTATTTCATTTAATGAAACACAAATGAACAGTCTAAACTCTGCGTAAGATGATGATGATTATACATTACAACAGTGTCACATGACAAGAACAATTCTTTATAACAATAATTTAATAAACAAAATGATGAGTTGATGTTTTTTTATTGTTTTTAAAATTTTCCTCAGCTAATTGATAATTTGGTGATGCAAACGAGTTTAGAAATGATTTAGTAATATTTAATCTACAACGAATTGATGCTTGTGTGATATTTTTTAGGTTTAAGATTATACACTACAAATGATTCGGAGACAATGTTGAGGTGTGCTCACTCTTACAGCAGAAACCAGCAACATATTACAGTACCCATATTACGAGTTTACTATGCTTGCTTACCGAGTATAGTATATAATATCCGTTTTGTGTGGATTGTTTTATTTACATAATAGAGGTGCTATCAAACAAATAGTATAATATAATACACTAGCTATAGCGCCTCTAGTGACAACTATATGTAACTAAAACAATCCATACAAAACAGATAGTTTAATATACTCTGCAATGAGGACAGTAAACACATACTGCAGCTCACATAAAATTGCTTTACGTGGGTCACGTAAGTTTAGTGTTGATTATCATGTTGCGAAATAAAATATCTCCTTGTGTATTCATGGCATTAACACTATAAATAGCCCTTAATTTTCTCTCCATTCATTTTTAAACTCGCATTGCTCATCGCCTATCAGGCTAGTCTAACAATAAGCCTCTTAGCAACTTTATAAGAAACTGGTAACTTTAAAATGGATAAAAACAGATGTACTTATAGTTTTAATAGTAACTATTTAGTTTTAACCTCAACAACCTACGAAAAGGAATGTTATACAATTTTATTTACAAAACATTTTCACTGATTGTAGATAACGAGATATCTCGAGATGTGATGGCGAACTCTACATTACAGCTCATTAAACAGTCTTTCCTGTGCCCTTAGTACGAGTTGTCCATATGACAAAAAATTCGATTTAGTATTAATATTGTACGTATATAAATAATAACTTGATGATAACTATTGTATGTTGTATCATATGTAATAGGATTTTAACAGGTTCATGATGAATTCGAATGTATTTTTCGTATTGACGAACTCCTACTAGGTACGAACATGATCTCCTATCGATCATGTTGTCCATCTGTGAAATAATTTGTGCACACAATTGAAAACTAAAGTCAGCTCGCATTGGCTGCCTTGGCTGACACACTTAAACTATTATTTCCATGATTTTTGTTTGAATAAAACTTTAATTATTAGTATTATTACTTAGGAATTTTTGAACCAAAGCTTATTAATGTTTAGCAGTAGATAATTCAGAACATTGTAGTGAAACCTTTGTATTGAGAATAGTAAAAGTTAATAAACTATCGACATGCTCGAAATATCTCAAAATCCATAGTCACTTACATGAAATTAACAGTATTACACTATGTTACACCAAATAAATTCGTATATCGTCCCATGGGGGGATTGCAATAAAAATGTCAAGGAAATCCTGTAAAACAATGAAGAAGGTATTAAATGTCAACTCTTAGCCTAATTTAGATGTGGATAGTACCATAATTTTAATATTCAATGCACTGATCTTTGCTTCTAATGTTTAAATAACATCAAGGTCTTGATGACAGTATAGTAGGTACACTACACAAATTACAATTATAAATTAATATTTTAATAGTATTGCACTTATTAATATTTACAAAAACCCAACGCGTCTAAAATTTGAAGGTATAAGCAGATTTGAGAGCGCTGAAGATATCTAAGCACTTTTGGGGATGCCTTCGGCGATACATGAACCTTGGGCCTAAAGTGGCAGCTGGGTAGGCCATACCATCGATTTGATCCCGCATAATTTTAATCGGAAAAATAAAAGGAGTTAGAAAGTTAGATTGTCTACTTCCTTCCAGACAAAGCGGGAGACAGCATAGAAAAAAGAGAAGTTTAAATTGATTCATCAAAATAAAGTAAGCACCATGGGTAATGTAATCAAGAGGACCTATTATAGCCGGTTCCAACAAGATTCGTATAATATACCGCCCTAGACAATGCTTGCAGGTACAATGTCGATCATAATCTTACGTTCATAATGCCAAAGAACTACACTCCCACAAGATTTAACTGTTTATACTGACTGTCAGAAGAACAGATACAGGCTTAGGTAGACTAAAAGTCTAGTAGGAGTTACTACTGGTATGTAATGGCTAAACATACACTAGAGAACATGTTACAAACACTCCATCTCTCACTCAGGGATGAGTAGAATGAGACAGACTGTGCTCGCAACATTTTAGTTACACATCACGCATAACTGGTGCATTAATGTGACATTAAGCTTGCTACAAAGAGCCTTTACAGACCTAGGTAGATGCCTAGTATTAAATTTGAATTATACCTATCCATGTTTTAAGTAGTATAATAAATACCAAAGATCAGTGCACAAACGTTGGACGATCACAGCAAACTCGTAACACTGTACACTATATACATACTATCAACAAAGCAGTCATTTTCAGGATTTTTTTTATGTATTTTTTTATTTTATTTTTAATCATTACTTTATGAAAATATAATTTATTCTATCGATTAATCAGAGATCAAGATTGTATACTTACAATAGAATTTATTAACATATTTTACATTTAAGTATTTAAAAACGCTAAGTAGTTAAAACCCGTCTGTTTATAATTTATTTTATAGTGAAGAAGAGCCAAGCTATAGTACAGCAGCTAAATAATGGCCATCAACACACTCTGGTAACAAGTATAAACAAACATGTAAGTATAAACATGTTATGCAAGTATATTTGCTAAGTAACAGCGCATTCATCAAGCGTAAAGATGTCATTTGTAAAAGAGGATGTTTCATAACCTCTCCACTAGTGGCGATGTACATTTTCTTCATACAAAGGGCATACTTGCACTCGCGGTTAAATAAAATGCGTCGTCACGTTGGAGACTAAAGTAATAGTAAGCAAAATGTGGCCAATATTTAGATGGTTGTACAGCGAAAAGGTGTGCCCGATTGGCACCTTTTTGATAACTTGATTATGTTTTAATACGTATTTTATTTTTCTTCACATTGTCTATTTTTCGATATTATTTTGTTTTTCTTGGATTTTTGAAGTCATTAAAAATAACGTTTACTTACGCAAAGTTGGGTTTGATTTAAAATATCTCCAAATTTAGATAGTAATCCATCCATTTGGCAATAATATGATTGTCAAATACGATTTGACTATTTGACATTTTTTAATACAAAGGTGACACATGGCAGAGCCACGTTGTATTGCAACGACTGATTGAATTTTATTACATTTTAAATTTTAACATAGAATGATGTTTAAGCTGCAATATATAAATTTTAAAACTAGTTAAATTTAGAGAGTTTTGTAATACAATAAACTCGCCTCATTTTCTGTTTTAACACTTTAAACACTTAGGAGGTATTGCAGCTTTACCTTTAAGGACTAATTTTATAAATCGTATAATGCATCTAAAGGTTCTATATAATATGATTTGCTTTGTCTAATCATACTGTAGCGAATCTTTACATGCATTTTAAGTATTAGGAATGAGGCCATATTCAACAAATGTCTCATTTAGTCACAATGTATTTGACAAAACGTGATCATAGGCTTGCTTGCTCAACAATGGGAGGATAAATTATGACGTTTTAAAACTAATTTAACCTTTATATTAACTACGATAAAATTGAATTTTGACTACTTAAGAAAGATTTTAATCTCCTGTTAGTGATATATTTCTATAATGACCTAAAATATCTGAAGCATTGTAATTTTATTTTTTATATTCAACTAATAATTTGAATCTTAATTTTTCCATCATATTGTCCTCCCATATAAATAAACTTTTAGGTATCCTAAACTAACAACACTTTGGGTATTGATAAATTAGTACAGATCGCAAATTGGTATTATTTGCCGATGCCCATTGTTCTATTAGTTCAACTGTTACTTAATTTAAAATGCCGTACATTCATAGATGGCATTCTTTGATAACCACATTTTTCATAGCATTTGCGCTAAAGTAAACGAGTTACTTAACGTGGTCATACCTTACCAACAGCTTGACGACAGGATACAGTTCACGACGTACACTCCGAACGGAAACAAACACGTATAGACGACACACAAATTTGCACCAACCGGGTTGTGAACTGACTAACACGCTTAGTTACAATCGTCGCTATTCCCGGTTCGGTACTCGTTATGATCACTCTCGGTCTCAGACCCATACGCTCGAATTGCGTCACCGAACGATTCCTCGATATCCTCTGCGGGTTCCGCACACTCCGCCGAGTCAAATGTAAATACTTCTTCCGCCCCGAACGATGGAAACTAAGATTATTATTCCGATAACGTAAATTATTTGGAAATTTAATGTTATGCCGTATCTTCGATCTTCGGTGCTCGATCTTGTGCTGCCGCACGTTGAGCTGGAGTGGAGGTAAAGGTGTAGGTGCAGGTGTAGCCAGGACAGTGTCGGCTGGGCAGCGGAACAGTGCGTCTCAGAACACGGAGTCGGCAGAGCGAGACAGGTGCACCGGGTGCGAGGGAGAGCGCGCGAGACGCTTGCGCGGCAGCTTCTGCAGTGTGCTGAGCAGGGCGGGGAACTCGGGACGTTCTGATGCTCGGTATGACCAGCATAGCATTAGAATGTCCTGGAAACGAAATAAATAGATAATAAATACTATGTTCTATTTATGTCATACATAGAAAATCACCGCCTTGACATAGGGGCTAAAACGCTCGGCAAACTTACGTCGTACCAATACTTTTCATCCCAGTACAAGCTAATTTTAATTAGTTCGTTCCAAGATAAGAACTTAAATGAACCAATTAAAGTTAGAACCAATCAAAGTTAGCTATCTTGCCTGATATCCCACAACTTTAGACAGTTACAATTTCATAGAATATTCGAATAAAATGGTATCTAGTCGATAGGGAATAGTACACTTAAACAGCTCAATTCAGCCTTTGTCCATAGAAAACATTAGTTTCTTCAGTCCAAAATACGTAAGCATCCTTTTAACTGCGAAAATCTGAACAGATACGTACAACACTGATGTTATTAATTTACAAAAGTAAAATTGCTATGAGTAAGTGCAGTTAGTCCCTTAAATTATTATCTGCAACATCAACCGACATACCGTGAGTACAGGAAAATTAAACATATACTTATATATTTAATATATACTTATATACTTAATTGTAAAAAATCGCAGTCTGTACATAAAATACAGATATAATATATTCTAATATTATTTCAGACATAAATGGCAGGTTATGTCTTCAATCAATTTCACTTTTGTACAAGTAAGATAAATAGGACAGAAAATGATAATAGGTAAAAGCATACCTTAATGTCTCTAGATGCTTGCATGTTGGCGAGAGAGGGTTTCATCCCCTTCCCCACTTGCCAGATGATAGCTTCGGGCGGCTGGCTCTTGAAGGGATATTCGCCACACAGCAGCTCATACCAAACAGTGCTATAAACGATATAGGTATTGTATATTGTATTGGACGGGCCGGTGGCGTGGTCGGTAAGATACTTGCTTTTCACGCCGCAGGTCGTGGGTTCGATTCCCACCCGAGATAAACATTAGTGATGAACATTTGTGTTTGTGTCGAGTCTGGGTGTAAATATCTATTATAAGTATATATTTAAAAAAGAAACGTATTATATGTATAGTATATACCAGTTATCTGGTTTCCATAACACAAGCTCTGCTTAGCTTGGGGCCAGATGACCGTGTGTGTTAATGTCCCAGAATATTTATTTATTTATATAGAGCAAAGTCACGCCAATACATCTTTGTGTGAATTGTTTCATCACCGCTGCTCAATATCGGTGAAGGAAAACATCGTGAGGTGACTTCCACCAACCCGCACTTGGCCAGTGTGTGTGGACTAAGGCCTTAACTCTCTCAACTCGTAAGATAGTTGAGAAAAGACCCTTGCCCAGCAGTGGGACATTAAAAAGGGTTGAAGTGTTATAGAACAAAATACTTATCCCCGTATTCATTATGGTTTTGTAAGCTCATTATAGCTAAAATAGGTTTATAATTCTTTTGTCTCTGTCTGTCATCTTGATATTTGTAGAAATAAGAAAGAGACACAGACCATTTTAACTACAGAGTCTTATTAGATTTTTATGAATAAGACCGTAAAATACAACAGCTGTAGATTTACAGGCTAAAGGCTCGCTAAAATACGATTAGACAAAGGAAATCTTACTATAGAGAACCTTTAGGTGCGTTATAAGTTTTTAGTATTTAGGGTGAAAGGAACAGCCCTCCACAAACTGAAAGGGTGCATTCAGCTCCTTAATTAAAATCATGGAAAGAGCAGATTTTTTTTCGAATCTATTTAAAAAAATTGTTGTTAATTTTGCTTTATTCCCATTTACAATTAGTACTCCGTACGCAGCATTCGATTTGAATGAAAGAAAACCGAAATAAAACATCTATCAATAAGCATTAGTTTAAATGGAATGATAATTGAAATGACGTGACGCGAGAGCGTTTGGTGGTTAGGACTAACCCCGTAGGGGAAAGGTTGGCCGTTCTCCGTTAGGGTTTTCGTAAGGTTACATTTCGTGTAAGTTAACAAAGCACGATTATTTGACACCCATAAACTAATTTCATGTACCGATCGTCTCAGTATGATGTACTGATTACACCCTATCAATTTGTGGAGGGCGGTCTTTTACACCCGGTATAATTCACGCAAAGTGAGGGTGTCTCAATGCGTTACCTTTGTTTGAGAAAATATAGTCGATGAGACAGCATGTGGCGTGGCCGGCTGACATCCGCAGAGACTACACACACACACACACATACCCGAACGCGTAGACGTCGGTGGCCTTGGAGAAGGGCAGCCGCAGCGAGGCGCACGGCGCCAGCGCGCGGCACAGCTCGGGCGACAGGTAGCACAGCCAGCCCGCCGGCATGCCCAGCCGGCAGCCGCGGAGACTGGGGATTGGAATCAGACATATGGCATCGATACGATCCCGTACACTAATCAAACCGCGCTGTCTAATTTTTAGACAGCGCGTGAAAAATCAAACTAATTTAAATCTAGAGCTATACTTTGTTTTATAAAAAAGTAAAAAACATATCGTTAAAACCCAGTAAAGTGTTTTTCACTAAAGCATACTGTTTTTTTTTTGTATAAGATGTTAACTAATAATTAACCTATCTTTGACGAAGTACTTGATATCGAAACATATAGAGCGATTCTAATTTTTGACTACGAGAAAGTAATCTATTGATAATTCATTAATTTAAACAAAATTATAAAAATAAATATTTGTTTGTTTGTTTCTTACGATTTAACTTAAAAACCACAATAAAATATCGTTTTGTCAAATGAATACTCAATCTATTTGATGACGACGTGTCCGCTATATGGTTCATAAAAAATGCACCGCACGGACAGCAAACTAAATAATTTACGCTCAATTCTAATTACTGATCTCTAAAGTATTAGCTTATTTAAAAAAAATACTTGACTATTATTCACAGAATATATTAAACAACCGCTTTAATTTGATCTAGTCTGTTACTATGGATAGCTCTAAGATCGTAACACTTACTTGTTGCCGAAGCACAATTTGGTGACACTGAACAGTCCAAAGTCTGTGATCACCACTTTTCCGTTCTCCAGGAATATATTCTTGGTCTTCAAGTCTTTGTGGATGATGCCTCGCGCGTGCAGGTACCCCATACCCTATACAGAAGTAAAAAATAACAATAATGCCAAATCTAATAAGATAAGATAAGATAAGATAGTCTTTATTTGTTTATAATAATCTTCTAAACTTGCTTCTCGCTGTATTAAGACTACGGCAACTCATTTACTGACTAACTACCGACGATTTTGGGGGCCGAGTCACCTTCGTCCGTGGGTGTACACCTTTAATTGAATCCCCACACGTGGTCCCCGGTTAGTGCGAATCAGGTGACAATCAACTGGGACAAAGCCGCACCGCCAAGCGGCCTTGCCGTGTTCCGGTGCGATGTCTGGTGACACCATGCAGAGAGGGTGGGTCGGAGTGATTGCTCCTTTATGGGAGGCTCATTGCACTTTCACCTGCTCACCGATAATCATTCGTAATCAGGAGTGAATCGGTATACTGGGCTGGCGCGTTCCATCGTAGATCATTGCATAACATCAGGCAACATTTAGTCAAGCGCCAGCCTATCGAAGAATAAAAAAAAGATTGCCACAAGTGCACACTCTAATCCCTTCACTCTCAGAATGATCACACCACTAACTTTCTAAATACATACTAGTGGCAGTAATTGGAAGATTATTATTATTGGTCCAGCGTGTGACTTAATCCCACGACGACGCGCAACGGCTAAGACAACACAAGGCAGACAAAATTAAAACCAGCACAACAGAACAAAATGTGACTGCTATTAAAGCAGTTGACATTGTCAAAAGTTTTAAGCTCTAACACTAAAGAACGAACGAAAAAGCCTTTTGGCTTCGGCCAGAAATCGACCCTCGGACTTTACAGACCTGTGATATCTGCTGCGCGACTAGAACACTCTTGTTAGCAGTGAACTTGTCCTTCCTGAGGTGGATGTGTGTGTATAACGTCATGCCCTTGCACAGTGACGTCACTATGGCCAGTCTGGGCGGCTTCATACACGCGCCCATGAACAGCACTAGATTCTCGTGACGGGTTTTCCTAAATGTCGCCACCTAATGAACGAAGAATATAATATGAAGATTATATCACAAGACAGTGCTCACGTCTGTATTAGATATCCGAAAGTGTAGGCAGAGGTCAAAATCACACACATTTCGTCTGCTATGTAGGTATGTCTGTTCGTATAGATCCCATACATAACAGAGGGTGAGCCTATTGCCGTTCATCGGACACTTCAAGCTACTAATCAATTTTTTAAATATATAGGCAAAGTAGTTTTGCTCCACCCGGTAATCGAAACCGGGATCTCTTGGTTTAACTAAGCGAACACGCACGTTTATTATTGGATTAACAGTGCAGTTTATGAATATAATCGTTATGTATTTTGACAGTACGGCCCAATGCTGATGCGGATCCAGGATATTATTTAGGACGGGATAACTCATAGCTCATTTCACTTAATAAGCTAACTAATCTACTCAGATATATATAAAAAAAAATAGAAAGTTATTTTTTCCTTAAGATCCACGCTTGAACTAATGATGTTTGTAAGAAAAGTAATTGTGTGAAAACGATGTTGTCCGCGTGGTATTACTTTAAAACGTATACGATGTGTTATTCCGGACTATAACCTATATTTGTGCTAAATTTCACCCAAATCCCTTTAGTAGTTTTTTTAAGAAACTTTTAGTTTTTTGTCCAGTACAGACATAGATACAAACTTTTTCATGTATTGTTATTATGTTTTGGTTTTACTTTGTAATTTATCAAAGTTTTATATTAATAGAAAAAGAAGAATACCTCGTGTTTGAATGTGTCGAGCGGCGCATGGTCGGAGAGCGAGTGCACGGTGAGCAGCTTGACCGCGACGGCGCCGTGCCACGAGCCGCGGTACACTGCACCGAACCGGCCCGTGCCGATCACTTCGAACAGCTTCAGCTCGTCGTACGGAATGTCCCACTCCTTCATCGATAACTGGATAACATACACAAAGATTTAAGAGAGGCTTACTCGATTAGCTTCCTAAGAAAGAGTACTCTAGTCACTCAGCACTTACTACTGTATACCTTGACAGTATAGTCACAACGGAACATAATTACCACTTCCAACCGAAGCGTACCTCTCTTATACCCTTCGGTTGTCAAAATGTTCCTTGTATATTTTTATTCTGAAATAGACCTGCGCTTGACCACAACTTGCCTGATGTGAAGCAGTCTACGACGGGACGCGCCTGCCCACTATACCGATTCATTCGTAGTTACGAATGTATTTCGGTGTGGAAAAAAAAAACAAGGAACATTATGACAACCGAAGGGTATAAGAGAGGTACGCTTTTTTAGTAAAATTATTCCTTACTTCTTGGTAAAAGAGAATCGTCGATTTGTATGGTAGGAGATTTAACTGAATGGCTTTCCCATTAATCGTGTTGTTAAAATGATTGTAAGTTTCATAGTGTTTGAAATTGCTGTCTAGTAGCTTATTTAAATGCTTTAAAACGTTTGGTTAGTTCAGACATTTGCTTTTGTTATTTTTTATAACTTTCAGTGTCAAAACAGCTGTTGGTTGTGTTCTTAGATGTAATTACATCTAAAGATATAGTACCGAGCGAGTGACGCTTCAGAGTTTTAGGTAATATATGTAACTAACTTCCCAGCAGCGGTTCCGCCCACGAAAACTATATTTTTATCGTGCACAGCAGTAGGTTAAAAAGCAATCTAGCTAAAATAGCCTTCCTAAATAAATTAGCTATCTAGAATCGGAATAGAATAATCGGAGTAGTGTTTAATTTTGTGTTACTAAACCCTATCCTGATCATAATAAACAAAACAAAAAAAGAATTATCCATTTTTTTTATTGTTTCGGGATAACTAACAATTGTGCAATAAAGTATTACCTAAACATAAAGAATATATAACAATTTAGTTAATTACACAACCAGCACCGTTATGCACAAACTAGCCGTAATGTTTTAAAGAACAAGCAAGCTAGATACCTACATGTAAAGTATAATAACACACAACTAGAAGTCATTTAAGGTACAACTTGCAATACAGTCAGCAATACTTTTCTTAAATTGAGTAGGTGTCAAAGCAAAGTCTGTTTCAGTAAAGTTTTCGTTATAGCTTTTCATTATTCGCCATTTCGGTGCGGTTTATATGTTATAATAAGCGTACATTCATTTCAGCGATTCATTCTAGTTTATGATTACCTAGCAACCGCCTTCTGTCTTCTCTATGGCTAACTCTGTCTATTGGTAAAAACCGCATGAAAATCTGTTCAGTAGTTTTTGAGTTCATCGCGAAGAGACAGCGGAAGCGACTTAATTTTATACTAAAGATGACAAATTTTCGATTTACAATTTCTAGATCTTTGTGGCCTCAATAGACAATATGCAATCTATAATCTTCAATTTGGAAACCAAAAAATTTAAACTTACTTCTTCAAACAAACGACGTCTTCGTAAAAATAACGACATTTTATCCTAATTTGTATTTGTAAACACTCAAAAATTACAACTTTAAACCACTAAATAGTTTATTAATTAATAAAAAATATATTTAATTGACTAGCAGCGTATTGAAACACAAAAATATACTTTACACTCCACTAAAGTATTTGTAGTAGCAAAGCTTTGTTAATAATGTACTGTCTCTCGTTATCTGGGGCGGCCGCCCTCGCTATCACAATGTAGGGTGACTAATGCACTTATTATTACTACGGATTTTGTATCGGATTCTGTTGGTAGGGGATATTACACTGTTCGATGTTCGATGGGTCGTAGTTATCGATTCATTTAATAAAATAGTGCATGTGTAATACAGGTGTATTATCCGACAGTGTAGGCAGAGATGAATATCTGCATTTTGGTGGCTATGTTTAGATTAGACCTAAAGAAACCAGAGATTCTACAAGTCATTCATTACTAATAATCGACGGGCCGCCGGTGGCGTGGTCGGTAAGATACTTGCTTTTCGCGCCGCAGGTCGTGGGTTCGATTCCCACCCGAGACAAACATTTGTGATGAACATTTGTGTTTGTGTCGAGTCTGGGTGTAAATTTCTATTATAAGTATATATTTACAAAAGAAAAGTATTATATGTATAGTATATACCAGTTATCTGGTTTCCATAACACAAGCTCTGCTTAGCTTGGGACCAGATGACCGTGTGTGTTAATGTCCCAGAATATTTATTTTATTTTAATCATTAATAATGTGAAGTCAGAAAATAATTAGCATTAAGTATCAATGGCGAATGGTGGAAGTCCAAAAAAGGGAAGCTGGAGCAAAAAAGTTCACGGAACGCAACTTAAATAATAATGTTAGGTTAGGTTAAGTAATAATTGTGATTAATATTTTTGGACGTCAAACACCTCAGTCCACCCGTGAACATGAAGTCTGAAAACTATGAAACCGCGATAAAATCCCTTTAAAAAGTAGTTTTATTTCAAAAAAGTTCTTACTTAAGAAAACAATGTCTCTCCAATACCGTGACCGATCGTTTTTACACTGGATGCTTTACTTATTTTTGTTGCTGTTTAAAACTTTTAGGCGTTACATTATTTATTATTAAGTATGTCTGATGTTGACCATTTACATAAGGGAAGCCGATGGAAATCGGCCTTTATGTAAATGTAAACAGGCACTGGCTACTTTACTCACACCCAAACACAACCAAAAGCTTTCGAATGAATGAATTGGCTTGTTGCCGTAGTGGTTAATGACCCAATTACTGTTATTAAAATTGATAACATGATTCTTAAGAACAAATCTTTTTGTCTTATAGTTTCACCTTCCTATACTGACCGACCTTAATGGGCTAGCCTGTATAAGCATAAAAGAGCACCAATTCCTCGCCACCCTCACAATATGATATCACCCGACATCACACCGGGTTGTCTGTTGGGTGGTCACTAACCACAGCCGAAACCTACCACCAGTATATTGTTACCAGATTTATTAGTATTATTCTAGTATATTAGTATATAACTCACGCTGTTCTGCCGCGGCCACCGGTCATCGTTCTTGTTGGACATGTCGAGTGAGTCACCGCGCTGACACCCGCTGCTGTCTGTGGAGCCCGACCCTGACAGGGACAAGCACGCTGAACTCTCGCCTACACACAATTACGATGATTGCACGGTAGACACATATATAACATCACGCCTACATTTGCCGATGGAGTAGACTGACGAGAATATCACTCACTTATCGCCGGCTATGCTTAGGTCTAATACGTAATAGGGGGCGAAGTTATTCCCGTTAATCGGGCAAACATAGAAAGAAAGAAAAGAAAGAAAGAAAGAAAAGAAAGAAAGAAAGAAAGAAAGAAAGAAAGAAAGAAAGAAAGAAAGATAAAACATTTATTTGACAAAGACAGGACACACAGAATCAAATGATAAAAAAAAACACATGGAAAGAGAAAAAAAAATGGAAACAGTAAAAAGAACAAAGAAATAAAAAAACAAAGAGTAAGTGTGACCCATCAGTGTCAAGCAAGGACATTGCTCAGTAAACGCTGTGAGTGCCGACTACATGCGACCCACAGTACTGATTTTCAGCAAAGTCCATATTCCCACAGTGTGACAAGCAACAACATCGACAACACCGAGCTGCAATGTTATTTGCTCTAAGTATATTAGAAAAGTCGCGGTTATTTAAGTGTCATTACAATAATTAAATATGATCTAGCTGATTATAAATAAAATTATTTTATTTATAATCAGCTAGATCATAGAAAAACATTTGATTTGTATAGCTTGCTTTTAAAAAGTTAATTAATTTTTTCATCGTCCTTTATTTATTTTGTCTTTTACTGTACAACACATACATTGTTGATATTATCCAAATGTACAGGTAGGTGAAGTTATCGAAAGAAATGAAAGAATAATGAACATTTTTAGCTATCAAATCATTAACTACATCCAACAGTAGACTGCTATAGGCCGATGATGATGATGAAATCAGAAAAGATTAGAATTTACAACACATACCACTTTTAACGCTCGCTGTTAAATCTTCTTTGATGTCAGGCGGCGCACGCGCAGGCGACTGTACGTTCGAATGATTCGCACTTGTTACCACTGGTTTTAGTTCTGTCAAATAACGTTTTATTATAAGTCAGAGGTAAATAGACACATCATGAATGTTACACCTTTCTTCGGAAATATTTGTGACGTCTAAAATAACTTAAGAATAGAATTTTGTTAAATAACTGACTGCAGGTCGTGGAACACGTCCGCAACGAAGTTATTTACGTCAGTTAACTATAAGTAACTTTAGAGGCTGAGTCACCTTCGTCGGTGGGAGTGCACATTTAATGGGGGAGTGGATTGTTACTCTTTTATAGTTTCTCACCATATGGAGCTTTGTTCCACTGCCACCTTGTCAACGAAAATCATTTGTAATCACAGTATATTAAGCAATCGCGTTTCATCGTAGACTACATCATTGCGTGACATCAGGCAAGCTGTAGTCAAGCTCATGCCTTTTTCAGAATTAAAAAAATAAGCGTGATTTACAAAAAAAAAAAGTAATATGAATGACTGCCCGATCTCGCAAGCACACACATAAGTCAAGACGTCAATCAAGTTTCTACTTACCGGGGAAATGGAACTGGTGTTTAGTGGTGGGTGGGGGTGGGTGTGGATGTGGGTGGTGCGGAGTAGCTGGCGGCGCTAACGCAGGAGATGAGGGCGTGGAGCTGTTGCACGATGATGTGTTCGACGATGAGTCTGGACCACCCTGTAGAACAATACACTATTAATATATCTATATTAATATTATTAAAAACGGATTTTTAAGAGATTCTGCATACATGTAGTTTATTGCCCATAGTTGAGCCAGTTTTTCATACATGTTTGTCCACCGCAAACTAAGTTACGAAAAAGCTAGCCCAACTTAGTCGAAATAACTTAGTTGTGTAGGCCGATTGTAAACTACGTGAACTAAACTAACCACCTCTCTCCCCTAACCTTACCCCTCTACCGTCTTACAATAAGGTTGTATGTACAGTGAGTGATCGTGCGCGGGCATTTAGCTTATTTCTCGGTGGACGGCCGACAATATTTTTAGATTAGCTAAGCTTAGTTCACTGAGTTGTGTTGTTACTTATGGTAGCTAGCGGTGGACAACCAGCTTACAGATACATAAACAGACGACAATAAATAGGGCACCTGGTATTAGTTACTTGAGATACTTCTAGAACATCAAGCGAATGAGATCAATTGCGGAGGTTACCATATTGGTTAGTGGTCAGATTTTGTCGTTAGACAATTCTTTTTTAGCCGACTGGCCACTGGTCAGTGGTCCTGCCACTCATATCTTGACATCAAACCACAACGGAGCATATCCGCAATATTTTCAGCCGGTAAGTCCATCTTCAGACAAAATCAAACATATTAACAATTTGAAAACACCAAAAAGCTTTTCAAAAAATAAAATAGAACACCATAGAGATAAACCACAAAGATAACCCAAACTGTTACACATTTAGAAATCCTAACAGATCTTTTTTAATACTGCAATTAAATTCACGATTTGAAAATGCGAATTACGAAGGATGCAATAAAGCGTAAAAAAAATCTTTATACAGTTATTCACGATGCCATGCTTGCATTCAAAGCCTTATTTAGCCTCACCTCTTCGCTCAAGCGTCTCCAATGAAGCTGAACAGGGAAACGGCGGGTAATATTATGTTCAAGGAAAAAAATACATGTGACATTACAAATGTGGCCCATAAATTATTATTATACATAAAAATGATTTACTGTTTGTATGTCTGAACATGTTAACTGATCATGACTAAATATTTTGACTATTACAGCGGCGCATCGATAATTCCAAAGCATTCATAAACATCTTATAATCACATTATAGTTAACATAGTTGTATAATTCGTTGGTCTTTGTCTGTCATTTTGACATTTATACTAGTAAGAAAGAGTCAAAGTCCATTTTAACTAAAGAGCCTTATAGGATTTTTATGAATAAGACTGTAATAATATTCTATCCTATTGAATTTTACGTTCACAATCTTATTATACTAAATATTATAATATTATTGTTATAAAATCCAAAATTAGTGCTATGTCTTATATTTAAATTTAAAGCAGTAAACTTAAAAATATCAAACAAAGTTAACCTCCCCAGCTTCGCAAGGGTGCAAGATATACTTTAAACAATATATTTGATGATGAAAACCATTGTGTGGTTTACGAGTTAGTGGATATACAGAGAGATGCGAATTACAATATACTATGTAAATAGCCATGGACAGCAGCCTTATGGTCTCAATTACATTTGGTCGTAAATGCGTATTCGATTCCCAATGGAATTCGGAAAAACGACTATACCCTATTCATTTGGACTTAAGACAAAGTTTAAACAAAGAAAATGACGTTTCTCACACCAGTTGATCGATATTAAAGATGGCGGATACAACCCGACCGATGGTTTAATTTAAGATAAGATGCACCCGAATTCGGGCTAGCGACCAAGTGTAATTGCGACTTCAAGCAATAGAATATGTATGTATATGTGTCGGCAATTTTGATTAATCTAAAATGCTTGGCTAGTGTTATATCGGTCATGCAATTAATGAATTTCAAGTACTTCAAAGCACTTAATGCTTTCTAGTTCACTAGGCATCCAATGGGCAGTGTATTTTTGGATTCCGTTTGATATAATTTTAATTACTACAACCTGAACCAGAAAGGCTATTCTATACTTGAAACCAGACATTCTTTAGGTACTTACTCCTGACTATGTGAAGGCAGATTCTAATGTTATCACAAAAATTTCGCGTCACTAACCCTAATCAACTCTTTTTCTGAACTTTCTTTAACCAAATAAAAGATGTGACAAATGAATGACAAATGCCAGTCAAACCTTTAGCTATCGGGAAACATAGATGCCGGCAGCGAATTCCACAATTTGGCAGTTCGCACAATGAAAGTGGAAGCAAAGCGCTTTGTACCCGTGGAATTTCCACCATATAACGGTGGCGCATAGTCTGATGGAAGAACGGGGATGGGGCAATAAGATTGTATAATTCCAACTCACACTCTCCGAAGTGTATCCGGTAAAAGACCGAAAGACTAGCAACTATGCGGCGATGCTCGAGGCTTTGCAATTAAGCCAATTTTTTTTCTTTTTTGCTATTTATTTTTTTGTTACGCGATTACATAAATTGAAGTGGCGTTAATTTCAAGATTAGACGATCTCTACCCGTGTATGTATGTGTTCTAGCATTATTATTATTATATATTATTTTTAAATAATTTTAATCTTTATCAGATTGAGATTTACTTGCTAATTCCATCGATTATAAAAACCCGTTTTTCAAAATAAGCTTAAGTAACCCAATTCTATGTTATTATTGTAAGTATTAACATCATAAGCACCCAATGATGCCAGCGCAAAGAAGCTAAACAAAAAATAACGAACCTTTTTAACTCGCAAAGAAGATAAACAAATGTTTATTTGTACTGCTGATATCTGTTTCGTTTCTGGTTGTAAGTATGTCTGTAAATGGCAAGTGCATGTGTGGACATCACAAAAATAAAACAAAAAAAGAAAATCAAATATAAAAAAGAATGATTTTTAGAAACAAGCTTTTATCTAATACAGCAAACTAAAAGAATTTAGTGCTACATACATTGTTTGACAATACAAAATTAAATGAGTATATCTTGTTCTTCTTAGTCCGATTAATCATCAGACAAGTCCTGTGGTGTCCATCGACTAGATACAACTAGACCCCACTTTGTTCAATTTTGATTTTTATTAACTTTCATTGATTCGTTCAAGTTCTTGTTTTCGAACGAAGCAATCAAAATTAGCTTGTAATCGGATAATACGTAGTGTCAAATACAAAGTAAGGCGAACGGGGGCAGCTTTGTTGTGTCTATTCATATCTGGTCGATGGTGGAGTCGTATTATTGCATTGTCACTGAAGATATAAAAATCGAATGTTAGGATTCTCTATTTCAGCTTCCAAAAAACCCATACACACTTTAAATAAAAGCTTGTTAAATATAGAGAAGAGAACCATCACAAATGTAAATGAATTATTGTCTACAGCGATTTTGTACACTAGTTAATTTAATATGGAGAGTTGCCTCGCACTTCACTACCGAGTCGTAAGCATAATCATTTGTGTAAAGAAATACCTATGTTACTAAAAGGCGTTGTTTTTCCTACCACCCTACCACCTCCCGACATTGTTACTCCTGCGCAGCAGGATCGACAGCGGCGCCGTGAACAGACTCAAGATTTGAACTCAGCCAAGTCCAAGTACACCTAAACTCTCTTGGATCCCGCTTAATCAGAAAGATAATTCTGCCGTGCTAATGGAAAAAGGCGCGTATGACATTTTTTTTGTAATTAAATCATAAACATTGTCAGAATTAGTATCTTTTAGTAATTCCAACTATCTCTAAGGTATACAGCTATAAATTCTAATGCAAGTTGTTAACTGTGGTTATCTATAACTTAATGAACATAACTGTATCATTTCTGTAACGACTAGTGGTTCATAAGTGACTGTGTATAATTTGTTGGTGATCCAAATAAAAAATGAAGTTATACTAACTGAATGGTGCATAGAAGGTTGCTGATGCTGCCGTCTCCGCTGTGTGATGGTGGCGAGGATGCCTCGCCCCGGTACTGGAGACACGTACCCGTAATAACCGCCTGTAACAACAACCATCGAAGTTACCTATCAAACGATCCCACTTTTGATGTAACCGTATAAGCAGCGGTGGTGCAGTGATATACGATTCTTCTTTGAAATAAAGGTCGTACCGTAAATATGTGTTCGATCTCGACCCATACCAACAACTTGTGTGAACTATTTCATTGCTGCCGACAAAATAGCGAAGAAACCAGCATATCTCAAACATTCGAAGATGTGTATCATCCTTGGCCAACATTTATGGATTAAGGCTTAAACAATTTCAACTCTAAACATAGTTGATAGAATATCCGCGTCTAGCAGTGAATCCGATAACTACTTACCATCTTTATGTACTTTTTCTTTAAAAGCGTCCACAAACTCCGGAGGCAGGCCGCACGAAGGGGGCACTTTACTTTCGCAGTCCCTAGAAAAATTACACACAAATTAGCTCAACATTCATAATATTCCGTGACTTGAAATAGCGTTATACAAGATGACACGATGACCTTAAAAATATAATTCCTTGCCTATTCCAACATAATATTCATTTAATTAAATATTCTGTAATTCTACGCCACATTAATAATAATAATATAGTGGGACATTAACACACACGGTCATCTGATCCCAAACTAAGCAGAGTTTGTGTTATGGAAACCAGGTAACTGGTAATATACTACATAATTATGATACTTTTCTTTTGTAAATATATACTTATATATATAGATAATTACACCCAGACACAAGACAAACAGACATATTGAAACAAATGTTTGTCAACAAAGTGAAGCAAATCACTCTCAGGCCATACTTAAATCAGTGGAGACAGGTATGATCAGAGACGATTTTCTTCAGAGTATAGTCATCGAACACTTACATTCTTTGCCCGACAAAAAACAGCACTTGCTATATTTCTATAAAGATATATAACAGTATGGCTGAATGTTTGTTACTGTTTCGTCATTTCTAATGGTGACATTTTTGGCCATGTTGTAGATTAAGTCACTTTACACCAAACCTTTTTAGTGTCCCACTGCTGGGCACGGGTCTTTTCTGAACTATCTTATGAGTTGAGAAAGTTTAGGCCTTAATTCACACACGCTGGCCAAGTGCGGGTTGGTGGATGTCACATGTCCTCGAATGATGAGTTCTTAGACATGCCGGTTTCCTCGCGATGTTTTCCTTCACAGATACTGAACAGCAAAGATGAAACAATTCACTCAAAGATGTGTGGGCACGACCAGGATTCGAAACCGCGACCTTATTTTTGTAAGGCGAGGCCCGTACCGCTGCGCCACCGCTGCTCCGTAGATCAAGTGACGTATTTTATACACTAAATTATTTCATACGAACGACTCGTTTACGCAAAGATAGGAAGAGGGGGACCGACGGCGGTATAGACTTACTTGTGGCACTTGAACTTGCACTCCTTGCACTTGAGCCCGTGGCCGAAGAGCATCTGCTTGTCGCAGTAGTCGCACAGGCCGAGCACGAAGCGCTTGGTGAAGCGATGCGCGATGTCGTGCGCCATGCAGCGCGACACTGTCGGCGTGCACGGGGAGCGCGGCCCGAGCGGCTGGAACGTCAGCCCGACACGCTCACCACGCGCTCCGTTCGACAAACGTTCTTCCACGTCACTTATCTTCTACGATGTAATCTACTACTATTACTCTACAGATTACTTATCTACGCTGACGCTATAACTCCAGAACGCACGAACCGATTTCCACGGTTTTGCATTCGTTGGAAAGGGCTCGGGCTCCGTGAGGTTTATAACAAAGAAAATTTAAAAATGAAAAATGAAATGAATTAATCGAAAAATGAGTCGGTAAACGCATAACTCGAGAATGGCTGAACCGATTTAGCTAATTGTTTTTTTAGAATACTCCTTGAAGTACAAGGATGGTTCTTACGCAAAGAAAAAAAAAACAACTTCCTCAGAAACAGCTTAACCGATTCGGTAGGTCTGAGAATCGGTCGTAATCTATTTTCGGCCCCAGTAGGTGGCACTGCTTTACCGGGCAGGACGACGTCTGCGGGGTCCGCTAGTACGTTATGTAATAATTATGTGTATAATTATGATAGAAGAAGAGATTGTAGATAAGGAAGAAAGGATGGAAGTGCATCCGAGGTACATTACGTCACACAAATTTAAGGATTTTAGAAATCAAAGATGTATCAAGGCACAAGAGTCTACCGGCCCAGGTTCGCACATAGTGCTATGGTGTGTTATATTAAACATGTCTACACCTGTCAATCCCTACTAATAATATAAATGCGAAAGTAACTCTGTCTGTCAATCTGTCTGTTACGCTTTCACGCCTAAACTACAGAACCGATTTGGATGAAATTGGGTATGGAGGTATTTTGAGACCCGAGAAAGGACATAGGATAGTTTTTATCCGACTGCGCAAAAGGAACAAGTCGGACAACCGACATACACGCGGGCGAAGCCGCTGTCGGAAAGCTAGTAATAAATAAAAAAAAATTGGTTGTTTGTAAAGTAGGTTTACGATCGAGATGTTTACGTGATAACGTCTTATTGGTATTATAAGTTTTTGGGAAGTAAGGAATTAATATTGTTGCCGCTAGAGTGAGAGAGAAGGAAGATCGGTCCACTCACTCGAACGCTATGCCAGCCTCCGCTCGTGAGGATTCCGCGTGACAAGTTTCACGGAATGACTGGCAGCGCTCGAGATGAGACGGGAGATCGGTCCGTCTCTCTCTCGTTATACCTGCGATCGCGCTCGTGAGGTTTTGGTGTGACACAAGTTTCTGAACATGTCACCCGACTAAAACGATTTTAAAGACGTTATCACGTCAAAATACAAAAAGAAGATACATAAATATTCCAAATATTACGCATAAATTAATGTTAGAAATTTTTGCTTCCACAATTTGACCCTTACAGACTATATAATATAGCAAGTTAAATAAAAGCTTGTGATAAATATTAGGCTAACTATTTCAGAAGTGAAGACTAGGTAACATACTTTATATCACCACACACTAAGAACATTCAGTGAGTAATAACAGTCAGAACTATGTAACATAAAACAGTGTTGCATTAATCTTACATGGTTATTATTAAGGTGCGGCCGATGTGCTGGCGTTAGTTCAGCATCGTCTTTCGGCGAGGCAGGTGGAGATCCTTCCACTCCCACTGCTGATGACTGACTGTTGTCGCTGGAAAATTTCAACCCATCAGTGCGGGATTAACTACCCAGCAAGAGTGTTCTACTAGTCCCCATGCAAAGAGGATCCGCGTATTCAAACGTTACGAGCTCACCCTGTATCACATTAACTTTTTTAGTGTCCCACAGCTGGGCACTGGTCTGCTCTCTACTATCTTACCAGTTGAGAGAGTTTAGGCCTTAATCCACACACGCTGGCCAAGTGCGGGTGGATTAGTTCTTAGGCATGCCGGTTTCCTCACGATGTTTTCCTTCACCGATATTGAGCAGCGGAGATGAAACGATTCGCACTAAGATGAGCACGACTAGAATTCGAACCCGCGACCTTATTTTTGTAATGCGAGGCCCGTACCGATGTTTGACCCGTCTCCACTAAAGAACTCGTTTACGCCAACAATTGTCGGTTCTACAGCAGATATGACCTGCCCACTGCCACTTCATCTTGCGGATTGCTTCATTGCGAAACCTTTACAGCTAAAATTTATACTGTCGATAAATTAAAAAGATGAACATTTTGTAATTAACAAACAATATAAATTATTATAATACCTCAAGTCTGATGCATCAGGTCTGACAGAGAGCTGCGACTCGTGTGACCGTGACTTGGTGAGAGCGGCAGGAGCTGGGAGTGTAGAGTTCTGCTTGCGCTTGTTCACTGGCGTTGGAGGGGACTTGCCGCCTGCAATCATGGCTTAAATTATTTATATTTAAGAAAATGTTATCCACATGAGTTATTGTAGATTATGTAGTTGATTGTTAGACCACCTGATGGCGTATTAAATACGGTTATACGAATGATCCTGATCCATTAAACTGAGAACTCGTGAATTAGCGTATAACCCTACCAAAATTAAAAGGCCATTTGGTCGCTCAATACTTAATGGAGGCTATTACAAGCAAGTTAGAACTGAAGATCGTCAGTATTCGTTAAATAGCTAGTGTTAATTTACTTGGTAGGTGCCGATGTGCCGGGTCGGTCGACAGCCTTTACCTGAAGATGTCGTGATTAATTTTTTTGTATTATAGGTATTATATACAAAAAACAAGCTCTGGTAGATCTTCTTAATAGTAATTATGTGCAGTAGTACCTCTGTCCTTCTCCTTCTTGTGGTTATCATTATGCCTGTGCCTCGGCCATGGCGATGCTCTCTGCCTCTCCCACGAGTCCCACCACAGCGGCAGCTCCGCGCCACCCTCGCCGCGACCCAGCGCCTCTGTATAAATAGTCAGACGTTTTACGTTGGCTTTTAAGATGGAAATGTTGTGACAAATATTGTTATTGCTACTTGCTTCAATAAATGATTATTTGTAGGTCTACCTAAGCATCATAGAAAATGCTGTAAACTCTTATTGGAGGCCGAGATACACTTTGGTTTATTGAGCCAACAGAGTAAATAAATGAATAAATATAATTTCAGATATTATGAGTTTTTTTTAAACTCAAATCTTAGAAAGTCTAGTAATATGAAACGCACATACCTATATAAGTTCTAAGCCGGTGCATAGCCCGACAGAGCCGCAGCACCTCCTCATCTCTCGCCCCCGCCAGTAGCGCGCGCATCTCGTGGTCCGAGCGCTCGCGCAGGGCTTCCAGCGAGGGCACGCGGGCACATACCGCCTGACAGTACAACAGATATCACTATTATCAAAATACATAATAATGATTACATAACAAGGTTACATCAACCCTATACTCTCTATAGACATAAAAGTGAAGCCTAGGATTCTCTCACCTATGAAGATAGTTCAAAAAAGACCCATGACCAACTGTGGGAGACTAATGAGCTGTTACTTCAAGGTTCCATGAGTGTCAACCTTATTAAAATCAACATTAGTTCTAGTTCAGTTCTGTACTATGCCGCATCTGAAGCCAATCAAAATTCATGAGTGTTCCTAAGTAGTAGAACTATTGGTAAGGTAGTTTGCACCATCATCCAATTCCTCTCTGTATGTTTTACAAATGACTTATGTCACTGAAATTCTTCTACTTTGGTTGGATTTGGACACATCAGAAAAATGTGAAAATCAATATCCTAATTTATTGAGTTTCCTTGATCAGAATTTTTGGGCTGAACATAATACAAAATCACTATTATCAGCTAACTGCCATAGAATATAGAAATCACCACTCACCCCAATTGCCTCCTGGCTGAGTCCCACCACCCTCAGCCATTGCGCTAAACTCGGTACATCGCCGAGCTGGCGGCGCAACTCCTCACCGAAACTGGCCTTGGTCACCAGCTGTCGGGAGAAGTGCTTCACTAACTTGCCCTGGAAAGATAATTAGAAGTTAGGAGGTGTCTATTGACAACGTCAGCAGTATTTGATGGTCCTTCTTGACAACTCGGGATATTTAATTTGGTCCCCTCTCCATCCCTTAACACAAGTGAGATTTTTAGAGTAATGTGTTGATTTTAGCAAACAAATACAGTTTTCTTTTAATTTGCAAGTACCTACACTGTTGTTGAGGGAAATAGTTTACACCAAATCAAAATAAGAGTCGCTATTTTTTCCTAAAAGGCAGCATCAGTTTTTCTAATTAGGTTCGATTTATTGAAAAAGTGAATTGGCACCAACATAATAGTTACCTGTTCAAATTGCTTCATAAGCATTTACATTATCATAAATAACAACAGAAGTAGATGAGCCACAATATTAGCATTGAATTACTTATTGGCATCATTGTATGGTGACACATTGGATACAATTAGGTATCTTAATGTGTGATGATGATTAACTGATCTCAATGTCACACCTGTATTTATTTGCCAGTGTAGGCAAAGCAGAATATCATGTACATTTTGTTGTATTATTTGTATGAATTAAGGATATGACTGTTCATGTTGTTGTATTGGTTTGCTAAGTTTCTTAGTTGTCATTGTTATGGTATGGAAATAGTAACTTATACACATTATTTGTAGGTTACTTATAGTAAAAAATAATTTAGTAGCAGTAAAAAATCTAATCGATAGATTTTCTACTGCTACTAAATTATTTTACTATATGATGCTACTAGCTTTCCAACTGCTGCTTCGCTCATTTGTCTCTCGGTTATAACACTAAACCATTCACCTCTTTTTGTGCAGTCAGGTAAAAACTATTGTATGTCCTTCCTTGGGTTTCAAACTATCTCCATACCAAATTTAAACCAAATTGGTTCAGCAGATTTGGAGTGAAAGCGCAGACAGTTACTTTCGAATTTATAATTATTAGTAAGGATTACAATAGCTCAATTTTAACTATTTTGTTGGTTTAGTGTTAAACAAGTTCACTTAAGAACTGCTACGTCCCAGGTTAAAGTCCAAACAAAGTTTCTTAAAAATTTTATCTTTAACCCAAAGTTAAAAATAGAAACTCGTAGATGGCAATAGATTAATCTCCTATTTTGTATCAGACTTAAAAATAGCCAGTGAATGTAGATGATAACCATCGCTGCCTACACCCTCCTGCTTCATCAATAAATGGGCTATCTAACAGTACAATTTTTTTTTAATGAGACCAGTAGTCCCTGCGATTAGTGCATTCAAACAAACAAACTCTTTAAAGTTATGATATTAGTACTTTCAATTATATTAACTGCCCCTTAGCATAGTACATATTATAATTATAGTAGGTATTATAATAGTCATATTCATTAAAATCCTAAAAGCCTCTATGAATTTAGTCTTTTTCTAACGTAATTGTTTAAATATCAAGATGACAAAAAAGACTAACAAATTATAAACAGATTTTAGTTATTATAAGCTTGTAGTAGCTAAAATAAGTTAAATA
The DNA here is from genome assembly GCA_936450015.1 of Meganola albula. Taxonomy (NCBI): domain Eukaryota; kingdom Metazoa; phylum Arthropoda; class Insecta; order Lepidoptera; family Nolidae; genus Meganola; species Meganola albula. The sequence continues at coordinate 12,777,830 of OW388155.1, forward strand.
GGCATAGTCCACATAGATGACCAAGTGCAAGTGAAAACTACTAATATGAAAATATAACTAAACAGCGAGCAGTCCTTCCAGTCATTCAAGTACAAGATCTTATAAGAACCAATCAAAATTAGGTACATTCTCCAATACCCCTTATAATTCATCCAATATTGAAGAAACTGGCAACGAGTAGGTAACTAGTCAGTGCTCTAAGGCAACCTGTTTTAGAATAACAGGTTATCATAAGTTGATACACTTTTGAATGTTTGCAAGGGGTATAAAAGCTCACTCAAATACAAATCTAATTTTGTCTTGGGTTACTACTATGTCTCAGTTAGATAGATCAAAGTAATGTTAAAAATCTATAGTCCCATAGCTGGACCTATGATATCCCCAACAATATCAATAAAGAGTAAAGAGTATAGGACTGTACAAGTAAGACAGAGCATACACTTAGTATGAATGGTCGACACTGAAAAGTTTTTTAACAACATCAGTAACATGTCAGGATGATGATTTAAAATACAAAACTATCTATCTATCGGGCCGGTGGCGTGGTCGGTAAGATACTTGCTTTTCACGCCGCAGGTCGTGGGTTCGATTCCCACCCGAGACAAACATTAGTGATGAACATTTGTGTTTGTGTCGTGTCTGGGTGTAAATCTATTATAACCTATCTATTATATCTAATCTATTATAAGTTTAAATTCACAAAAGAAAAGTATTTTAAGTATAGTATATACCAGTTATCTGGTTTCCATAACACAAGCTCTGTTTAGCTTGGGACCAGATGACCGTGTGTGTTAATGTCCCAGAATATTTATTTATTTATTTAGAACCAGAAACAGTTTTCACTATATTTTGCGTCTCAGTACCTACTTACCTGATAGTACTAGTTTAGTAATATACTATCTTAGCTGATAGGGATAATCATAATTTCAAAAATTCATCTTTTCAATCATCTAATAAGATGATTATTATTTATATTTATTTATTTATTTATTTTATCTACAAATATTTTACTTAACTTTTTCCAGTTAATTTCATTTTACTTCTAACATTTTTTTATGAATGATTTTAGTAAAAAAAATTGAAAGATTTTGACTTTCTTCGTATTGACAAACTTGTACTAGGAGTACTACTAAAAATGACAAATCCTAATGTTTACACATTCTAATCTTATCTAAATCATAGCAACTGCAAACCCTTCTAACTGCCTCTAACTATTGATCAATCATCCTGCAAAATAAAGCGAATAATGATAGACATAACACAAATCACTCAGAATAAGCTACTCAATTTTGGAATGTGCATCTAATAGTCCCAAAAGAAGGCTTTAAAAGTTGGAATCAAAACCAATTTATTTATGGTGATATTTTAAAATGCAATCAAGGCTACGCGCATGCTACAACGATTTTCTCACGGCATTGAACAACTTACTCCAGTCCTTGAGTGCAGCTAAGTCCTTGAAACCCGGGCTCTACGTACAATACCTACGTTCAAGGGCATCACTCGTTTGCTATTACTAGTAGCGATTTATAAAGGTCAGTGGCCTTACCTCCAGCGTCCGGATCTCCTGCTGCGTCAGCTCGTTGCTTGTATAACATTGTGTCCTCAAACCCTCCAGTCTAGCAGCAGAAACGTCGATCATGGATTGGATAGTCTCTATCGTTTGAATTGCATCACGAATTCTATTTATTTCGTACTCGTTCTCTGCATCCATTACAAATATCACAGCACTATACACGGTCCGCTAAACACTATAATTATGTAAAAACACTTAATTCATTTTAGATAGAATTTACAAAACATTACAGATGTTGTATTGCCGTGCCGAAACAGCGGCCATATCCAAAGAAAATCTATAATATTGTCTATGTTTATTTATACATATGTCTATGATTTGTCTATTCGCCATAGACAATATTTGACATTATATTTCGTAAAGCGGGACATTTAAGTTATTATTACATGGCAAAATTGTGGTAGCCTTCCACAACAGGACAAAAATAAAAATTGAATTGAATTGTTATTATTACACACAATACACACTTCAGCAAAAGGCGATACCGTAAAGATCAAGTTCGAGGAGACCTTAAGCTCAGTAATAACAAAGAAAACACTAAAAATATTGGGCAGAATGGGCAGATACAGTGTGACTAGATATGTTGAGTAGAATGAAAATTTAGTTCCTGAAGATCCAGAGACTAAGATTTTAATCTCTCGTGTAGCAAATAGATGAGTAGAAAATAAATAAAATAAATGAAATGTTAACCTTAAAGAGGCTAATGAGCCTCTTTAAGGTTAACATTTCATGGAATGCCACTGCCACCTTCTTACCGATAATCATTCGTAATCACGAGTGAATCGGTATACTGGGCTGGCGCGTTCGATCGTAGACTACATCACTGCTTGACATCAGGCAAGCTGTAGTCAAGCGCCAGACTATCGAAGAATAAAAATAAATGTATAGTTTTAGTTAAATCGAAGTTCCCAAGTTCTGTTCTTTTATGTCGCACTGTATACAACCTAGAAATGCTTACGCATGGCAGATACTAGATAAGAAATTAATTACTCTTGTTTGATTTCTTTTTCCAATTGTTTTCAACAATCACCCTTTTTCATGTATATCAGGCTTTATTTTATGACAGATGGATGCTAATGCTGGCTCAATTTATTAAATGTGTCGGTTTCGGGTTTGTATTTCAACAATAAAAAACTAAAATCTAGTCTATGACATACATTCAATGGAGAGAGGACGTTTGTTGTGAAGTATTTTTCTTAATTATTTCGCCTTCTGTCGTTTTATTAATTCTGTGTAATGTGCACTAAATAGAAGATTAATCTTTTTTACTTTACAACAGGTGTAGCTCAGATTTTTTTCTAAGTGTCTAAATGTAGTTCTAATAATGTTTTTCGATCGTGTATTGTTGTCTGTGTTCTGCCTTGGACTAGAAGGTAAATAAGAAAAACTTAATTATATTTTTTGTGCTATTGCTGATGAAGTTGGATAAAATTCCTTCATTAATTTACCATTCAAACTTTTTATTCTCAGGGTTATATAATTTTTGGGGAGTATTATAATTTTATTATTTTAATTTGTAGCCTTTTCTTGGAGTGAAGCTCAGGAGGTGAACATACGTGATGTAGCAGCAGACAAGGGTACCAACGTGACCATACCCTGTAGTGGGCTGCTCACAATACCGACACCAAATGTTCAGTGGGTACACAGAGGAAATAGAACACACCATGAAGTTTTGGTAAGATATTATTTTAATAAATTTAAATTAAGTTAAAATATCGAAACAATACAAGAGGGACAATATAATAAAAAAAAAATTATTATATAATTTAAAAACCGCATTTAATGCTCCTGTACATTTAATAAATACAAGCATGAATAAAATATTAATTAAATCACATAAAACTCATAAAAATTTAAATTTTGATCTAAACTGCAGATAGTAAATAAACATTACAAATTATTTTAACTAATTTTATTTTCCTTAATATTTATAACCTGTTTTCTGAATACCTAAACACTTGTTTAAATATATACAAACCAGGGTTGAAGCCACCATCAACATCTTGACATTTATAATTTAGAAACAAATTTTGAATGAAACAGGTGATTAATGGTAAAACTCTTGTCTAAAGGTTGGTTAAATTGACTCAATATAAGATACATCTACACCAAACATTTTTTTCTAAATGTACACAAGTGTGTTTCTTAACCTATTTTAATTCTTTTGTCTGTTGCTAGAGGTACAATGACCATTTAACAGAAATAAAACGTATAACTGCTGAACCTACACAATAGAATGGATTATAATGAGTAATTAATAACCTGATGTGGGCAGAGGTGAATGTTACCTACATTTACAAAAAAAAGATATTTTATTTAGATTATTTTTTTATAATGAATCAGTTATCTGGTTTCCATAACACAAGATCTACTTAGCTTTGGATCAGATTACTGTGTGTGTGTTAATGTCCCAGAATTTCATTACTATTTCACTAGCTATGTCTGAGGTTCAAGGCACCAAGATTATTACATTACCATAATCTTTTTATAGAATTGTTAAGAAAGAATATTATTGAAATAATACCCTCCTAGCCATTTTACGGCTAGGAGGCCAGTCTAAGCTGACTAACCAGGGACGCATGAGATATAGTTCACAAGTGTGTTTGCAAACCTAAGTGCACTCACTATTTCCTTCATTTTCGTAGTGCAGTGGTACTGATTGACGATAATAACTGTTAAAATTACCGGCACATGACCGACGGCTTTACGTGCTCTCTGAGGCACGGGGGTATAACACCATAAAATCCTAACTCCAAACTAGTGCTGAAAAGTTTTTGGTTCGGTGCGGGAATTGAACCCGCCGCCGCGGCATCCCCATAGGCTAGAGACGAACACGCTTTTGCCTACTAAGCAGTCAATGTGGTAGTATATCTATAATATAAAAATGATTCGCAACATGTGTTGGTAATAAGCGCATAACTCGAGAACGGCTGAACCGATTTCGCTAATTCTTTTTTTAGAATATCCCTTGAAGTACGAGGATGGTTTTTACGCAAAGTAAAATTAAAAAAACTCCTCCCAAACAGCTTGACCGATTTTTATGAAATCTTATTCGTCGTATTCTGTGTTCGGACCCGGTCACCTGGCACTGCTTTACCGGGCAGGACGACGCGACGTCTGCGGGATCCGCTGGTTCATAATACAATTGATTTTATTTAAATGAACGTTGTCACTCAGTTTATTATTGCTTGAATAGGCTTTATGGGGCTTTAAGATTTACACACAAAAACTCGCTAAGTACATTAACAAAGTCATGCCTTGTATTTATTTCTATCTTTGATTAACAATTCAACTGCCAACATAAACTAATTTGTGTAATGTGTATACAGATATAAAGTATGTAACCTGCCCCACAGTATAACATTACTGTGTAGGCTACCTACCTTTTCTATATCACATACCTTTCATAGAACGAAGCTTAGACCTTGAGGCTATAACCTGTACAGGCTAAGGGCATAAACCACTGGTACCTAGTTATCGCAGGCTAGACTTTATTTCTGTAACCACCTCTTTAAAAGCTATAGAAAGAAGGTACTTATGCCGACTGCCAGCATTGGTACCTACTCGGAACAGCCACACATTTTTTCGCCTTTAGCTTCCAGAGTTTAGGCACTTGAGTCCATAGTCTTAATAAAGGAGTTTACACAAACTTGGCATATAACTTCCGCAGCTGCGCCGATTATAAGCGCTGATAGTTACCGGCTTTGTTTCTGCATATAGTAGGGGAGCCGAAGAGGAGACTGGGATTTACTCCAGCGCGTCATATTAAAAGATAGGGGACGCCTTGCTCTCTGTTGAATACCTACACCAAATCTTAGTTTCTTGCATAGGGCCGCGAGCTTACAATAGCCAATCAAAATATTTCTAAGACATACTTGTTACGTCAAAATACTCGTATTCGTCACAATAATGTATGATGAGTGCATTACGTGTTGATAAGTGTATCAATATTGAAGCGATTTGAGCCAGCAGCCAGAAAAAGGGAACGCTACAAATTCACGATGCTTTTAAGTCACCTGGGTCCACTTCACTTTGGTTTATTCTTTTTTTGGTAAAAATAATTTAAACATGCCAAGAGAAGCCCACACTGTGACTTTTTTACGCTTTGGAAGTAACGAAACCTTAAAAATCACTGAAAAACCTTTTGCCACCGCTGAAGAGTATATATTAGAGAGTATATATTAAGAGTATATATTTATTTTGTATATATTTTATAATATATCTAAGTACATAGTATGTAATGTTAGTATGTAGGTATATGTATGTATTTAAAGTTTTTTTTTATTTCTTTTTTGTTGTGCACTTCTACCCTTTCCACAAGTTTTCTCTTCTAGAGGTTTGCTGGTAGAAAATTCATAATTGAATTAAGCTCGCCTGTGTACATTGTTGTTTCCTATTTATAATTGTATGTGTAAGTGTTTTGTGTACAATAAAGAATAAGAATAAGAGTGTCTTTAAAGCCGACTAAGTACCGACGACGTTCGAGTAACTACACATTTAGCATATTCGGCTCCCCTACTAATACCTACGCCACAAGTAAGTGTGTACCCACGTGCCCAATGCAACTAAACAACCAGCTATTATCATTTGTCATTCATAATACAACTAGTATTTATATTCGCTTGCTAACTATTTATAGTAATTTTCTTAACCACACCTCTCGGTATGTATAGTAGATACCATGCTTTGTGTCGTCGCGAACATCGTAAATACAACTGTACAGAGACCGGCAAATAACTTGCCTGAGTCAAGGCCTCTTGACTACGCAGTACCGCTCAGACTAGGCGGAGTGACGATCTCTGCAAGGTGGAAAGCGCTGGATGAGAGTTTTAGCGGTTCATGCTCTCGCTCAGTGACGTAGGTACCTACCTTAGAAAAGGCCACAATCTTTTACCAGAATGATTTTTATGTTTGTTGCATAAATAATGACTTGGCAAGCAGTAAAAAACAAACTGTTGCCTAACTGCATACTTATTACTACTTATTTAAATAAATATATATATCTTAGATTTTGTAACGTTTGTCCTTTGTATCGCAGTGTGAAATTATCTATAGAACGTCTACTTAAACACCCGAAAACTACTCATTGCGTTTGAGGCAATTTTGTGTCGAGCGACCTCAACTTGGCTGCCTCAACAACTGAGGCTGATGGGCTGCTCACTTAAGGCAGTTGGGCTGCTCACTTGAGGTAGAGTCGAATCACGTAGCAATTCTATGAGAGGCCGCGGGATCCTGCTTAGAGTAAAACCGCAAAGGCACCAAATGCAGAGTTCAAGTTAATACTTTATTACATTATACAAAGGGGCTACGACAAAAACGTACAAAAGACACATCGACGACGATGGGTATAAGATGTAAAAACACGTGATTTTGGTATATTTAAAGTAGTACTGAAAAGTAAACATGAGAGCAATGTCATCCACCAACCGGCTCTTGGCTAGTGTGTGTGGTCATTTATGGGCCATTTACACGAGGACATAGCCGGGACAGTACAGTTATACAGGACAGCAAGCCAGTAGAAAAACGAGGCATTTGCAAGACGCTTTATTTAGTGGGTTGCTGTCCTGTCCTATCTATTAGCCTCGAATAACTGGCCTATTAAGATCAAAATTCTCTATAGTTGTGAGAAAACTCCGCCGACCGACGCACGCGACTGTGGGACGTTAAGGGTTGTTACTTAACTATACATAATACCTACAATATTATGCTTACTTAACATAAAATAATAAACCACTTTAACTGGTATTCCCGAAAGCTTTTAACTGAAATTTCATTTTATTGAATGTTTGCGTACTCTCCCTAATTGCACCTGAGTGAAAGGTAATGGATTCCGCCCCCAGCTCGATAAACGTTTTTATTCCGTAGTGTCCTAAATGTCCCTAATGCCCCCTTTTTAACGGAAGACCCTACTCTTGTACATTTTTCGTTCGTTTAGTTTTTAGAATAGCTAGTCTCAATCTGATCAGCGCGGGCTGGTAAAATAGAAAAGGATATTTATTTAAAAAGAGGACCCCGATCACATGACTCCAATGGAGACCTGGAATGACCGGTAGATTCTGATGTCTGGGTCTCGGCTTAATACCGGCAATTAATAATAATATTCTAACTGTATTATTATTAAACAATTATTATTATTTTAATAACTAGGGTATTATAGTAATTAGATGTAATTATTGATGTTTACCTACACGTGTATTTATGTTTAATAATAAAATAATACGAGTTGGTAAATAATAATTACACAGCACAACACGAGTCACAAGAGTAGGCCCTCTGTTTACGAAATATTCTTTCACACCTTTGATGTTTACTCACTAATAGTTTTGTTAGGTGTACATAATATTATGTTTGGGGTACAATTTCGACATTTAGGGTGAATTATGGATGAAATTATATAGTGATATTACATCATTCTGAGATCTTTAGACCACTACATTTTCCAACTTCAACTATCATTTAGATTAAATTCGTGCGGGGTTTAGGTGCTTCATATGCACAGCGCTATCGATCCTTGCTTACAGAAGCAGAAGGGAGTTTATAGTGGTGGGGTTTAGTCCTTAGAAGTCTGCTCTTAGTAATATCATTTCAGTTGCTGACACAAATCTGATCTATGTTTTTAGCTAAGTTGAGGCAAGTTCATACCCAAGAGATGTCTGCGCTCTATTACTAGGACTGTGCTATCCGTCCGTCTATCTGTCTCTCAGGTGTTTCATTATAATGATAAATGTTCATAAAACATGTTTATATACTACAGTAACTTTTAAAATTGTACCGCGCTTACGTCCTTTGGTGTGAGTTTGACCATTTATTTATCTTGCGATTAGCATTAAATATAAGCAGCGTGGTACAGCGGTGTCGGCTTCGCGTAGTTTACCTAACTTTAATAAGGGTTAAAGTGCATCATATAGCAGCTAAGCTGAATTAGCTCAGTTATTAGTTAATAATTGACTAGCTTACAAAGATCGGTCCATCAGGGTCTTCTTAAACTTGCACTAGTCTTATACTCAACGTTATTACAGTTCCAAACTAATTTAATTCCCCGCCATGTTTGGGCATTGCCAAATTAAATTGTGGACTGTGTAGCCTCGTGATGGGAACTAATTAGGACAACGGCCTTTCGCATCCGGTTTGATCATCCATAATATCCTCAATTACCATATATAAACTATATCTCCGGTAATTAAGTAGGTACCCAAGTTTTACATAGGGCCAATTAACCTAACAGTTTGCTGTGTCCAATTTAATTGACTTTAATGAACTATGTAGTTTATTTACTGTTCTGAAATACTTAAATTTGAATGTGTTTTTACATCAGTGAAAATGAAAAACTACATTCTACGATTAGCTTGCACAAATTATATTATCGTCACTCACTACATAATCTTAATCTAACTAATCTAATGCCCAGTGAGTATTTATATGCGAAGTCTGAACTTTACTGGTATCGACTGAATCTGGCCTTGCCATTCTGACTGCAGTCGATTCGCACCGGCTATTCTAGATGTGCTTGCCACTTAGTTTCTGCCAATTGCAGCATTTGAACTAATGTTTGACTAACATAGTGTGAACTGTGAATGTCTGCCTCAAAATCATCCGGTTGCAATTAATCGTCTACCTAAAATTGTGATCATGAGTATATTGCTTAAAGGTTACAACGTTATCTAAAATACGAGTATGTACAATATGTCACTTCAACCCTTTTTAGTGTCCCACTGCTGTGCACGGGTCTCCTCTCAACTGTCTTACGAGTTGAGAGAGTTTAGGCCTTAATCCAGACACGCTGGCCAAGTGCGGGTTGATGGATGTCACATGTCATCGAATTATTAGATATGCCGGTTTCCTCATGATATTTTCCTTCACCAATATGAGCATGATCTGTGAAGGAACCCGGGACCTAATATTTCAAAGGCGAGGCTGTTATCACTGCGCAACTGCTGCTCGTACAATATTTAATTTACTGAAGATGTAGTTCCTTCTTAATCAGTTAAAGGCGATAACCATCATAAGCGCAGGCGGTGCTGCGGTCGGAAAGCTAGTACGATTCTGTACGATATAATAGATGTATACCTTGAATGTAGTGACGTTGCAAGCTAACACATTAGAATGATTAAAATCTCGCACCATCATCAGACGAACAAACCAATCTATTAAAAGATACGACATTTATTTCGCAGATGGCATAAAAATTACTTAAATAGTACATTTTCAAATTTATTATCAGCATTTTAACTGTAGTATCCCCTTAATATGAAAACTGGGACACATTTTTCTTCGCTTCCTCGCATTTAATCAGGATTAGGTACAGTCGGCTATGAATTCCGCTAGCTTTGCTTACAGGGGGTCCTTGAAAAACATTTATGTAGAAAAACAATGCATTGCCCCTTGTTAATTCGTAATTTCGTGTTAAGTCCTTCGTTGTTTACTTAAAAATCTCAATTTTGAAAATCTGGCAATTATTTTTTAGTTCCAATATTACGTGCTCTAAATTCTAAAGAATATTACCCACACTTTACTCGAATGGCTTTTTTAACTTCGACCCTTTTTAGTGTTCCACAGCTGGGCACCGGTCTCCTCTCATCTATCTTACAAGTCGAGAGAGTTTAGGCCTTAATCCACACACGATGGCCAAGTGCGGGTTGGTGGATGTCACATGTCCTCGGATGATTAGTTCTTAAACCGATATTGAGCAGCGGAGATGAAAAAATTCACACAAAGACGTGTGGGCACGGCCAGGATTCCAACCCGCGACCTTATTTTTCTAAGGCGAGGCTTGTACCGCTGCGCCACCGCTGCTCAAGAAATGTTTAGGTCACATACATTACGTAAAGGCTCTTAAGGACCAAGCAGCCAAGCCGACAACTTTATAAAAAAAAAGTATTACGCAACGTTTTGTCGTTCATCAATCACAATGTCCAATATCTCTCAGAAGGTATACCTACTAGATACTTACGTATTTTTGCTCAATCCAGAATTTAAACCATAACCTTGAGTTGCTATTCGTCTTCTAAAAGGAAATTCTATTATCCAAATACAACGCTCTGTAATATTTGAATGTTTATTGGCTAAACGTGTCCTGTCCCGTCTCGCTGGCCTCGACCAATCTGGATAGAACTGGTATTCATTTGGAGATAATCAACGTGGTCTATTGCTACCTCTTCTAGATGGTTTGCTGAAAATACATTAATTACAGATTTGTGTTCTAATAAAGTAGAAAGGAATATGAGTAGCGGAAAAGTGCAACCCAGATCAAAGTGTAATTTTGGAGAGGACTTATTATAATGCGGAGAGATTTCTTATTGTTCTAGCTTTCCGGCTCCGGCTTCGCCTACATTTTTTAATAATAATAATAATAAAATAGTGGGACTTTAACACACACGGCCATCTGATCCCAAACTAAGCAGAACTTGTACTATGGAAACCAGATAACTGGTGTTATACTACATATAATACTTTTCTTTTGTAAATACATACTTAAGTATAGATAATTACACCCAGACTCAAGACGAACAGACGTGTTCATCACTCAAATGTCTGACTTTGGTGGGAAACGAACCCACGACCTGCGGCGTGAAAAGCAAGTATCTTACCGACCACGCCACGCCACGTCATTGTATGACATGCCTAGCAGTAAGATAAAAAGCCGCCTATAGCCTTTCTCAATAACTGGGCTATCTAACATTGCAAGATGTTTTATTTTTCTTGAGATTAGCGTGTTGAACCAAACCAACAAACTTTCCTGCTTTTTAATATTAGTTTATATTCTGAATCCCCACACGTGGCCCCCGGGTGGTGCAAATCAGGTGATAATCAACTGGTAATTAAGTTTACTTGTAATTATCTGGTGGTAGGCTTCGGCCGTGGTTAGTGACCACCCAACAGACAAAGCCGCATCTCCAAGCGGCATTGCCGTGTTCCAGTGCGATGTCTGGTAATACCATTTAAGAAGGTGGGTCGAAATTGTTGCACATTTATGGTTTCTAAACCATATGGAACCTCATTCCACTGCCACCTTCTCACCGAAAATTATTCGTAAACACGAATGAATCGGTACATATAGTGGGCAGGCGCGTCACATCGTAGACTACATCATTGCTTAACATCAGGCAAGTTGTAGTCAAGCGCAGGATAAAAAAAATAAAGAAAAAGACGGGTTGCACTCCGGGATTGCCGGCAGAAGTGAAAACATTCGCGCAAGCGCCCTGCGCTGCCTAAACGAAACAGGCCCAGGCATACATTTTCGCCGCGCCGTAGAGAAGGGATAGCTGTCTACTCTCCATCCGTCTTACGCTTTTTCGATCAGGTCACGTGTCCTGACGCGAGTTTAAGATTTTATACCCATTACAGAAAAAGTGCTCAACGCCGCTAAAGAAGTTTTCACTTCAAAAGTTTAAATAAAGGTTAGGTTCAATGTCCCTTATTACAGAACTAAAGCTTAATCTAAAGAAAATTACTTGCTTATTGGTAGGAATTCTTATGTAACCTTTATTTGGACACTCCTCAGGTATTGGAAACTTAATTAAAATACTCTTAGCTGAAGTAGAGTTTTATGTCCTTCCACGATAATCCTTAATCTTTGTTGAATTTTGCAAAATTAATTTCAAAAGATTTGTGTTTAATACCTTCACGTGCCGCATACCGCTCAGTAAGCCTACCTTATTAAAAGTGGGTGGTTCATGCTGCCACTCTTGAGACGTTTTTCATGATAGGGCTACATGTTTTATAGCCAGATAGCTTTAATTCCAAGAATAATTTTAAGGTAGTGATAGGCAAATAGCAATGTTTGGGAAAATAGCTGCCGCTCGCTTTCACTCCCTTGGGGAAGTTCAACCCTTTTTAGTGTCCCACTACTGGGCACGGGTCTTCTCTCAACTATCTTACGAGTTGATAAAGTTAAGGCCTTAATCCACACACGCTGGCCAAATAAGGGTTGATGGATATCACATGTCCACGAATAATTTTATTACTTCTTTGACATACCGGTTTCCTCACCATGTTATCTTTCACCGATATCGAGCAGCGGCGATGAAATAATTCACACAAAGAAGTGTGGGCACGACCGGGGATCGAACCCGCGACCTTATGTTTCAAAGGCGAGATCGATACCGCTGCGCCCACGCTGCTCTACCTCTCCTCTCTTCCCACAGGTATGAAAAATCCTTTCTTAGTGCACCCCTAGACCTCATACCGAATCTATGTGCCAAATTTGAAACTGAGTCTCTAGCTAGACTCAGCAGTTTGGGCTTCGCGTTGATATAGCAGTCAGTTAGGCAGTTTCTTCTTTTATAAATATATCTTAGGAAACCTTACTTACCCCCAGGAATACAACTAAAAGTACTACAATGCGTGTAGTCTTTCAAGTAGACGGTACCTCCTAATCTTGCTAGATATAACAAAACATAACATCGAAAATCTATCTCTTCTGTAATTTGTATCAGTGCTGATCATGAAAACCAAATATATATCAAATCTTCAGAAAAATTGTTTAGATAAAAGTTATTGGGCTTCTGAACCATCGATCCATTCTGAAATAATTCCATATAATATCACTGTAGTCATTATTGCAAGCAACGCAACGTGTAGGACAGACTTAGATTACGCTAGGAGTATTCATTTTCTGTGGACAAAGGCCTTGACCAAACATTGTTTCTTTTTTATTCTGCAATAGGGTTGCGATTGACTACAACTTGTCTGATGTTAAGCAATTATGCAGTCTACGATGGAACGCACCAGCATATTATGAGATTTTATTTACCTACATGTTTTGCGAATGTTTTCACCTGCAGACGAATGGTACTATTAAAATCTTAAAGTGGAACAAACTAATAGTCGTATTAATTGGACAATATGGCAACATGGCTGCTCATAAATTAGCCAATGTCTCAATTCGGGCAGTGCTCTATCTATTTATAGTGGTCCTATCGTAGACTCATGAATAAGCTCCTTATATCGCTCTGTCAAGTTCAATACTTGATTCTTGATTCTTTATTCTTGTTTGATTTCAATACTTCAATATCTTGTTGTCATTTCATTCGAAAACGACATCTAGATTCTAGCTGTTTTTATTTCTAAAGAGGAAGAAAGATGGCTGAATGCTTGCGTACTTCGATTTATTTTAAAAGTTTTTAATGGACACTTAATTTCTTATTCCTACAAGTTGTCAAAAAAACCTTTTCTCTATCTGGTCTTCTCCAGTCTGTGGGTCTTTTAATTCCTGGATTTTGGTTAGATTAGTATGTGATATCCTTTCAAACGATGTATTTAATTATGGAAAATGGAAATTTCTCTTGTCAAAAACCGTTTAAACTTAAAAACATGTGACCAAAAGTCGGTGAAGTTAGTGCCTAGCACAACTGATCTTACATCCATGAAAAGTTAGAAATCACTTTTTTCACGCATTGGTGTGTTGTAAATACTTTCCTATATCGAGATATTCGATTCGGACGTGATTAAACATTAGTAGTTGATTTCAGCCAACAAATAAATCCGGTATATAGACCCGTTCGAAGAGGGAGGTCGAGATCACCCGTCTTGTTGGTAATTAAAGCTAACATGCCAGTAATTGAAAGACGAGGTTTGAGATGGGTACGGCTTTCAGTTGTAAATAAATAGGAATGTATAGCTACATCAATGTATCTACGTGTACCTATGTAGTATTGTACATATGACTGCCTTGTAGGGAATAGCGTGTTATCTTTAGCTTTCTAGGTTTGAATGCTGCTCGGAACCAAAAATAGTGTCTGTAATCTAGATTCTAAGGACTATTTTTATTTATTCATTTCAGATTCCCAACATTTATTACATTTTTCACAAAAAAAAAAACTAAAAAAAAAAAAATACATAACCACCGCAAGCAAAAACAGACATTTATTTTTTGGAAATTAAATAAAAAAGATTAAAAAATTACACTTCGATACAAAACTATATTTATGTAAAAGTTAATTTTTATTAATTGTAGTTACACATTTTTACTAGTAACACTCTGCTTGAAAGTTTTTGGAAAACTGTGAAGCGTATCATTGTGCATATCTATGAGCTCACTGCATTCATTGTACAACCTAGAGATGCGACAAAGTGGCGAATTTCGACCGAAAACTGTTTTTCTAAAAGGAACGCTTAGGCACTAGTCTATAGTTAGGAGGTAGGCGGTATCACACCCTGAGTCACACCGCCAACTCTTTGAGTACAGAGCGCGTGAAGCCGCCGCGCGTTGATCGGACATTCATTCATTCTCTCCGGTGCGGTCGTGTCGGTTAGCCTTTTCCATCGTGTGCTCACGGGGCGGGTCTTTAATAAAGATCGGTTACATCAGTCACACGAGAGAACACCTTAAAAATAGGAGTTAAAGCGGTAGCCTTAACCGAAATTGTTTGGATTGGCATCATTATCATCATCATCATCGTACGCTGTGTGTGTGAAGGGAATAGGGAGTGCACCGGTGTTGTGCTTACACTTGTGCACTTAAATGTTTGGTGTAGGTACTTGGCTAGTCAGGATAAAATAAATATTAATAAATATTATATACATAGGTACCTATTGGAAGTTAATTTTTGTAACTTAATTGTAAGTAGAATATGCTAGTAATAGAACTCCAGCAAAATTATAAATCGACCATGCAGTTTTACATTCGTTTTAGCGACAGTAATTAAGGCGTTAATTAGCTATGCAATGCTTTGTTACGGAATAAATTACATTTTCAAAATAACCAAAATAGGAGTTAAAAAATAATCGATTCTTTCGAATCAAAAATAAACGCCGTATAATAAGATAATAATATTATAATTTCCACAGAGGCTCTACTATAAGATTCCACTACTTCCTCTCACCTAAAATCATTCGTAATTACGAGTGAATCGGTATATTGAGCAGCGGCGTTCTATCTTAGACTACATCATTGCTTAGTTATAGTGAAGCGCATGCCTATATCAAATTAAAAAAAAGCCTCAACCTCGGCTTCGTGCCTACACATAACCCTAGGCACGGGTCATGTGTAGGCACGAAGTGCAGTGGGTTGAAGTGGAAGATTAAATAAATTTATTTTAGACATTAGGAAGTCCATAATGAGGTAGGCACATAACTTAAATACTAAATTAGCTGTTTTAACGCTTCTTAGTCGTATCTTCATGTCGTAGGGACGTGACGTGCCTCAACCCTCCTCCGGCTTCCTCTATCTTGCGCCATTTGAATTGGCAAGGTGGCCTTTGTTGTGATAATACGTAACATAGCGTCCCACCGGTATTAACTGAAGGTGTAGGCAGAGGTGAATATCACCCACTTTTTGCCGACTATGTTTAGGTTCCAAACATCTAAGATTCTTTAAGTATTTCTATAAAAAAACATACGAAAATTAGGTTATTTTTTTGGAAATTATATTAATGGGCTCCCAGTTATAGTTTTTAAAAAAAAAAGGAATTAAAAAAAATCTAAATTATAGGTATTTATCAGGATTCGAACAGGTAAGTTTCGTGACCGCCTCATCTCCCACCTGGGCTATCATACCATTATAAATTGTGGCGAAATTAACCTTCGTATTCTAATGATATTGTAGCAGTTTTTCACTGTCTCAAAACACGAATAAAACGACGTTTTCTACAAATCAAACTTATCCAGATTAATTGCAACCTCCTGCATACTAAATTTCATGAAAATCGTTGGAGCCGTTTCAGAGATTCAGATTACAAGAATTGCTCGTTTATAGGTATTTTATTAAAATTAATTGACGTCTAGTTTGTTTAGTTCGTTTCTTCCGTTAAAAGTAAATATATATAATCGCATTGAATGGAGCCTCTTACTCCAATATAAACACCTTACATACGCATGTTATGAACAAAGCTTATTATTATATCAAGTATTACCAAGGGATAATAATACTTAAGTGTGTGAAATAAGGAGGACTTTTGAAAAGCATTATACTCATGTGCACATTTAGAGGCTATTTGTGGCCTTGATAGATCTGTTTTTAATTTCCTTAATCACAACCTGTCTTTGCTATTGTTTGGAGATAAATCTATAGGAGAACCAGACGCCAGACGCTTCAGATAGATTAGACGATTGAAGGAATCTCAATTAATTATCCTTTCAATCGTCTCAATGTGTCTTTGTTTAAAACTGGGCCAGTAACTTTGGTGAATTGGTGACTCCTGCCAAAAAGAGGGGTTTAATAAGTTTGACGGGTGTATCTATGTATAAGCAGTAACTATTTAGTAATCTGTGGTATAAGTTTGTGACCTCGTAGCGCGTAAAGGGTTGGACCGATATCAATGCGGGTTTTTTTTTTATCCAAAGCTCAAGTGTATTTGTTTCTTAGCTAAGTTTTTAATTAAAACATGTATGTGAGTAATTAATCTAAAGTACCTGGACGATGATATTATAGAGCTCCGAAATTGAATAAACACGTGGTTTTTTATTTTTACAAAACTCCAGGGGGTGTGTAAGAAGAGTTTTGTTTAAAAAATTAGTTTTGTATTTATCATAATCTTTAATTTGGCTTTACGTTTTGACCTGGGTTGCACCGATCGTGGTTGCAAGCAAACTGATTCAGTGAAATTAAAAGTGTGCGCGTTTATTGCCTACTACTACCTTACTAAATAAATGCAACGCGAAAGTTAAAAATTTATAAAAACTAGTTTCCATCGATCTTTTTATTCATTTGTCCGATTCATTCAAAATTCGGCACACAATAAACCTTTATAGAAATTTTGAAACACGTTTTTTTTCCGAATACTACTCCCAGGGGGGTGTGGGAGATAAGTTATTATTATGAATGTGAAAGTTTTCACGGATGTGTAGATGGATGTTTGTTACTCTTTCACGCAAAATCTGTTAAATGGATTTTTATGAAATTCAGCACAGAGATAGATTGTGGTCTGGATCAGTTATTTATCCTAATACTACGTAGGCTAAGACGCGGGCAGAAGTTAGTCTCTATAAATATATAAATGAATTAAAAGATGTTTGTAACACTAAAACTCGAGGATAGCTTAACAAATCAAAATGATAATAGTAAAGACCACCAGATTTTGTTTTTGACACGACAAAATCTGTTTGGGCAGCCAGTATCATAGTACAAATTGATAAGTTTATTTTCACAAAAGCTTAACCAACAACGTCAGAGTCAGACTAATCAATTTGATAAAGGTCTGAACTTAGAACAAAGGTTTGCTACAAAAAGCTCGCGTGTTGTACACAATGCAAAAAATGTGGGTATTTTTTCGCTTTCGTAACAGTATGGAAATAATTTACTTACATAGGAAACGAATATGTATTTCTATTTATAATTTTAAGCACCTAACTATCTATAGTATTTATTATATTGCACATAATGTAGGTATCATGCTAAGCTACCACATCACGATTCGCCAATCTATAAGTAATATTTTAAAGAAGAAGAGTTTGTTTGTTTGGTTGAACGCGACTATATCAGGAACTACTGGACCGATTTGAAAAATTCTTGCACTGTTAGATAGCCCATTTATTGAGGAAGGCTATAGGCTTTTTATCACTAATGATTAATCGGCGGACGAAATTAAATGTGCTGTAGGTATGTCCATAAAAATGTTACAAAATGTAAAAAATTATGCAACACGGATACTTGAATACTTGAAATAGAAATAGGTAATCTTGTAGCAGATTAAAAAGCGTATCATCGTCTTCACAAAATCAGTAACCCTTTTATGGAGCAGTGAATACGTTTCTACAATAAACTTCGCAATAAATTTACGTAGGTTGAGGTTATTAAAAATTCAAAAATTAATTTCTGGTAACCTTAGCATTTTCTTAAATATACGCGAATATTAAAACTATTTTTTAACGGATTTTATCGCAACTTATATGTTGTAGGTGGTTAGTAATAATTGTGATTAATAATTTTGGTCGTCAAATACCTCGTCCACCCGTGACCATGAGTCTGAAAATACTTTGAAACTTCGGGATTTAAAATCTAATAAAATCCGTTATAAAACAGTTATCCTTACTATGCCATTAATCTCTGTACAAAACTTGGATTTTCAATAATAAAATATCCGCTTTAAGATATTGCCGACTTCGTAAGGATTCATAGAATTTCATGGAGCCAATCAAAAGGCGTCTTAGCGATACTCTATCGTATCCTGTAGCCACCCATCAGCATATCCCTCCCCTTCAAGCGTTCCTATTTATTTCTGTTCAAACAGAAGTTCCGGTAGTTATGTTTTTTATATCTATATCTAAGCTGTGATATTTGTTATCTAAAATCTGCTACAATGTTTTGAATGGCGCAGGAATTTTTTCTTGAAAAGTTTTATATTTATAACAAAAAAAAACATATCTCGTAATCAATTTACCATGGTAAGTGAGATGACTTTATTCGCAAATAAGTTAAGCAGAAGCTATTAATTATTTTTTATACCTGTATGCTATTTTCTTTTTTTGCCTATGGCTGATGTGGGTTTGTGATCTCAGATGTTTTAAGGCTAAACAGCTGAAAGAAACCTTTGTTTTACCCTGCCTACTATGGCGGGCTCCGGTGACCCACTAAAATACCACGGTATCCATGCAGCTGCGGGTGCTTATATGAACTCAAATCAAAGCCCCTAGACAAATTCCGAAAAATCGAAAATAATTTTTTTGGAATTAAGATACGATTGTGATGTGACATCTCGAAGGTTAACGTCAATCCCATGCCTACATTTTGTTTCATTTTAATCTTTCGCAATCGCTTCGCTATCTAATTTGTCTAAAGACCTAGGAATACCTTTAAAAACACAACTATAGATTCTGCTCAATACACCGCTCCTGCATTTTATTTATCACCATTTGCTTCTATTCTCAATGAGTAACTTTTTGCCTGTAACTCTGGGCTTCTTGATTAGTTTTTTGCTCCCGACCGGCTAGAGAATAATGTGTAAAAGTTTTCTTTGCAAGAACTAACTACGAGCTGCAAACGTGATTTATTTAGGTGTAGTTTTTATACTATAAACTGTAGGAGTTTGGTTGTTCATAAAAACAAGGATCTATGATGTTATATGGTAAATAATCCTGGCTAACTTATTTTTATCCTTCAATAGGTTTGCGTTTAACCACAACTTGCTTATTTCTAAGTCATGATGCAGTCTACGTTGAAACGCGCTTACGCAGTAAATACCGCCACTCGTGTCTTGAAGACAGGCAGATTATAGCTATCGGGAAACAGATGCAGGCAGCGAATTTCACAACTTGGCAACTTCGTAGGTTAAGCAAAGCGCTTTGTGCGTACCTACCCGTGGAAATTCCACCATATAGACGTAGGTACCTCTACTATGCCGATGAACGAACGTAGATGGGGTAATAAGGTTATGCAATTCCATCGCACGTTCACCGAAGTGTATCCGATAGAAGACGGAAGGACTAGCAACCATGCGGCGATGCTTTTTTTTGCGGATGTCCTAACCCAATTAGCCGGAAGGGCCTCTATTGGTTCACCAGAATTTTTCGTTGAGCCGTCGTCCGAGGAATGCGGCGATGCTTGAGGCCTTGCAATATAGCCTTGACAGGGGCGCAGCTACCCTCGCATGGTATAAGGATAAAGAATAATCTATGTGCTATTCCAGACCATTATTTATCTGTGTGCCAAACTGCATCCACTTCCGTCTAGTTGTTTTAGCGTTAAAGACTAACAAACATCGACACGTCCGTCCATACAAACTTTGACGTTTATAACATTAGTGGAATTGTTCTTTAGCGACGATGCCAAAGTATTATTAATGGAAACCACATAAAGTTGGTAATTTGCGCCGATAAATCTGTTTTTCTTTAAAACTATTAAGCCGATTTTTGTGTAACTATGTGACAAACTCAAGTTACCAGGTACCACTTAATGTGACAAAAAAGGTAATTGTCCTTTAATAGCTAGTTTTCGTTCTACGCAATGACAAACATACATTTACATATTTATTTCTACATTTAAACTTAGTACAGGTGATTTGTAATTCAAACAATAGCTTTATTTGGGACACTAAAATCAAACATGTTTTTGTGTAAAAAGTTATAGAATAGTCGTATTAGTACGTGGTATAAACATACAGACGTATTGTGGACAACAAAGCGGTAGTTACACAGCGATAGTGTTGCTTTTAGCACGGTTGTTTTACGATTATTTGACAATACGCTGAACAGCTTTGTGTTACAGAAATCGACAGATTTCCTAATGGCATTCTGTTTTGGTTAATCATGAAAGAGATGTGAAATGGTTTAGGTATTTTTGTAACTAGACATTGGGATAGTTTACTAAATAGAAACCGATTGATGGGGTGGAAATGGACTGGATAAGAGCGGGTTGTAGAACTATTAAATCTTAAGTTAAAATCTCTATTGAAATTTGGTAATTTCTCCAAGAGATATATCAGAATTTAGTATACGCTTAAGAGCCTGAACGCACTAGCTTCTGACCGGAATGCGGCCAGCCGCATGCAGCACACCTCCGTAGGTATGTGCGGTGGTTCGCAACATATTCATACAAAAATTTAAGTGCGACCAGGCGGCTGCGGTACACCGCATTCCAGTCAAACGCTAGTGAGTTCAGGCTCTAAATAGTCTGGTTGAAGATGTTGTCGGTAGGTTTACAAACTTTCAGAAACTAAGAAGTATCTATCTCAACATCTCAGCATTTCTTACTTTGACAACAAAGTTTAACCATTTCCTCAGCAACTGTCTGCAGTAGAAAGTGTATTTTCAATTAAATTCCTGTGCCAAAGTTTTCAGAGCCCAGTTGACAGTTTCATGCAATAAGTCTGGTTGGTTGGTTCTGATTCACGACGTAGGTACACAGGGGTGCATAGCGATGAGGGTGCGTTGCCCTAATGAGTCATATTTATACATTGGTGTTATTTATGAGCGGTAGCGGGAATCAGAAAACGTTTCCAATAAAAATCCTGTCGAGACTTATAAGTTAAAATAATCTTAAAATTTTCAGAAAGTAACATGTATATCTACATAAACACCCAGAAACAGATTTTCATTGTCGTTTCGTGATTTTTGGAAAATCAGCCTTGATAATACCGTACCATAAGCCAGGTTGTATTATTCTTTTTTTGTTCGTTGCGCTAGGAAAATGTCATAAATAAAAAAAAACCTTTTTTATTCATTCATTATTATTATTATTTTTTATTCATTCATTATTATTATATTATTAAAATGAAACAATTATACAGTTATTTTTGAAACGAAGTTCCTTACTGCAGGTTTGGAGGGATAGGGATTTTGCTGCGCGACCGAACTGAAAAAAATATGATAGTAAAACCGTAATAAAAAATCCGTGGGAAAAAAAGTGCGTGGAATTAAACCGTTAAATGGCGCGACAGTCGCATACACAAGCGAGTAGTGTATAATACCTTTCTCTTTCTCCCTCTTTCTTTATTAGCCGAAGGAACTTCGTTCCTACCTGGTGTCCCACGACACCACATCATTATTAATTTACCTGTATCTGACGGATAAGACAAAAATAAATTGTAGCTATCGTTCACGTTTAAAGCAATACTACTTTTTTTTGTAAATATCCTACATCACACGGGTTTCTCATGAATTAATATTTTTTCTCGGTATTTGATAGAAGCTTCGTCTATGTGTGTTAAATCTTATCCCTGACAGTTTCCATATCGCCGGTAAGCATAACCGCTGTCGCTCATAAATTGTGAATAGTTGTAAACTGAACTAATGTCCACTGAAAGTAATAAAGTGTTTACGACGCCGACTGCGGCAAAGGTTCCGCGTATGAACCTCTAAGGTTTCATTTAACTAATTAAACTGATCCTGAGGATAATGCTAACTCCATTAACTATTTAAAGTCTCTTTTATTATAGTTATAGTAATGTTCTGCAATTGTACGGTTTAATCACAGTATTCCTCGTTCTAATGATACAAAATGGCTAAAAAAAATGCAATTTTGTATTCACCCTACATCATGGCAAATTTTAAATTATAACGTATGGTTTACGTTTTTTTATTCTGAAATAGGCTTGCACTTAACTATTACTTACCTAATGTTAAGCAATGATGTAGTCTACGATGGGACGCGCCTGCCCAAAATGCACCAATGATTTTCGGTAGGAAGGTGTCAGATGGAGCCCCATTCCAAGCTCCATATTATTAAAACGATAAAGAAGCAACAATTTCGACCCACCCTCATAAATGGTGTCACCGTAACATGACCGCTGGGCGCAGCTGCTTTGTCTGGTTGGTGGTCACTAACCACAGCTGCAACCACCTGTAAATTACCAGTAAAGTAATAATCAATTAATTATCAGTTAACTGTCACCTGATTTGCACCAACCGATCACGGATGAAGGTGACTCAGCCCCCAAAATAACCTTCTGAATTTAAGCTACTTTGCACATCCTTTGCCTTTCCTTCCTAGTCTTCCTACAAATCCCTTTACCTCACCATAATCATCAATCTACCCATCTCTCCATCATAATCAATCCCTGCATCTTTAATAACCTTCATAAACCCTTTGAATCGAAGTAATAGTCAGATTCCAGGAATGTATACAGAGATAAACGCATTCATAAAAAAAAACTTTTCAGCTCTATGCATCAAATTATTATGACCGTGTTAACATGACATGACTTCAAATATTCTTGTCGAATGGCAAAGTAATGGAGTAGACTAGTTTAGTATTATCACAGTGTTAGCTGTTTTACGATAAGTAACATTGCAGTAATCGGTAAAGCGTTTATGAATACGACCTCATAAACTATTTATGGATGTCATTCGTTATAACTTTGCTTATGCCATTTGGTCAATTGGTTGCTCTTTTGACCGATTCGAATCTAAAAAAGTGTGGAACGTTTATGCTAACTTTATACATTTCTGTATTTCTTTCACGAAATAGATCCAAGCTACGGCTTAGCTAGCGATATATCCGTATGGCGCGTTTACCCGGCAAGGTGAATTCTTTGGCGCTGGTATAAATCGATGGCGGGAGGTCGAGAATATCGCCCCTTTTGATATTAATCGCTTGAGTGCTTTTAGATCGTCGAACATCATGTGAAGGCTTTTATGCCTAGCTGGATTTAGTTGTTAGATTTATCGATACTTACTTGGTTTTTTAAATTTTCTAACTTAAGTATAATAACTACAAAACTTAATAATAAAAATACGAAAATTCGTGAGGATGTATGGATGATTCTTCGTCTTTCCCGGGAAAACAAATAAATAAATTTGGATAGAATTTTGCGGACATACATATATTTTTACCTGAATTAACATATAGGTTACAGAAATTGATTATAGTGTAGATTTTTATCACAGTAATATGTTTCCTCGGAATACTTCTCATATATTACGCGGTAGAAGTGGATGTCGCGTATGGAAGCTATACTACTTACTAGCTAGCTGTAGCTATAATAAATGTGAAGATTTGTCAAGATAGATAGAGATGGATGATGCTCTTTCACAGCTGAACGGATTCTGATACAAATGTAGTTTATTACCTGGAATAGCTCATAGGATATTTGTATTTATATAATGGAATCCCTTGGAATGTAGGTTCGAACTGAAAGCTAGTGGGTATCTTTATGATTCCGTGCCTGATAGCTTGTAGATGATCTAGTAGAAGATTTTGGTTATAATCTACGGGTTATCGTTAAAGAAAGCGTTTTACCATAAAATATACCGATAAAATGTATCAGCTTTACATGTATGACTTTACACTTTTTTACGTATGTATTAATATTTATTCGAGTAAAACTCCCAATCCGCTTGGTATTGGGGGACTTTATCCTTATTCAATTTTCCATCAGGATATGTAACCCTATTGATGATTCGATATCGAGTTTTTCCATCCCACGGATTACTGATTTCATTATGCCGCAGACGAGCTTCGTATAGCTATCTTGCTACGATAGGATGTGTTTATTTTGTAACAGCAATGATGTTACATCATACAAGATGAAGTAGATAGAAGCGGGCTTGATTTCCTCAATGATGCGCCTATTTCGCGTGTATTTTGCGGCTCAAGGAGTAATCCTAGCAGACTCTTCACGTGTCGACGGCTTCCTGGAGTGACCTCGGCGACCCTAGGTGTACGGCCCTGTATCTTGACAGCCCTGGGTAGTATATAATCACATGAACAGCAATTTTGTCTGCCACCATGAAGGCCCTGAACTGAGGACTGTCTGTAACTTGGTTAAGAATAATAATAATTGTTTTCTGTAATAATGCCAGTGATTAGCCACAGGTGAAGCCTCATAAACCAGAATAAAGTAACAACTCTTTAGTGTCCTACTGCTGTGTACAGATCTTCTCCAAACTATCTCTTTGGTTTAAAGAACTGCAGACACTCACATATCGCCTGATGTAGTTCAAGTGCAAAAGATTCGTTCTTTATGGCGATAAAAGAAATTCTCACATGATGTTCCGAACCATTTGCAAAGACTTGTCCTGTACAACTGAGGCATCAAACATATCCTCTAACGTACCTACAAAAATAAAATAAATTTATGAGTATTCATCATCAATCATAGCATACATCTGAATTGGTAACTCAGCGTTAATAAGATGAGGAAGGCTAAATTCGAAGTCACGTGCAAAGTACCTAAGCTACGTGTTTTATACTCGTTAGTAAGTTCTTTATTATTTTACTTTGCGACCCAAGTGCCACGTTCCTATATAATTAGGACGCCAAGCACACTTCACGTTTTCGTTGAAAGTTACGATTATTTCACCCGATATTTACATTTTCTTTTGACTCGGAGTGGTTGATTCTCATTTTTAGGGTTCCGTACCTCAAAAGGAAAAAACGGAACCCTTATAGGATCACTTTGTTGTCCGTCTGTCCGTCCGTCCGTCTGTCAAGACCCTTTTTCTCAGGAACGCGTGGAGGTATGAAGCTGAAATTTATATCAATTACTCAGGTCTACTGTCCCTTGAAGCTGTGAAAAAATCAAACTTCTAAGCCAACGCAATCAAAAGATACAGCCGTTTATGCCGCAAATTTTCGACACTTGCAAGGGAATCAAAACCTACAGGGTGCTTCCCGTGAACTCAGAATCTTGAAATTTGGTACGAAGCAACGTCTTATAGCATAGATAAAGGAAAAATTACGAAAACCATAAATTTTTAGTTACATCACATAATATATTTTTTTTAATAATTTTAAACTTACTACCCATTTCCTCATAAACGCGTAGAGGTATTAAATTGAAATTCATACCAAATACTCAGGTCTATAATACCTTTAAGCTGTAACAAAATCAAACTTCTATGTCAACGCAATCAAAAGAAACAGCAATTTAAGCTGCATATTTTGAAACTCGCAAGTACTCGCAAGGGAATCAAAACCTAAAGGGTACTTCCAGTCGACCTAGAATCTTGAAATTTGGCATGAAGCAACGTTTTATAGCACACATAAAGGAAAAATTCCGAAAACCTTAAATTTTTAGTTACATTACAAAATATATATTTTTTAATAAATATAAACTTATTACTTTTTTCCTCATGAACGCGTAGAGCTATCAAGTTGAAATTCATATCAAATAATGCCACCTTAGAAAAAGTTGTGGTCCATATTTCTAAAAATGTAAAAAGATCGATGCTGTATGTAGCTTGTTCTAGAGCAATGTCATCGTTTGGACTGTTTTTAGTCGTGAATTCAGGTACATTTAAACCTCCCTCTGAAATATCAGAATCGAGTGCTGTAAGTATAGAAATGAAAAGACTAGAACAAAACAAATTGGTACCATATTTTAAATTTTTGCAAACACCTGAAGATAATGCAGTTCAAATTGTATTTCATAACGTGCAATCATTGCGCAAACATTTTTCAGACGTCATCATAGATCCTATTATTCATTCCTCCCATGCAGCATTGTTTGTTGAAACCTGGGGATGTCGTAGAGACACTTTTGAACTTGATGGTTTTTATGAGGTGTGCAGAGTAGATGGTCCAGCTGTATCTAATGCAAATCCAGGTTGGGGATCTATCGCGTATGTACGTCGCAATCTTAAGGATGCCGTGACAGATGGATCATGTAAAAGATATTATTTAAATAACCCAGGCGCTGCAAACGGCCATTGTGAATGCTTGCATTTTGAAATGTTTAATATCAGAGTGATAACTGTATATAGGTCACCACAATGTCAAATTAATGTTGCAATAGAATGTATAAATACAACAATATTCGGCAGCAACCTCAATATGTACACTTCATCTTCTCGTCTGATTGTTGTGGGAGACTTCAATATAGATTTTAGAATGAATCCCCAAAATGGAATTTCCACATATTTTTCATCCATAAACATGTTTCCGTTAATAAACAGTAGCACTACACGAAGTTGTACAACTATTGATAACGTTTTTTCGAACTTCAATGTTCAATGTGGTACTATTCATAACTTTTTCAGTCACCATTTACAGGTCTGGTTCAAATTTAATACTTAATTAATATTTTTGAACCAGATTTCTAAATAGTGACTAAAAAATTTAGTAAATAAATAACTTTAATAAAAGAACTTTCGCAAGTCTGCTGCAAGGCTAGTATAAGTGTTTCAGTTATATTATAGATAAATGATATGTGTTAATATAAAATAAAGGATTACTTAAACGATAAAGAGATCTTTGTCTTAAATTTATGCTCCTCCATCTTTCCCCATTATAATGTTATGAATTTCATTTTGCAATAAAAATACCATAGTTATGACTCGATTGTCGTAATGAACGAACTTTGTAAACCTTGCAGGTTTGTACGGAACCCTCGGTGCGCGAGTCCGACTCGCACTTGACCGGTTTTTTTTAGTATTTGCTCTTGCCGAAAAATTTCGCCGTTGCCGAAATCGATATGGAAAGATTCATTCGCCTGCTTCGCCCGTGTGGTATCAGGTTATGGCTCTGTGTCAAATTTCTTCCAATTTCCTCAAACATCACACCTACACCTTCATCCATACGAACTTCCGCGTTTATAATATTAGTGGGATTCTTTAACAATGTTTCATGGTAACCATGTAAAATTACTGTTCCTTGTGGCAGAAGATTCCTGATGATATTATTCGGATCTCTTTGTAACCGGGGTTAATTCAAAATCGTTTGAATGCACGGTATTTATTTATTTATTTTATTTTTATTTATTTATTAAGGCACATCAACAATGTAAACACCAACATTAACATGTAACATTACTTAAGACTAGGACTTATGTTTACATCACTTATAGATATGCACAACATTGATTAAATAATTAAGAATCCACAGTTAACTAAACTAATAATATACTTAACATAAAATATGAAATGACATAATTTTGATTTTGCCATAATTAGTATCGAAATCAGCTCAATCAGGTCCCTTTAGATTACATTACCCATCTTTGGTCTTTTAAGAAGAGGCATCACCTCTAAAATTTCAAAAATGTTTTTATTTTATTATAATTATTGTACTATCTTTGGCTCCCAAACTAAGCGAAGCTTGTACGATGTTGTGTATCCCTCTTATAATTACAATATTGCTACGAGCTCAAACAAAGCTTCGTATAACAATTGAGCAATGAATTCGGCAATTAAATTAATTGAACCCCATTAACAAACACCATAAAACCACGTCTCAACCAGATAATTGTCTTGACTGTTCCATAAAACGATTAATGGCATGATTGTTTTTTACATGGCTTGTTTGACATCATAGATTGTAGGATAATTTTTAACTAAGAGTAGATTTTTAATTTTGTGTGGTGTACACAACAGAATTAAAAATCCACTCTTAGTTAAAAAATACATAACACTTCCTATTAAGTGAAATCTGCATTGAAATGGCCGTTTTTCCAGCTACTGAGGCCAGTCTAAGTTGACTATTCAAGTACGTATAAGATATTATAATAATAGTGCACAAGTGTGTGCGCAAGGTTTAATTTTTAATAGAGGACAGGTTTGGTCTTTTGGCTCTGTGGGAATGTGACATTTCTGAAAATCAGTGCTGTGAGTCGCCTCCGGAGATACTTATAGCGTTTAATAAGCAATGTCTACGTTTGAAACTCATGGGTCACATACTCTCTTATGTTTTTCATTTCTTTTTTATTTGTTTTTATTTTCTTTTTACATTTGTTTTTTTATATGATTGTGTGTGTCCTGTTTATGTCAAATAAATGTTTTTTCTTTCTTTCAAACACAAATGCACTCTCTTTCCCTTCACTCTCATAGTCCGGCGGAACGGATTGACCGACACGACCAGTGAAAGTGCGGGCGCAGGACCGACGGCTTTACGTTGCACGGGGGTATAAATTTACAGATTACTAATGTGATGTCGACAATAAACACTTTTGCGCTTACATTGCTAACGCTGGCTGGACCCTACGAGATAAATCAAAATAATGTACCATTGTATACCTTAAAAAGGTCAATAAAAAAGTCCGCGATGGTATATGTCTATATCTTAAGGATAACCATTCTTTACAATTTACGGAAAAAATGGTTAATTTACGAAGTGATTTTAAGCAAATACAGCATTAATCCTTACCCAATTAAGTACCCTAAATACATTGTCCATTTAATATACATCAATATGGCCCTTTACAGCATATAATTTAAATGAATATTTCCGAAGATAAGTATTACAGATTTAAAATGCAGGGACATAGCGGTGCGGCGGTACCGGCCCGACCGCGCGCGAAGAGTGCTATTTGTAGCTATTGTCTAATGACAAAAAAGCTAAACGTCGTTTATTAAGGATATTCTGTAAATAAACCTTATTATATTTAGTATAAGCATTGCACCCATGCCAAGTCGGGGCGATAAGTATTACAGATTTAAAATGCAGGGACATAGCGGTGCGGCGGTACCGGCCCGACCGCGCGCGGAGCCTGCTATTTGTAGCTATTGTCTAATGACAAAAAAGCTAAACGTCGTTTATTAAGGATATTCTGTAAATAAACCTTATTATATTTAGTATAAGCATTGCACCCATGCCAAGTCGGGGCGATAAGTATTACAGATTTAAAATGCAGGGACATAGCGGTGCGGCGGCGGTACCGGCCCGACCGCGCGCGGGGCGTGCTATTTGTACCTATTGT
Organism: Meganola albula; assembly: GCA_936450015.1. NCBI lineage: Eukaryota > Metazoa > Arthropoda > Insecta > Lepidoptera > Nolidae > Meganola > Meganola albula. The sequence continues at coordinate 12,807,410 of OW388155.1, forward strand.
CTAATGACGAAAAAGCTAAACGTCGTTTATTAAGGATATTCTGTAAATAAACCTTATTATATTTAGTATAAGCATTGCACCCATGCCAAGTCGGGGCGGGTCGCTAGTAATACTAAAAAAGTCTTTGGTCTTTAGTCTTTACCTTTTTTGGTCTGGCGTGATGTCCGCATTACTAAGTAATTAACTGCAGGAGCTAAAAACGGTAATGTAGTAATTAATTGAATCCAATATGGTAAACAAACAACAGGTATCTTGGTAAAAAATTAGGATCTATTTTTGTTATCTGTTAGAACGTTCTAAAACTAATTTTATGGAATAATATAAGGTTTTAATTAAGTGAGAAATTAATTTATCCTTTAGCTACCTATTGATTTAAGCATGATCTTACTCTGCAACATTTGACTTATATTATGAATAGTTACTACAAAGTATATATTATTAGGTATTAAATTTAATAAATATTCAGTACAAGTTTCTTGTTCACGTTCGCAACGAACCTCACGAAGGACAGTATAATACTTTCCATCAATTTGTACGTGGCATAGAAAGTGATATAATTCTGATTTTACAAATTTCCTAAAAGGCTTAAAGGCCAAATAAATTAAGTACCTACCTAATTCAAAACGGCAAAAAATGCTTTTCATCCTCAACCAGTATCTGCTATCGACCAATATTCATATGTTGTTCTCGTTTTTAGGAAATTTGCAGTTCATTGAGTTTCTACTTCGATATCTTGATGAGTAAATTAACTTAACCTAATTAATAACAGTCAAAACGTTACAAATGTTAATTATTTAGTACTAGCGGACTCCGCAGACGTCGTCCTGCCTGCCCGGTAAAGCAGTGCCACCTACCGGGTCCGAAAATAGATTACGACCGATTCTCAGACCTATCAAATATAGATACTTATAAGATTCTATAAAAGTCGATCAAGCCGTCTCGGAGGAGATTGTTTTTTTTTTATTTTGCGTAAGAACCATCCTCGCACTTCAAAGAATATCCTAAAAAAACAATTAGCAAAATCGGTTAAGCCGTTCTCGAGTTTTGCTCTTACTAACACATTAAGTGATTCATTTTTATTAAATAGACTAGCTGCCCCAGCGAACTTCGTACCGCGTATTTATTAAAAAAAAATTCACTTAGTGGTATGAAAAATAGATAGTAGCCGATTCTCAGACCTGCTGAATATGCATAAAAAATTTCATAAGAATCGGTCAAGACGTTTCGGAGGAGTTCGATTACGCACACCGTGACACTAGAATTTTATATATTAGATTATCATAGTTACCTCATCTATCAGTTATGTGTATTCAGGAGGTTACCATCTAAAGTTAGATTCCTTAGAGGTAGATGCTGTACTACCCCGAGCAAACAGTTCAATAGATCGATTCAAGTTCAAGGCTCAAACCGAGGCCGCCTGAACATGATACCTCTGCTAAACGGTGCCACTAAAATTGCTATTACGAGTACATTTATTGATAGCCTTGCCTGTAGTTATGGCTTAGTAAAGTTTAATGGCGTCACAATTATTATGGAATACAATTTGGGTTACACGCTACAATGTTCATAAAATGCGAAAAGGCAATAAATGAATATGCCCGTGAAATGCGTCGATGTAGGTTGACGACATAATATGTACACTGTACAATGTTGTTTTCATTAAGTGAGTAGTATTTCGTACTAAGTTCTACGGATTAAAACTACGTAAGTGCTCAATGTGAATGGTACGTACTACGAGTAAATGCTACGACGTAGCTGCAGAGTTCCTGCTACTACGGCTGTCTACTACGAGGTACGAACTATGCTACGGTTCAATGCTACGAGGTATGCCTACTACGTAAAAATGCATACTACGTGCTACGGGCTACGGATTTGCTACGACGGTTTTCTGATTTAATTTTATTACTACGAGTGACTAACTAGATCAGCGCTACAAACTTCTATGCCTACAACGTGAAGGAAATGTACTACTGCTGTATAGAGCGATCCTTTATAAAGCTAAGTAATTTACTTCACTAATGAATGTTTGAATTGAACACCCACAGCGTAACCAAGGCTAGTCTCACAATTTTAACGTAGGCTTTTCCATAATATATGAACAACACTTTTTATTAAATGAAATAAATACGTTATAACCACGTCCTGTTGTCATCTACTATTCATAATGATAAATTGTTTTTTGATTTACGTCGTTAGGAGTATGTGAAAGAAAAAGGGCATAAGTAACATTGTGTGCCGTGCGCTTGAGATATTACACGTAAATTGACTTGAATAAGTTATGACTACATGTCATTAATTGCTGTCTATTTTGGTTGTGACTTTCGTGTTAACTAAATAAGTGCTTAAAAATACAAACAAAATTGAATGTTTATAAATAAAGCAAAGACGGTTTTTTTATATCCTGACAGCAAATTCAGTGTGACCATGGAAGCTGGGATGCATCCGAAACATCGTGTGGTAAAATCTGTTTCAAATAGTTTTATTTCCGTAGGATGATATCATATTTAATTAAATTAACAACTAAATCTCTAGATGGATATTCAAAATTGATAAAATTAGTTCACAGCCTCGATAACAATATTGTGTTAAAATCTCATTTAGCGTTACACCTGTGTTACCAGAAGGCATAGAACATTTAAAATAGGAACTGTTATACGCACGCGTTTTTCTCTGCCGAGGTAATTAAAACAGTTTGAACTGTTCATATTTTGATTGTGTGTTTTGCTCGACCCGGGAATCGAACCCGGGACCTGACGATTACTAAGCGAACACGCTTACCCCTGGACCACCAAAGCAGTTAAGCAGCCTCGTAACAAAGGTTGTAAAGACACGCAAAGAGGTCGTAGCCAAACCTTAGCTGAATCAAGGACAGATATTACACCATGTAAACATGCTATAAATGTCAAAGTGGTATGTTTTGTATAACAAAGGAGGCTTTAATGTTACGTTACATTTAACCTCATCCTCTTTCGTGACTAGAACCACTCTTTACACTCTCTGTTCCTCTCTCAAGATCTGGTGGGATCACAGATCATCATAATTCTCCACCCTCAGGGATGGTTGGCTGTTCTGTGGGTGGGATATACAAAAACACGGGCTTACTAAATACAGAATAGTAGCTACTGGAAATATTTACTTTTAAACTTTGTGTTGTATTAGTTTTAGTATAATATAAGAGTAATAATAATAATAAATCATTTATTTCAACCAACAAATTGGATCATAAAATGCAATACAATACAATGTCATTAAATAATTTAAATAGATAGATACAAAACATCTAAATCAGTAAATTAAAATAAGAAATAATCATAAAAGCGACATTTATTACTTAAAGAATAATTTAATTATTATAATTAATAATAAAAATAATTTATATAATTATTAATTAATAATTATTAATTAATGCCCCGGGATTTCACGCAAACACGTCTACAAATTCACATTAACCCTTTTTAGTGCCCCACTGCTGGGCACGGGTCTTCCCTCAACTATCTTATTGATTAGTTCTTAGACATGCTTGTTTCGCTGGACATTTTGAGAAGGGTTGCACAGGTCGTTGTCACAAGCAGATGACTACTTCTGTCTGCTTGTGACCACTATCACTGCAACAACAATAGTATCTACTGAGAAATAATGAGAGTCCCGACGGTACTATTTTTGGTTCGGACGCCCTCGTAGACTAGAATTAAACATATTTTGACAGGTCTGGCCTTGATGTAGTGGTTAGCAACCCTGACTGCTAAGCTATTATTATAGTGCACTCAATATTCCCTTGACTCGCAGAGTCCGGTGGGACAATTTAACCTCCACGACCAATAACAGATCAGGCGCAAGACCGACAGCTTTACGTGCTCTCCGAGGCACGGGGGTATCACACTACCACAATTTGACCTGCTACCCCAGAGACTAGAGGGGATCACATTCACCCTATCTCCTAAGTCACCGAGGCAGTCGATATTGTCAGTTGTCGCTATGAATATTTTAAAACTTCGTTAACTCAACAAGCCAACGTCTTTGGACGTTTATTTTGTCTTTAACTTGTGTTGATCTTGTGTCTAATGTTCCAGTCCGACGGCAGCTTGTTACTAACGAATATTGGAGCAGACGACGCCGGGCTGTACGAGTGTTCAGGAGAAAATGAGACTGCCTATGTCGACAGGGTCAACCTGACTGTTAGAAGTGAGTGATCAATTTATTAAGCTTTCAAAGGTGACATACCTCAATATTATTTATAGTAATATTTTCACACACACATCGCCATCTAGCCCCAAAATTAAGCAATTATGCTTGTGTTATGTGTAACTGATATAATACTTTTTGTAAATACTTACATATTAAAGATAGATGAATAACACCCAGACACAGAACAAACAATCATGATCATCACACAAAGATATGTCCTGGATGAGAATCGAACCCTCGACCTGCTTAACAGTGATGGTCACTAACCGCTATGCCAACAGACCAGTAGGAAAACTCACGTCATTTCGTAACGCACCGATCAAGTTCCGGTGCAGTTGCAATCTTAGTGCAAAATGTTATTCTTGTAATTTCGCACAAATAACATAATCGCTAAAGCGCTCGCGTGAGGCAAACTTGACGCGAGCGTATCTGACAGCGGTTGTCAAAATCACGAGAATACGAAAAGGGCTGTTTTGTTAAAAACTTAACTGCAACAGCACGGCAATTGAACTTATTTAATTACGTGAATTAGCCTACTGTTAAATGGAAATGAAATGAGTTTATTTCTGGATCCCTAACAAAGGACACACGACACAAATTATGATAATTAAATACGGTTAAGAGATCTAAAAACGCTGTGGTAAGCGTGTTCTTGTGACTTTTCTGCTCTGATTTCAACAAAGCCCCAATTTTGACTTCTATAATGGGTCATTTACGTGAAAACTATAGCCGGGTCAGTATGACAGGACAGCCAGCCCCTAAAAATACACTGCATCCGATTGTCCTCAAGACAGCGGTCCTCATTTACACAATGCTTTTTTCGTCGCTTGCTATTGACCTCGTCTAAATGGCCCATGGTGTCGTCTAAATGACCCATGGTGGGAGACCTTTAACAACTTCTGTTTACTATTTACATAAACATGCGGAATATAAAAAAATTACATGAGCTAAATCTTTTAACCGTCTTCTTTGATTTTCAAATATTATCTTCTATTGATTGACTATTAAAAGTTAATAGTTAACTATAAAATAATATAAAACCCCGAAGCGCTTTAAATTTCCATAACGGGCCACCTGTTACCGGTTTATTACTTCAACGTAACAATGGGGCTTCAGCTAAATAGCTCTTCGCTTCAACTTGAAAATATGAGAATTATTTAAAAAACGGGTCAAGTACGATTCGAGTTTGTACACGAAGGGTTCCGTACCATCATACACTTTACACCGCTAATGCTTTTTATATGAGTTTGGTGTGCCGGGTTGTACTTAACCAGTTTTCATATAAATGTATGGAAAATTAAGTCGAGTCTTCACGTCGTCCATTCCACAGAGTCATATCGAGAGTGACATACAGAGCCGAAACGAGAAAATTCGAAGTCAACGAGCTATTGACTTCGAATTTTATTATAATAGCTATTTTATTATAATTATAAATAGCTAATTTCAAACAAACTCAATTATAAGTCTTGTTGTCTTGTTGTTCTTTTTTATACAGAACCCTAATAATGGTTCATTTTATTATACTGTTCTCCCGTCATCGTGAAGTGGATGCAGTCGAGTCTTAAATTGAGGGATTTACTTTTGTGTGTTGAAAAATGTAATTTGCCATGTTTAATTACTTTTGTATTTATAATGGAGTCTGTATTAATTACCCTTTTTAAGAGGCTTGCTCATAAAAAGCATTTTTATTTACGTCCGCATAGCACAGTAGGTACTCGATACTGTAGTCTGGACTTAGACACTTTCAACTAAATTACGTATTTCTATAAAAGGATTTGTGCTATGAAGGTGTGCTACATGCCCGCTATGAATGCGGGCTTTAGTTGCTTGCTATGGTTTCGTGATATGCCCGCCTTCTCTACAGTCTATATACATTATACCTACCTACAGGAAACTTTTAAGCACTGCGCAAACTTTTTACTAAATACATATTTTTTATTTTGACGTGTTTTAGTACTAAAACTAAGATTTTATGTGAATAAAAAATTTTAAAAATCGATTCAACAATTAATGGAAACGTGCTTTATTATTTATTTCTTTACTCATACAGAACAAACAAAAAAATAGCGCACTCATCATCATTCCCCTTGCCTTTTTCCCATTTCTATTGAAGTCGGCTCCCGGTCTAACCTGATGCTGCTAGCTACCAGAATTATACGAGCGACTGCCATCAGACCTCGAAACCTGTACGGAACCACTAGCCGAGATGGTCAGACTAGGTGTCAGATTATATTGGCTTCTGACTACATGTAACGATTGTCATAGATGTGTTAAATAATAACCGAGACCGACGGCTTAACGTGCTCTCCGAGGCACGGAGGGTAGTCCCTCAACCAACTAGACACCGCATCAAATCTTTGTTGTTACATAAATACTGTCCGGGGTGGGAATCGAACCCGCGACCTCCCGGGCACAATAGGTATAGCCCAATCGGACGGCTTACACCGCTCGACTACTTAAAAATAGCACTCTCATTAAAAAAAAATCTGTATAGCTTAACAAGCTTAACCTATCAGTGTCCATGTTTGACACTGATAGGTCACACTTACTCTTGTTTTTAATTTTGTTTTCTTTTTCTTTTACATCTATGTTTTTTTTCTTCTATTTCTATGTGTTTCTTTTTTATCATATAATTTTGTATGTCCTGTCTGTGTCTTTCTTTCTTTTCTTGTGTAAAATGCCTACCTTAGCACATTACTAGTAGAAAAGCACCGTAAAAACACCTGGAATGATAAAGAATAATGATTACCACCCATTTCTACCTACATCATAAAGGTGGGGTCGCAAAGGGACCTTCTCATTCCCCCTATTGTGTGACAAAGGAAACCTCCATTACATTACAATAGGAGGCTACAACAGTACCGACACAAATGGCAATCTGATAAAATGAACTCGGTATTGTGGCCATGTTCGTATTGTATTATAGGACACTCTGAAATATTGGTGCTGGAAAATATTGTAGACTAGATATACAGGTAAACTGTGGTAAACCTGGTGGCTTACAACCGACAACATCGAGTTTATGATCAATCGAGTTTAGATTCAGTTTAAAGTCAAATTGTCATCTTGACATCCACACCTACGCACTGATACATCCCCGGAATGTTACCATAAATGCTGATGAGAGTAGCTTAGTCAGCAACTGTGCATCTAGTCTAAGTAATGCATCTCTCTTAGTTCAGTTTGGGTCGGATCGTCAATTAACTCAGACACGTTTACCAAATCTTATACTTAATTATTCTTCAGTTAATTAAATATTCCTGTTATTTTTAAAAGATTTGGAGTTTCCATTCTAACAGCACGATACAGCTGTGGTTCACATAGAAACTAACTTAGATCGAGAAATCCAAAATAAAATAAAATAAATAAAAAAAAATGGCGAAAGTTTTACGTGACAACGACTTTGAGTGGTAAAATAATTTTAATGTGAATATTCATTCGTATAGTAGGAAGAAGGATGAAACATAGTTGAGTGGGAGAGAGACGCAAGGCATTCGGCGGGCCTCTCTCTCGTTCGGTGACTCATCGTAACGTTACCGAGCGTTACACTTTTTCATAAGTGCCTCCCAGCCGCAACCTAATTTAAGACGTTGTCACGTCAAAATGACAGAATAACGAAAAATCCATAAATAAATTAAATAATCAGTAAGTTACTGGACGGTAACGAAATCAACCTAATATAACGACGCTAATAACACTAGAACGTAATGACGTTCTCGATTTATGATTCGATTAGTCCGGGAGTACGCATTTCGATTATGTTCGAATAGAGAATCAAAATCGAATCGTCTTCGGTTGTAACCTTAACGTTGTTTGTGGGATGCGGGGTGCACCATAGATTACCAAAATCAGTCATCCTCGTTGGCGCGGCGCGGGGCGATTGGCTGCTTTGGGGAGGTGTACACATACACTGGGCCCGTCGTCTCGGTATGGTTTTGAACTAAAGAATCGACACCGCTATCTGATTAGATGAAGGCGGTTGCAGTTCAGACTGTACAGCAAATATTAATCAGTAAAACATCTTTTCACAAGGTAAATGCACTGACCAAATACTCAACACATTAAACATTTTAAGTCCAACGTTGCTTTTCGGAAACTAAACGTGGTGACTAAGTACACACTTAGCATGTTTTGTTACAGCAATTAAACTCATATCAAACTGTCATACATCACCGATGTAATCATAATATTACCTATTGATGCTGAAAGTGGCGCATAGTGATCTTTGGCCTATACGAGTTTAAATTAGAAAGTTTACCTGAGAAACTTGTTACAGTCTATCTTAGGAAGTGTAACATCAGCTCACTATCAGAATGTATAGCAATATCTAACTCCACCTTTATTATAATATCATCATCGGCCTATAGCAGTCCACTGCTGGACATAGGCCTCTCCCAATAAGCGCCATTTCACCCTGCCTTCGGCTTGTCGCATCCAGCCACTGTCGGCTATCATTCCCAACTCGTCATTCCACCTAGCTAGGGGCGTCCCACACTACGCTTTTGTCGAAGAACTGATAACCACTTTCCCCAGCAGTTATCAGGTCTGTGATAGATGTGGCCAGCCCACTGCCATTTCTGCTTGCTAATCCTTTGTGCTATGTCGAAAACTTTAGTTCTTTTTATTATAATATGAACTTTATTATTTATTTTATTATGAACTAAGAAACTAACAGGGGATGAAAAGAATTCTTGCTCATTCAATTTGATAAACGTTTGAATTGAACAAATGTAAGTTAAACCGTAGATAAAATTTCTCTAAATTACGATTTCCACTAGTTTACTGTAAGCCGCGTAAAAGAACTTCGTTGTAAAAATGGGTTTAAAACAATATTTTGTTTGAATAACTGTAGGTAGAGGATTCGCTTTTAGCCCGCTTACGAACCGTCCGTACAGACCTGTCAATTCAATTTTGAATTTTGATGAATCTGACAATTCGCGTTGAGTAGGTACTCATTTGCATTGACCCACACTAATTGTTTTTTATTGACCAACATGGCTAAATATTTCAATATCTGAGTTGATTCATGATTGACACCAAACGTGTAATAGTAAGTAGTGTTTTAGGTAATTTATCTTGAAATTAGGCTATTTTCTGTGGTATATAGCTTACTTATATTCATTGTTAATACATGGTGCTATGGTGGTCCGGATGCTATTCCCCTGTCCATTATGCACGCAATGTGCTTCTCATGAGTAACCCGAGCCTGTTTGGGGAAAATATCTCTTAGCAGGCAGGGACTCCTTCATACCCTGCTACCGATAGTGGCAGGGCATAGGGTTTCCACCATAGTGTATTACTTAAAAGTATCTTTACAAACACGTAGATACTCCAGACTTCGTCAAAAGCGAATTGGAAATCGCATTCGCTCTTTTAATTCTACTTCCCCAGTATAATGGCTATTCGTTATAAAGTTTTAACTATTCAAACTGTTTCCCCTCCATTACAAATAACATCTATACTTTAATTCACGAACAATTCAGTGCGACAATATGAGAAAAGTGGTTTGTCCGACGCGTTGCGTCATTAAACCGACCAATAACCCTTGACCTGTTACCCATCTCTGTAGTCTAACAAACTTCAAGAGCTGAAGCGAAACACATGGCAACACCAGAGGTCTGTCTATACTGGTTGGTAGTAATGACAGTCATCACGCGACCTTCGTGGTCTGCTCGTCTTTAAGTAGCTATGTCAGAGGGAACTGTTATTGTTAAATTGATTGATGATGATTACGTTTGCCGGTAACTTAAGGGGTTTTTGATTGGGGTTGCAAGTTAATATTTATTCTGTTAAAAATGGTATCTGCAGAATGAATGGTATCCACGTTTTGACAGATATGTTAAGGTCCGTACATAGTAGGCACTTACTTCCTTTACCTAGCTAGTGGGTTTATTGGACAAATAAAAATCTTATTCCCTCTGTAACTTTTATTTGAAAATCCCAATAAAACTTGATTCTAGTTAGGTTTCGAAACCTCCCGAAAACTTCGTAATTGTTTTGCAGATGGTCTTAATCGACTATATCCCAAAACATTATTAAACACACATAACCAGTCATTTTGACTGGACCTTCGTCAGTTACAGCACTTTACATGCCTTAAACTGGTTAATGAACTCATAGACCCGTTCAAAGTTATAAAGTTCTTGCCGGTAATGAATATGTTAAATATAGTCCGGACTCGGTAGGCTAAAATGTTTTGTGAATTATAGCTGCATGTCATTTGAACAACCAGCAAACTATAATCACTAAACAATTAGTAAAACTGTAAACTAAACCAGCGTAAATAGACATTAATGCTAAGTAATTAGCCTGACGGTAGCCGTTAAGTGACATGCGTATCTGTCAGTGCTTTATCACGTGTACCCTTTATGATAGCTAACACGCAACCTCGCTTTACTAAAGGAATTAAGTCCTGCGATTGCAGTTGCAGTAGAAAAACAATAGTATAATCATTGAACAATAATCATATTATAAGGGCATATACAGAAACAAAGCTGGCAAAAATCGACCGTAGCTATTACCAAGTTGGAACTACATTTTGGCGATTTTCGGGTCATTGCTCCTAAGGTCTTAAAATACAAATTTCGAACTAATCGCTATCGTAGTTTTTGTAGAGTAATAAAGTCGGAAGTTCTAAATCGTCTAATTAACTATAAATCTTTAATAGGCCGTACTGAAAAGTAGCGTATTTGTAGTCCTGACATTGGTAATAGCTGCGGTCGAATTACTACTAGCACTGACCTGAAGAAATCAGCACTGGTAGTCACTTTTTAAAGAGGCGTATACGTACGGGATCCCAGCACGCAACCTGCGCTGACTACCAACGGTGGTATTCGCGCAGGTTACCTTCTTTGTTTCTGTATACGCTCTTACAATAAAACAGTGATCCGCTCTCTTCTTTCTAGAAGTGCCCTTTTAGTGAGGTTTGCCTAAGTTTAATCCGACACCTAGCATGCACAAATACAGAAAAAGATGGTTATGTTTATTAATGATTGGTAAAAAAGTGTTTAGTAAATAATACGGGCACAAGTGTCGTCCAATTCACACAAACTATTTATACACGTCACATTACATTCAGACTAGGTGTAATGACGATCCATGCAAGGTGGCTGGTAAGAACTGGAAGAGGCTAGCCGCGAACCGTGCTCGATGACGTGATGTAGGAGAAGCCTATGTCCAGCCGTGGACTAAATTAGACTGATTATGATGATGGATGATGTCACATAAACGAAAGATTTTAAATTTAGAAATATAATAGACGTCACTTTTCTTATGTTGTTTCAGTTTCTTTGATGCAAACTATCCTTGAAATAAAGTTATGGTTATTAATATACCTACTAATTATTTTTTACTGTGTCATTGTTGACCTATCTTATTCAACCAACAGACCGTTAAGGTTTGGATTGTTTGAGTATTATTTTAGAATCTACTACTTTACCGTAGTTAGGATGTGTTTTATATAGAATGCCCTTTACATGACCTACTTACATTATGTAAATTATATTGTTTGTTTATGTGAAACATAAACTTTTCCATTTATTAATACTTTTATGAGGTTTTGATAAGATTTATTTGTAGGTACTACTGTGTAAGCAGCCTTTTTATATTTCATGATATTTTAGTGACTGCCTCAGTGCATTAGGCGATAGCGTGATCGCCTCTAACCTCTGGGGACTCAGGTTCCAATCCTGCACCGGACCAAAAAAAAATGTTGACACTCAGCTCTAGTCGGGAGTCAGGAATTTGGTGGTGTTATACCCCCGTGAGAATCGGTTACTATCTATTTTTCAAACCTCTAAGTGATAAGGGGTGTTCACCCCAAAAAAATATTTTTTAATATGTGGGATTAAAAAATACATACAACCCTAAATTTGCACATTTCTATCACCAACCCCTATTTTTTAATATCGAAATTAGTAATACGCGGTATGAAGTTCGCTGGGGCAGCGGCGCAGCGGTAACGGGCTCACCTTTGAAATCTAATGTTGCAAGTTGATCCCCGATCGTGCCCACATCTTTGTATGAATTGTTTAATGGCCACTGCTCAATATCGGTGAAGGAAAACATCGTGAGGATATCGGCATATCTAAGAACTAATCATTCGAGGACATGTAACATCGAACAACCCGCAATTGGCCAGCGTGTGTGGATTAAGGCCTAAACTCTCTCAACACGTAAGATAGTTGAGGGAACAACCGTGACCAACAGTGGGACACTAAAAACGGTTGAAGTTGATAGATAATGGTTTACGTTTACTCACGTTTACCATGAACTAAATTACCTAACATTATTCAGTCAACTGAGTCTAGGGCCTTCGGTTTACAAACTTATCTATACCCTCGTCAGTCAATTTATCTAGGCCCTTGAATAGTCTCATCTTTCAACTCCTCTAGATTATTCTACATTGGGATCTCTTACCAATATCCATCGATCGACTGGCTTGATGGCGTAGTGGTTAGTGACCCTGACTGCTGAGCCGGAGGTCGTTGGTTATCTCTGTATGATGGATGAGCATTATGTCTCTGGTTCTCTATTCAGAGTATGTATATTTTTTTTTAATAAAATATATCGGAACGTATTCCCCCAAAATTTTGTACACTTCTTAATTATGAAAGACATTAAAAAGATGAATAAATACCTAAATTTAAATTATTTTATTTGAATTCTTTTTTTGATGTATTTTCTTAATATTGTATTATTTTCTTAATATTTGACGGGCTGGTGGTGTGGTCGGTAAGATACTTGCTTTTCACGCCGCAGGGTGGGTTCGATTCCCACCCGACACAAACATTAATAATAATAATAATAATATAGTGGGACATTAACACACACGGTCATCTGATCCCAAACTAAGCAGAGCTATGGAGCTATGTACTATGGAAACCAGATAACTGGTAATATACTACATATAATACTTTTCTTTTGTAAATATATACTTAAATATAGATAATTACACCCAGACACAAGACAAACAGACATGTTTAAACAAATGTTTGTCTCGGGTGGGAATCGAACCCACGACCTGCGGCGTGAAAAGCAAGTATCTTACCGACCACGCCACCGGCCCGTCAAACAAACAAACAACCCGACAAACATTAGTGATGGACATTTGTGTTTATGTCGAGTCTGGGTGTAAATATCTATTGTAAGTATGTATTTACAAAAGAAAAGTATTATATGTATAGTATATACTATTTATCTGGTTTCCACAGTACAAGCTCTGCTTAGCTTGGGACCAGATGACCGTGTGTGTTAATGTCCCAGAGTATTTTTATTTATTTACTTAGCATTTTTGTTATTGATTTTCTTTGAGTTTATTTTATTTATAACTAAATTTTTAATTAACAAAAGTCTATTTAAATTAAGCCCGCTGAAACCTTTTAACTTAACCTTTTTCAAACTAAGATTATTTGCTCAAGTTAATGAAATATTTTGAATGAAACTCTTATAAAGTGCCCAGTTTCTTTAAATGATATACTGATTAAATTCTTAGCTCCTCCACAAGTGTGTCATCCTTTGTTAGAGTTAAGACGTGCCTCTATTTTACATTTAAAATCTTGAGATACTCGTCCACAACGTGGAATGAGAGGCTTTATACACGATGACTGAATGTTATACAGGAAAACGTTTTAACTAGTGTGTAAACAATTTTGGTCTTTCTGTAACTGTATCAAATTATTCAAATTTTAATTTCTTTATTTTCGGACAACACAATCCATTCGTTAGTAATATTGTACTTACCTAAAGACTAAGATTAGTAAATAAAATTAAAATTAGATTATAATTTTTATCAGTAATATATTAATTTTTATTAATTGTTCAATTTGATACGTTTCTTATTTAACACAAAATTAGCAAATTATAGACGATCTATTCGTAATAATATCGAAAAAGCGCACGGCGTGAAATTAGCGGTCAGTGACCCTAGCGAGCGCACAGCTGACAAGGCGGCGTGCGGGTGACCGTACATTCAGTAATATTATATAATTTCAGATATTAAATAAACAAAATAGTAATAAGATTATCTACGATGTTTTCAAGGTGTAGTAGGTAAATGTGTAACTATTGAGCCCTCAGCGGCCTATTGGATTTACGAATCGCATGAGTTTAAACCACAAACCCGTGCGATAATGTACAAACAAGCCATCAATGATTTTATGTATACGTGTTACATTTTCAACCTGTGTAGATTATATTCGATTCAAAATATTTTTTCTCCTTTCAGCGGAACCCCCACCCCTCGTGAACGTGACAGTCCACGCGTCAACAATCCTCGCCCTGATCCTTTGGAACGTAGCTGGTGACGGCGGCCACCCCATCATAGACTTCACCGCGCAGTACCGGTCCGCGGCGCCTGTGAACGACTCCTTGGAGCCCTGGAGGCCTATCAGCCCGAACCATATCAGCCCTAATTCGGTATGTTACTGTAAGACTTCACTTAACAAAAGATCCCATTGGGTCGAAGTGCTCTGGGTTACCAGCCCCATTGTTAAGATAAAATAAGACTTCACTTTCATCTCGATGTAATTCCTCAGAGATGTTCTCGTCAAACGTTTTATGGATAAAGTACGTTCAGCCACGGATGGGTGGACTAGCGTGGAGAAGGCGTGGGCGAAGAACTGGATAATCGGCGCACAAAAAAATTTTATGACTTGTACTAGGATAAATTAATATTTTATTATTACTAGCACGAAATGGCAGCAATTGGTATCTAACTAAAAATAAGATATTGTCAAGATTCCAAAAAAACTGCCAATTACCACTTGAATTGAAGTGATATGTACTTTTTATTTGACGAAGCCTTATTTTCATGTCCCCTCTCTATTTTCACATGGTCGGAACAGTACAGGAATAACAGGCAACAGTGTAGGAACGTGTGGTGCCACACGTTAAAGGTTAACAGTTATTTTTACCGCGACCATGTCAAAATAGGGAGGGGACATGAAGTTAAGGCTTCGTCAAACTATAAACATTTATTTAGCGCGTATCAAGGCGTCTAGGGCGCCTTTTTTCGACATTTGTGCGCTTTAGACATTTAACTCTAATAGACAAATGTCGAAAAAATGGCGGATATCATTGAAAAACAAAGCAATCGCCATTTTTGTTCGACAAATGTGTATTAGAGATAAATGTCTAGTGTGAGAATTGAGGCTCAGGGTTATTCAGAAATATGTAGGTATGACTTTTTCTCACGGCGACGTCAAGACGTTAACACTTGACAGGTCTAGACAAGTTTAGTACCTACAACAATAGTGTGACGCTAGTCCTAGATGCGTTAAAGCTTTGACGCGGGCTATATACGCTTCTTGTTTGACGAATCCTTAAATTATTTCTTCCATAATTCCAGCGCCAAGTGGACGTTTACCACTTAGACACGAATGCGTCGTACTGGTTCCGTGTGTGGGCGACCAACGCCCTCGGCCCAGGACCACCGGTAGAGGTACTCGCCACCACACTCTACAGCGATCAGGAGGCTGGTAAGTTGCCGAAGCCTCTGTTTAGCACGAGTCTTCTCCCAATGATCTTACTGAATCGGAATGGGTCAGAATTTTGTTTGATATACAGCAAGCAAATGCCGGTGTCTTGGCTAACAGGAATAGCACTTGCAGAATTATTGTGGTGGGTTAAGTCCTATAACAAAAAAAGACTAAACACAACCTCAGAATAACACATAAACACTATAAACTCGACCCTTGCATTGGTTATTAAGTTGCAGTAGAGGAGAAGCCCAACCGACATGATAGAAGTATCATAGCGTATCTCATTACCTTGAATGTTCTGGACCAATCTACTACTGTGTACTTCAAGTTTATGGCAAAATAATAACTTTAATTTACCACTCGGCCATTGTTTAACTACAGAGTTGTACAAGCACTTCCTGGAAGGCGCTGAATCCTTCGACACCCGCACATGGGTGGCCGCGGTGTGCGTGGTGATGGGCACCCTCCTGGTGCTGGCCGTGGGCACCTGCGCTGTACTCTGCAGGGAGTGGCGCCGACACGGTGAGCCGCAGCCCTAGCACAAACCCTTGCCCCGTTTGTACTTCCTTTGGAATTAGGAAGAATATATTATTGTAGAATCTAGAGACCATGGCCCCTTAAGCGTTAGAAGCTAAGCCCAGCCCTGATTGCACTTCCTTTATAACTAGCCAAGAGAAGTCTAGGAATAAGAGGACATAGCTCCTTTGACGATAGGGCCTCCTATAATATATGTACGGCTTATATTAAAGGCCATATGTGCCTTACTTAAACAACTGTCTTGACATCATTAGTACTTTGAAAATAGCCAGGGATGGGTTTATTACAGAAACAAAAGTTCATGGTCTAGGCCCATGGGCCCCGGCCCAAGTATTATTGACTCTATTGTAAGTCGTTTACATATAGGGTGTCTCTACTATAGGCTTAAGAAGTAATGGCCCCTTAAGCCATAGCTTCAACATCCCCGGGCCGTTTAAAATATTGTTTAACCTTTGTTTAACTTCTTTTAAAACTAAAAAAGGGGTGTTTAAGAATAAGAGGCCATAGCTCCTTCAGCCAAAAACTAAGCATATTTCGCCTCGATCTGGGTAAAGTCTTCAGTTACGTCCTCTAGAATTAGTCAGTAGCAACTCACCTTAGCTCCTATTCTTATACCATTTGTGATAATAAAAGCCAGATAAATTGAACAATATAAAACCTAAACATAAAAATATAATTACCTATTTCACGTCGCTTAAGACTAGTAAGCCACATGTAAGTGAATTGATTAAAAATATAATATTTATGCGATTCCCTTGAAATGAAAATGTATCAGCTAAAGAATAGAATCATACTAATTTTGTAGTTGTATGTCTTCGTAAAACGTTTAGAAATTAATATGTTTAGTAGAAAACGATTTAAAATATCTACAGCACAAATTAAATCAACATCTCACCGCCTTTTTACCCTTAAGTAAAATGAATAGAATTAAGTTTTAGAAAAATACAAGCCTTTAAATAATAGTGCCAATTTCCTAAACAATTTTCAATTAATAGCTGTAAGTTATAGATTTTTTAATATAAATAAAACACTAAAATGTACAAAAATACAATTAGAATTTTTCGCTACGCGATTGGTGCTATGCATACAATATTATTAATAATTAATCTTACTATTACCAAAAAGCAATCCATTGAATCTCGCTTTAAAGTTACCTGTTGCTGTAAATTTCTGTAATTTATTATTATAAATAATAATAAATTTAATATAAATAATAATAATTAGATAGAATTTGGACCAACAATTGCTACAGAACGTCAATTAATATAATAGAACTAGATAGACTTCTTATTATTGCATTGCATAATAATTGTGGCATAAAATTAGCATAAAATCAATTTATTATATTAGTAATGTTTTGTCTCTCTTAAATTACTACATTATAATATCATTATACCCTTTTAAAATTAAACAGAATTTTCAAATATATTTACAATTAATATCTTTAGTATAAACGATTTAGGTGAAACTACGGTAAAAAAATTAATGGTTGCTATGTAGTTTATTGTTAAATCTTGCCAAAACTTTATTAGTATTAGTTTCTAGGAATTTTCACCAATTTTTCGTATGAATAACCATTCCATTTAATAATTTACGAAAAATTTTGCGAATAGTAGCATAAGTATAAGTCACTCTTTTAACAAATCATTCAATGTATTCAATCATGGTAGCCCAACCCTATAAAATTGTCTCTGGTTACAAGGCAGCCATATTTGTTTACATGTTATGCATCGTAAGAAAAAACAGACTATAGAATATAGCATAATATATAAAATTCATCAGATTTTTCTCAAATAAATTAAGAGCTAATAGCATATAATACCTATAGACGACAAATAGTTGTAAATCATAAATTAAAAAGTCACTACATTTGTAAAAAAAATTACGCTTCTACTTTTGCACTCTTGTGATTTCAGGACCATATACCTATAGGACCACTATATTGTTATAGTATATAAATTTCATATATCAGATATTTAATATTTGCTAAGGACAGGCTTGCATTCTATATGCAAACTGCTATTACTATAGAAACGCATAAAATGCACAACTATTTACACTATTAATATATTAGAATCTATAACTTAAATTATAAAGAGACAGAATTACATGAAATACTTCTAAACGCACATCAGACATCAAACAATTTGTCCTATAGGTTTAGTCATAGTCTAAACATGTTACTGTTTCACTATGCTAAAACCTCTTTTAACAAATTAGACTCGCCGAAAACCAGTGTTTGTGTGTATATTTAAATAGACGAACATAAGTAAAGTTTCCGTAAGGGTTCCGTTTGTACCTTTTGACGACCCTAAAAAGATAGGATCATTATTATTCTTAATTTTATTTCTGGTTAACAGATAACGATAGTAGTGCTTTTCATAATAATTCTTGCAATAGCCATAACTCTTAGTAAATTCTAGATAATTTAAATTTGTTCAAAGCTTTTAAGAAATAGTATTTAGATTTTACGATTCAATAGACAAAGTTGGCTTGGCATTAGCGCTCAGAAGCATTTTACTATTTTATATCGAATTTCATACAGCTATTCTACTTTTCAAGACTAAGTATGAAATTAGTTTAAACGGCAAAATTACGCTGTGTAGAAAATTTAATCTTAAGTTTAAGCCAATAAATACAAAAATCAAGGGCTCAATCAATCAATCAAAATGCTGCCCTTCCTACCTTATCGCATGATTGCATAAGAAAGAACGCCAGTATCTGCCAATTTTTATTCATTCAATTTTTTTTCTTCTTTCCCTCTATCGCACTCGCTTGGATCGCACGCTTGGACTGCGGGCACTAACTCACTAACAAACGGTGACGGTACGTATATCTTTAGAATATATTGAAGATCAAGATGTAATGGAACTAGTGCCTAATATAATTCTGAACCCTGGCTTCATGGAGATGGATCCCATACGGCCTCGGGAGAGGCAGTCTTCTATTATCAAGTCGGCGGAGTGCCCTGGTCCAGGCAAGCCGAGGAGGGTCTGATTCTCGTCTATACTTAACCTTAGGATATTCTATCGCACCGATTCCGGCCTATTGTCATGATCCTCGTTGGATCATGAGTTGTGGTGATAGTGAGACTTGAGTATTTTGTAGGAATTAGTAACATAGGCGTATATAAGGGCAGGAGGACTGGGCGGGCAGTGCCTAGTCTGGTATAGCTTGATGCTCAATCCAGAATGCTGGAATAGGTACTGATTTCAAATAACTTTACATGAAGCAGACATTTCTGCGTCGACTTATTTTCACAGCCGCTGTATCGTAAAAATGGCCCTTAATACGCCAGTTGTTAGGAAAGGAGACATTTGGAAAGTAGACTAAGATATAAGATGGATTTTTAAGGATCACGACAAATTATTGACTCTGAAATTGCATTATATTATTATGTTGCATTTCGATGAAATAAGCAAGTGCACATGGCACAATTTGGTCAGTCAATAAAAATAATTGTGGATATTTTATATGACACATAACTTCTAATAAAGTCGCGGCAAAGCACGAGTCAAAATCGTATTTGACTCAAATATTGTGTAAAAAAAGCCATTGTAATATAACTCAAAATAGATGTATAGATGGACATATCAAAGGAGTGGTTGTATTTTTAGCTGATCGGAGCGATAGGGTAGACGGGTTCCTTAACGAGAATTTCTCAAAAGTTGTGACGAGTTCATGCAAAAAATACCCAATATATGATTAATATTTTATGTGCAGGTACATGCTATGTCAATTAAATAAAAATGTAATATTTATTGCCATTTTCACTTTTAGTCGACTTTGTGATCAATTTTGTAATTTTAACTATGCATATATAAAAATATTTTACATATTTTAGGTTATATACAATATGACATTGTCACACTTTTGAGAAATACCTATAATTAATTAAACAAAATATACTAGCAACATCGTACTATGTCATAGTATTAATGACAGCTTGTTTAAGTAAAAGTCATATAACACTGTTTTCGTTAGTGACGCCGTTGTTTTTATGTAGCCCAATTAGGCCATACGACATCATTGCAAAATGAGGTCAATTAGCGTAATAAAAGTTAAGTCTTCAAAAATGTCGCCCATACTGTTGACTAATTATTGTACTAGGTAGCTAATTTAGCAAAGTGATAGTTAGTTATTCGGGCTTATTTTACAGTATATTTCATATTACGGTGTACCTAGTTTATTCAGAGAGAGAAAGAGAGAGATCATTAATAGATTTATAAGCGTTTCTTGTAGAGGTTAACATAAAGTTCCGTAGTATGAGCGAAAAATGTACACTAATTTTCTCAGAACTGATGCTTGCATTTACTTTTTATACATTTACACTTATTGCAGTAAGTCTGACACGGACGCTTTATTTGACAGTTGAAGAATGGCAACACTGACACTGCTCAATGTTGATCAAATTGTTACAAAGTAAAATGACTTAGTCGTCTACAATAGGCTAGTAATTAACATTAAATATGAGGTCTATACGTCTAAATGTTAAAATGTTGTGCTGTTGACTAGAAATGTAATTTTCCGTAGCATATAGATAGAAATTAAACAGTTTTTATGTGGACAGTGTTACCGTTCTTCAAAATAAAATTCCTTTTTGGCAGCCCCAAAATCTGTATAAACATTTTTAGGAAACATATTGCTTAACGTTCTACATTGTTAATGTTGCTAGGCTATAGTAATAGTATATTTTAATTACATATTTTGCTATATTTTAGATGATATTTTTGTAACGAAGATCTCATGTAATTAAGACAACATTGATATTAAAATATCGGTTTTAAATTTATTTGTGATTTTCATCGCTGTGATTATTATTTTTTCTTATATAATTTTTATATATTTAGATATATGCGTATATAATTTTAATATACAGTAAGGAGACTGGTATGGTATTTAATTGGAAGCTAGCTAGTTAGTAGTTATATAAGCTTGAAGTGATTGCGCCTGCGCCAGTAGTTTGGTATAAGATATGCGCTTTATTATAAACTATTACATGACAATTTTGTATCACCATGAAGTTCTAGTTAAATAATATTTAAATCTGAAAAAGATACATCCAGTGTTACTTTTGCTATTAAAATGAATCTAATGACATTTCTCAAGCTGAAATACAATAAGCCGTTTTGACATCAGAGCGTGACTAAGGTATATAAAAACATTTCGGTAGGTCACACTTAGAAACATTAACTGATATCAAAAACCTTGATTTATTTATCTCTATCTCACTCGGAAGTTAATACCGTATCTTACTTTATAGAGTGGCAGAAAGAGACTGTCTGTTCACAGAACTTTGTGGCGATGACTATATTAGTATAATATGGTACACTTAAGGGCAATGTGCGAGGGCCAGTTGTGTAATCCACATTCTGTTTAACATAATAATAAACAGATACAAAACATAGCATTACATTTTGGACGTTGCTTACACTGCTGGCCAGTATATTCCACTCTAACAAATAAATATAAAGTTGTTATATAAGTGTAGAGCTGTTTATTTTTGTATACAGCGTGTATACATATCAGGTGAGCCTTTAGCACGTAAAAAAAGATATTTATGTATTATATTATACATGGAAAATTTTAACTTCCTTCCGCTATCTTTGGTTTGCACGTTTAGCAGAATTTTATTAATATCCTGATTATCACATTTCAATATTATATTATTCAATACTGAAAACTGAAAATACTGTAAAATTATAATCTGTAAATTGAAATCTTAGCAAAAAAATCAAGCACCCTACCGATTTCGCTACTCATGTTTAAAAGAACGATAGTATAAAACAGAGTGCTTAATACTTTTGGGCATGCTTTATGTAAGTACCTATATCTTTAATAATTGCGAAACGTGCAAATTGTATCCTTCTTACTATCTTCGAGCTCATTGCCTTTTAGTGTATCTTCTCATTTCGCAAAATCCTATCTATAATATCCTTACAGTCCATATAATACAATAATAAAATTCATGTATTATATATGGATTAGGTATTATATTATATTTCTTGCATATTCTTGTAATTGTCTAACAAAGATTCCTAATACGTTGTGGTAGATTGATTATGATATTTCTAAGCATTTTTTACTAATATTGCATGATTTTTATATTGTTTTCCTGTGCATATTGCTGTCGTGTCAATTAAATATGTATTATATATTTACTTTATTATATTATCAAGCTTGTAATTATAGGACATCAATTATATACATTTGCGAAGTTTGTGTAATAAGCGATATATATTTGAAATTCTAAAGATTTTTTTTTATTTGTGGCGATTTGATTTTACTATTTTTGAATATTGCAAACACTTGCAACATGTTTGCCTTTTCACGCTCTTCCTTTAAATAAATATTTATATCAATAAATAATTTATATTTTTATAATAAAACGTGTTAACAAATACCTGTGTTGTGAAAAGGAACGTAAAAATATTATATTGATACTGAAAAAATTATTGATACATAAGCTTTCTTCACTAGTATTATAATATTAGAATATGCTGTCACTAGCTTGCTAGATTACAAACACAGCAACAATTTATCAATTTTATCATGTAGCCTAATCATCACCGATATTTTGAAAACAAAATGATTTATTTATGTATCCACTTCGGTATTTAAGAAAATAAAATAGTTTATTTAACATTG
Organism: Meganola albula; assembly: GCA_936450015.1. Taxonomy (NCBI): domain Eukaryota; kingdom Metazoa; phylum Arthropoda; class Insecta; order Lepidoptera; family Nolidae; genus Meganola; species Meganola albula. Next base: position 12,830,260 of record OW388155.1, read on the forward strand.
CCACACTGCTCGGGTTTTTTTTCCTCTTAGTGCATTTCTACACTGCTTTGGTAATTTTTCCGCTTTGTGCGTTCCACACTGGTTGGTTAATGTCCCGTTTTGTGTATTTCACACTGCTCGGATAATGTTTTTTCCGTTTCACGCATTTGCATGTTGTATGACTAATAAATGAATGGTTAGGTAGATATTAATGACGTTAATATCTGTTTTAGATATTTTTTAACGTCGTAACTTAGTTGTTGAACGCTAGAGTAGTTGAGCGAAAAAATAAGACTGTGAACGACGGGATTTTGGAGTTAGTATGACGAAAGGTTGGTTAAACTTTAGATAGCATTGTAGCGTAAATGAATCGTTAACTACTTGTTTGGGTTTTCAATTCTTGCGTTATTTTCATGATAAAATACATCGAAAAACAAACTATGATACTACCTACTTACATCAAAACTATTAGAAAGCCACTTGATTTAATAAAGGATTAAATCTGTTGAAATGCATCGAGACGCATTTGTTCTATGTTATCAATTAATATTTTCAATGTGAATTTTGCGTAGTGGGTTTGGTTCACGAAAATATTATGGGATATTACTGACTGCAACCGCATGAGTAGAAAATGTGTTAATATTATTATTTTATCAGTGTTTCGTGTAATTCTGTCGTTTTATTTTATGCACTTTTAGCTGTAAGTCTCGTACAAAACACAATGTATTTTAGGTCTAGTGCTATATGCAACGATTCTTATTGTAATTTAAGGTCTATTTCACAGGTTTTGGATAAGTAAAAATAAGTGATTTCACGCATATGTCCTACTATTTAAACCAGATATTATTTTGCGCTTACCGGTGTAATCGCATTAATGAGATAATCAGAAGTGCAACTTGTTCTGCCATTTTTGTTATGCGAAAATGCTGCATGTTTTAGCATAAAACGCTTACCCAGAACTTGCGAAAGCGCCGTGTATTTTATCGTAAGAATTTGAGGATGTGGATTAAGCTAAGGATACTAGAATGATAATGTTGATCGATATAGATGGTGGTTGTTTGAGTATCTCTAGTGCAGTGTTTCACAACCTGTGACTCGCGACCCTCAAAGGGGTTCACTTAGCCGTACTCAGAAGTTCTTTACCAACATGCGTCTAACTCAAAGCCGCAAACAGCCTTACTAATTGACCTAGTTACTAATTTTATTACAATTAATGACCTGCTTACTTTTAAATGTCTCACGGCTTCTTACAGAGTGTAGATTTTATTCATGAATACCTATAAATATACCTTAGATACTGATAGAAAGTTAGAAATTAATTTTATGCTTACGATAACTTTAACAAGCTTTAATGGTGACATAAAAACCAAAATGTATACCTATAATCGTAAGCATAATATAAATTCCTAACTTCGCCAAATTTACACAACTTGTTAAGGGGTCGCGTATCAAAAAAGTTGAGAAACACTGTCCTAGTGTATCCTTAGTTATAAATACATCGCTGTCGCATCTATTGTATATCTTACTTTATATTAAAGTAATGTTAGGTTAAGATTGCCTTTTATAAATGGAGCACGTCCAAGTGTGAACCGCGAGTGTTGGTTCATTCGCACGATGGTATAATGTCTATGTGTGTCACAGATTAAAGGTTTAATGCAGTGTCTCTTTAAAGATGTCTTATGCGTGTATATTTACTTTTAAACATTCACGTTGCGTTTAAATTTGGAACATTATTGTTAAATGATACGTATATGTTTATAGTAGTTTTGGACTAGATGGCGCTGTGTGTAAATTTTTTTTAATATTATGTTACATATTGTCTCGTCCATTTTTAACCTTAGGAATGAAACTTTTTTTTAAATGACCTCATGGTACAAAACGAACCACAGAATAAAAATAATCCTGGGACGGTTTTCGTATTTCACGTGAAGCAACATCAATAATATCATTTCCATTTGTAACGACACTGCAATTACCATCTGTGATAATGTGTTACCAAAAATAATGTTTATTCGCCATTCCTATTGTCATATAAGTTAACTATTTTTATTATTTCCCACCATAAAGTTGATTCGCTTAGATACTGCTGATACACCTACCACTTGTGGTTATGCTAACTAAATGCGAATATTAAAATACACGCAAACAGCAAATAAAACTTTCTTTACAGAGTTATAAATAGCCAAAGTCACTTACGGGTGTATGACACCCGGCATTTTGTTGAATAAGCATCATCTACAAAGAGGCGGCACGTGCTCTGGCAGTAAAATAAAAGGCAATATCTAAGCGAATGGACTATACCGACACACCGACCAGGTACCTATAGACACCGCATAGCTGGGCCCCGCGCTCGCCAACTTATGTTGTACCACTACATATCATGCGACCAAAAGCTAACTTCGATTATTTCGTTCAAATACAAGAACTTGACTGATCTAAATTAGCTATCTTTACTGAATTTGAATAATGTGATGTCTAGTAGGGATCTAGTCGGTGACTATACAATATAAGCTGTATAAGCTGCTTCATATAGATAAAAATACTTAAATTTCACAATAAACACTAACATGCTATTTGCTAAATAATAAGCAAGAGATAGCAATGCTGCTATGAACGTTAATTATTGTTTAAATAAGTACCTACTTCGTTTGTCATTTTGAAATTCCGTATAAGATTTCTAATTCTTATTCTAGAACGAGATTTAAGCCACGTCTATATGTATTTAGTTAAACCGGACTATAATTGAACCTCGTTTCAGAAAAAGACTTGTTCTGCACAATGACTGATAGTAACAAAAGTTAAAATTGAATCTCATTCGAATCCAAAAAATCTCAAGTGCAATATATTTTTTGTTATGTTTTATTTTTATTATTGTATTATATTTTATGACATTGTTGGCAGAATAATAAGTTAGAATTGTGAGATAAAAAAAAAGATAAAAAAATTGACAGCTTGACCCTTTTCGAATGTATTTTTTTTTCGATAATAGGTTGATATTTGGTACAAAAAATCTAATAGTCTGCACGCAAGTGCTATGTAATCACGTCATGTGAGATGGAGAGAGTGCTTGTATCACACCACACAACTAATATGTTGCAAGCATAGTCCAAAATATCCATCTATTGATGGATATTTTTTTGCAACATGTTTTTGGTATCTTTCGCCAGTGCGAACCAGGGGTAGAATACAGGAAAACTCAACGACTCATTCAACTCGCAATTTTTTTTGGTGGTTCAGTATCAGTAATTTATTGATTGTCTGTTTATGTGTTTGTGTAGGTACAATAAATAGTTTATGAAGGCTCGATTAAAATCAGGATTATAAAAAATCGTCGATTGTTGGCTAAGAAGACCCAATCCCAATAAAATAACTACGGAAACAATAGCTTCACCCAGATCTCAAGATAGTACAATCATTAATTCTACTAGATAGTTACAGATCGCTTAGATTAATTTGGATAAAACATAACGTCTACCGAGCACGTGGTTGCGCCCTTCCTGACAACGCAACGGTCCAACACAAAGGTATCACCTCTTCTAAGATGATCGTTTCACCCGTCCGTCCTCGGTGTTCGTTTATTCGTTCGTTCATTTTGAGTATTTGAGTGACAGCTGACTCGAAAGGCAGTCGCGATTACAGTACAAAATGACAGCTGATGTATTGAAAAGCGGATGTGCCAAAGTTTACAAATAAATTTTATTTGGATTATGAAAGCTTACAGACAAATATAATTATATTCCTAGTTACATAGCTACTATATTTCTAATAACAAGTTTCCGCATATAACATCGTTAGCACCTATTTATGCATAAAGTCTGTGTAATTTTGTACACATTATCTAAGGTTTAGCGATTCAATTATAGAAATCATTGTTAAGTAGCCTTCCCATTGCGCCTGAACTTGTACATAACAAGTCAATTTCAATATCTAATGAAATGATATTAAAGTTAATTATACCATATAAAAAGGGTTCTGTTTATATCTAGTCGAACTTAATAGGTGTAAAACACATTTCCTTAAATTCGTTTTCCCCTGAACACATCTCACTTGCTTCTTGTTAATCTTACTGGGCGTTTTCACAGCACAACAAACATGATACGAGCATAGTCTTATCTCTTTCTACTCATCTCTAATCGATAGAGATAGATAGTGGTTGCAAGTCGCAACATGTTTTCTTGTGCAGTGGAAACTAGGGGTTACTCTATCTCACCGGTCATATGACGTGACCAGCACTTGTGGGTGGGAATAAAATTTGCCGTTTCGTCGAATCTCGAAGCCGTTTAAGGCAATTATACAATGTCGCCCATGCGCATGTGACCGCCCGTAATATTCTGAATATTCATGAAAAAATATCGAAAATAAACTTCAAAAGGGGGGGTCTATCTGTAACATTTATCATGTTATTCAATTTTGAATTTTTTAAGTAGAGTTTGTAGACTTGCTTTCTATTTTTTGACACATCTCCGAAGTTTATGGGTCGATTTGTATTTTGTTTATTATTTCCAAAAGCTTATGAGTTATTTTAACAGGTTAATTAACATTTTACTAAAAATTATCGACTACGAAAAAAAAAACGGAATCGAAGTAATTTTTTCGGGAAAAAATTTGTGTATTTATTTTAAAAAAACTAGTGTAAGTCCATAAATTATCCCCATAGGACCACTTTTTTAATCATTATTTGTAATCTACTACATAACAGCTAAAAATTTACAGAACATTATTAAACCAAACTGTAACTAAATCCAAAGTAAAACTCTAAAACTCTAAGAGTCAAATTTAGGAAAAGAAAATGTGAAAGTCAATTAAATGTCCCCGCTTTTAGCAGTGAGTACTAAAAGGTTAAACTAATAAGGAGGATGATAATGGAAATAAAAACAAACAAGCAATAGCCAGATTTTTACTTAAAAAATAAAAAATACAAGAATTTTAATTAATTAGATTTTCGAAATGGTCCCCACCCTCCTGTAAACAAACTAAAGCTCTCATGGCAACACTTTTTATTGTACGACGTAATTCTTCACGGTTTTCTTTAATTTCCGCAGCAGCAGCAAAAATCCTAGCCGTTAATTGCTCGCGGCTTTCAATGGGCACGGCATACACTTTTTGTTTCATGTTGCCCCAAAGATAAAAATCTAAGGGTGTAAGGTCGGGAGATCGCGGCGGCCAAGCAATGGGACCTCCTCTGCCAATCCATCGCGGATAATTTTGATTTAAATAATCACGAACTAGTCGTGCGAAGTGTGCTGGAGCTCCATCTAATTGCAGATACATCCGCCTTCTTGTTTCCAGCGGTACTTCCTCCAAAAGCAACGGCAACGTATTGACTATAAAATCTAAAAATGCGTGTTGATCTAGTCTGTTTGGTAACACGAAAGGGCCAATAAGTTCACCGTCAATCATTCCAGCCCATACATTTATGGAAAATTGAGTCTGGAAAGTTGTTTCTCTAATGACGTGTGGATTTTCAGTGGCCCACACATGAAGATTGCGATGATTTGTTATACCCGCCCTTGTAAACGTGGCTTCATCTGTCCACAAAATCTTCCTCATAAAATTGAGATTAGCTCTTTGCTGTGCAATTATCCAATTACAAAAAACAGATCTCGCACCGTAATCGACATTTTCCAAATGTTGTGCACGTCGGAAATGATAAGGATGCAGGCCTTCTTTTTTGAGAATTCTCCAAACTCTTATTCTTGGTATACCTACTCTTATCGATAGAAGACGAATGCTTAGCATAGGGTTAGCGCGCACTAATCGTAACACATCCTCTTCCACGTCTACATCAACAATCACGCCGGGCTCATTTTGTTGCGGAAATAATCCTCTTTCGCAAAAAAGACGATGTACGGCAATGAAGGATCGGTACCCAAGTACTGGTCTACTTGGATATCGACGTCTGTACTCTTCGACAGCAGCGCGTGCATTTCCATTACAAACACCGTAAATGAAATGCATGTCAGCCACATGAGACGGCGGTAGATCACGCAATCGTACCATTGCAATGATACGAGTAGTTAACAAACTTTCCTCACAAGATTAAGTAGTGCACAAATCACAAAACACGTAGCGTCACGGGGTCAGTAATCAAGCGACTGAATGAAGTAACGCTAGCCGACAAGGGTGTGCACGTGGTAGGGACGCAATTGTTAAAAAGCTGTTTCTAGGAACCTGTTTCTACCTGAGCGACCCTTTTTATTTGAATAGTTGCAAATGTTCAACAAGTTGTTTGCTGGTTTTTTTTTAGAGATAGGTATTAGTAATGTTCTGTGAATTTTTAGCTGTTATGTAGTAGATTACAAATAATGATTAAAAAAGTGGTCCTATGGGGATAATTTATGGAGTTACACTAGTTTTTTTAAAATAAATACACAATTTTTTACCGAAAAAATTACTTCGATTCCGTTTTTTTTTTTCGTAGTCGATAATTTTTAGTAAAATGTTAATTAACCTGTTAAAATAACTCATAAGCTTTTGGAAATAATAAACAAAATACAAATCGACCCATAAACTTCGGAGATGTGTCAAAAAATAGAAAGCAAGTCTACAAACTCTACTTAAAAAATTCAAAATTGAATAACATGATAAATGTTACAGATAGACCCCCCCTTTTGAAGTTTATTTTCGATATTTTTTCATGAATATTCAGAATATTACGGGCGGTCACATGCGCATGGGCGACATTGTATTTTATTTAATATTACATCTGCCATCAATTTGTGTTAAGGTGTTATGTTATAAGTACGATTGTGATGCCCGTCGTAGTGATAATAATAAGTACATATTGTTGTAGCTGATGTTGGTGATCATTCCCATTAAAACTACATTTTACACAATTTTATGATTTTATTTATTCCTTTTATACATAATCACGAAATGAACTCCCCCGTAACCTGGAGTGTTATAGAGATATCAATTTATTACATGTGGTGTTTAGGGATGGTGTCTACTCAAATCTCATACAATCTGACGTGGGGAGTGGATGGGTCTCTATCAGCAGATATCACTTATTTTTTCCAATAGAATTGGTGAAAATTGCGAGAAAATTAGGCTATTCATTCGTAAAACGAATCTAAGTCTGATACTTTTATGGTGAAAATAGTTCTGTATGTTAATTCGAAAATCAAATAAAATAGTTCTGTTGCAGTGTAGTTGCAGTTAATTCTCGATCAAAATAGCGCTTTTCGTACTCTCTTAATTTTGACAACCGCTATCAGATACGCTCTTGTCAAGTTCACGTGACGCGAGCGCTTTAGACTAGATATTATGACAACTAAACAATTACAAGAATACCATTTTGTATTGAGACGACTGCACCGCAACTTGATCGGCGCGTTAAGAAATTACTTGAATCAGTAGGCTAATTCACGTAATTTCTTGACGCGCCGATCAAGTTGCGGTGCAGTTGCAATCACGTTGCAATTAAGTTAAGGTTTTAGTGCAAAATAGTATTCTTGTGATTGTCATATAACTAACATACACGTTAATACGCTCGCGTGACGCGAACGTGGCGCGAGCGTATCTGACAGCGGTTGTCAAAAGTACGAGAATACGAAAACGGCTGTTTTGATCGAAACTTAAATGCAACTGCACTACAATTGAATTTATTTAACTACGTGAATTGTCCTACTGGGCTTTGAAAGCTGTTCTTTTAACCGAATCAATCGCTTTTAACACTCTAAATTCGGCAGCAGTTGCAACAGTTTTATCTGAGAATTTTCTTTTACGGCTTGCATTCTTAAGTAAGATGCTTAGAGAATAGTCGCCCACAACTAAAAGGGCTTCAAGCTCTCCAAATCAGCTTCAAGAGCCTGAAAAATATAAATATATAATATTATTATGGGTGGAAATATGGAAATTGCATGTTATTCAAACATTCAGTAACGTACAGAAAACGAGCAAATTTGCTGTTCTGTGGATTTTACCCTCATATCCAGGCTATGCAGTGCGTCTTCGAGCGCGTATAACCCAGGATCATCTGGTTCAAACGCGCAGCACTCTGTATCGAAGTACCTCTCCATTTTGAGGCGCAACTCCTCGCTGTGTTGACGCCGCTCAGCTGCGTATATTTCTGCTAGATCCTGCTGATAGCTGGTGTCGTCGGTCCACGATGTTTGGTAACTAGAAAATAAGTTCAATCATTGTTTCGAGTACCTACTAGTGATGTAACGAATACTCGCATTCGCGAATATTAAAGAGAAATATTCGTATTCGCGAATGTAAAAAACCTACCATTTGTTCATCACTAGTACCTACTTAGATACTTTTTTCTGACATTTAGTTGGGTGTTATATACCAAATGGTAGTTGGTTGCAAAGGCTTAGGATTTTTTCACAAGTTTCTAGTAGATATAGTACCTATTATATTATCTGTGCCTCAGGTTTTATTGATAGATATTTTTCATAAGATTATATATGTAGAGAATCCTTCGTGCTTCGCCATGTTTAAGCTAAAATAATGAATCCATATGATACGTACATACATTGAAGACAAGGCTTACAAAAAACGATGTCGATCGTACCTATCTAGTAAGTGTGCGTGAGCATGTAGTAAGTGTGCTGTACGTGGTTACCACGCCTCCCCCAAAAACTGGCAGAATGAATCTGGTACCAGTGCCCTAATTCACGTGTGATAATACTTTAAGTACCTGTTTAAAGAAGTGAGATAGTCGGATGGGAAAACCTCAAATGCGTCTTTCAACTGGTCCCAAGGGTTGTCATACCCCATGTTCTTGTACTAGAAGCAGAAATACTGTTTTTAAAATGGCGGTGCATAATGATCAGTACCTGGATGACCGAGCATAACTCGGTGTATTTTTGAAAATTATTATAAAGAGCTCACATTAATAGTTTTTTCACAAAAGAAAAAATATTTATACTATCTGGGTTCGAACCGGGATCATCTGGTTTCGTGACCACCCTATCTCCCACCTGAGGTATTTTTATTGTAAATATAGTGGCGAAATTTGCCTTCGTAACTATTCTAATTGTAGGGTGGATACAAGTCGTCTCATAAACAATTATTATTTGAGTCTATTTCAGTAATATTGTAATTAATTAATTAATATATTTATATAAATAATAAGTAAATAAATATGTAATTAATTAGAAGTCCGTCGCAAATAAACGCTCTTAGTGTTCACTTGTCGTATGATTTATAATTCGCCCTGCAGTTATATAATCTCTGTCTAGTGGAACCTCAGTAGGTAGGCAGTATCATAACGTACCTAGGCACTCAGTAATTAGTGACACATATACGTTAAACATACCTATCGTATCAATTTTTTATTGCTTTTACAAAATGCGAATGAAACCACGTTTTCTAAAACTGAAACCTAGCTAAATCGACTAACTAATAGTTGGAGCCGTTTCCGAGATTCAGATTGTATTATAAACATATATATTTAAAGAACAATTGCTCGTTTAAAGGTATTAGATAGATCGATAGATTTAAATACTGTCCGCCATTTTAAAGACAACTCAAAATTATTGAGGATTATACCTTTTTAACCAAAACATCTCAAGCCAAACAGTTAATTACTTGTTATGTTAATTATTACATATTTTCAAAGTAATTATGCCAAGATGTTACCTACCTACGGAACAGATAGTCTGATCTACTTACGCGTTTATATCTTCCATAGGATATCTCGGAATCAGTCATAGCCCTCGACAATGGTATACTCGAATCAGTATTGACAGTCCCTTTTTCGAACCTCTCCCCTTCGAAACTATTCAGCACACTGTCACTTCTGATAGATATAGAGTCTTCTAAATCCGTCCAGATATATGGAGGTAGGGAGACTTCAGGAAGTTCTAGGTCGTTGACCATTTCTGACCGAGTTTTTGGTATGGAGTTGAGTAAGGATTCAAACATATTCATTATGGTCAGTAGCTTGTTCCGTGATCTAAAAAAACGAATACATACTTAGGTACCCCAATAAATAACTGTGGGTTACGTGGTTGCTCTAAACTGAAACTAGTACTTAGTAAACCTGAGAGTTTATGTAAAGAGGTCAAAAGAGGTCCTGTGGCCAAATTAAATCTGAAATCTGACTCTACCTTCTCTCAGCGGCAGAAAGCTCGACAAATACATTTTCCTAGTATCGAATTCGCCCCTATAATATATTAGACACTTAGCTGGCGAAATATGGGTTAGATTCAACTCCCCTCTGCCAATCCTGGCTTAGCAGTACCTTCGGGTATTGAAGGTGTAAACTGTTTTCACATTTCTGATGGCAAATAGGTACCTACCATATGGAGGATTTTTTTTAAATTCTGATATAGGCTTGCGTTTGACTACAACTGGCCTGATGTTAAGCAATGATGTAGTATAAGATGGAACGCGTACACCGATTCACTCGTCATGACGAATGATTTTCGGTGAGAAGGTGGCAGTGGAATGAGCCTCCATTTGGTTAGAAACCATAAAGGAGCAACAATTCCGACCCACCCGCTTGGCGGTGCCGCTTAGGCAGGCGGGTAGTCACCTTAGAAAAAGGAATTAACTAGTAGCTTTTTAATTCCATGGTAGTCACTAATCACGGCCGAAGCCTATCCCCAGTTTATTGTCACCTGATTTGCACCACCCCGGGTCCACGTGTGGGGATTAAATTGAAGGTGTACGGACGAAGGTGACTCAGCACCCAACACTTCACATCACTTCAAGTTTTTAGTGTCATACAGCTGGGCACAGGTTCTTTTCTCCAACTATCTAACGAGTTGAGAGAGTTTAGGCCTTAATCTACACACGCACACGCTGGTCAAGATTTTTACTTACCTGGATTTAATTAGTTGATTGACACGGTTAAAATTGTCGACGCCTGATGTAACACGTATAGCAGTGAAATCACGGAACTGTGACGCGGAGTACCTACCTAAAGAGTGCAAAGACAGTGTTACGCAAACTTTTGTAAATTGGAGGCGTGCTTGGTCGATACGTGAGCTGTACCACGCAACAACAAACGCATATTGCTGCTTACTACTACAATTAAGAGTTCACCTGACAATAGGCAAGATACTATATATTTTTTTCGAAAATACTGGACATGTGTTTTTTATTTTTGAATGTAATCTCTAAATAATGGCGAAATATTCAACCTGTCGCGTAATGGCACGTTCCCGGAGTACTTTCTAGTGATTATGAGAAAGAACTCCAACTAGTAGATACCTATACCTATTTGTTTAATAATTTTTAAACGTATAAAATACGTGTCGAATATTTTTTAATAGTCTAAAAGATTTTTATAACCTGTAATCATGCCTATTGATAGGAAGGCTTCCCAACTCCCCATGTTAGGAGATAACTCGGCTCGATGTTGCTCGACCCGGAATTTGAAGTGAAATGTGTTGGTTATTAAGCAAACACTTAATAAATAATGCCATAGATACTTATGAATAGATAATGCTATCGAAATCTAATACGATAAAAGAAGTAACTCACTAACTGACACGTCAAAGCACAGTCCAAACCACTGGAACAAGAGACTCCAAAGCAGTGGCGGATTAACGTATAAGCACTACAAGCACGTGCTTGGGGCCCCTGGTCTCCAGGGGCCTCCATCCTCTGCTGGCATTTCATTTTATACATACATTTTATCGAGATTCATCCGCAATATGTCCGAAATCACAAGGCGCGAGCAGTCCGGGAGTGACCCTTCATACACCCCCGCAGGGCCCTGCCCCCTGCGCGCCCTTCCCGCACGTCGCGTCGCGCCGCGAGACCGAGTGAGTGAGTTAATTGTCTTTGCATTGCAAATGATAGCGCCCATACGCATTACCGAACGTACTTACCTACTTTATTTACGGAGTGGCTTTGATTAAAACTACACTTATCGTTACCCCACACAAAGTTTTCAGGTAAGTACTTTATTTATGCTTTCACTATTGATTACGTACACGTTTAAAGAATAATGGCCTTTTTCAACAATAGTTCTAACCTTATGTTTCATAACTAAACTTCGAAAAGTCCCTCAACTTTCACCACTTTTCATAGCTTTTTTACATTTTTACTAAAATAATAATATAATAGGTAATGTCTATTTTGATGAACTTTCATTTTATACCTACTTTCTACCTTTCATTTCATTTCTTTTTTCGATTTAAGGGTGCGTTTGCAAATTTGATAAAATAACAGGATTTTCAGTACATTTTGCGACGAAATGAAACGAAACAAAATGTAAATAATAATATCCACAGATAGATTACTCCTTTATCTTTCATCGCTCCAATAAAAATTAAAAAAAAAATTAGTTTATAATATTGGAAAAAAATAAATCCCTAGCCTCTTCATACAAAATTGACGATATCGTGTTGAGTTCAGGAACATTTTTGGTCTATTTAATAACATTAATTCATTTATTTAAGAACGTTTTATGTGAGCCGACATGTATAAAATAAGTTCCAACAGAAAAAAATTGCAAGTAGTCTTACAATAAACACTACAAATTGAGTTTACTTTGTTCACAAATTTTTGCCTTGATTTTTCCACTAAATTGTAAAGAATTTATTAGTCAGTCTGCGCCCGAGCGCCGTTGTGAGTGGACGCTGTGTCGCTTGTAAGCAGAAATTTGTCTTGATAAAGATCGCTGTACGAATACAAAATATTTGACAAAACCAAATTGATACTTGACAACTTCTGTACGAACTGCGTAGACGGACAACTAAGACGTATTCACTGTTGCTTATCGTAGATTTTCAGTAATTTTATTTTGTTTGAACCACCGGGCTCTTTTCTTAGTTATGTTGAGATCTTACGTCAGGACTTGATGGAGTGACCTGAATGTGTACTTTGAAGTCTGCTACTGGAACTAGTAGATGAGTAGAGTTGGATGTGTCGAGTTTGGGCTTGTTTTGTTAGTTATGTTGAGATCTTACCTCCGGACTTGATGGAGTGACCTGAAGGTGTACTTTGAAGTCCGCTACTGGAACTAGTAGATGAGTAGAGTTGGATGTGTCGAGTTTGGGCTTGTTTTGTTAGTTATGTTGAGATCTTACCTCCGGACTTGATGGAGTGACCTGAAGTTGTACTTTGAAGTCTGCTACTGGAACTAGTAGATGAGTAGAGTTGGATGTGTCGAGTTTGGGCTTGATTTTTAGTTATGTTGAGATCTTACCTCCGGACTTGATGGAGTGACCTGAAGGTGTACTTTGAAGTCTGCTACTGGAACTAGTAGATGAGTAGAGTTGGATGTGTCGAGTTTGGGCTCGTTTTGTTAGTTATGTTGAGATCTTACCTCCCGACTTGATGGAGTGACCTGAAGGTGTACTTTGAAGTCTGCGACTGGAACTAGTAGATGAGTAGAGTTGGATGTGTCGAGTTTGGGCTCGTTTTGTTAGTTATGTTGAGATCTTACCTCCGGACTTCATGGAGTGACCTGAAGGTATACTTTGAAGTCTGCGACTGGAACTAGTAGATGAGTAGAGTTGGATGTGTCGAGTTTGGGCTCGTTTTGTTAGTTATGTTGAGATCTTACCTCCGGACTTGATGGAGTGACCTGAAGGTATACTTTAAAGTCTGCTAATGGAACTAGTAGATAAGTAGAGTTGGATGTGTCGAGTTTGAGCTCGTTTTGTAAGTTATGTTAAGATCTTACCGCCGGACATGATGGAGTGACCTGAAGGTGTACCTACTTTGAAGTCTGCTACTGGAACTAGTAGATGAGTAGTGTTGGATGTGTCGAGTTTGGGCTTGTTTTGTTAGTTATGTTGAAATCTCATCAGGGTAAAATGTACTTATGGGTTTACCTAAAATATTTTCGAAATCGGTCCACAATTGAAACGGAGAACATTTATACAACCGAATATAGAACCTGCTTCCATTTCAAAAATTGGTTAATAATTTTAAGTACTAAATGACGGGCCTGTGGACCCCCGGTTTGAATGAAGTTCCTTGCGCTTTTTTGTACACTTTTTCTATACAGTCATTCTAATTTTACGGAGTTCTTTTGGCGACCTTCCTGCCTACTCACCAGACCCTGGATACCATCTAGAGACAAAGTTCTCGCTAAGACGATACTACTAGCTCTTACTAAATGGGATTGAGTCGTTTTATTACAAACTTCCTATCGCCACCATCACCATCGTTTTACTCCATCATCAGACCCTGGATACCATCTAGAGAGAAAGTACTTGTCAAGACGAATACTGAGAGCTGAACTTCTTTTTAACCTATAATAGGCTTGCGCTTGACCACATCTTGCCTTATGTGAAGCAATGATTAAGTCTACGATGGAACGCGCTTACGCAGTAATTACCGATTTACTCGTTACTGAAGACGTTAGAGAAGACAGGCAGTTTATCGCTATCGAAAAACATAGACGACGGCAGTTGGAAGTTTGCACAATAAAAGTGGAAGCAAAGCACTTAGTGCGTAATTATTACTTATTTTTAGCTAATACTAAGTTTATGTACTCAATTGAAAACCAAACAACGCAATGTAAATTTAAAAAGAAATATACGGACTAAAGTAGGCTCAATTATCAAATCATGTCAGTTTACTTGCAATTTCATCGCTTCGCGTATGTCGCTGTGTGAGTGTGAGCCGTGCATCTGTAGTAGGTAGTAAGATAATACCTAAAATTGAAACGCGACTATTCGTAAATACGTCCTTAAGCAATAGAGGGCCTACACAGGCTCTGTGCTTAGGGCCTCGGATACTCTTAATCCGCCACTGCTCCAAAGGCACATGGTACCTGCGAGGTGTAGTGGTGCAACTAAGCAAGGATTGTTTGAAAGTGTCTCCCTAAGGTGGTGAAAAGGGGACGAGCGAGCGAAGCCGCAAGTGGAAGCTGGTACATAATAAATTAGTTATAGTTTAACAAGATTTTTGGCATAGGTTGCAATAGATTGTATGGCTGTCTGTCTTTCACGTTGAACTAATGTCCGTTAAACCTTGGTAACTTGACGAAATATTATTATATCATTGAGCGAAAAGTACGGACTACTGCCGAACTTCACATTTTTGGACGCCTTCCCACAATATCAAATCTTGGAAGCTTTGATATTATAGGAAGCCCGTAATGCTGGGTAGTGGGTACCATGCTAATTTTGTGATAACGTTATAATGGTTATAACTCTATTAAAAAATTAATTAATGAAAATTTTATGAACAATAGCTGCACGACACGACCTCATAAAACGTATTGTCGCATTTGGTCTATCGTTGCCCGCCTATTGACGTAGTGTCCACGAAAGTTACGTTACGTGGGTTTTGAAGATTACTCCAAAAAAAATATAAGATACTAAAACCTGGCTGCGTCAATATCTGCTAACTTAATAGAATGAAGAAATCATGGTTGACTTGACATTTTTTCGTGTAGGAAATTGTCTGCCGTTAATGGAGGACTTAGGAAATAACCTGTACTAATTTGGACTGCTTAAAAAGCGACAAAAATCTATGTGGCCTACCTCTCTAAAAATATTTGGGTTAATTTGGTAAAAGTTGTTGTTTTCATACACCACACAGTTGCGATTATGGCATCTATTGATACAATGGCAGTCTGCCCAGAACTAGTGTGGAGCGGCGCGCGCACGTCAATGGTCGCGAGGTGGATCAACAAATGCCCTTGCACTTGAATGTCGTCATTGTAGAGTGCATGATACGACGTATCTCTGTCTCAACTTACACTACGCTTCGAGCAGTGGAATAAAACTATAGACCTGACTTAGAGTAAAACAATCAGTTTTTATTGATTTATGACAAAATTAATAGAAAAAAAAACAAAACAATTACAATCTATTGAAATAACTATATTAAATAAAAAAATTGACTGAGCGTTAAAAAATTCTAGCGCGTCGCCGCATCGTCAGAGACTATGGTAATGAGAACGAGGCGCATATGTATTACTATTAGGACTTAAGACTATGTATTAATTAGTGATGCAACGGATCTCTCGTTTCTGTTTCCGCAAGTGCGGCAGTTCCGCGCGGTTTTCAACATACGTTTCTGCTTCGGTTTCCACTACTTTTGTAACGGAGATCCGTTTCAGTTTCTGCAAAAATTTACTTTTGACATCTGTTTCCGTTTCTGGTTCCACTAAGACACTTCCGTTGCATCACTAGTATAGTATTAATATAGGCATGTCGTAAGGTCCACCTTAGAAGCAGTAAAACAGGTTTATAAAATTTACTAGGTGCCCTGCGAACTTCGTACCGCGTATTTCTCACATTTACCAGCCGGGTGTAGCTGAATGGAGCAGAATGGCCGATCACAGTCCTTAAAATCTTCACTCTACATAAGTGGAACCTAGATAATCGCTCTCCCACTTAACCCCAAAAAAACAAATGGCGTAACAACAAATATTAAAAATTTGAATTACAACTAAAATCATGGCTGTATAGAATGAAAAGCATAGCAATATTGATTTCATGCACCATACTATCTAACCATTACATTGTCTATGCCAAACAAATCAGCTGTAGAGATCGCGGCTCAAAACCGCGACTCGCGCCAGTCATGCCGCGGTAGTGCTTCCAAATGGACGTGGCTAACGGATCGCCGTCTCTGCGGCTGCGCGGCGGCGTAAACAGTAATTGTGAGAGCAAGAAACATGAGTTGAATCAGTGTCCTAGTGTTATGTCGCCGGAAACGCAGCGCCTGTTACCGCCGACTACAGAAACTATTATGACGAAGCCGTTTCCTATCCGAGGTAAATCAGTTTTAGCTCAGAATAATAGTTTAGTGTACTAAAAATACACGTGAAAAGCTTTGGGCGATCATGACAGCTGCACTAGGTACGCGGTTCCCGCGGCAGCTAATAATTTGCGTTGTCGTGTTGCGATGCTTTTATTAAGACTAGTGTGAGACTAGTTACTAGCTAGATTCTTTTATCGGTATAGTTGCTAGGCGACAACGCCTTTAAAAAAGATAAAAGAGGTTAGTTAGTGATCTCTATGGCTGCATACTGCTCTCTAGACAACGCAAATCGGACTCACATCAGCATAGATAAACATAATATTTATTGTATTTCAAACAGTAGCATTATTGTGTGCGTACATTATACCGATATCAAGTTTTCGACAAATTGCGTACTTACATGATATACAATGATAATTAGGCACTTAATGGTATGTGCGCATCACTAGGCATTATTCGAATTGTAATTTATTTAACAAAAAGTCATGTGATAACCTTCCTAAATGTATTCAAATCGTGAATTCTACTTATTTTAATGTTACCCAATATATACATAATGTATTTAGTTCTTCATTATTTTGATTTCTTCAAATTCAATATCCCCAGTTCTTATAAACAAATTGTTTACTATTGTAAACTATTGTTTTACGATTCACACGTTTAGCAGTACTGACTTATTTATAATCACAATGAAACAGTCACCTAATAAATAATTTTAATTAGGTTGTGGTATTATGATCCGCTTACTATCAACCACAATTTAACAGGACATAACCTTTATACCTTCTCAGATCTTTGCTTGGGACTCACTTAATTATTTTATCTGTATAGAATAAAATACTCACTTGTAAAATAAACGGTAGCTTCTTTATGATAAAATAAATAACTATAATTGTAGTCGTAAATAGTTACAAATATTTGGTTATAAGCATAGGTAGGTCCATCATCATCATTCCCCTTGCCTTTTTCCCATTCTATTTTCTATAGGTAGGTCCATAATACTTGTAATTTTTCTTATTTTGCGAGTTATACCAGTTTGGACCTAGAGGTCATCGGCATAATTTTGTGCAGATACTTAAACATTTTTTTTATTTCCTTATGAATAAATAGATTTTTTCCGGCTGTCCTTTTTGTCCTTTACTTGTTATAAAAAAATTATAACTCTAAAAAATGTAAAAGTATAATATGTAATCGTTAAAGTTCAGTGCGATAAAAAAGAGTAGGTACAAATTTTACATTCTGTGCACCCTCATTAATTTTTTGCTCTTTTATGTCGCACTGTACTTAGTTTTTACTTACGATTGTAACCATAAAACAAGAGCAAAAGCAAGTAGTGGTCAAGCGCAATCATATTTTAGAATCAAAGCTCGAGATCCTCTAAGAGTTTGAAAGATGGACTCCAGTTCTCGCGATTCAGACATTTAACTCTAAAAGACAAATGTAAATAAATGTCAGAAAACTAATGAAATCCTTATTTTATTTCGACATATTTCTATTAAATATAAATAACTGAGCGCAAAAATCCTGGGCCCTGAAGTGGTCGAATGGCGATCACTTCTCTTTTATAAAGGAAATCGCATTCGCATCATATCTTTAGGCATAATGTCTACATAAGCAAAGCTAGTGAAACCCGTTAGAATTATCTAGCCAAACAAAAGAGCGCATTCAATTTTAGGGCCGACTTGACTGTTTAATAGCTCTAAAACATTTATCTGTAGAGTATCTTTGATGTTTTTACAGATTTTCCATAGAATGTATTAAAATCCTTAAATAAAAATTATCTGGTAATTAAATAATCGCGCCTTTCACCCAAATACTAGAACTAACGCTCAAAAATCGAGCGGCAGAGAAATCAATAACAGATAGTAACTTGAACACTTCTTTGACGTCAAGTTTTTTATAAGAACGCCGGTATTCATCATTTCTACACTTTATGCTTACGGAACGTAAACGTTAACCCTCCCATCCTTTAGTAACATACCTGGGCTAATTTATAGAAACAGTTTTTGATGACATTACGTAGAAAATGTTAACATTCGTACTAAAACGAGGCGTTTTTTATAAAGGAAGTGGGCATTAGTATTATTGTTATAAGTGTATGTTAGTGACCATGCACCGAGCACGTGTCGTCCTTGTATTCCATTGACCCAGTAGCTACAGCGAGTTACTGCGATCATGTGACTCGCTATCGATCTCTCGATTGGATCGATATTGTCGACCGGTTCATAATTGCAGCGCAGTTTTTGTCACTAACTAGTTTATTTCTTATGGCTTTGTTCGCGTAGTATTACTATAAAAAGTAGTGTACCACTTGGTATTTGATTGTATTCCAGACTATAATTTTATCACTATGCCAAATGTCGTCTAATATCGGCGTAAGTAGATTTTGCGTGGAATAACTACAAACAAATGCATATTCCACACACCTACCCAAGTAAGACTAGATTTAGTTCGAAACTTTGTTATAGAAGGCTAAAAGTATCCAAAAATACCCTAAAAACTTTTCAATCATTTCCATAAACAGATATTTCAATTATTCAATTTATTACTTACGGCGATTTTGCATTGGAGGTGGTTACAGTTTCATGGCTAAAACTAGAAGTAATATTTTTGATGAATTTCTTTATTAAGATAGTCTGAACTCTAAAGACGAAAATTAGATCATAAAATACTTTTTTACCTGACTTTGCAAAAGTGGTGTAGTATTTTTGAGCAATAAACGAGGCGACACGTTGGAATGTTATATGTTGTAAAATTTTTAAGTCGCCCGAATTTAAAAAGCAAGGAAAATTTATATTGAGTTATCAAAAAGTGACAAACAGTTATTAATATCCTAAATAACAACAATTAAATTAGTAATCCTGATAATTTGTATAGATAAAGAACGAAGTTAAAACACTCGAGTACGGTGGCCTTTTATCTTTATCGGTATAATAACATTAATAACAGGAGCTTTAATTTATCAGTAGTCTATACAAATCTATGCCTATTGTGTGTATGGACTAAACATTAATTAATACTTAACCCGGGACCACAAGTTTCCGGAAACTCCGGATCCGATAAGCAGAACAAAATTGGCTTCCGCGTAAAATTCGGTATCGGAAGCCCGACGATGTTGTCGACGGGGGAAAAATTCAAATGATTGTTCGAGAGTCTAATTGAATCCGGGCTCGTTTGAGGCCGTATTTTTTCAAGTCCGGCATTTTGAATGCTTGTCCGAGCCTTAGTAACCCGTATAATAAGATGCCTCGGACATGCAGACGGACAACACCGAAACTGTGTTTTACTACGGTATTCTAAAAAGCCACAACCTACTCTGATCCTATAGTATTGTCTTAGATTTACGCGAATATCACACATTGAAATAAAACTACTTTTTAACGGATTTTATCGCGGTTTATTTTAGATTTTAGATCCCGACGTTTCAAAGTCTTTTCAGACTTCATGTTCACGGGTGGACTGAGACTGGTGTTTCAATGTACTCTGATCCTTCTCTGATTGAATAATACTTGTTTGTTTTGCAAGCTACTGAGGAATGTAGGCAGCAGTGGCGAAGGGTCTAAAAAGGGGAGGCCGGAGCAAAAAAGTTCTTACCCAGGAATATAATATTTCTTCACTACCGTCACCGATCGTTCATACACCTAATGCTATACTTATTTCTTGCTATTTTAATCTTTATGGCGTTACTTATTTGACCATTTCCAATAGGGAAGCCAATGGGAATCGACTTGTATGGCCTCTTCGCCACTGGTAGGCAGAGCTGTCGGTTTTAACTGGTGCTAATATCATAAGTAGATAGGTTCAATTCTGTTATAACTGCCTGAACTAAATAGGGGTAGGTTACAAACGAATAGAAGCTAGAATATTGAATTTCCAGTTCGCAGCTGTCCCAAATTGGATCGCACTGCGTGAATAATAAGTAGGTGCGTATTAGCTGGTTATTGATTAGGTGACCCACTTCTAGAGAATTATAGCTTTAGCTAGACATAAATGGTATTACATAATAAAGCATTTAATTTTAACCTTATTAACAATAGGTAGGTTGTACCTAGCTGCGTATATTTTCCCGCTGTTCTTGGCCTAAAGCAGCAGTGGCGCAGCGGTATCGGTATAAGGTCGCGGGTTCGATTCCCCGTCGTGCCCACACATCTTTGTGGGAATTGTATCTTCGTCGCTTTTTTTAATGGACGCCTACCACCACCGCAATTGGTGGTAGGCTTCGGCCGTGGTTAGTGACCAGACAAAGCCGCAGCGCCAAGCGGCCTTGCCGTGTTCCGGTGCGATGTAGGTGACACCAAGCAGAGAGTCGGTCGGAATTGTTACTCCTTTAAGATTTCTAACCTTGAGGAGGCTCATTCCACTGCCACCTTCACATCGATAATCATTCGTAATCACGAGTGTAAGTTGCAGTCAAGCGCCAGCCTTGAATCGAAGAATAAAAAATTAAAAAAATCACAGCATAATAAAAAAGAGTGGACGAAGCCACGAGCGAAAGCTAGTAACATATAACTAAAGAACACTACAGGAGCTAGTTATTAGCAACTGGTTCGCCATGACATGACTCGTTACGCGTTACTCTCTGTGATAATGGCATAGAAATAACCTAATTAAAAGATATTGTAGTTAATTAACCGTTTCAATCTTACGGAGACCGCGTATTACAAATAAAGGTAGGTAAACTCTATAAGTAAGTATGTTGAAATAAAACTACTTTTAACGAATTTTATCGCGGTTTTTCTTCTGAGATCTGATAAAACACAGGTTCTTGTCAAAGAAAACCGGTTCCTACCAAGAATGATCCGCGAAGCTATTGAAATTAAAAAACATCCTAATTTTAACAAAGAAAATGGTTGGAATATACCAACAGCTTGGGACCCAGTGCTTAATTTACTTGTACCAAAACCCAAGCAATATCAACTCAGAATTCAAGACACTGTCGCAACTTAAATAATAATGTTTGTAGGTAGTCAGTAATAATTGTGATTAATATTTTTGGACGTCAAATGCCTCGGTCCACCTGTGAACATGAAGTCTGAAAAGACTTTGAAACGTCGGGATCTAAAATCTAAAATAAACCGCGATAAAATCAGTTAAAAGTAGTTTTATTTCAATGTGTGATATTCGAGTATCTAAATCTAAGACAATTCTATTTTGTATGTGCTAATTATTAACTGACTTGGAAAAAGGATGGGGAGGTTCTCAATTAGTCGTAATCTTTTTCAACCAGTGACGTTAACGTAATTGTTTTAAAGTATTTTGATATATTTGTAATACCTACCCGACACTGTCATTCATGATGAATGTCATGTGTGAGCAGCGGTAGCGCAGCGATACCTATCGGTATTGATACCGTTGAAGTACATGGTTCGCAGGTACATGGTTTATTAAATGTTAATTTTATTTTATTTTATATTATTTTATTTACTAACCTTAGTCTATAAGTAAGTACAATATTACTAACAAATGGATTGTGTTATCCGATAATAAATAAATTTGAATTTGAATTTGAAGTATAAGGTCGCGGAATCGATCCCCGGACGTGCCCACACATCTTTGTGTAAATTTTTAATTGCCACTGCTTAATTACGATGAAAAACTAATCTAAGAACTAATCTTACGTATGTGACATCCACCAACGCGTACTTGGTCAGCGCGTGTGTGGATCGAGACCTAAACTCTCTCAACTTATTTATGATAGTTGAAAGGAGAAAGGAGACAGTTGGACACTAAAAGGGGTTAAAGTGATTCAACGTCATAGCTGTAAATATCTAAAGGCGTAGGCAGAGATGAATATCACCCATAATTCATTCATTTTTAGGTCCGATACCGAGCCTCATGCAGAGCTACTAGATTTTGTTCTCCCCGGATTCCAATCCGAAACCTTACGGTTATTAAACGAACATTCTTACTACAGGACCAACGGGCATTTTTAAAATTTTTATTCTAAGAAATAAGGTGTAAGCACCTACATAAAATTTTGTCGTGATCTCGACATTACAGTACATACCTACTTAATTATTATTGTCCGTTCCGTTCACACGCTTCTCGTATATCTAAAAAAAGATAAGTAAATAAAGAAGATAAGTTAACAACGTATTTGTGCAGAATTCAAACGTTGACATAAACCCTTAGAAAATTTAACACAGAACTGGGCTCCGATTCTGGCGCTTTAGACATTTATCTAACATAAATGTTGATTTCTGTTGTTTTTTAATGACAACCGCCATTTTTTTTTTGACATTTGCAACCATAAGACGCTCATCTCTAATAGACAAAAGTCGATAAAATGGCGGAAAACATTGAAAAACGCGTACCTCTGCCGAGGTACATGAACAGTTTGTATGCATAAACCATTCATGTTTTGTGTTTGTGTGTAGCTTTTATTTACGTGTGCTTTGTAAAGACGCTTCAACTTTTACTCGCCTCACTCAAAAACTGGTAGAAACAATTTAGCAGTAGAAGTTGCGTATAACACCTCCCATGTTAAATGCTCTAAGCATAAACCTAAAACGTGTTGAACATTACATAGATAATGCATTTATCAATATATTATAAATCAAAGTTGTATCTATTACAAGGTGCAAAGTTCATTTGTTGGAAAATTTCTAACTTAAGATAAATAGTGCATGTTCAATATGTACTTAATTACCAATAATTAGTAATAATTACACATACTTGTGTTTAATTAATGAAACTATAAACAATATTTGTTATGTATTTCAAATCATGTAAATAATCCACACAAGTTTTTTGTCCTATAAATAACTTTTCCCAGGAACACTGGCCGGCCCGGAACTAGTATTGTGCGCGGTCCCCTCTACGGGTCTAGTTCATAATATCGACAGTATGTACTCCATTGCGAAAGTCACTACATGGATGGTCGCTGTATCGAAAACGTTCCATGTTTTGATGATTTGGGGTACTGTCGATACATTAGCCCGTCGATGGAACGTTTTCGATACAGCGACCATCGATATAGTGACTTTCGATATTATGAACTAATCCCCCCCTCTATCGAGGTACATGAAGTATATGAACAGCTTATGCTTAAACTGATCATTTTTTCTGTTTGTGTGTAGCTTTCATTTACGTGTGCAGAAAAGGCAAATAACGGCCCACTAGTCTTCGGACGGCGCACTGAAAAAGCCCGGTGAACCAATAAAGGTCCTTCCGGCTAATTGTGTTAGGCCATCCGCAAAAAAAAAAGTATAAGACTTCGATGGTCGGTGGTCCGCGTCGCGCGTCACTTGTCTGTGCGATCGTCCGTTGCTCTATGCTTTTCTTATATCTACCTATTTTAATCCGTAAAATAAATAGCTGTTAATTACTTTAATGTATAAACTCTATTTTTCTTTACTTGTACTGGTAGTGGTGCATTCATAATGAAATAATAGTAATATTTAGATTTTATGAAAATTATTGTGTTAAGATATTGAAGTAGATTTTGGTGTGACTTATTATTATGCCAAAAGTCATCATTTTCGTTCAGTTTACTTTGTTTGCCATAATATATTATGACACCAATACAAAAATTTACGATTTCTACTTAGTAAGAACAAAAAAACACGTTTCTATGGTGTCATTAGGTTGATTGTTCGTTAAGTTACTTGGTACAGTCAACGACAAAAGGAGACGATCATCAAAATCACAAAATGGAAAATTTCATTCTAATAATGATCGTTATTTGCGTCGAAATAGTGTCACGGTAATTCCTATTAAAAATTATTAACAAAACAAAAAAATATTTAAAATATTCTTTAAAAACAATAGTCTTTTTCAGATCTAATTCTAATTTGGTAGTTAAAAAAGCTTTGCCGGCAAAGCAGTTTTCAATTTGGTTGATCGTAGAAAAGAAAAGAAAAATTAACACTTCAGTTTCGATTTAGATTTCGCCCATTCGTCTAAATCGGATAAAAATAAACAAATCATACCTACGCTACGTCTCCTTAATATTGCACCACAAAACTTGAAAACGAGACTGTAATCTATCTCTGTGCCGAAATAGTTCCGTCTCCGCGCCGTAAAGTAGTTTTTCCGTGAAACAGTCAGTCATCCACGTGTCAACAAATCATAACGAAAACACCAAGTACCTACAACTGTTTATGTAAATAAATAAAACTTAAACAGTATCTATTATAAAATAATAGTAGTCATACATTACATGCACCGCTCACACAAAACCACAACATACGCACGTGCCCACTGCATGGCCGAATCAGTTCACCCTGACCCTATCATTATGTTATTTTAAACTCGCACTACGTAATGGTACAACGACCGAATGTATTCAGTTTAAATGTTATTATTTACTAGACTCTATGATCTGATTCAAGCTAGATTTATTGATATTAGCTATGCTATAATTTCGTAGTATTTTTTGCATGCATCTAGATTTTGTGACTAAATAATCTAAGGTGAATGGCTAATGTTAGAATGAGTAAGTAGGTGCATACCTAATCATTAGAGGAAAACCGGATTAAAAGTCTTTCAGCGCCAAAAATCCGCCATTTTTTGCGCCAAAACTGGTTTCATGTGACGAATTATGAATCATAATAAGAGCATTGTATGTAGATAGTACGTAGTCATTGAAACAAAATACTAAATCAATTAGTCGCACTGACTGAATCATCTAATTTACTTGCTCTAAATACGGAAACGTTTTAACTAGGTAGTATTCAAATGTGTACCAAATAAAATATCAAATTATTTATGTAAGCTGAAATCGGAGTGGTCGTCATATCTGCCGCAGAACCGACAACCGAGGGTAACGAGTTCTTGAGTGGAGGAGACCACGGATGGGCAAACGTACGTAGCGTAGGACGACTTTAGAATAGGCTCTCTGTAAGAGTTGGATGAGAGTAAACGTGGATCCTGCTCAGTGGCGTGCTTTGGAAGAGGCCTATGTACAGCAGTAGACTAAAATAGGCTGTTTATGATGATATTATTGAGGATGATGATTTAAGTAGTAAAGGAATCCCCGTCAGAAACTAATTACTCAATCTTCTATTTGGCTTTTTTGTACAGTCAGCTATAATAGTTGATGAACATCAATATTACTAAACATCTTAATCACTAAAAAATTCCATAAAAAAGTGTCGTTTGACTACTATGACAAAATTATTTTCTCCTCACCTTTTAGTCTTAAGATGTTTTAGTAATCTAAATCTGTTCAAGTCTTCATTTACTATCGTAGCTAACTGTACCTACATTATAAGTATAATTAAGTATTCATTCGTGCTCGTGCTAACCATGAAATGTGTTCATTGTTCGTTCAGTACATATTTTTAGAAGTTCGTAGAAACTAAATCGATATACGCAAAAACATAATACCTATTTATAAACCGAAGTCTTTTAAGTATATTTTTGAGTAATTATTTCTTTGAAATTCTTGACAAATATTATTTAAATTTAGTGCCACCTATTGACTTTTGACACCCTAGTTAAGGTCAGAACGAGGTCGTTAGAGACTGAATTCGAAATCGTTATACAGAATGTGAATAAGGTATTTTCCGTGGTTCTTTCAGTTCTTTGGTAAGTGTTATTATCAAACCAAAACAATTTCCCGCCAGCTAATGAGTAAGTAGATTAGAGTGCGCGTGGGCGGGCAAATAATGTAGGAAGCAATTTCCTTGATGATCCAATTCATTTCTGTGGCATGAGGATAGTTCTAACTACCTAGTAGTCTGTCTCTACTCTACCGATTATATGACCAGTAGAAAGTTGTTGGAGCTATTCAATAATTATTCACTAAAGTCACTGTGGCGCTTGACCACGAAATTTTACAAATCGATTAAATATACCAATGAAGTAAGTACTAAGGTGCAATGATACTAAAAAATAAAACATGCATTTGTTGCATGAACCCGACATGGGCGCTGGGGGAACAAACTAATTTGTCGCATATATGCGACACGTGTGGTTAAAAGTAGGTCAAATAAATTTTGGTTCCTCGACAGAGGGTAGGTAACTACCAATTTGCAGACATGAGGTTCTGGTACACCTATCTCCCTAGGTTACGTCACAGATTACTAAATAGTTACTGTTACGTATTATCATAGAAGCTATGTATCTATGGTATTATCACAGATAGTACTACCTATACTAAAGTACTACTACTAGGTATTATCAAACTAAAGTCTCCGGTGTCTGTCTGTGTTCGCATGCTCTCAAAATTACTGAACAGATTTTCATGCGGTTTTCAAATTTGTATGATTAGCGATTGCATAGTGAAAACCGCGTGGCCAAATTATATGCCGGCTACTGTAACTAAGTTAGATATTCGTTACGTGAGACGTCAGCTTATGCACGTAGAGGCACTTAATTATATATTGTGCGCCTAAATATTTAGATTGAAGCGTTTACTAAAACATAGTATTATAATTATTATCTGTGCTAAAACTATGTGACATAGTTAGGAATCACAAACTGAAGGTTTATAAATGAATAGAAGGATGATTACCAACTTGGATTCCTAGAGATGCGAAAATTCGTCACAGTCACAGTGCCTACCTATGTAGCCAGTGCCGGCGTTAGGGGAGGGCGCGATGGGGTGACGGCCCGGGGCGCCAATTTGGGGGGCGCTGAGGTCTGGGGCATCGAACATCGAAGTACATCGTATCTAGTCTAAATAATAATAAATATACATCACTCTATTCGTTTCTTTTATCCGCCTCCCAAATCTGAACACTACGTTCACATTGGGTCAGCAAAAAATTAATACTCGATAATGATTTCCATAAGTGGGCGCCTATATATTACCGCCCGGGGTGTCAGTGGCCCTAACGCCGCTGCTGTATGTAGCTTACACTAATTAACATAATAACATCTAGAATATCTACTTCTTTAACACACAATATGTGACACAACTGTTGAACCCAATTCAAATACAATGTCAAGGATGCGTAATGACGTATGAGGGACTAAATATGCTCTTTGCAAACGCCCACACAACATTTTTATTTTCATTCATAATGACGACGTGACAAAGCATTGGTAAACAAATTACTTACAAATTGTTGTAGTCTGCACTTACCATTACACACACCTACTGCATGCACTACCAAATTAATAACAAAATCCAATTTAGGTATAGCTCTAAAAAATTCTTCAGCATGGCTGACTTCCGGGTACTATTGTGTAAAACTTGTGTAAAAGAGCCTAGAGTGGGTAGATACTTCTTTTCAGTATCTATACCTAATTAATTATGTAAATATACATACATATATTAACATGGAAATTGCTGAAGTCTTATCGTTCGTGCGTGATGCATTTAATGTAGCAAAAGGTTATCGTGATAGTAAAAAGTGCGAACAATATTAAACTCCATAATATATATCAACAAAGGCATGGTGAGTGAACATTATGCCTGGTAAATGACTCATTTAGGATTGAAGTAATAAAGTAAATCACTACAAAAAGTTTGGCCCTGTTAACAGCCCTTTCGGCCTTGAATTTGTTGTGTTGTAATTTTAAAAAGCGCTTGTACCTCCTTTTATGGTTTAGATAGCGTTGATAATGGTTTGATAGGACCAAATTATAATATGCTCATTATAACAAAAAGCTGAATACGAATCTGGAACGCGGCTTGTCTATGACCCGTTATTTGTCACTCACTAATGTCATCCTTATCGTTGAAGTCATTGACTCAATTGACTGACATCATTCATGACATGACAGTTGAAGAAGTGTAGTTGCTGAAGTCGATCGTCTGTTATTAAAATTGTAATTTTTATTAAATAATTCCATTATTTAATCTATTTACCGTGGTAGAATAAAGTCAACATTACAATGGATACGGACGACAACCGCGCTGAGGGTTGGAAATACCTAAACAAGCAGTTTTTTGGTGATGGTTAGTGCAATTTTATTAGTGAATTCTCTAGCGCAATTTCTTCACTAGTTTACATGTAATCGTCACAAAGCCACGCATTTTACTGTTTTGGATAGGTTGACTAGAATATAGGAGCTATAAAAGGCTATAAACAAGTGTTAAAAGCATCAATCGAACGGATGGAATGTGACTCCAAGGTCCACTTTACTAATGTAGAATAGAACCTGTTATCGTTTATTAGATAAATTATAATCGAGTAACGATGTTTCATTTAGTTTATCAAGACGCATTAAACTTAAACTCACTTATTATAACAAAGAATTTAGTGCCTTTAGAGGAATGTTTTGTGTTAAATATGCTACAAATATAATTACATAAAATCTTAGCTCTTTGCTCAAAGACTGTAAAATATCTATATTACTCTATGTCTTTCATATTTTGAAAGCAATATTTTGAGTAGCCTTGTAAACCAATTGATTATTTTTACTGATGAACTTGGAATGCAAACAATTTGAATAAATTATATTAATTATAAATTATATATTTAATCCACATTCATGCTTTTTTATATAATTGCTGCTTACATAACTAATATTTGATTTATGGTCAGTTATTACTTGTAAAATAACTTTTACTCATCCAAATTTTTAGCAGTATTAGTAGAGGCCTGCTTCCCATTTTCATTTACTTTTAATTGTTAAAAGTGTTAACGTTTTACAAAATTAAAATTAAAAAACACCAACTATATCTATAGTTAATTTTTCTATACTTATCCAATCATGGTTAACAAAGAGCATGAGCAAAGAGCATTATGGTAACAACAATTATGAGTTTGAGTCATATCAAAATCTGCTTCAAATAAAACATAACTATTATTAGAATTTATTATCATTATGCCATAATTTTATGATAGGACAAATAAAAAAAAGCATATAGGCAACCCCCTGTTCTTTAGCAATACATCATGCAGAATCACAATCTCTTTAAACAATCTCATAATATGGGACCAGTTACAGCACCAGCAGCTCTGTATTGCCAGTACAGTGAAAGAAAGGGATGCAGTTCTACAAAGTGTACATCTGCATCTTTCTTTCAACAGTATCACAATCACTAATGTAATGTAAAATAATTGTTTTTTTTTGGCACTTTTTTCCTTTAATATAGGCTGACCGTTTAACTCGTGTATCGCCATCTGAGGTACAAAGTCATAAAACATTAATTAAATCTCTTAAAGAATTATTTAACCACACATAAAAGTAATGTAAGACTATTCGTCACTAATATCCATATCATTTGAATCATCATCACTGTCTGTGCAGCTTGAGGAGTCAGAATCTTGGCGATAGGCGATACGCGAGTTTAGCGATCGGCCTATAAGTGCTATCCTGGCCCTAATACATAGGTTACTTTCATCCTAGTAATATTTAGGTGAAACTGTGAGAGGAAGCTAGAGTATTATATTATTAATTTGGTATTCTGTTAGTACTCATATCAACATAGTTAAAAGTAAACAAGTGTCTCATTTATCTTATGATAACCTTGTGTACTCAATATAGATTTGTTTTATTATTAACCTGTTATGAATATAGATAATATTTATATTAGAAATTTTCATCAAACCTCTAGCATTTATTAATCTTACTTATGAATGTGTAGTTAATTAATTTTGACTGCACAAACAACTAGAATAAGACCAGCTTTCAACCACATGATATATGAAATCATTGCAAGAGAACAATAATACCTTTGAATAATGTTTAATTTTAACTTATATTTATCTTTTGTTTTGTGTTACACTTACATTTCTCAAACTGAATAAATATTAAAAGCTGTATGTTGTTGTAATTCGAGTGCAGATTTAGAAATGTTTCTATGGAAAAAGTTATTTTAAGCACTAATTGATTTGTGTTCTGTAACAGTACCTTGAATTAATATAGATAATAATATCTAAAATATAATATTATTCGTTAAAAGCACCCTAAATAAGCTGAGAATAGCTAATCTATCTTTAGTCAATCAGGTCCCCGGATGGTGCAAATCATGTTACAAAAAACTGGTGGTAGGCTTCGGCCGTGGTTCGTGACCGCCCGCAACGCCAAGCGGCCTCGGCCTTCCGGTGCACTTTCTGGTGACACCATCTAAGAAAGTGGGTTTGGAATTGTTGCTCCTCCATGGTTCCTAACCACAAGGAGCCTCATTCTACTGCTACCTTCTCACCGAAAATCATTTGTAATCACGAGTAAATCGGTATATTGGACAGGCGTGTTCCATCGTAGAATTATTGCTTAACATCAGGCAAATTGTAATAGAACGCAAGCTTTTTAAATATAAAAAGCCTAAAAAAGACAAAGTTATTCTCAATCTACTATTTGTTTATATCCTAACTATACCTATGTGTGTGAAATTTCAATTAAATCTGTTCAGCAATTTTATTGTAGAGTAACAAAGATACTAGTAAAATTAAAATAAAAGTAAAATTATATTAGTCTAGATATGATGGACATTATCCTGTACACACACAAAAAAGTTCATCAGAATCAGTCTAGCTGTTTAGGAGTTCAGTCACACACACAGAAGAATCTCTATTATAAAGGTGATAAAACCTTTACACCACCTCAGAGCCAGGTCTTATAATTCTTCTGTCATATTTTGGTTTCTCTATTGTCCAGGGGAGCGAGCTAACTATGTGAACATACCTCACGTGATAGCGATGGTCGGTCTGCCGGCGCGCGGCAAGACTTACATCTCCAAGAAACTTTCTAGATACCTCAACTGGATAGGAATTAATACGAGAGGTGAGTTTTCTATTGTATAGTATATTTTTTCTTAAAAAGGAAGGATTGTTAATTTCCAAAAAAAATGATTGAATTGCTTATTCACAATATATTTATCACCAACTCTGCCCAAGTGAGCTGGTGATAAATATATTGTGATTAAGCGGTACCCCAACTCCCTCATATAATTGAAAGAAATTCTCAGCAGTTAAATGCTACCTTTGGATCTAACTTACCTACCTTTCTGTTTGTGAGATATTTAATTGATTAAGTACTTATCAATTGCTACAAGGGCCTAAAACTGCCACCTTCTCAAGTCCATCGTAGATATATCATTGCATAACATCAGGTAAGTTGTAGTCAAGCGCAAGTCTATTTCAGAATAAAAAATGGGCTTCCCCTGCTGGTATTAACTGCGGCTTATGACGTCTGTCTGGACAGCTAGCGATCATACCTATACACATACTAACCGAGCTGGTCGACCATGAAATACACAAAAACATATTGACTACTCATACGGGGCTTAGTACATTTAATTATACAGTGAAACCTGGTTAAGTGAGACATCAAGGGACCTGAAATGTCGTTTCACTTAAAGAGGTATTCCACTTACCCAGTATCTCAGATATCCAGGTATAAATAATAAATATCTGTCTCATTTATAGAGGTAAAACTGAAAGTCTTTGAGGCTCAAAATTACTTACGTACATAAGTGTGGAATTTGTGGGTAGAATAAGAATGAGTAAACAAACAAAACAATGTTATCTCAGTTACAGAGGTTTATGCATATAAAATTTACTCGCTGTCTCAGTTATAGAGGTAACTATGATGATAAATCGAAAGAACAAATCTCAGATATAGAGGCTTACCTACTTTGTCCTACTAACAGAGGTAATTCAGTGCCCAAGTGTTGGGACCTCAACATGAGTTCCAGTTATGGAGGTTTCTCACTTATCCAGGTCGCACTTAACCAAGTTTCACTGTATTTAATTTAATATCTAATACCATTTGTTTCCAGTATTCAACCTAGGCGAGTACAGGCGGCACGCCACGACCGCGTACACGAGCCACGAGTTCTTCCGCACCGACAACAAGGAGGCGATGGCGATCAGACAACAGTGCGCGCTAGACGCGCTGCATGATGTGTGCCAGTGGCTTGTCAAGGGGGGAGAAGTCGCGGTACATTATGTTATTTAATATCAATTCAAATGAACTTATTCTATACAATATTATCACATAAGTATATGAACCGTAATTACGTGATCGTGGGCGTATGGCTGGTGTCCACTCCAGATTGCTGGGTCAGATGCAAACGACTTGAATCTTACTTTACATTGGTTTTTCAAGCTGAGTCAGTAGTTGCCTTGTTATCACACATGGTAGGAATATAGTTTTTTCATTAAAAAAATGCTTACATGCGCATCCATAAACAGCCTTATTACGATTTTATAGAATGCTTGACCCAAAAACTCAGTTGTTGCCAAATCAGTCACAGCACAGTAGGAATCGAAAATTAACGATTTAAAAATGTATACATAAACAACCTTATATTACGATTTCAAAAGCCTTTTACCAGGTCGCTACATTGATAGAACGGAACAAAAGTTAAACTAAGTGCCTATATTTTTCTGCTACAGGTCTTCGACGCCACCAACTCTACGTTAGACAGGCGGCGGATGATCCGTGATATAGTTGTAAATAAGATGGGCTTTAAGCTGTTCTTCGTGGAGTCCATATGTGACGACCCGAGGATCATTGAACAAAATATAATGGTGAGAACCTTCATATGTTACTCTGCACACTCTTAATCTCTTACTGTACTTATTTTTACTCTGTGGTCATATTTTATTGTACTCTGAGTGAATTTACTAGAATAGCATTGCATAAAATATGTTACAATACCTAGTTTATTGCGAGGCCGATACCGCTGCGCCACCGCTGCTTATTTCATGATATCAGTAAGCGACAAATACTTCTTTAAATCAATCTCCTTTTCAATTTCAGGAAGTGAAAGTCAGTAGTCCAGACTACACGAATATACAAAACACAGACAATGTCCTCAACGACTTTCTACTCAGAATAGAGCATTACAAAGAAAAGTACGAGCCTCTGGACGAGACCACAGAGTCGGAATATAGTTTTATGAAGATATATGATACAGGGGAGAAAGTTGTTGTACATAAACATGAAGGACATATACAGAGCAGGATTGTTTATTACCTTATGAATATACATATAGTACCTAGGACTATTTATTTGACGAGGGTGAGTAATTCTTATATGTCGGCATCAAAACGACTACAACGTAAATTGTCCATTTATTATCAACTAGTTTTCCGCCCGCGGCTTCGCCCGCGGATGTTGGTTATCACGCTAGACCATTAATCCCTTCTTTCGCAGTCGGATAAAACTATCCTTTCCCGGGTCTCGAATAATCTCCATACAAAATTAGTTCAGTAGTGTAGGAGTGTAAGCAACATTTTGAAATCGTCAAGCGCCCATAGGTATATCCATAAATCAATAGGCGTTTCTTAAAAATACTACGGCTCTTAGACCATACTTATAAGAAATGAAATTTAAATTTCGAATTCTATTCGTAGCATTGAGTTATCAAACATGTCATTGTGTCAAAATAAAAAGTAATTTAGATCAAAATTACGAAGGAGTATTGATAACAACTTTGAAGAAATTCACCCTCAGAATAATTTCTCAGGCTTTGCCCGCTTAGTATTAGGATGAAAATAAAAAAAAATAAAAGAATAAAAAACACGTGTTTCATTATTTGCTTTGAGCTTTATTTATACCAAATTTGAAGAAAATCGGACCAAGGACTAAACAGTTATGGAATATTTAATTTTTCCAAATAAACTCATTTAACACCCCCACCGGGGGTAGTTTTGGAAAAATAAAAAACACGTGTTTCATGATTTCTTTTAAGGTATATGTGTGCCAATTTTGGAGTGAATCGGACTTGAGACTATACAGATCCAGAGAAACTTTAATTTTTACCAATAAAACTCATTATCCACACCTCATATGGGTAATTATGGAAAAATAAAAAACCCGTATCTCATTATTTCTCTTAAGGTTTATGTGTACCGAATTTTAAATGAATAGGACCAAGGAATAAAAAGTTGCATACAAACTTCACCCCTCTATTTAACTCTCTTAGGGGATGATTTTTGAAAATATTGTTAGCCTATGTCCGATTCTAGGGTATACACTATCTGCATTTTAAATTTCAATAAAATCGGTTGAGCGGTTATGGAGATACGCGGTAACAAACCTTCACACACACACACTTACTTTCGCATTTATAATATTAGTAGGATGACGATATCGCATAATTAATAATAATCTACGAGTATCTAAATATATAAAAGAAGAAACTGACTAACTGACTGACTGACATAACAACGCAGAGCCCAAACCGCTGTGTCTGGAGACTCTAAATTTGGCACATAGGTTCCTTATGGGGTCTAAGGGTGCACTAAGAAAGGATTTTTCTAAACTCACCCTTTATGGGGGTGAAACGGGGTTCCAAAATTTTGTATGGAGGAACAAGATTAGTGAGATCAATTTCGCGGGCGAAGCCGCGGGTGGAAGCTAGTTATCTATATTTAAGTATGTATTTACAAAAGAAAAGTATTTTATGTAGTATATAACCAGTTATCTGGTATCCATAGTACAAGCTCTGCTTAGTTTGAGTGTGTGTTAATTTCCTAGGATATTATTTATCGCACAATGACATCATCACATAAAATTCCAGTCTATTTACTGTTGCTCTGCTGCATAGCAATACCAGTAATGTCACAGGGATTTTTCTTTCCCGTCACACTATACCTGTGAATCCATAACCCATACCTACTATACTGGGTGGAAGGGACCGCCCTCCACAAACTGGTAGGGTGAAATCCGTACATCATATGGAGATCTTTCTGTTGCCTTATGTAGTGTATTATACCTTAGAGAAACCCTAAGGCTGCAGTTAGACGACGCGAAAAAATTCTTGCGGCCGCCGCGCGGTGACCGCGCGGTGGCCGCGTACTAACTGTTCAGTTATAGCAAATTTATGTTTTATTAACTAAGACGTAAAGTTGAAATTAATTTTGAGTAACTAACTGCGCGGTGACCGCGCGGCGTTCGCTCCTCGATCACACGGCGGCCGCGCGGCCGTCTCGCTCGAATCACTCGCATGTCCCGCATGTTAGTGTTCTGGTGCTTCAATTTATAATGTATGAAGTTGAGTAGTTTATCAAATGTTTTAACATCCATTCGGAAATAATCTGCGAATTCTTTTTCATCTTCTCGCAATTGGTTGTATAGCGTATGAAATTCACCAAACTCTTCTCGCCGTGCTAAAATAGAATGAACTCAAAATTTTCTACATTTATTTTTTCTTTCTTTTTGCTTTGTCGGTACAAGTAATATGCAATCATAATTTTATTCTTCTTAGTCAAATAGCTCATAACGAACACGTGTGAATTTTAAGAAAGACCAAGATCAACTGGAAATGGTTCGGGTTCGCAGTGGCGTGGCCACCAGGCCTGACCGCGCGGCCGCCGCGCGGTCACCGTACTTTCGCCGCGCGGCCGACACTTTGTAACATTCCGTGTCATATAAACGCGCCCTAATAACGAACAGCCAACCTTTCCACTATGGGATTAGGTTAGGTTACCACCAAGAGCACGCGCGCTACGTCATTTCACGCATCGTACTTTTATTCAAATCGAGGTAATTAAGGAGTTGCACCTTCTCAGTTTGTGTACGGCTGTCACTTCCACTCTGTATAACATTTAAGCCTAAAATTAAAGATTGAAGCCAACTTAGGCTTCTATAGAAAAATGTTTGGCACTTTTTATTATATTTTTTTTAGCATGGTGAGAGTACACACAATATAGTAGGACGTATCGGTGGTGACAGTGAGTTGTCTCCACGAGGTAGGCATTACGCCAAAGCCCTGGCCTCGTACATTGATCAGCAACAGATTCCTGGACTTAGAGTCTGGACATCTTGGATGAAGAGGGCGATACAAACTGTGAAGGATGTCAAAGCGCCGCAGGAAAGGTGGAAGGCGCTCAATGAGATTGATGCGGTAACTACTTCATATATTTTTATTAATGTTTTGAACAAACCAATCAAAAGTACCCTGATACCCGCTAACTTTTTACGATTATAATTTCGTACAATGCTTAATTTAATATTATAAATGCGAAAATAACTCTATTTTTCTGTCGCGCTTTCACACTGAAACTAATGAACCGATTTGGATGAAATGTGATATGATATTTGTATTTCCGTCCCATTGTAGGCATTAAATAACGTCAGGCAAGTTGTAGTCAAGCGCAGGCATTTCAGAATAATAAAAAAAAATATTTAGACCCTGGGAAAGACATTGTATAAGGACAGTTTTTGTCTGACTGCGCAAAAAGAGGTTAATTCTTATATGCGCGGGCAGGGCTGCGGTGGGATAGCTATTATTTAAATATGCGGTTGGGTTTCTCAACATTTATTTTTTTATTAGGGTATCTGTGAAGAGATGACATACGCTGAGATCCAACAGAAGTTCCCATCAGACTTCAACGCGCGGGACGCCAACAAGTTCGCGTACAGATACCCGCGGGGAGAGAGCTACGAGGACCTGGTCGCGCGCCTGGAGCCTGTCATCATGGAGCTGGAGCGGCAGGGCAATGTGCTGGTCGTGTCGCACCAGGCGGTCATGAGGTGTCTGCTGGCTTACTTCTTAGATAAGAGTGCTGGTAAGTATCGGGGATATAAATAACTGCCTTTCTTTCGGATTCTTCTTCTGCTGCAATGACCGATCGGGGTCTGTGGCCACCTTGGGTAGTGCGAGAGAGGCCGCGTCTGACGTATGCCCATTTCTATATACAGAAATTATTTTTAACCAGTGCGCAAATTTATTTGTTAATTCTGTTCTGTAATAGAGCACATTTCCAATTAAGATTTATCAAAATAAAAACATTTGTATATTAAAATTGGTATAAGTTTATTTTCTCAAAGTTTGCACACTGGTAAAGGTATTCCTGTTTTATCGAGCCAGGTCATCCTCCTTCTTCCCGTTTTCATTGGATTTTTCGTCTTATCTACTCATATCTGTCGTGTCTGTAAAGATGTCCAAAATATTGACCCCGTATTCATAAACATATTTTAAGCTCATTATAGCTAAAATAGGTTTATGATTCGTTTGTCTCTGTCTGTCATCTTGACATTTATACTAATAAGAAAGAGACAAAAGTCCATTTCACCTTTTGACTGTCGCTGTTGCCCTTTTCTTATTCGTTATTTTTATAATCCCTGTGGTTGTTACTCTTGCAGTCCAAGATACTCATAACATACATCTTTATAGCCACATTTCGAAGTCTTCGAGGTTCTTTTATATTGTTTCATTAAGAGTCCATGTTTCAACACTGTAGGAGAACAGACTTTTTCAGATGACCCTGTCCTTAGAGACCTTTTAATAGTTTATCGGACTTTTTCGGTGAGCCGTCCGGAAATGGGCCAGGAGGGCTCCCTATATAGGCACATACCTGACTGAGTTATAATTCTGCACAATTATGTGAAGGCCACATTTTAGGGGTAAATCAGAAAATTAAAAATTAAAATGAAACTTCAATATGTGACATATCAAATGAAAGAACTTCAACAGACTTCAAAAAGAAGGAAGTTCTCAATTCGAATGTATTTTATTTATTTGTGTGTATCTTTCGCGATAATTCCGCCAATTTTACAACGATTTCGTTAATTCTTTTATTGTTTTAAAGGGTCTACAGTCCAGGAGGTCCTATTTAAATTTAATCGAAATCGGTCTAGCGGGTTTTGAGTTACTAACTGCTAACCTAACCACTAACAAAGAGGTAGGGGGGTCTTTTTCCTAAAGTATCGTTTCGTCTGTGTTTCGCCGTCCCTGCACTAAAGGGTCGTTACGAGTAATATTATTTGAGTATGTTTGTGTGACAGAGGAGCTGCCGTACCTGCACGTGCCGCTGCACGCGGTGATCAAGCTGACCCCGGTCGCGTACGGGTGTCGCGAGGAGCACATCGCGCTCTCCGTGCCCGCGGTGGACACGCACAGGCCCAAACCCGCTGTGAGTTACACACACACACACTTCTTACTATCATCATCAATCTATAATATTACAACCTCATCTTCTTCCAAACATATAAAAAAAGAAACTGAATTACATATCAACCCACGTCCCAAACTGCTAAGATAAAGACTCCAAATTCGACACATTGGTTCCGTATGAGGTCTAAGGGTTCACTAAGAAAGGATTTTTCCAAACTCAACCCCTAAGGGGGTGAAACGGGGACCACGCGGGCGAAGCCGAGGAAGTTAGTTATGAAATATGATTGCAACTCCCAATGTTGCTGGTGAATTCCTGGTTACTCGCAGTAGTACCTAGGGAGTACTTACTAATAAATGTACCCGCGATGCTAAAACATAATGCCAAAAGCATCTGAAGGTGCTATAATACCACCGCGGGGATAAAAATCGTATTAGTAAACTGAAGTTGAATTAAAGTTGAATTGAATGAGCCTGCAAAACATTTTTAACATTTAATATTCTAAATAGCTGCATCCGTGAAATTCGTTCATAATTAAATCTTCCATGGACTTGTACTAATATTTGAAAACCAAACTCAGACAAGTCGAGTTTTTTAGCGAAACAAATAAACTTCAATTCGTTTTATGTATGAACAAGATAGGTAGGTAGTCGGTCTGACCCGACGCTATAGATGATTCACATGAAAAATTACGCACAGTGTTAGAAATCTTTAATATTTCCGTTTTTCACTCTTCAGTATTTTTTAAGCTTGTAAAACTATTTTAAAGGAGAGGTCAAAAGTGGGCTAGAATTTTGAACACTAATGTGATATACCTCATTGGAAAGCTTATTTAATATGCTGTTAGAATTTAACTAAACACGAATTTTAGGAGCAACCATTTTTGTAAAAATCAAAAAAATGTAATAGAAAAACAAAACGCACATTACCTTTAATTATCCGTTTCCTAAGCAGTATAAATATTGCAATCACGTCAATAATTGCTTTTTATTAAAGTACTTTTCTCTGGAATTATTATTCTAGCTGCAGTTTAATGTAATTATGACGAAAAATATTTGTTATCTTATTAGTGTAATAACAAAACGCGTGGAAAAAAATATAATTACGGGAAACGTCATGATGTCATTGTCATTAATCAGTTTGATTGACAGCGTCGAAATAATTTTGATTTTTTTGGTTGCTCAATTGACATTTGACCATTGGGGTTGCCAATTGCAATAATCATAATATTGCATTAAGGATTCTTATTTTCAATTTCAATTTTTAAAAAAACGGGGGGGTGTAAAATTATTTTAAATACACCAAAAAATTTAATTAATTATGCTCTATTAACCTATGTTACTCAGATTGCTGTTCAAATTTACAATTATTTTAATCCCAGGCTCTATACATTTTTTGAACGTCTCCTTTAGTTGTAGTTTTTAGTTATGGGCTGTCCCCTCCAACAAAGCATTGAGATGACATGTTTGGTTGGTGTTGTATTCGTTCTGAGCTGGAATATGGATGACGTCAACATTATTTTTGTTTACATGTAACTACTAAATAGTAATTTATTCGGCAGGATGAGGCAGACGCCGCCGAGGCACAAGTACGCAAAGTTTGAAGCATGATATTTAGCGTAGATACGCATGGGTCTAGTTTAGTTTAACAAAGAAACACGAAATACTGACATATAAACTGGCTTTTCCACCAAAAATGTGCCTAAAACTTTTATAATTTTATATTTGGGTAATTGTCAATAGGTGGAATTTTGTAGAACAAAAATGGAGTTTTAGCATAAAGGCACTTTTTTCTATCAATGCTATCTCTAAAATTGCGGTCACTTGATGCAGTCTTTTCATTGCCAAGTTTGTAAACAAACATACGGCTTACTGGTGGTAAGCGATCACAGAAGCCCATGAACACTTGCAGCACCAGCGTCCGCTGGTTCAAAGCACTTATTTGCAGTACTTGAAAGACCATGTCATACTTATAATGGACGGTATGAAAAATAAAAATGTTTAAAAGCAAAACTTTACTTCAAATATTACAAATAGGCTTATTGATGTACTTTATTCATCGTTATTTCGTAGTTCTTTATTTGTATAAATGGCGGGAAAAGTGGCAGTTGGTGGAGAAGGTTGAGGGTGTTTGTTTGTGGGGGTTTTTTTTAAATAAGTGTGTCATTGTTTTCCAATTTGAATGTGTGAAATATTTTGGCTATTTATCTATTAGATGTATTTATCGCCATTGGTAGTACAGACTAAATTACCAATAGCTTAGAGTTTTGTATAATATCTGTCGGTTTCCCTCTCCTATCCTTATTTATTAAAATGGGGGTGAAGGTGGCATAAGGCTACTTTATTTTTTGATAACACGGGCAGTGAAAGTGGGAATAAATACTTAGATAGGAAAACTGGTGTCGGTTACAAATAGAATAGTTCGTTTAAACGCCTGAATTTATTCTATTTGAATAAATGTTATATTTAAGTTTCCTAAGTTATTACTTGCTTGTAAATTATTAAAAAATATAGTTATTATTATTAAATTAATAAGTATTATTTTTTTGAATTCAAGCGTTTTTACAAGTGTGATCAAGAATCTGTGTTCCACCTGTGTTGTGTGTTAATACACAATCTGTGGTTGCTATCACAGCATATACAGATTTGCTTCTAATAATTTTAATTTTACAGGTGATACCGGCCCCTCCTTTTAAGCCCCCGGTGCCTCCTGTTTTCAACGGTGACTCAAATGGAGACCGCAACGACGAAAACCAGGCGCACTAACATTATATAAAAGACCCCTTTTTATTTAAAATAAAAATGCAATAAAATTGTCCATGCTAGTTCGAAATTATAGATTAAAAAATATATGGATATATTTTGTGTGTGATCTGTGAATGTTTGTGGTCATAAAGTCGAATTTGAGACTGATATGTGAGTTAGTTTTATAATTTTATGAAGCCATGTAGCCACGTAGTACTGCAACCGCGTGCGTGTTATTTGTATGATGAAATGTGTTTCAACAAAATGCCGTTAGTATCTATCGATTTACATTTTTTTAAACAAATGCCATGTTTACGCGTTCGCGGAGGAAAAACGTCATGTTTACGAAAAAAACCAATCAGCACTGAAAACTGTCAGTCACACAGTTGCGTAAAAAAGTTAGCGAGGGGTCACTTCAACCCATTTTTTTATTCTGTTAAACAGAATTGTGGCAATTATGCTGTGCAACTGTACTATCTTGAAATAAATTATTATTATTATTATTATAATTAATATTACTCTTAGTTTTCGCGGTATAAAATAGTTATATTTATCAAAAGAAAATTACTTTTGACAGATATAATATTTTCTTATAATGAACAATCTAAATAGGCTCAGCGCCTGATAAAATAGTTATTCCCCCCAATTGGTGTTAAACACAAGAGGGCGGACAAAGGCGCACATTTCCGATGTGTTTCTAGTGCCCACGTGCTTATTTATAAGCCGTGCTTCGTCATCATTACTACATTTATGAATTATAAGCTATCGGTCGCCCTCACCTGGCTACGGGTGGAAAATAAGCCTATTTTGACGTCGTTGTCTTGCAAAATAATGGCGCGTTTGTACAGATGAATCAGACATCAGCTTTATTATATAACTATAGATAATAATGAAATATTATTGAGAATTTTTACAAAATGGCTATGTATATTAATGTATTATTGTAAAATTATTACCTATTTAACTTTTATCTAATATAAGTCTACTATAAGTGGGTTTGTGTGTTTTATTTCATCCTTAGCGAGCTCTTTACCGTGACATTTCGAAACTTTTGGTAGATAGAACACTCGACAAGAAGGCTGGCCTACACTTAGGCCAAATATTGAGCGTTGCCATTCAACGTGGCAATGCTGCCAGCCTTTTTGGTACGCTACCAACCAACATTGCTGCGGAGGAGTTTTTTGACGCCCAGTTTTAGATATGTTTTATAAGTTCTATTTTATATTAACCTTTTTTTAGGCTAAGTTAGTGGTTTCTGGTACTTAATGTATACTCCCAAATTGTTACTTAATTGTTATTTTAATTTATCTGATATTAAATAATTAAAATTCGTTTATTTCAGTCTTCCTTAAGTCTATAAAGTGTTAGTAACATTAAAAACTACGTATAAACTATTCTTTTTTATAAATTGTTCTACTTATAAACTCTTTCAAAAACGGATAGTTGTAGTGCTCCTTTATCCTCTTCAGAGTAGTGTTGAGACTGTCTCTCACTTTTCTCAGTAGCGTAACTGTTTTCTTACGTATTATCGCAAGAAAACCGACAGTTTGATGTTTTACAAACATCTCCGAATTGCACCAAAATTAAAATCGTAGGTAAGTAGATATTTATTTTTTGATTTAATTCAGACTACAAAGTGTAAGACTAGTTAAAGAAGTGTACTGCAACCTTAACAATGACCAGTGAATTTGACAATCTACTGCTGCACCGTATTGAAGTAAAAGTTAAAAAGGTAACAAGTAACGAAACGTTTACATGGGTTGGTTGTATCTAAAGTTCTCTTAGTAGTTAGTTGTCTGTGAGCTATATGTTGTACAAAACGTTAACGTATAGCAAAAGAAGAGTTTTGACCGCAAGGTGTCTTGTTCTGGCGCTTCCGAGGTCGGATACCTGACACCACGCAAAACACTCAGCGTGGAAAAAATGAAATATTTTGTATTGTATTTATAGTATTTATTAGATTAGAAGAAATTTAATATTGTATTTGTTCATAGTGTTATACTTTATATGAGCCTTGTAGCCTGAAATAAATGGTTAGTATTATTATTATAGCTATAACATAGATTTAGTATTAAACTAGCGGACCCCGTCTTGCCCGGTAAAGCAGTGCCACCTACTGGGGCCGAAAATAGATTACGACCGATTCTCAGACCTACCGAATCGGTTAAGCTGGTTCTAAGATTTTTTTTTCTTTGCGTAAGTACCATCCTTGTACTTCAAGGAGTATTCTAAAAAAACAATTAGCTAAATCGGTTCAGCCGTTCTCGAGTTATGCGCTTACCAACTCATTTTTCGATTCATTCATTTCCTTTTTTCTTTTTTTTTTCTTTTTTCCATTTTCTTTGCTATAAACCTCACGGAGCCCGATACCTTTCCAACGAATGCAAAACCGTGGAAATCGGATCGTACGTTCTGGAGTTATAGCGTCAGGAAGGAAAACCAGACTTATTTTTATATAGTAAATAGGTATATGAGCTAGCACCAAAAAATCTATGGATCTAGCAATACTTGAAGCTGGCTTTCAAACGACTGCCTCAATAAATTTCGAAATGCCTCTAGCTTAAACTTATCTTAAAAGTTCCCCTCTTTGGTTGTCTTTAATATTCTAGGTTCATGATTACAAGTCTATGGTAGGTAAATAATTTGCTAAGCAACAATATCGTTGCTAAGCAACATGTCATCTGCTATCTATTGTTGCTAGGCAACAACATGTCATTTGCTATCGTTGCTATGCAACATCCGTGGTTAGCCGTATAAAACATAGATTTACCTCAGCGTAAGCGTTTTGTTTGCTCTTTGGATTTACTTAGCATATACTCTATTAGTAGGTTGTGGTAGGTATATACTAACGGCCTGATTCAACTAAGCCTCTTTAGTTAAAATGGACTTTCTCTTTCATACTACATAGTATTATTATCAAGATGACAGACAAACACTAATTAAAAACTTATTTTAAATCAATTGAGTTTAAAATACGTGTATGTATAGGGTTAATCTATGATCTAAAATAACTTTGACGGTGCTTTGCCTATAAATTTAAACTTTACTGTCAAAAGTGATGTCATTTTGACCATTGTTACTTTGGTGCAACCCACAGATCATCAAATCCTCCCTCCACCCTCGCCGGGACTGGCGCGGTTGGCAGCTCTGAGGTGCAACTCATATTACGCTATAGGAGATTTGACGGCGCGACGCTTAATTCGTTTGTTATTGTCTGATCTCTTCAAAAGCTATTATCTTTAAAACTTATCTTTTCTATTCACAGTTAGTAGCGTGGTGTCCTATATATCCTGTCTCAGCCATTATATGCACTTTGGTCTCAGCTATTGCCCTCGTTTAAATGGCCCATTATAGTGCACAAACACAAGTGCTCCTTCGATTCCCTCCCTCAGCCCTCTCAATCACTAGAAAACTAAAACATTGCGTAAAATATTTGCGATTTGCGGCCAATCTACAAGACTGGCTAAAAAACAAAAAATCATCTTTTGTAAATAGATTTACTAAATCTATAGATTAAACTAGAGTATTCTTTTCATTTATTTTTTTTTGTTAATTTTTTTCATAAA
The DNA here is from genome assembly GCA_936450015.1 of Meganola albula. Taxonomy (NCBI): domain Eukaryota; kingdom Metazoa; phylum Arthropoda; class Insecta; order Lepidoptera; family Nolidae; genus Meganola; species Meganola albula. The sequence continues at coordinate 12,874,873 of OW388155.1, forward strand.
CGATATTACAAATATTCACTATTCAGATAAAAGGTGCACTCCTACGGACGAAGATGACTTAGCCCCCTGGTACACATCATTTCGTCGCACCTTCTAAAGACCTAAAGCATAATTTGTCCCCTTGTTTCATAGGCACTGTTCCCGCCTTTGTTGTCCGCAGGTCCAATTTTAATAAAACGTTAAAAAAACACAGAAACGATCGCTGTGCGAAGCTAGAACCTTCCTTCCTATACAACGCAACGCCTACGTACGTTAGTAAATCAATAAAATACTGCCTATACGAGTAAGTAAGGTAAGTTTATATATAGTACCTGCCGCCCGAAATCGACGCAACCGTATTTGCTAACCGGGACAGATGTGGAAATCAATTGAATGGGATTTGTGTGATAGAATTTCTAGGTTCAGTATACTTTAGTATATTCAGATTCAGTGTAATTATTATTAATAGAATGGGTATGGGTGTACTTTTTGGTGCACATTGACTTTGTAAGTTAAAATTACTAGTTTCCACCCACGGCTACGCTCGCGTTGGTACTTAAAAGCAGCCTATGTATTAACCCAGACCATCTATCTAACTCTGTGTATATCCAATTCCATCCGGTAGTTTTTGCGTGAAAGTGTAACAAATATACATCCTTATATTCTTATAAACTTTCGTAGTATGAAGTATATAGGATACCTATAACAATGATTTAAAGTAATAAATATCTCAATGCTTAAATATTATATACATAATCATAGATTTAGGATGTAAGCTGACGCTCTTAATATTGCTTTTTTTTTATTCTTGAATAGGCTGGCGTTTGACTACAATTTACCTGATGTTAAGCAATAATGTAGTCTACGATGGGACGCGCCAGCCCAATGTACCGATTCACTCGTGATTACGAATGACTTTCGGTGAAAAGGTAGCAGTGAAATGAGGCTCTTTAAGGTTGAAACCATAAAGGAGCAACGATTCGACCCACCCTCTCTACTTAAGCTACATAAAATTACGAAAGACGTCGTGATGTTTTGTTTTGAATTAAGTACGTACCTGGGTATCTTTAGGAGATTGCATTTACTCATTTGTTGCGCCCCCCTAGGATATTTATATCAACTAGGTGTATAGTATCTATGTAGGTAAGTCAGGTAATTAAGTAGGTGTATGTAAAATCTATAATTTAATTGAACTGATATATGGAAACCCATATTTCTAAGTGCTAAGTTAATAAAATCCACTCAAAATTAGGATTAGGTACATATCAAATAAAGAGATAAAATGACTATTATTCTGTTTCCTTTTCTAACGAAAAAAAAGTGATTGTCTACAAACAGATAGAATTCGTAAGATACTTATTTTTGGGGCGTATGGGTAAGAGATTTGCTTTAATTTTAAACTTATTTGAAATTTTAGGGTGTCTAACATAAAATATAATAAAATTAAATAAACTTATCCTATATACTATCTTTAAAATAATGTTTTTATCATTAATTTATTCATAGAATAATCGAAGTATCGAAATTTGTTGCCCTTGGCTCCAGCCTTTTCTTCTCAGATAAAATGTATATTAATATGACGGACGGTGGTGGCGTGGTCGGTAAGATACTTGCTTTTCACGCCGCAGGTCATAGGTTCGATTCCCACCCGAGACAAACATTTGTTTAAATATGTCTGTTTGTCTTTTGTCTAGGTGTAATTATCTATAAATACGTATATATTTACAAAATAAAAGTATTTTAAGTAGTATGGTTTCCATAGTACAAACTCTACTTAGTTTGGGATCAGATGACCGTGTAGTGTGTTAATCAGTGTTAATGTGCCACCATATTATTATTATATTCTCATCATTTTGTGAATCGATCTTAAGGTGGAATATCGACATACATAGATATGATATCGATTATTTTCCATAGATCGTCTAAGATATAAGATCATCTTTTCGTTCTCTATGCCAACTAAATTCACGTCTCAGCTGTCAATGACATTTCGACATTCGAAATAGTATTTTTGTAATTATTCGCTCTATTTGCTTAATTTATTGCCTCTTACCCTTAAAAATACAAGTAATTGCATTTAGACAACAAGAAATGAATCTGATGTGGATATCTTATAGATATAGTATTCAATATAATTGAAAACAAAATGGTATCAACTTTGAATTTAGACGAAAAATTTAATAGAAGTACGTGCGTCATGTTTTCAATGTGACCTATTTTTATGATTGAAGTGTTATGTTATTAAGTATATAATAAAAATATTGTTGCAGTTCGGAAGAATTTCTGTTTCTATTTGGATATACAAGACCATGGTCTTGCAAGGTCTTTATCTCGAAGGATTCAAGACATGGGTTTGGTAAGTAATGTTAGACTTTACCGCCAAATTAAGCACGTATTTATGCGTTATGTTCTAACTTAGGTAGTCAAATAAGTACGCATCTATGTAAAGTTGGCTAAATAAACAGTTTATTCAGTTGATGTTTGGTTAAGTATATAAAATAACGCCATCAAAACAAAACAGCAATTATTCCTATGACGGGTACTATAAAAACGGTGCATACTATTTTTAGTCGCGTAATGAGCGTTCAGTTTTGCTAATAGCTGTGTTATTGATGTGTGTCTAGAATTATTAGTTGCTCCTTAATCTTAGCTCTTTAATCCGTTTTTTTAAATTGATACCGTTTTATTTGAAATAATATACATTCATGATTTCGTTAATCGGGGACAATTTTATAACGTGAACTAAATAATTTGTAATACAACGTAACACAATTTCTTTCGCAAATCGGAACGCAAATCTATCTGACCAATGAATAGCGTTCTTTTCCCCTTCCATTTTATTGCATCCAGCGCCTCTGTCGGCAAAAATATTAACTAATGTGAAATATCTCCATCTTGTATGACAGATTTGTGTTTGTTGTTAGTTTTCCGATTTTAATTAAATATAGTGCAAAAACAAATAAAGAAAGCATACTAAAAGGTGCATTATTCATAAGATATCCAAGAAATCAATATATAAATGTGAGAAATAGAAATAATTTACCAATAAAAGCTAAATTTATAAGTGACGAACATAGTGGTTTTCTGTGTGACTAGTATAGTTACTTATTTTTGTGATAAGCGAGGTGCGGGGTCCTCGCAGACTGTCATCAAGTAAGTATACACAGTTTACTTTACCGGCACGTGCATTCAAACAAAATGATCGTGTCAGATTTATTAAGAAAACAGTCCTATGAACAGCCGTGTTTAGAGAGGCTTGTAGTTTGCATTCATTTTAGGTCATCTTTTGTACGGTCACGTTAGAGCCGCCGTCGCGAAGCGAAATGCAGCGGCCCGAGGCCGCGCGCCGCGCTCTCTCATGTTACGTTGCTCTACATGTATTTAATGTAATTTCCTTTGGGTTACGCGTGTATCTACTTAATTTTTGACAGTTGATATTGCTTTTTTCTCACATAGGGTTGTGAATCTTAAGTGGTAACGCTTAAGGGTGAGTTTTGTATGTGATGATGTGGAGTGTTTTTTTGCGCGGGACGTTTGGCGCGAGTGGCGGAGGGCGCGAAGCCACGGCCTGCCGGCGTCGGCTCTATGTAGGTACCGTATTTCAAGGAAAACGAACGGCGTATGTTTAGCGTTTTGTGTCGATAACTCGTCGCGGCCGTTCATACTCGCTCGCTCACATTGTCGTGGCGTCGCATGCCGAGCTCAATAACATATTCTGAGAATGCCCTCTGACCAAATTGTCGAGTGTCAGCGCGCGCCGAGTAGGTAGACATACGTTGCGACACACACATTACGCGTATTAGGTCAGCCCAGTGCAATGCTGACTTTCACAGAATGCCACTACTCACCTCTGGTAGGTACATTGAAACAATAACATTGGCTGACACTATTCTTATAAGAGTTACCACAAGTAATTTTGATCAAGTAGGTGGATGTATTTATTTCTGGCAACACTGACAAAAATATCTGTTTGCAATTTCCATGATAACTGGTTGTTATGTTAATAAGATTATGTTATGTGTCATGGATGGTTAAGTAAATAAAGATTAAAATTAGTAGACAAGACACTTAGTAACCATTACAAATAAAGCAGATCAATTATGCACAAGTAGGGAGCTGCAAGGTTAGCATGTTTGTACAGCTCGAACTCAAACAATTGTAGAATGATTCATTCAGCAAAATAATTAGAGCAACTTGTTGACTGTCTTCATGTAAAGGTTGAATAATTACTTGTAATGTCTTTGTCATTAAACTATGATAACTTTGATAATTGCAAAAAAAATAGGGAAACTGAATTTTGTAGAAATCAACACCATATTTTTTAGGCCAGATATAACTCCTAGTTTCCAGTGTCAAAACATATCTGTCTATATCTGTGCTTGTATCATGTTTTGTTGTGCAGTGCCAACACCCAGGCAAGACCTTTAATTAGGTCTTGAACCAAACTAGCTAGCTAATTATGCTGGTATCTTGTTATAAAATAATCATTAAAACATTACTGAGATAAATCCAACAATATCTTAACTATTGTAATTCATATACCCATAAGTAAAGAAAATTACAAACATATATAAATGCCAAGAAAGGAATAAGTTTTTCAAGTGTTTCTTATCTTGCTAATGGTAGAAACTGTAGCAACATCCAGTGTAACTTTTAAGAGTAAATAATTATACAGACAGACCTATACAGTGGGCATCATTGTTTTTTATGCACCGACGATGTTTGGGCTTAGTTTGAACTTATCAAACTAGTTTTATTATGCTTACATTTTGTACAATAAGAAACATTTAAGTTAGTAGTTCCTAGTATAGTTTTGTCTATTTTGCAGCAACAGGAGGTATTCCTCACGTCTCGCGTGACCCACGTGGTGAGCGGCGCGCGATGTGAGCGACGCGCGGGGGCCATGCCGCCCGCCCGCGTCGCCCAACTCTCTGTGCAGAAGGTACACACACACACACACACTACCCACAACCCACAACATACAGACTGCATACAGTACACTACAAGCTACACAAATATCAAGTGAAATGTAATAGAAGTCTTTAGAATATATTTGCTGTCCATAAATTCTATAATGCATTCACTTTCCTAAATATTGTGACAATAAAATTGCTAAGATTATTTTTGAATGCATTATACAAACTTGTAAATGTTTGACTGTCCATGCTTACTGCAATTGTTTGCTATATGCATGCCATGTCTAATACTACTAACATTTCTTTTCTATCTAACTTGTACATACATCATGTATTAAGTAGTGCTTTATAATTATATATCTTTACAATATATTCATTAATCTTTCAGGCTATAAGTCTATTGGATAAACTGTATGATACATTCTTCGCGTCGTCGCGCAAAGCGCATGTCACACTCTTCACTAAACATTTTATCAAGATTGAGTTTTTGGACAAGTATGACATTTAAGACTAAGATCTAATTTACATTGTGTGAATATAGGGGGACTGCAATGTCTAACGTTTGATTTCAGGTTGTGCCGACCGATATACAAGGAGTTCGATGAGTGGCCAGAGATATCCATAGAGCCGAACCCCCCGAAAGAGAAGAAGAAAGAGACTCCAGAGTGGATAACCGTCACTAATCAAAATACTAAGGAAACCGTATCTCAGAAGTGAGTAAAGACACTCAGTCGAACACATTCGAGACTTTTTGCAGGAGGATATAGGTTTAACTCGCAACGTAACATTGCAGAATGACAAGAAAGAGTCGTCCACGCGTGAAGGAACGGTCGGAGAAGGAGGCGAAGGGCGGGTACTGCGAGATGTGCAACACGGAGTACGTGGAGGCGGCGCTGCACGCGCGCTCGGCGCGGCACGCCGCCTTCGTGCGCGACCACAACAACTTCCTCGCGCTCGACTCGCTCATCGGCGCCGCCCCCGACGTGGCCGCCTTCCTCTCCGCCGCGCGCCCGCTCAACGGGGAGCGGCGCTCGCTGCGCGCGCTGTGCAACGGGGAGCCCGACGCGCGCAGCCCCAAGCGCAACGGGGCGCTCGACGCGCACGAGCGGCACTACTACCGCGTGGTGGCGCCCAGCACCAAGCTGCGCTCGAGCGGCGGCTTCGGGCGCCGCCGGGACTCGCCGCCCGCCTGCAACGGCACCGCCGGCACCGAGCCGCTCGTCGTCAAGTTCCGCAAGGTGCGCCGCTCCGAGCTGTCCGTGCTCAGCGACGAGGCCGAGCAGTTCATGTTCCCGAAGCGGGCCAGCTCCACCAGCTCCGCGTCCTCGGACGACGACGAGAAGGTGGTCAAGGAGCTCCAATCCAGGAGGAAGACTCCTCCTCCGCCGACGCCGGCCCCTAACGAGCGGCGGAGACGAGCGCGCCCGCTGGCTCTTAAGGAAGAATCCTCGGAGGAGGACAGCTGGCCCGAAGACAAGCGGAAACGACGGAGACGGGCGCCCGCAGTCGTCAAGAGAGCTCGCCGAGTACCTTGCAAGGAACCGTCCGCCGAACCGCCGGCGAAAGTGGAAGTCGTCGAGCGAGCGTCGACAACAGTGGAGCCGACCGTAGAGCCGCCGGTCCTGCCGCCGCCCGAGCCGGCCGGTGCGAGTCCTCTGCGCGACGAGCCGCACGAGCGTTGCATGAAGTGGGAAGACGGTAGGCTCAAATATACGCCCGCCGTCGACCAGCTCGAGTTCGCGTTCGAGTCCGTGCCGCACAGCGAACCCTGGTACGAGACCTTCAAGCGGCAGGACGACGACAAAGTTCTCACTAAGAACGTGCCACAGTACTTCGGTAAGTCGACATACGAGCCGGACACATTCGTCTCGCTATGCTTACGTCAGGGTTAGAATAGCAAAGTAATTTTTGCCTCGCTCTGTTTCAGCTCTATACTCCAAATCGCCAAAGTTACCGTACGAAATCGGTCAGCTACCTCCGTTGAAACCGAACTGCTGCTCGCTGAGCGACTTGGGGAAGAGGGAGGAGAAGCCGGGACCGTCGCGGTCGTACGGCACGCGCGGCATGAAGAAGCAGCGCCAGCACAAGCGCACGGCAGCGCTAGCGGCGCTGGACGCACACCCGCGCAAGTCGCCGCGGGAACACGCCTCCACCCTCGCCATGCTGGGCGCGGGCCAGCGCCGGCGCCACGACGACAACAAGTCCTCCGCCTCCGACGACACGCTCAGCGACACGCTGGCCCCGCTCGCCAGCCTCAAGCCCGACCCCGTCGTCTGCGAGACTCGGGAGGCGTCCGAGCGACTGCGCCAGTTCCTGTCCGAGGTGTTCGAGGACGCGGCCGAGTACGAGGTGTCGGTGGAGGCCATGGAGGGCACGCCCGGCCTGCCCGCGGCTCGCGCGCCCCCCGACCTCTCCAGCCTCGTGTCCGAGAGCGAGCGCTGCCACCTGGACCTGCCCCCCGCCCGGCCCCGGCCGAGGCCGACGCGCGCCAAGGTCAAGAAGAAGAACCGCACCGGCTGGCCCACCAAGCGCAGGAGCAAACCTTCGCCGCCCGCCAGCCTGCACCCCCTCGACCGCGACCCCGACGTCACCGACGACGACACCGGCGACCCGGCCGCCACCGACGAGCTCCCGGAAGACACCGCCGAAGACGCGGCCGTCACCGCCGACGACGCGGACTCCGACACCGAGAAAGAGGACAAGACCGCCGAGGTCGACCCGAACGACGGGACTGCGACCGCGGCGCCGCCCGAGAGGGTGCCGGAGACCGCCGACGACGAGGACAAGGACGAGGCGGACTCGCGGCGCGTGCGGCGCGCGCTGGCGGCGCTGGGCGGCTGGCTGCAGCCCGTGGTGCGCGTGGCGCGCGTGGCGCCGCCCCCGCCGCGCACGCTGCGCTCGGCGCGCCGCCGCACGCGCCGGTAGCGGCGCCTCCTCGGTCCGCTCTCCTGAACTGATGACTCCTCCTGAAAAAATCCTGCGAGTCGTCGGTTTTTTATAGTGCATTTATTTGGTTGTCGATCCCGTCGATGCTATGCTCAAAGACGCCCGTCGTACGCTCCTACGTACACACCCGACGCGTAGTTGACGGCTAAGTAGTTCCAGTAAGACGGCCCCTATTATATGAACGTAAAGTTACCGGCTGACCGTCGTCGGTAGTGTCCACCTCAATTTTTCACGTCCTCTACCCGATTGACCCTTCGTTGTTGGCGAAACTCGAATTAATTTAATGTTTCGTGACGAGAGTGCGTCGTTAGACAAAATTCTGCATCTATGGATAGTTATTTATTTTGTATATACGCTGCCGGCTTACAGTCAGACTAGACTACCGGAGTGCATCAGTATTTAATTGTTTTTTTTTATCAAAAGATTATATTATAGCTGAGGCTGAGAATACCGGATTTATGTGTACATAGTGCTGTAATATATTTAAAAACAAAATGTGTGTGTGAAGTGCGTGTTGCATAAAAGTTGCAAGCTTGGTGTATATAATACATAGATGTTAATGTATGCTTAGAGTAACTTTGTTTTACCAGATAATTGGAGATGGGAGGAATGTCTGAACAAATGTTGAATGTTACTAAGGAGTTTCTAAATTAATTTTTAATTAAATGTGTGTATACTAGTAGATAATGAGTGTTGTGTCGTTATGAATGTCTAGTAGGTACCGTCGCCGTTGCGCCACCTAGTCATATCTCAAATATTGTTTTGTTGACACTACACACGTTTTATATTTCTGATTCCATCTCCTTTATCTCATGTGAAGTTTCTTCAGATTAAAGTTGTATAAATATTATGATTCACATTGTGTGCTTTTATTTAATCCTAATTGCTAGGTTTGGTCTCAGAAAGGGCTTTTATTTTAATTGCTATTGGTGATGTGAACTTTTCCCATCCTACTAGGACTTGATAGTTGTGTGGGAGTTTTGACCAGTTTCCTCTGTTTGAATAATCTAAAACAAATTTGTAGGTATAAATATTTTTCATTAGATTAGTTATGAATCTTGTAGTGGCTCTAAAAATATTGGATACGATTAGCATGCCCCCCTACTTGCCAGTCTAGTTAGACCCTATTGGGGGTGTGCCACAACTAAAACACCCTTGAACTCGAAAGGTACCACCTGTGAATGTAATTGTATCTAATCACCATGAGCAAAGTTGGGCTGTTACCTCTATCACTAGATTAACATGTTGCCCAAGGGTGATAACAATGTATTTGATAATGTAGCTGAACCATAGGTTGCATGCAGGGTTTGGAACTACTGACATTTGTATTGTCATGTCCATCCTGTGGTCCCCTATCCGGTCTTTCCGTTTATCCACCCTAAGGCGGATACTTGGAAACGCGTGTCCTTCTATCTACCCTGAACAGGGTGGATAATTAGAATTCATATAATATGTTTCTTCCGATTTTCTCCCCTGCCTAAGTACAGTTATTTACAGAAAGATACACAAACCTGGTACAAGAAACTTCGTGAACATTAAAATACTTTAGATAAACATACTATGTACATACTTAGTTCTTTGAGCTGAAAATAGTTTTGTTTACTCATCTATTATTAATTTAGAAAACGATTGCAAATATACATTAAAAAAGACGAATTAATTTATCCAGGATACGCAACTATGTCTACTCAATAATGAAATAAAAGTTGGTCATTTTCTGGACATTTGCAAAATTTATAAAATACTACCAGCCCCACTTCGGCTTTCTATAAGATTATTTTGTTATTCGTTTAACAATAAATATTAAAATTTAACTTCCCACCAAGATAATTTGATTCAAACTGTACTTGGGGTAAAAAATCAGAAGAAACAATTTATGAATTCCGGTTATCCTCCCCGTACAAGGTGGACACGCGTTTTCAAGTATCCATCTTAGGGTGGATAAATGGAAAGACCACCCCTATCTCAAAAACCTGTACCTGTAGGGAAGATAACAAAACAAATTGCCATGTAGAATATTTTATTTCAGGAAATATTGATCAAATTAAACCCAATCATCTATTCTAACAGGCGTATAATTAAAAACAGAATTTACACTTTTTACATCTCCACAGATAGATGTTATGTTGATCACCAGTGTGCATTGTTCATTCTTATCTGAATAACATGTTAAATCAAACTAAATCCTATGCTCATGTCTACACATTTTAAGTCAGTTGTTGAAAAACCACTGTGAATTTATCTAATTTTTCCAATTGGCAATATAAACAACTGACTTAATCCCATAGACAAATCTAATTAATTTATTTATTCATAGACATCCTCCTTGTCAGCTATGTATTGGATAATGTCTTTGGGTCTGACCAGCCTCTCTGCATCACCATCAGGAATTTCAAAACCAAACTCATCTTCCATAGCCATGATTACTTCTACATGGTCCAAGGAGTCTAAACCAAGATCATTTATAAAGTGAGCTTCAACACTCAGCTGGAAAAACAAAAAAATATGTTACATTTTTGTGACTAAACATAGATACTGTGTATACATTTTGGAACAATTTTTTTAACCAACAATTATTACTTCTACAAATATTTCAGATCTACCAGACATTAGTAGAGTAATAAAGCTAGTACCAACTACATAGTGATCAGGAGAGACTACCTTTTCAGGCTTGATTTTGTCATAAAGTTGCAGTACTAGTAGCACTCTACTTTTAATAAGGTCTAATGTGAGTGGGGCCCCGCCGCTGTAGTTACGGACACTGAGCGGCCCAGTCTGAAACAAAATGTACCTAATTAAAGTGAATATTGATGTACCTTTGTGCAATTACAGAGCTTGTCATGGGCCAGGCACACTTTCAATACTCGCTGCTCTATTTCGTGCAGTGGGGGCTTCTCCTTCGCCCCAAACGAATCAGTCGTGACTGAGTAGTCTCGTATGCGTTGTGACTGTACCTAAACAGTTTGAGGCTTATCTGTACACATTTGTTATGCAATAAGATTGAGGTTATATCTTGACACCAGTAACAAATTAAAGTTAACCGAAACTTACGTTAACGTTTAGCTAACTTTAAATGTTATCTCATAACCTTATTTTATCTATGAATACTGCAAAATCGACTAGAATTGCCCGATAAAATGCTTACCCCATTTTGTAGACACAATGCTTTAGCCGCAAAATTTAGAGTATTATACTTTTGCTGCAAAGCCACAGTCGAAAGCCGACATACTACCGGGGTTGTGAAAGTGGTGGATTTTCGTAATAATCCACGAAAAGCACTGCGCACAATGTTTGCTGTCGCCATTTTTGACTTCGATTCGATCGAACGAAGAAAGAATGACTTTTTCATTTATTTTCTTACACCTGTCATAGACAAGAACAAGGAATCTGACTGATTGACTGACATACAAACAGAAACTATCATAGAGAATGAACAAGTGTATGTAAGACCTAAAAATGAAATTATAAATTTTTGGCCCGTGACCTTTGACACGTCGTCCATTGTCAGTTGTCACTTCACTTGGTCATTAAATGTCAATTTCATTGTTTTTGTGTTTTGGTTCGGAGGACTCCAAAATGGATTATTAATAATTATAGTAATTATCTATCAGAAAATATGGGCAACGCTGACACAAAATTAAATTTCAGAAAGGCTGTTGTACAGCTGACATCGAAATCACAGGTAATTGTTTTGAAATCACTGTTAAATATCGTTGAGAATCTTGCGTACTAATAAAATTACATTTTCAGCCTATTGAGTCTTCGGACGACAGTTTCTGGGATCAGTTCTGGTCGGAGACAGTGACTAATGTGCAGGATGTGTTCGCGTTGGTGCCAGGAGCTGAAATTCGCGCACTACGGGAAGAATCTCCGAATAATCTGGCTACTCTCGTTTACAAAGCAGTTGAGAAACTGGTGAAGATGGTGGATAGCAGCTGTCGGACGCAAAGAGAACAACAAACTGGTATGTCTTATTATTCATTTAGACTAAGCCCTACACTATCCCGCCCCAGCTACTTCTGCAAGCCAGGGTCAATGGTGGGTCATGTGTGTAAAGACTTATGGTTATTTTTTATTTACATAATGTATAGTAAAAATCGTGCTTTGTCATTAGCAAAATTGTGGCTGATATTTGCTTCTGCTTACATCTGTCAGGGAATTATTACTGGTTTTAATACTGTTGTTATGATAGTGAGACAATAAAAAACCCAGCTTGTAGGGGGTTCTTAAAAGTGTAATAACAATGGTTACAAACATTTAGTAATAATGAATTAACAAGGTTGTGTTGCTAAGGATACATAGCACAATAGAATGTCTTATGTAATGAGTGTTAGGCAATATCTATTTTATTATTAATTAAAGTTAAATATTATACAGCCACAATGGTCCTGGCTATGTACAGGTGCAAATTACTATCAGTGAAAATTATATCCAAATAAATTCGGTTATTGATAAGATGTTAGTTCATAAATTTCCATGTGCAAACAGAAATTGCAAGGGTAGTATTTATGTATTATTATTATTTGGTAAGGCACACTAGCAGCTACTTAGCTGATGCATGTGTGTTCACGAATTGATGCGTGATCGGGTACCAGTTACCAAGGAGAAGAAGGTGCAGGGAAGAGCCACAACGGACAGTCAATGTGCACGCACCTTGTGAGTGACTTGCCTAATAAATTATAATCCACATGCGTGCCTGATACTTGTACAATTTATTTACTTATTTAATACATCATATTTAATTATAAACAAGTTTTTATTTAATGTCATATCTTGGACAATGTGTATCAAGAAGCTCGGAGATATCTTCTTTGTCCAAACTTCTTAAAGGTATGTGATATGGCTACCTATACTTTTAGGTATAAGCCCTGTTGGATGATATGTTAATCAATCTAGTATATAAATCCTGTTTTTGTTAAGTCCACCAAGATACAGTTAATTATACTCTACACTAATGTTGCTACATTCACAACTGAGTAATTTTTCTGAACTCTAGATCGGGAATGGTGACCGACACCTAACACATACATACAATCAATATGTGTACTTACTTACTACCTAGAGATAAATTAGTTAAATAATTGTGATAATAATGATATTCTGGGACATTAACACATGTGGTCATCTGATCCCATGCTAAGCAAAGCTACTATTGATTGAGATAATACTGATATACTATAATATGTATAATACTTTTTTTTTATAAATGCATAATTATAACAGATAATTACACCTAGACTCGAGACAAACAGACATGTTCACCATACAAATATCTGTCTTAGGTGGGAATCGAACCTACAACCTGCAGCGTGAAAAGCAAGTGTTACACCTCAAATAGAACATATTATATACCTAGTCTACTACACTAATAGTATAAAATGAAACAAATTGTTTATTTGTTTGTTATGAATAAACTCACAAACTATTTATTAGTAATATATAATAATTAATTTCTTGAAATTGACTGACAAATGTTTCTTCACCAGATAAATAATTTTAAAAACTCGATACCAAATACTGAGAAATAAATAAATGATTTCAGTTGATTTGAATAAATATCCTGTACACATTTTTGAGATAAGTAGTAAATACTTGAATAAAGGTAACCTCGTCTTCCAGCTCTGAATTGTGCTCGGCTCCTAACACGAGTGTTACCATACATGCTTGAAGAGCCGGAGTGGCACAGCTTCTTCTGGTCATCACTCCCAGCCGCTGCTGAGAATGAGTCTGTCCCACTTGCACAGTCACTTATTAACGCTGTTTGTGTAAGTAATTCTAATTTAATGTTAATCCATTTTGTTTGTTGTAATTTATTTTCTGATAGGAAGAGGTTCTGTGTGAATATGTCCAATTTCTTTTCCTGCAGTGAATGATGTAGCAATACTGAGAAAAGCTGTTAAAAACGCAGCGGGCTTTTATCTCCTTTAAATGAAGTTACTATTCTATTACATTTTGTTTTTTGTGCTGTATTGAGCAATTTAATTTCCAAGCGATTCTATCAGGTACATATCCTTCTTAAATGATAGGAAGTTTATATTTATCTACTACTAGCGGACCCGGCAGACGTCGTTCTGCCCGGTAAAACAGTGCCATCTACCGGGTCTCCTACCTACCGAATATAACCAATAATAAATGATAAGTATCTAAGCCGGTTTTCAACACTTCTTCGCTTTCTAAATTTTATTTTTTTTTTATTTTTCTCTGCGTAAGAACCATCCTCGTACTTAAAGTAATATTTTAAAAAAAGAATTAGCGAAATCGGTCCAGCCGTTCACGCGTGATGTCGTGACAACGGAAAACGAGTTTCATTTTTATATATATAGATAGATATAAAAATAAGTCGGGTTTTCCTTCCTGACGCTATAACTCCAGAACGCACGAACCGATTTCCACGGTTTTGCATTCGTTGGAAAAGTCTTGGGCTCCGTGAGGTTTATAGCAAAGAAAATTCAGGAAAAATTTCAACAGAAAAGCGGGAAAATTTTAGATAAAACGAAGTCATCTGGTGGCGAAACGGAGTTCGCCGGGTTTGCTAGTTTTAAATAAACTTATAATGATTAGGAAGGTTAATTTTTTTTTTAAATTTCCTTAAAGATTTGAGCAGCAATAGTCAAAGTATTAATGTTTTAGAATCAAAAAATATGGTGGGAATGTATGTAGGAAAAGAACTTAAATGAGACCCATTTGGAACATGCAGTGCACATATTGTGTATAATGTCGTCATAACATTATAATATACACACATGTATAAAGTTCCAGCATATTTCCCTTAATGTAGTGTGTTGCATCACCAGAGGCATTATTAACGCGTTGCCGACCTATTAAATTTTGATGGGCCTTGCTGCTTCAACAATACCCAGGAACACATCCAAAAGTTATTACACGCTGTGTATTCTGCAAAGTGGAGGTACTTCACCATAGCTCCCACTAGGAATGCCCATAGAGTGAAAAAAATTGCTGTGCCTTTTCAATTATATAATTTATTAGCGACCCGCCCCGCCTTCGCCCTGGTACAATTTATACATATAAACCTTCATATAGATCATTTGGTCTGTTGGTGTAAGCCAATTTTCTGTCCACGGCAGCCAGTCTTAGCTGACTAGCTATGCAGGAGGTAGGTATTATCAATTCCCTCCCATGTTGTGTGGGATGGATTGGTCGACACGACTGCGACGATATTCACAGTGTGAGCGCAGGACCGACGGCTTTACGTTCTCTCCGAAGCAGGGGGGTAAGACACCAGTATGCTATTTCCTGACTCCGAAATACTGCTGAGAAATCAGTCTCAACACTCTGGTATTTTAACACATCGTTGCTTAACAACCGGCAAGTTGTGGTCAAGCGTAGGCATTGTAGGATATAAAAGAGGCGTCCACGCTATCACGTGTCTCCGAAGCAGTTGACAACTATACACAAAAAAATCCTGTATATATTTATACTATGTAATAAGTATGTTTTATTTTTAAGGTTTGTAATATTTTTATTTATTATATTATAGGATCTACTGTTCTGTCCAGACTTCACAGTGGGCAGTACGAAGCGCGCGGGACCAGTAAGTATCGATTTCTTGATTATATACGACTATCTTATCTGTAGAGTGGTTTTGTTAGTCATCTAATGGAACAGTGTATGATATATAGTAATTATTATGATTAACTTTTTTTTTTGAGAGAGCAGCGGTGGCCTCGCCTTAGAAAAATAAAGTCGCGGGTTCGAATCCTGTTCGTGTAATAAAATTAAGTCACACGGGCGTAACTTCGAGCGGAAATCTAGTATTTTGACAAAACTATGAAATCATAATCACTTTAGCCCTTTTTAGTGTCCCACTGCTGGGCACGGGTCCTCTCTCAACTATATAATGAGTTGAGAGAGTTTAGGCCTTAATCCACACACGTTGGCCAACTGCGGGTTGGTGGATGTTACTTCTCCTCGAATTATTAGTCCTTAGACATGCCGGTTTCCTCACGATGTTTTCCTTCACCAATATTGAGCAGCGGCGATTTAACAATTCACACAAATACATATGTGTGGGCACGAACGGGAATCGAACCCACGACCTTACATTTCTAAGACAAAGCCCGTACCGCTGTTCCACCGCTATTCTAATGTACGAACAATGACTCAAAAACCCTTTGCCCGATTCTGATAACATTTAAATAGTACCACTAGGGAACAATTTTTAATATTAAAAAAAAACGAGCTGACTTCATTGATTTTGATAAAATTTTAATGGAAACACCAGGACAATAGACCCTTTAAAATAAAAACAAAAAAATACGGTCTACAATTGGCGGAAATAATTGTCACGTAACATACAGTCGAATTGATTCTTCATTTTGAAGCCGGTCATATATGCCGCAGAACCGACAACCGCTAGGGTAAAGTAATTCTTGAATGGAGACCACGAATTGGGAAACGTAGCGTAGGCACGCCCTCAGACAAGGTGGACATGACGATCTCAGCAGGGCGGCAGAAAGTCGGTGAGAGAAGCCGCGGATCATCAAACATACAAAAAAATCTTCTAAATAATTCAGAACTTCCTCTTGAAGTCGGTTAAAAGGTAATGATTTCCCAGGAACGTGCTGAAGAATTATCGTCCCTGGACAGCTGCGAGTACATCTGGGCGGGGGGCGTGGGCTTCGGTCGCTCCCCCCCACGCGTGGGCGCACACGAGGCTGCCCGCACTGAACTGCTGCGACTGTTGCTCACCTGCTTCAGTGAAACTATATACAAGCCTGCTGCAGTTGCTGCCACACACCATAACAAATGGATAGCGTAAGGAGATATTTAATTTAACTTTATTTTTAACCACCGACAAAAAAGAAGGGTGCTATAAGTTTCTAGTTTGTATCTGTATGTGTTTATATTATCTGTGTTCAAGTTTATGGCACCGCAGCAATGACAAGTAGTACAATGACTAAAATGAAAGGAACGACTTTGATGTAGTTTTTTTATTTGAAAGCTGTAATAGATAGTTCGATGATCGGCGTTGGCGTTAGATTTCCTATCTCTTTCTGCTTCGAATTGCAATTTATAGTTCTTCTCATTCGCACTCGGACTTTAATATTCTAGGTATATTATAACAATAATAATAATAATATAGTGGGACATTAACACACACGGTCATCTGCTCCCAAACTAAGCAGAGCTTATACTATGGAAACCAGGTAATATACTTCATATAATCCTTTTCTTTTGTAAATATATACTTAAATATAGATAATTACACCCAGACACAAGACAAACAGACATATTTAAACAAATGTTTGTCTCGGGTGGGAATCGAATCCACGACCTGCGACATGAAAAGCAAGTTTATTACCGAACACGCCACCGGCCCGTCATATGAACAGAAGATGTTAGTAATAGACTCATATTAGGTTACCAGATATTAGTTCATATTATGATGAGATTAGGTATATCAATAATAGGAAGCGCGCGTAATAATGGGTGACACAGGCGATACTGGGCGCTGTCTTCCATCTTAAGTCAGCTAAGTCATCTTCTTTATATATAATTCTTCTGTGAGTGTGTATGTCATTGAACTTCTCTCAAACGACTGGACCGATTTAGATGAAATTTTTTGTGTGTGTTCAAGGGGATCTGGAAATGGTTTAGATTCACAATTTTGCGCGGTACGAAGTTCGCTTGGGCAGCTAGTATACATATAAAAATGAAACCCGTTTTCCGTTGTCACGACATCACGCGTGAACGGCTGGACCGATTTCGCTAATTCTTTTTTTAAATATTCCTTTAAGTACGAGGATGGTTCTTACGCAGAGAAAAATTAAAAAAAAAAGAAAATTTAGAAAGCGGAGAAGTGCTGAAAACCGGGTTAGATACCTATTATTTATTATTGGTTATATTCGGTAGGTCTGAGACCCGGTAGATGGCACTGCTTTACCGGACAGAACGACGTCTGCCGGGTCCGCTAGTATCATATACATACACAACAACAATATTATAGCGAATATAAAGATCACTTGAACCCTTGTTAGTGTCGCACTACTGGGCACAGGTCTTCTCTCAACTATCTTACGAGTGCGGCCAAGTGCGGGTTAGTGGATGTCACATGTCCTCGAATGATACTAATCATCTTGGACATGCCGGTTTCCTCACGATGTTTTCCTTCACCAATATTGAGCAGCGGCGATGTAACAATTCAAACAAAGATGTGTGGGTACGACTGGGAATCATCCCACGACCTCATATTTCTAAGGCGAGGCCCGTACCGATGCGCCACCGCTGCTCTATGATGATGAATGAATGAATACAGACATGCCACCCGATTATTTGATAAAATTCCGAGTAATAGGTATTACAATATGACGTAATGAATATATTCGATAATCTATCTATCTATATCTATACTTCTATACTTTATAATATTATAAATGCGAATGTAAGTTTGTTTGTTACGCTTTCACGCAAAAACTACTGAACCGATTTGGATGAAATTGGGTATGGAGGTAGTTTGAGACCCGAGAAAGCACATAGGATAGTTTTTATCCGACTGCGCAAAAAGAAGGTAATGTTTTGGCGCGATAACCGACATCTATCATTATATTATATAAAATTTCCATGTCACAATGTTTGTTACCATACTCCTCCGAAACGGCTTTACCGATTTTTACCAAATTTTATATGCGTAATCAGTAGATCTGAGAATCGGCTACTATCTATTTTTCTTACCCCTAAGTGATAAGGGTTGTTCACCCTTAATTTTTTATTTTATTTTTGAACGAATTTTTTTGTTTTTATTTTTGTATAATGTGGCATTAAAAAATACATACGTATCACATTAGTAATATGCGGTGCGAAGTTCGCTGGGGCAGCTAGTATTAATATAAAACATTACTATCTCACTCTAATATTACATTAATAGCTAAGTATTGTGGTTCTAATATTAGTACATAGTAATACAATATTAACATTTCCTATTCGTTTCAGGTACCTAACGAGCCCGGATAACCGGCACGCGTTGCCACTCTTCACGTCGTTAGTGAACACTGTGTGTTCATACGACCCGGTCGGTCTGGGACTGCCGTACAATCACTTACTGTTCAGCGATACTTTAGAACCACTTGTGGAAGTAAGTTTGATCCTTAAATTAGCCACTCAATGGTTAATAAATTTAAAAAAAAATCCGGCAATAGGACTTTTCATTACATTATATAAAGCTGACCTGATAGACCTTGTCCTGTCAAATGCCATAAGGTTACATTTAAAAAGATTCAGATGCCGATATAAACAAAACTTTATACTTAATATGGTCTGTCGTTAAGATTTTTTATGTTTTCTAATTTACTGGGGGCTAAGTCACCTTCGTCTGTGGGTGTACACTTTTAATTTAATCCCCACACATGGTCCCCGCGTGGTGGAAATCAGGTGACAATCAACTGGTGGTAGGCTTCGGCCGTGGTTAGTGACCACCCACCAGACAAAGCCGCACCGTCAAGCGAACTTGCCGTTTTCCGGTGCGATGTAGAGAGAATGGGTCGGAATCGTTGCTCCTTTGGGGTTACTAACCTTAAGGAGGCTCATTCCACTGCCACCTTCTCGCCGATAACCATTCGTAATCACGAGTGAATCGTTATACTGGGCTGGCGCGTTCCATCGTAGAATACATCATTGCTTAACATCAGGCAAGTTGTAGCTGAGCGCTGGCCTCTCGAAGTATATAAAGACAAAAATCAAAAAATTAAATTTCCAAATACAGTCCAGGCATTCACATGTGATGTGGTGACTAATGGATGTACTCAACCAGTCCAAATTGGCATTTGTCACACAAATGGACTGACAGACACAAATGATCCCATATGGATTCCGTTGTTTTTTTTTAATTTGGAGGTTAAAACCTTATGTTGTTAAATATGTTTCAGGTATCCTTACAAGTGTTGATAGTTACATTGGACCACGATACTAGTAATGTAATCAATGAAGATTCAGATGAGGTACGCAATATATACTTTACAAATAAATTTAAAGTTAACTAAGTTAAACAAATTTTTATTTAAATGTGCTAAAAAGTCGCGTTACTGTCAGTAGCTTCTTACCCTATTAACTTCATAATTCTAGAAGTTCATTCTAAATAACTAGTTCCCCACTTTAAATATTCCGCCATATTGGATTTAGAATGCCAAAATATAATTTTTATTCTCAGCTTACATTAGGTTTATTTATAACGTAGGAAGAGCAAGTTTTTTCAAGTATATTTCTCATAAATCGCTTTTTCACTGAATATGAATGTGAGATAAAATTTTTGGATTAAATCACGTTAGTGTCATCTAAATATATAAAAGAAGAAACTGACTGACTGACTGACATATCAACGCAGAGCCCAAACCGCTTGGCCTGGAGACTCCAAATTTGGCACATAGGTTCCTTATGGGGTCTAGGGGTGCACTAAGAAAGGATTTTTCAAAACTCACCCTTTAAGGGAGTACAACGAGGTTCCAAAGTTTGTATGGAGAAACAAGATTAGTGAGATAGTAAATTCTTCTAGTAAATTCATATAGCTCTCCGCCATTTTGAGTAAACATCAAAATGACTATTTCTGTATTCCACTCTTTGCACTCCTTTGGTTTCGGTTTAAAGATCTTTATTCTCATTATTAGTTGCTTAATAAAGCTGAAGAGTTTGTTTGTTTATTTGACACCGCGAATCTCAGGTACTACTGGCCCCATTCACTGTTAGATAGCCTATTTATTGAGGAAGACTATTTTTGGTCAAAAAGTGTAAGAGATAAGTAATATTTTAGAGCGATAAGCGACATCATTAAGAGCGATGGAGCACAGTAGGTACTGTGGCGTAAAGTGTTAAGACAGAGTCCCACAAAAATTCTACTTTAAAGTGGGAGACAAGTGGTTATTTGTGTCAAATGCACCCAGAGAGATGGACTGTATAGCCACTTACAGGTAGACTTAAGACGGTAGATATCGCAGAGGCAGACAGAAGTAAATATGTCGGGACGATCTGTATTTGAAATAGAACGGCTAGGCGGGCGACAGCAAAAGCTGGAGGTCGTTGGGGAAGGCTTTTGTTCAGTAGTCGAACAGTATAGACAGTACGCAAATAAAACTAATGTTTCCTTCCAGAGTCTGCCGGATAATTTATTCATCAACTACCTCTCCCGTATCCACCGTGACGAAGACTTCCAGTTCGTTCTCCGCGGTGTCACACGCCTCCTCAACAATCCTCTAGCACAGACCTACCTGCCTAACTCTGCTAAGAAGGTCAACCTTCATCAAGAATTACTGGTTCTGTTCTGGAAGATGTGTGATTACAATAAGGTCAGTGGAACTGTCCAGGAATCTGTTCATCCGATAGGGAATATACCTAGAATATTGAGGCCGGCTTTTTGGTTGGATGAGGTCTCGGGTTCAAACCCCGTGTCAGATTGAGAAGTGTTGGAAAATTGTTTATTGTACCTGTCTAATGCTAAGAAGGTCAACTTGCACCAGATGTAGATGGCTGATTAGTAGTGGAGCTTTTGTGATAGATAACATTCGTTATTTCCAAGGTCTGCAACTTACTTGGTGTGTAGATAACTTTACATTCACACCTAATGTATGTTAATTTTATGATTGCATTATTTAGAAATTCATGTACTACGTGTTGAAAAGCAGCGACGTGTTGGAAGTACTCGTGCCGATTCTATACCACTTGAATGACTCACGCGCAGACCAATGTAAGTCATTTGTTTGTAACTTTTATTTAACGCGCAAGCGAACAAGCAAACATTTACTAACTTTCGCAGTTATTGTAGTTGTGCGATGTTCATTGTTAACATTATATTCCATCATGTTAATATGTTATCAGACATTTATGAGGTTTTGTAGTATTTGACAGGCCTGGTGGCGTAGTGGTTAGTGACCCTGACTGCTAAGCCGAAGGTTGTGGGTTCGATTCCCACCCAGGACAAATCTGTGTGTGATGAGCACGGGTGTTTGTTCTGTGTGTAAGTGTCATATATCTATTAAATGTATCTATTTACAAAAATAATGTATTTAAATATTATATCCGTTCCTAGTACCCATAACAAAGTCTAATGCAAAGGCCCATAATAATTGCTTAATTTGGAACTAGATTGCGCTGTGTATGTGTGAAATATTATTATATCATTGAAAATGAATGAATGAATGCAAAATGAAAATTTCTCAAATTGCATATACCGTTGTATATCTTATACTGAGGAAGTAGTAAAATAAAATGTAGATATATTTTTAAACTATACTTATTTCCCCCTAGCTCGCGTAGGTTTAATGCACATCGGCGTGTTCATTCTACTGCTACTATCTGGCGAGCGGAACTTAGGTGTACGATTGAACAAGCCGTACAGCGCGGTAGTACCGATGGACATCCCAGTGTTCACCGGCTCGCACGCGGATCTGTTGGTGGTTGTGTTCCACAAGATCATCACTACTGGACACCAGAGGCTGCAGCCGTTGTTTGACTGTTTACTCACTATATTAGTTAATGGTAAGTATATGTGCTTATTTAATGAGATGAGAGATGAGTGCTTTACGACTTGGTGACCTCTCCGTATTATTCTTTATTTTCTGTTTCTTTTTATTGTAAGGTATTTAAATTTAGGTGTTCGTGTGCATGTATAAAGTTTGGTCTCGGGTGTATTACCCTGCTTCCGACGGGGGCACTTTAAACATTAGGCACGTTATTATCGACTTAACTGTTAGTTTTGTATGAAATCCAGTTTTAGTATAGTCCCCCGTAAAGAGTTAGAAAGGGGGGATTAGTCAAAAGTATGTAGTCACTACCCACAGGTGGGAAGCTAGCATCTATAAAACTTTTGGATCTTCGCAGTATCACCATATCTGAAGACCCTATCTATGGTAGCATCCACGAAGCTCCTGCACCTTCTAGAAGCGTTCAGCACTCCGTGGTTCCTGTTCTCTCAGCCCCACCACCATCACCTCGTGTTCTTCCTGCTGGAGATGTTCAATAACATGATTCAGTACCAGTTTGATGGTGAGTCACTGTCCAATTGACGGTTTTACGAATGCTTACATTTTCTCGTGTCCTTTATGTACTGAACCTACCGTTGCCCTTATTTCGATTCGTGTGTTAAATAAAATAAGGAGAGAGGGGTACAATGGGGTACTACTCGTGCGTGATAAGTTGTGACTCGCCTGGAATGCAACTCTCCGAACGCTACCCCTTTAACTTCCCCTCACGCTCCCGTGTTGTACTGTAGGCAACGCCATATTTTTTAACATTGAGTCTCGTACTGGCCTACGTCACGCAACGAAGACGCGCTCCAATTTTATAATGTTATTTGATACTGTTTCGTTATAAGTTATTAGAGTAACTGATATATTTTATTGTTATTTTTTGGGTTAAGTTTATTGTTATAATGACGGGTAAAACTTTACACTCTGGAGAGAGAAATCTCGTGTTTAAAAGTGTTAGACTTTTTGAAAACGAATAACGGTACTAACAGTTGTTTACCTGTTGATCAGGCAGTAAAAAAAACCTGTATGTAATAAAAAAATAGCAGAGAGGAAGTCGCGGGTGGAAACTTGTTGTGATATTTCTTTATACACAGTACAACCATGCGTCTGTGACGTTATACAGGAAATCTTATCGATATATCCTTCTTATCTGTATTTATATATCTATGTCCTTATTATATGTATTTGTTGCAGGCAATTCAAACCTAGTGTATACAATAATCCGCAAGCGTGGCGTGTTCCATAGTCTCGCTAACTTGCCACATGAACACGCTGCCATCGCACGCTCGCTAGCTGCCGCACAGCCGAAACACAAGAAGAATCCACTGCAAAGGTGATATACTTATTACAATAACTACCAAATTCTATTTTAAAAGGAGAAAATGTTCTTTTCACTTGTTTCCCAAATATGTTATAGGAGACATGAAATTTATATTTATTTTTGACGGCCGATGGCGTAGGTCGTGGGTTCGATTGCTACCCAAGTCAGATATTTGTATGATAAGCATGTCTGTTTGTTTTGAGTCTGGTGTAATTATCTATATTTATGTATATATTTACAAAAGAAAAGTATTCATTGAAAAGTATTAGGTATATGTAGTATATTATCAGTTATCTGGTTTCCATAGTACAAGCTCTGCTTAGTTTGGGATCAGTAGGCTAATTCACGTAATGAAATAGGTTCTGTTGCGGTGCAATTGCAGTTAAATTTCAATCAAGACAGTCGTTTTCGTATTCTCCTAATCTTAACAACCGCTGTTAGATTCGCTCGCGTCAAGTTCGCGTCACGCGAGCGCTTCAGCGTTTAAGTTATTAAAATGACAAATTATAAGAATACTATTTTCCACTGAGACGTTAACTTAATTGCAATTGCACCGCAATTTGATCGCTGCCTCCAGAAATTACGTGAATTAGCCTACAGATGCCCGCGTGTGTGTTAAATTTCCCACTATATTATTAGACAAAATGTTGGTGGGGCACAAAGTGGTTCAACCGTTCATTATTGTGTTTAGGTCACGCAGCACAGAGTCGGTGTGCGAGGCAGCGATGGAAGGCTCCCGGCCCGCGCTGCCCGCGGAGCCCGGGACACTCAACGCCACGCTGCCCGACACGCCAGGTATATACCTTCGTGGTCAGTAAGATGCTTGCTTTTCACGTGGGTTCGATTCCCACCCGAGACAGACATTTGTGTGATGAACATGTTTGTCTCGAGTCTGGGTGTAATTATCTATTATAAGTATATATTTACAAAAGGAAAGTGGTACATATAAAGTATATATCAGTTATCTGATTTCCATAACACGAGCTCTGCTTGCTTGACCGTGTGTGTTAATGTCCCAGAATATTATATTAATAAAATAATAACTTCAACAACTGAATTTCGCTACCATAAACAAACGAGTTTTCTTTTATTAAGCTATGTCTACGATGGAACACGCCAACCTAATATTTCGGTTCACTCCCTTTTATGAATGATTTTGTGGTGGCAGTAGAATGAGGGTCCTTATGACTAGAAACTATAAATAAACAATAATTCCGACCCATCCTCTTAAATGGTGTCACCAGACTGAACACGGCAAGGCCGCTTGACGGTGCGGCTTTATCTGCTGGGTGCTCACTAACCATTCACGAAACCTACTACCAGTTTATTGTTACCTGATTTGCACCACCCAGAGACCACGTGTGGGAATTTAGATTAAAGGTGCAGTCCCACGGAAAGCTGACTCTGCTCCCTAAATAATGACATAACAGGTTAACATCATAAGTTAACATCTAGCTAGATCGACTAATTATTCTCAAAACGCCTTGCGTATCAAATTAATATACGAAAATTAGAGCAGCGATGGCGCAGCGGTACGGGCTTCGCTTTAGAAAAATAAGGTCGTGGGTTCGAATCCTGGTCGTGCCCACACATCTTTGTGTGAATTGTTTCATCTCCGCTGCTCAATATCGGTGAAGGAAAACATCGTGGGGAAACCGGCATGTCTAAGAACTAATCATTCGAGGACATGTGACATCCACCAACCCGCACTTGGCCAGCGTGTGTGGATTAAGGCCTAAATTCTCTCAACTCATAAGATAGTTGAGAGAAGACCTGTGCCCAGCAGTGGGACACTAAAAAGGGTTGAAGTGATACGAAAATTGCTCTTTTAAAATCTGTCGGTGTCATTATGTCTGGAATTTATCGCTAAACTATTTAGTATAGTTTCGAAAAATTGTCCCATTGTCTTTCCAACTAACTTTAAAAAATATCGTTAGTTCTATTTGACAATCAAACAAATTTTCATTCACTCATTCATTCCATTCATATTATGTTCTTACCCCAGCTATAAGTACAATGACGGAACGCGAGTCCGCCCACCCTCCCGCACGGATAGAGGCCGACACGACAGACACGACACCGTCACGTGACACTCGCGACACGACGCCCGACACACACGACAGGGAGCCCAAGGACAGACTGCTGCCGCACAGACCTGGACCTGATGGACAGGATCGAGGAGATGGAGACGATAACGACGAGGTGGAGAAGAGGACAATTACACATGTGAGTTTGACACTGATAGGTCACACTTACTCTTGTTTTTAATGTTCTTTTTCTTTTACATTGTTTTTTTTTCTCTTTCTATGTGTTTCTTTTTTTTATCATTTAATTTTGTGTGTCCTGTCGTTGTAAAAAAAAATGTTTTTCTTTCTTTCTTTCTATCTATGTATGATTTAAGGATATAATTGTTAATCACTAAACCGAACTACAAATTAGTCAAAGAAATGGAACTCGAGGCCCTAATTATGCGAGCAAAAGCCTTTTCTAATATACTTAGAGAATCTTAGTTGCGGTTCGATATTCGGAAGGTCCCGAGTTCGATTCCCGGGTCGAGCAAAAATACTTTTGTAATAAACTTATTTGAATCTTAGTTGTAGCTCGAAGGCAGAAATTGTGCCCGTTGAACAGCAATAGGCTGGCCCCTATTACGTATGGTACCTCGGCCTACACTTTCGGGTAGTACAGGTGTGAAGCTGCTATGTATTTTTTTTAAATTACGTGTTTCAAATTAAAGTTATAGGTAGTGTGTATTGAGGGATCTAGTAAATTGCGACAGCATGGTCCATGGAATGCATTAGGACTGGATCGCCCTACTCCTGATGTATACGGCTCTATGTGTCCCCGAAACAGCACCGATAGTGAACGAGCTGTGAGGAGGAAGAATGTCTGGGGCTTTGTACTATCAAGGGTAGTTAAGCTTAAAAGATCCAGCTGGGTCGAAGTGCTTTGAGTCCACCAGCCCCAATTTAATAGATAAGATAAGGTCACAGCGGACTTGACACTTAAGCGATACAACAGCAACGTTTATTGTTGTAGCGCGACAGCATCAGAGTGGTGTCGGGGTCCCGCGGGGCGGAGGGCAGCTGGTCGGCCAGCGCGGAGTGGGTGTCGAGCTGGCGCGGCAAGCTGCCGCTGCAGACCATCATGCGTCTGCTGCAGGTGCTCGTGCCGCAGGTCGAGAAGATCTGCATCGACAAGTTAGTACTCTTAGCTTATTACTAGTGTATCTGTGTGCATCCTACTGCTTCAGCTCTGGGGTGCTTCTCGTAGACCCGTAGAGTAATAATATTGATAAATGCGTGCAGTGTTAAATTAGCGGTCAGTGACCCTAGCAAACGCACAGCTGATACGACGGCGTGCGGGTGACAGAAATATCATTATTAATGGTAAACATTATTTGTTAGAGATTACTTCATTTTTTGTACTAAGACATAAAAATACGTTTTTATTAAGATTTGTCTAAATTAATTTAAACATTTCTTACTTAGCCGTTTGAATACTGTATAAGTGTGCACTTATATCGACCTATTATATACTTTGTTAAAATTTCACGCACTGTTATAATTATTGTTAACCTGAATGTGTGCAACCACAGACAAACTGTGGAAACAGTTTTGTGGGGCAATGAAATATTGTAATGTTGTGAAATTTGATAATAAGATACAAACCAAACCGCTTTTAACCAGCGTGTGTGGATTTACTCTCTCAACTCGTAATATAGTTGAGAGAAGACCCGTGCTCAGCAATGGGACACTAAAAGGGTTGACTTTTTAACATAGTTCTTAAGCATTTTTGTTACTAACCCTGTTATGAATCTCGTTCCGAAATAAAGCTCCTTTTTATTATTATTATATTACAGAGGCCTAACAGACGAGTCAGAGATCCTGCGTTTCTTACAACACGGCACGCTGGTGGGCCTGCTCCCAGTACCACATCCGATCCTGATCCGCAAGTACCAAGCCAACGCGGGCACTGCTGCGTGGTTCCGGACGTACTTGTGGGGCGTTATTTATATACGGTGAGACTTTGTACACATCAATATATGTAGTTAGCCGTCGGTCCTGCGCCCGGTCTCTCACCCGTCATTTGGCCAGCCCGGACGGACCGGGATACATTAGAGCACAGTATAGATATGTGTGTAACGGTACAGAATGAAAGCTTGTTAATAAAAATCAAAAATTCAAATAGAGTTGTTACTCGGTTGTTGAAAATAAGTTAACCCAAGTGCCTATATCCCAAAAACGTTTCGGCCAACGTTTTCGGCCTAAATATAGAAAGAAAAACATTTATTTGACAAAAACAGGACACACAAAATCAAATGATAAAAAGAAACACATAGAAAGAGAAAAAAAAAGAAACTAAAAGAAGAATAAAATTAGAAACACAGTTTGTCCTTGAGCGGGCGCCTTGTCAGTGACATCTCACGCACACATCCTCGCGCATGTAGTAGTGAAATCTCTCACAGTGTTTGTATGAAGTTTTCATTCTGTACATTTGTCTATTCAGGTCCTTGTACACTATACTATATAATTTTCCTATATCCGTGCGAGGCTATTCCGCTAATAATTGGCCGCCGTAGCCGGAATACGGCTAGGATAAGTTCTACTTCATGATCGTTGCAGTCAATACCGGTGGAGGAAACCATTATAAGGAAACCCTGGTTTTATCGTACACATTTAAGGATATATGACTTCCATCTCGGTTGAGGTCAATCTAACATTCCAACTCCGATTTATCTATCTGATTAAATTCGTGCGGGATGTAAGACAGTTTGTGTTCCTGGACTTAGTCGAGATCAAATCCGAGCCGAGATTGCGGTGGTACTTATAAGTCGTAATAGAAAAAAAAGAACGTGCACACAGCACAACGTTAATGAGCTGTTTGTTACTATATTTTCAGTAACGTGGATCCACCCATCTGGTACGACACCGATGTCAAGCTATTCGAAATACAACGCGTGTGATCTCAACCGTTACCGATCGACAACTAGTTACTGTTCACTGGACCAGAGGTTTATTATTTATTTATTTATATTTTAGACTATCTCCTTTATTTCATAGAAACCAAATATAATGCATCTATAGATAAATAAAGGTAAAAAAAAGATAAAATAATTGTCACTTACACTATGGATCCCGGTCTGAAAAAGTGATTTTTTTTTAAAGTTGTCAAATTATACATTAGCGAGCCTTTCAATCAAAGACAATATGTTTTTATTTGAAATAAAACTACTTTTTAACGGATTTTATAGCGGTTCATGTTCACGGGTGGACTGAGGTATTTGACGTCCAAAAAATATTAATAACAATTATTACTTACCTTCAAACATTAATATTTAAGTTGCGTTCCGATTTAAGCAAACTGAGCTCACAGTGTCTTGAATTCTGAGTTGATTTTGCTTGGGTTTTGGTACAAGTAAATTAAGCACTGGGTCCCAAGCAAATACCTCAGTCCACCCGTAAACATGAAGTCTGAAAAGACTTTGAAACGTCGGGATCTTATATAAAAGATTTTATCTAAAATAAACCGCGATAAAATCTGTTAAAAAGTAGTTTTATATCAATGTGTGATATTCGCGTAAATCTAAGACAATACTATGCTTTTATTTCTTTGAAAATCTAAGTTCTACATGAAATCAGTCAAAAAAGAAAATTAATTATTATTGTGTGTATCAGTTTTAGCTGCTAAATGTTCCGAAATTTTATATTAAGCTTTATATTTGTTTATTAACTGGGAAGTTTGCTGTGTTTATATTATGTGTGTCATTATGTCTTTAGATATGTTATGTTATAAGTTTATGAATAAACCCGTAAAATTCTGAGATATGTCGCAGTCAAGATTTACCCATAGATATGGTACCAGTTACCATAAAGTTCTTATTACGCAGCGATTTATTAGCAAAAACAAATGTTGCTAGAGAGATAAATAATATTTATTATAACAATTAATAATTTCGGACTGCTACTACAAAATTTACGTTTCACAAGTCAGTATATTGTCAGTTTTAAATGTACAACGCTACCAGCGGCCTGTTTTTGAAACATATTTCTCTAACCGGGCGTTTGTACTGCACAACAAAACATGATACAAACATAATCTTATCTCTTTCTACTCATCTCTTAGCGATAGAGATAGATAGTGCTTACAACATGTTTTCTTGTACAAGTTTCGCCAGTGGAAACTAGGGGTAATACAAATGAAATGCTTTCACGCTCACTGTAGCAGAATGTGTCATGTTTATAACAAAATGAACACTGTATAGTACTAAAAATATGCTTTCTCATTTTGGAAGGCAGTTTCTGTTTAGCTTATTGTATCAAATAACCAGAATACGTAACTAATAATATTTGCATAATATTTATCTATCTCTTCTCATCCAAAAGATTAATTAATTTTCAATTATTAGACTTTTCTATTTTTAATGAAATCAATAACTTTGATTACGATCAATTTTCCTTTCAAATGTTGTTGTGTGACACGCACATCATTAGAAAGAGACAGCGAAAGGTAGAGTTATAGGGGAGAATGAGATAGACTACGAAATAACACATGCCAACTTGTAAACAAAAATAAATAGAAGAGGTAATCTCAGAGGCCGGGCCCGAAGGCACAGAGCCGAACTACTATTGCACTTCATGATAAGAGAATTTTGATTGTTATGTCAATGAATGTTGGCAACCCTATTTTCAGTTATTTTTTGCGCAGTTTTCATATTTTTCCTGATAGATACCCAACATAATGCCTAAGGTAATTAAAGTGAGACAATCTTTAATTTTAAACTCTATATGTAGCTAATTTAATCTAACTTATGTTGACAACTAGTCATATTTTTAATCTGTGTAAAACTAGATAATATATTTTATTCAAGTGTGAAATTGCTTTTTGACCGACATTAAACAGTTTTAACTTAAAATTAAACCAGTTTAAGAAAAAGAACAGCTATTTTCTCAGCTAGCTTGTTTATTGTAACTCTGTTATTATTATTCGTCTAGAGAGCGACGATTTTGAAACGTGTTCTTTTTCTTAAATAACTGTTTCATTTTGTGGGTTATACGAGTATATGATAATTTTGTTGATTATTCCGTACTTATTATACGTAACTTATGAATTAAGAGGCTTATGATGTCTGCATATAACATATTTATGTAATAATACATTCCAGTTCGAAAAAATTTTACTTCTATCAATTCATAATGGATTAAAGCACGTTTAAACCAGATCTAAATGTCGGCAGCGATTTTATTTAAACTTTCAGATGTAAAATAGTTTCTACCATGCGTCGTTAGTCGGGAAAAAATAAAAACACCATATTTTTAATTTAATCGAGTTGTAAAATCGGATGTATCCTACTGTATTGAGAAACAAGATATGGGAAAAACGTTTTTATGTTACATCCTAATAATTAGATAAAATCCATCATCAAAAATATACAATGGAAGTCATAGACTCATAATATTACTCTGTAGATGACTAATATGTGGGAATGAGATCTATGGCAATAGGGATGACTACAATTAATTCTGTTTTGTCCGTCAGATCTATAAATTAAAAATATTGGACGCGTATATATTTGACCTAAAGATTACGGTGATACGTCCAAGTGCATTCTCGAATGACGTCACGCCTAGGTATTATACTACCCGTGCGCAATAAGCTGAGAACAAGTGAATGCAACCTTCCGCCCGCTACCCCTGTAAGTATAAGGTGGTGTTGTAACGAGTACAACACTCGCTACATTTAAAAAAATAGCAGAGACGAAGTCGCGGGTGGGGGAACTTGGTGTGATACTTCTTTGTGTACGGTACAATGCGCCTGTGACGTCATCGCGCCCTTGTCTCAACTTATTGCGCACGGGTAGTACAAAGGAGTCTAAAAAATCGAATCTAAGACAAATCTTGTTGTAAGACAGATGTATTATAAGTTTATGATGAAATAATTGCTCTCGAGGTAAAATGCTTCCTGAATTTTAGTAATAATCATGTTGCACTTTTGCACTTAATTAAGTTTTTTGATGGTTATTAGACCTGCCACTTGTGGCTATCATAAATACCTATCAATCATATATATCAAAATATAGTTCTAAAATATATTTTATTTGTTTAAAATACAGTTGAACAATGTTTTTAGTTTATTTATAGTTATTTTTATATGATGGCTGTAATTATTTACGCCGAGACAAGATTGTGTTATAATAGTTTTAATTAAAATATTTTATTTAACTGCACTGTACTTAATATAATGTTAATTAGAAAATATATAATGTGAGCTTCAAAATTTTTGTTTTCTTTTAAATGTGTAGTCTCCTATAAAACTTTTTTTTTTCTAATAGAATGATCGGGTTCTACATAATTGATTACTTCACATATTTCTGTCGAGTTTTGGGTATACGGTAGAAATTAGCTGCAGGAGGTCCACAAAGAAGGTCCAAATTAGTGTTCTTTGATAAAAAATGTTTATGAACTTAAGTTCTACATGAAAAAAAATGCCCTCCCCCCCACTGAATTCTGGCTATATTAATACTGTAGGTAATTAAATGACACAACCAGTCACAGTAATACAATGTTTATTAACGAAGCGTCTGTTATAAAAGACGAACGGATCCTTTCTACAAAGGAACGTTGTAACATAACACAATGTATCGCCAACAAATTTATATAACACATAAAATTACATCACATTCATCTTACTACCTTGACTAGACTTAGATTAACTCTATACCTTATATTATGATTCACAATATTTTAATTTGTTCCGGATTTGACATACTAATTCCTGAAATGACATATTTTCCATGACATAATTTGATAAAAACTGTTCCACCACATCCTCCTCAATCTATATTTGAAGATCCACATGATATTCAATTGGTGAAGGCGTCAGCGAATTCATATATCAATTTACGTTCAATTCATAATGCATAATTAGAATCAATGAAACTTATAAGGAATAAGCTTCGTTTGCGGCAGAAACTTTACAAGACTGTTTTATTTAGTAATGTCTGATTTAGAATTAAACTTTAATGTAATATTAACTGTATTTTTCTTACCAAATTAATTAAATATGTATACCACAATAGTTAGCTTATCGTAATTTTATCTCAGTCGTGTCCGACATGGACCAGTAGGTAAGTACCTACTTATATGACGAAGGGAAAGTTTATGATTACCATCTTCGATCAAAATCCATCTAAGGCAACGATCAGCTGACGTCAGATTACAAATATTTTTTTTATAATTATTGTCCTTAAATCATATTTCAATATAGTCACCATCTCCAGAGAGGGCTATGAGGTACAGTTACTGAGCTCTCGTTCGGCTTCAATTTTGCAACAACTTATTACTTCCACGGCTATATCGTCGGTCAGAAACAATAATGGAACATTTCAAAATTATACTGTTCTGAGTAATTAAGGTTTAAAGTTTTTGAAAATATTCAAATGCTATTGAAAACGAAGAGATTATTAAAATCAATTTTTCTGTATCAGAATATATAGTTTTCTGTCAATTAAAACTGAAATCTGAGTTGTACCGTTAGTGATTTTGAAAATATATTTAATTCCCTACCATTCTGCGTACTTATCTCACAACACATGATTTCGGAAATGTTCCGGTAATGAATCCGACCGACGATATTTCACTTACATAATGATTTTGTAATAGGTATGACCCATTTTTCATTTATATAAATGACACGCTTACAGGCTCGCGTTCGAACACTGTATTGAACGCATTACGTCCAATTTAAAATATGTCAGGTCAATAACATGTCAAATCCGGAACAAAAAAATATTTTATTATAGGTAATTTAAAAATACAGGAGTCTCTGAAGTTCCGCGCATTTCTTTGTGCACGGAAATCGGCTGTTTTCAAGAGCTCTGCTTTATTTACCGCAACAATATTTTCTGGAATGCATCGAAAGGAACCTTATTGGTAAGAAAGTTGAGATGTAATTTACACCACAGTCTTGTCATCAGTTTTCACTGGTACATAAAAACAGGCTCTGCCAATTTCACTGAGCCTAGCTTCAAAAGCGACTGTATTAATAAATTGAACTATACTCCATTCAAAAACGTTAAACATTGTAGCATTGCAACATATAACTGGGCGTTTGCACTGCACAACAAAACATGATACAAACATAGTCTTATCTCTTTCTACTCATCATTAAACGATAGAGATAGATAGTGCTTGCAACGTTTTCTCCAAAGAGCATATAAACGCTTACGGTTTTCTTGTGCAGCGGAAACTAGAGGATACCTAACCTGAATTTAGGAATTCAGAAACATATGGAAAAATAGTTTTGAAAAAAATTGCATTTGCATAAAAAAGTTGTAAAAGAAATTATGTGTAAACAGAACAGAGTGCTGAGTGTGTTTTGTAGTAAACATGTCGCGTCCTACCACGAGCGGAGCGCGTAAGCATGTCATTGTTCTCAAAACGCGCCGCTTGTGGCTCTGTACGCCCGCGAGAGATTACGTCATATTTACGACAAAACGCACGCTCGAGTGTTATCTGTGGTAGTTGCAAAATATTAAATATTCAGCACATTTAAACCAGATTCACCAATTACGAATAATTCAATTATTACAAGTTAGTAGCTTTTATTTAACTGTATGTTTTGTTTGTCTGTATGGGTCAAAATTTTTAAACAATTAGAACAAGTTCTGACTTAAATTTGGACAGAACCCATCGAGTTTGGGCTCATTTGCTTTTTATTAACATATCTCTGATGCTATGTCCTTTTAGTTAGGTTTTAAAATAACGCTTGTTTTTAAATTTTAATTCATTATTCACTTTTACATGGTGTCAAAACTAATCCGAGACTTATTCGGCAGCGGTGAAACTGGCCCTTAGGATAATTATGACTTATGCTACATTCTATTGCTAACATTTAAGGATAAATGGGGTTTAAAATAATCCCACTATGTGTTATAGTGTGTATAAAACTATTTTTGAGACAAATCTAAAAATATGTCAATATTTCAGCTGATTATTGAACACCATAAAGTTATATACATTTAAAACCATAGAGGATTAAAATCCGTTTCCTACCGTAGAGACGGCGTTAGCAATATTTTGTTAAAAAATTAACATGCTAATTTGTACTGAAAAAAATTTAATTGAATACAACTTAAGGGTACCGGTTGATTTGTAAGCCCTGACACAAAACCAGGGGTGATTATTTAATAAAAAAAAAAAATGAAATTATGTCGATGTTTCCAACGAGTTTTATGAACTGAACGTGTGTTCCTTGAGTTGGGTCACAAAATCTGTCATAAAAATATTTTATAATATAATAATAATATATAGTGGGACATTAACACACACGGTCATCTGATCCCAAACTAAGCAGAGCTTGTACTATGGAAACCAGATAACTGGTAATATACTACATATAATACTTTTCTTTTGTAAATATATACTTAAATATAGATAATTACACCCAGACACAAGACAAACAGACATATTTAAACAAATGTTTGTCTCGGGTGGGAATCGAACCCACGACCTGCGGCGTGAAAAGCAAGTATCTTACCGACCACGCCACCGGCCCGTAAAAAAAATAAACATAAACCTAAAAAAAAAACGTAAACCATATAATAAATATAAACCTAAAATGTAAATTTTTACAATAATAATACTATTTATCTCATATTATAGATCCATAGTAGGTACACCGGTTATTATTTAACATAGATAAAGGATGATCTTGATAATACATAAATGATATAGTTTATGTTGACCAATTGGTTGGTACGAATTTTATTGCTATTACCATCTCTCATGCAGTATGGTGCTCCGAACAGATTTACATCCATGACATTTAGAATTACTACAGTCTAAACACCGCTTCCTTATGTTTATGGTTTTTCAAGATCTCAATAACTGAGAGATTCAGCATACATTTGGCAAATATATTAAAATTTGCAAACATCTTTACAAATATCTGGGAACACTCATGTCACATTAAAATCTGTAGTTATCAATGAACAGATAGATAACCTTTACACTTTATGTCAAACTATAGTTAATTATGTTTCGTGGAATGTCTTAGGCCAGGTTTTAATTCAAATTAATATATCTTGGAAAAATTATATTTTTAACTAATACTGCAGTAAAAAATCTTACATTCTTTATTCAAGTCAATCTATCTATTTAAAACGAAATTTAAAAGGTGAATTTTTTTTTAATTGCCAATTCTCATTTTTATGTATATAACGTATTTATATCATTAAGTACATACATAGGTCCTTATGAATACATACACATTTAATTTTGGATCTCTTTAACCAATTGACTAAATACAAAGATCAAAAATGTCTAGAGATAATTAACACTGAAAAAGTAAAAGTAACAACAGCTCTTAAGAGTCCCACTCTTGGGTAACGGGTCTTTTGTCAATCTCAACGATCTTGAGTTGAGAGTAATAGTAAAACGGTAGAATAATAAGAATAATGTATACCTAGACATTTTTGATAAGTTTATAAAAAAAAGTTAACGAATTAAAAATAAGAATTCCCTGTATCATGGGTAATTTTTACATAATGGAAGGACCACACTTACTAAACCTATTAAGCACATTTAGCTTGCAGGGAATACAACCTGCATTTTTCCTCTATCTTGGCATCTCTGACTTCACTACATTCATAATATGGACGATGAAATCAGTACTTTAAACCCCTTTTTATTTAAAGAAGGTTAAGTATCACCTTCAGTTTAATTCCTTCTTTATTTGAAAGTAGATAAAGTAAATTAAAAAAATATCTTTTTTCTAAGGAAGTCTCTTAATAATCATTCCATTACATGACTATTCCAACAGTCATTATGGGATAAGTAAGAGAAACGACACCTATTTGGAAATACGCCGTATAATTCGCCACTAAGTAATTTTGCAAAAACAATTATTTTACTTATAAAAAAAAAAGTTATGCCTTATAAGCTTATAACTTGCTTAGCTTATAGTCAGTTGTGACAATTTCAATACGCTTAGGTTGTCATCATAACCAACCATAATGAGATCAGTGATTGAATTGAATGCTAATGTTATCTAGACTCTTAGAACATTTAACACAGAAACTGTTATGCGCACGCGCTCCCCTCTGCCGAGGTATATAAACAGTTTGACTACACAGACTCAGTCCAATAATCAGTATAAGCTGATCTCGCATTGTATAGGATTTCCTAACACCGAGAGGTCAGGAGGTCTTATAATGGAAATGTATAGCAGGATGTGTAGCAGTGTGTACGTGGTTACCTCGCCTCCCCCAAAAACTGGCAGAAACAATTTAGTACTAGAAGTTGCGTATAACACCTCCCGTGTTAAATGTTCTAAGCCCAGACTCGGAATAATATAACGTTGTAATAATATACAATATCATTTTTTTAACATAAATTATTTGTGTAAACTATAGTGCCGGAATTGTAAAAGAGAAAATTTGATTATAGAATTTGGGAGAAAGGGGGTGGAAATATAAAATATGGTGAAGGATGTGTTTTATGAAAATTGTTCTAATTTTAATGGCCACGTGAGTCAGGGTATATAATTATTACATATAGATTAACTAGGGTAAGGTTTGGGGTTAAATTTTAACTAACATTTTTAACTAGGCTGACTTGCATCATGTAGTAATATGTTGTTTAAATTATTGTTGTTAAGAAATATCAATTAAGATTGTGTGTAGAATAGTATTTCAGTGTAATTGAATGATGATACAAGTCTGCGTCAGACATTTCATAAACAAGAAAAATCTAGATAAGTAATTTAGGTACATAACTAAATTTTTAAAATAAACATTTGTCTGTTTGACAGTATAACATTAAAACAAAGAATAAAGGATTACATTGGACTTGGCACCATACAAAAATGTTTAAAATCCGCACAATTTAGGTTCACTACCATACTCAGAGAATAAAAATAATATGTGTGGCTTATTAACCTAGTCGAAGAAGTTTGGAAAGAAGTTAGGCTAGAAATTGTATTGAATTATAACAGCGCCACCTGGCGGAATACTAAACGAAACAATTTTTGCGAAAAAATTTACGCGATTATAAAGTTAGAATATTTTGCAGTCCTCAGAAAATCCTTTTTATACATAATGTCCCCCCTTTTTCTGCATAGGGAGTAAGCTGAGACTATAGATTGAATATTCTGATGTTTCTAAATATAAGAAGAAAAATTCTGGTTGGTTGTCTTCTTCTGTTTTACAGACATTATTTGTAAGTATAGTAGGCACAACATTAATTAAATTATACAGAAAGTATTTTTAATATAAAAAATTAAATACTTGCATTCTCTGAGTGTAGCAGTAATAGTATCTGGTAAAGAACCATAGTTACAGTTTATCGCAACCTTACCCCGTTAGCAGTCTATATGATAAACTCCCGACTCACGGGCGCGGTCAGCTAGCTGAGCGAGCTGTAGGCAGGCGGCGGTGGGCTGCTACGTCCCGACATCAGTACCGCGATCTTGTACGGAGGAGGTGCTTCCGGCGACTCGGACGGCTGCGACCGCTCCGAAGACTGCAGGAGAGTGGCGAGGGAGATGTCGTCCGACGGCTCCGACGGGGGCGGCTGTAGGTAAATTTAAATCGTGGTATGTGATATTTTAGGGAGGTAGAATTTACAAGAAAATAGAAATAGAAGTCCCGTCACGGTCGCCAATTAGGCAACGTCTACTATTGGACATTAAGGAAGTTTAAAATAGGGAGGTACCGTACGTACGTGTCTATCCCTCTGCGCAGTAGACGAGACGCGGTCGGGCGGCGTGGGCGCGGGCGGCGGCGGCTTGGAGCGGCACAGCGACAGCGCACAGCCGAGCCCGCACACGCACGCCACGGCCGCGCACACCACGCCCGCCTCGCCGCCGCCGCTGTCGCCGCCGCCTCGCTCGCGGGACACCTACCGCACGTTACAGGTTCAAATTTAGTCTGAGCGCTTCGCTTAGAAAACTTTTTCTCTACGCACAAGACTCTTTTAAGGAATAGTCATTACTTCTTCGTTTGGACCCATTTATGTAATCGAGAACCGACCCACAATTTGTGTTAAATCGAGTTTAGTACATGGATGACGCTCTATTTTCCCACAAATAATCGTTTCTTTTTACCGTCGACAATTTATTGACCTACCAAATCTAACCCCCGTATTCATAAACGTCTTATAAACTCATTATAGCTAAAACAAATTTCGTTTGTCTTTGTCTGTCATCTTGATATTTACACTAGTAAGAATGAGACAAAGTTTATTTTAACTAAAATCTTTTACGATTGTTATGAATAAGACCGTAATTCTCTAGTTGATTCACAGATGGCGCTTATCCCACTAATATTACAATCGCGAAATTTTGTATGGATGTGTGAATGTTAGTTACTTTTTTATGTAACAACTACTTGACGGAATTTTATCCTAATAGGTACCACGTGGGCGACAACTAATTTGAAATTGTTTTCGTAGCAATTACAGTTTTTGTTCTAACCTTAAACTATTAAACTATTTCATTCCAAAGAAGTTACAACAACTTGATACGTTAAGAAATTAAAACCCACCTGTCTATCGAAGTAATACTTGGCCCCAGCGAGGAAAACAGTAGCCAGCGCGAAAGACACCAGCATTCCAAACTTAAGGTGCGGAGCCATCATCGGTGACTGTTGCAATTCTAGGGCAGCATTACGCAGGAGTGTGTCGGGTGTCACGGAACGCGCGGCTGCGAGGCTTGCGATGGTGGGCTGTGGAGGCTCCATCGGGATCTCTACATAGAGGCTCGGCTCGTCTGTCTGACGCCGTGAGTGTACTGCTGGTGCTGGCGGCCTAATGAAATGTTATATACTAATCATATGCCAATTATTATAAGTACTAATTATAAGTTTTATTACCTATACTAATATCATAAGACAAAAGATTTACGTTACGTAGCATTTTCTTATGTTTAGTCGAATATTACACACTGAAGTAAAACTATCCGATAAAATAAACCTAAATAAGAAATAAAACTATTCAACAACACATTTTCGCTCAGTTGACGAGGTATTTTTATTTTATTTTTCGTAATTCAAACAAACTCAAAAATTATACTGATTTTACTTTTTAATAATATTATCAAGAATTATTATTAAAAGTATGTGCTCGATGAGGGTTTGGATATTTTTTCTCTTCTATATTTAAAAAAAGGTCCCATCTGGGCGCCAATATGTTTCTGGCGCCTAACATAGGGTCAACTTGTCAGCCACGATTGTCATATGGCATGTGAAAATAAAGCCAGCAACACTGCAAACTGCACTTGAAATTGAATAATTTAAATTTTTCACTCACAATGATTTTGTATATTGTTTGTTGTACAAATGAAGTTTCCTTAAAAAATCCTCTTTATAGTAGGTTGATATCAATATGTGATATATATATATATTTTTCAATTTGAATCAGCAATCAGTCGCAAGACTATAAGCCAATAAGTTGAGTTATTTTCTTAAATTTATATATTTGAACTTTATGTGAAGTTTAAGAAAATAATAACTAACGTTAAATTAATTTAAAAACAAATTGAATTTGCTTCTCAAAAAACTAGGCCTTTGATATTGTAACAGTAAATTCCTTATATCCACCAAGTACCATAATCAAAACTTTTCGATTTAGCTCTGAAATGAGAATGAAAGAAAAGTAAAAAGGTCAAGTTACCCATTGTGTCTATTGCGATTCAGACGGCGCGGCGGACAGTCGACAGTGGCGAAGCGGTGCACGGGCGCCGCCATGCCCTTGCGCACGCCCGTGCCGCACGATCGAGCACGAGCTCGACCTACCAAATCACAACAATTCCTTTTATTTCATTCTGGGCATTGCCCACCCATATGTTGTAACATTACTTTCAACATCAAACTCAGTCACTTGCAATAAATATACAGCTATAAGTATTATATATTATATATTTGATTAGTTTTATTTAGGTAATTTTTAGGTAAATGAGCTCCAGGTCTTACCAGCAGACAAGGAAGATGGCATACGATGGCGGCCGGTGTAGGGGCACTGGTTGCTGCGTTTATCAATCCAAAAATGCATTGGTATGCCTCACTGCTTGCTGCTAAGAGAATTCAAGTGGGATGGTACCTACTGAGTGCTTACTGAGCAGATTTGGTGACCATTGTGAGTGAAGCTGGAAAGAATATTGGAATTAATTGTTTGTTGCTCAGATGATCTATAGCTAAATTTTCCTGAAAGGAGTTTATTCTACAATTAAAACTTAATCAGTACAATGGGAACAAGAGTACCACCTCATGTTATGAGTTTATTAAAAAGGGGATAAAAAATAGGGTCCCAAATTGTAGGTATCTGAAGGGCGCTAAGTAGAAATATTTAGGTTGGTACTGGAACTGTACTCAGAAAATTATTTAAAAAGAAATAGTCTAATTTTATTTTAATTTCGTTTTTCTATGTACTTTACAATTAAAGAAATCTTAAAAAGAGAACACAAAAATTACTTACTGCGAAAGTGAAATGTTTCAACTAAATATACCAGGTCACGACCTAATTTTAGCTGAGAATAAAATAAAAACGATTACTTCACCCATTCTTCGCCATTTCACTTAATATTTAGGACTTCAAAAATAACACTTATGCACGGGATAGTGGAGATTAGAACAAAACCATGAGAGTGTTCATTTTCTGCGATAAAACTGTATTACATTTTTTTTATTTTAATTAATTTTTGTTTCAGCATTTGACAGCCATTCGTGGGCGGGGTGCGCGCGCGAATCCAAACAATCAATACTACCAACACAACACCAAAAAATAACCATAGCAAAATCAATAAGTGAAAGAAAGGTATCCAAATGACACATTAATAAACTTAACTATTTAATAAAAACTTATAAATCTTGATTATTTTCCCTATTTGGTATTGACACCTATTTTTTTTAATTTTTACATACATATTAAGCAGTTAATGTAATCACCTACATATTGTTTTTATAAATAATTTGTATTTTGGCTCCATATTGTTCGTTTCTAGGTGCATTTACTTCCGGAAACTTCTAGATGTTGCGCACTGTGATTGTGTTTCGTATTTCGTTCAGAAATTCATCAAATATGATATTCAATCCTTATCATTCAAATTAGTTATGTATTTTAAATTGATTTACAGAAACTACTTAAAATGCTCGCATAAGACCCTGACGTTTTTTTGCTTACATAATTATATGTTGACGGGTTAAATTATTTGTTAAATCGCATTTTGTTGATTTCATTCATATAATATAAACTGTTTTATAATTAGTATCTTTCTGAACGAACAGAGACTATAAATATATCCCTCATCTACCAATCGTACCAGTTGTCGTCTGTCATTTGCTCTGGAGTGAAGTGCGCTCGCTCAGTACTGTGTTGTTGTGGTAGTGACGTTTGTAGAAATAAATAATCAACTTGTTTTTATTTTGACGATTTTATTAACTGCAAGTTGCAACTGAAGAAACATTCTGAAGAATTCTTGTATGTTGTTTCTTTGTGTGTGGTGGTAATTTGTGTGTAAGTGCAAAATGTGGGGTCTTATTAGAGCGAGGAATCGTGATGAGAAAACGGCGAAGCCTTATTGCCAGTGTTGGTACGAGAGCAAGCCAACTACGTGGGAGCACCCTGGAGGATGCACCTGTGGTGAACTTGCTGATGGTAAGTAACAATGCTTTTTTAGTCTGCGTTTCTTTAAATCATTGTTTAGATGAAACAGATTTGTTTTGGCCTTATGTTGCAGTACGGTATTGTCAAAAGTATTTATTATGTGTAGCGTGAGTACTATACAGTGGCATGAAATCTTTAGTAACACTAACCTGTTGTTAAAATTAATTATGGTATGTGTGCTGTCAGCTTATCCCTTAAATAATGATCATCATGCTCAACCATATTAATAGCAGCCAAGTCCCCATAATGAGTTGACATCTGAAAACATGACAACTGAACAAATCTAGATCACTCAGGGGTGTATAAAGGGGGGCCAGGTGGTTCATGGCCAGAAACCTGGGTAAGTGTACCTAATGGCACAATTACACATGGTTGTTTGTTCATATTTGAATACCGATGAAAGTTGGACGAACAACTAAGTGAAAATAATCTGAGTCAAGTATATTTGTCTTCAAACAATATAGTACAACTTTTATTGTAACTTTAGTGCGTATAATCTGATGCGATTGCGCCTTGAATTCGAGATGTCTTTCGTGTACCCGAATAAAGGCTAACAACCAAGTGTAAATGTGCCCTAACATAGAATGTTTACTTGACTCCATGAACCACTGCATTTTAAGAGCCAGACCCCCATGGAAAATAGCTTTGGGTGTCACAATTATATTAAATCCTTACTTACTAATATTATAAATGCAAAAATAACTCTGTCGTGCTTTTACACCAAAACCACTGAACTGATTTGGATGAAATTTGGTATAGAGATAGTTTGAAACTCAGAAAAGGCCATAGGATAGTTTTTAACTGACTGTGCAAAAAGTGGTTACTAGTTTAGTGCAATAACCAATATATGTGTGGGCAGAGCCTCATTCGGAAAACTAGTTTTAAATAATGAATAACTATGTTTACAATGGGTTATCATTACTTCTCAGTTATATAATTTCATAAATAAATAAATAAATAATTTCCAATATTCCAGTAAGTGAATGGAGCTGGGAGATGCCAGACAGTACTGCTTCCAGCTGGGTGCTCATGAGTCCTGACCAGAAGCAGGTCACTTTCCATCCATTCTACAGTTCAGGAACAGCTGCAGTGAAGGGTGATACACCACTAATACATGATTATCATTACTACTGGGAGGTTAAGATGCTGACGGAGCCATATGGGACGGATATTGTAAGTAAAACAAGTTCTTTTCATTTACTAGTATATTATTCTCTGTAAGACTTCTCACATGTTAATTACTATTTTTTTTACTAGCCTGTAATGTCCACTACTGGGCAAAAGCCTCTTTCATAGCCTTCCAATTCTCCCTATCGCTTGTTTCTTCAATTCAAATCGGAATTTGGGTCATTTGGCATTGCTTCTGTGATTTTCCTTGGAGATGACGACAGTCTCCAGGAATCCTGAGGAATAGATTTCGTGGTTCGGGCCCAACTGTCTACATGTATATGACAAATGTAACCAGCCCAATTCCATTTTAGCTGTATGTATTTGTAGCCCATGTCTATTATACCAGGAAGTGTATGGCTTTGTTGTGGACTTGATCCCTAAGTTTTTATATTTAGAATACTACACCTTATTGCTGTTGTCTCTCGACTTGGTATCTATTTAGACTTTGTTTTTTTTTATAGAGTAATTTTAATTAAGATATTTTAATATTAAAGTATAAATTACGTCTCATTCTAGATTTAAGAAAGATACACATTAAATCTACTATACTATTTGACAGTTTTACATAGTATTATATTATTTGTGACACTAATGAGAATCGGTTGTTAATTTTGAGTTTCACT
This sequence comes from Meganola albula, assembly GCA_936450015.1. Lineage (NCBI taxonomy): Eukaryota > Metazoa > Arthropoda > Insecta > Lepidoptera > Nolidae > Meganola > Meganola albula. Next base: position 12,918,958 of record OW388155.1, read on the forward strand.
GGTATTGTAGGATTGCTGAAACAATTTATGTACTGCAGCAAGGTCAGACTAATGTTTTTCTTTACTTCACTCGTAAAAACAATATAGACTTCCTATTACATCATCTTGCTTTCTACCTACACCTACACTGATATTATAACAAAGAAAAGTTTGTATTTTTGTTTGTAACACCCCAAGTTCCACTGCACGAGAGAGATAAATAGTTGCAAGCACTATCTCTCTCTATCGTTTAGAGATGAGTAGAAAGAGATAAGACTATACTTGTATCATGTTTTGTTATGCAGTGCAAACGCCGATAAATAAACCTTACCTAAAAGCCCTTTTATGTGCTTGAATGTATACCATTGACCATGCTTCTAACTCTTATTGAAATACTCAATAAACAACTTATCCGATCTTGATGTACGTACAGACAGAGTGATTCATGAAGAAGGTTCAGGTGTATAATTATACCCAGGTGTAAACGGAGCGGGTCGCTAGTGTTATAAAATATGAAAATGAGTGCAGACAGTGGTCTGTTTTCTGCAACTCGATGTAGTGTTTCGATAGACGTTTGTTACTGTTTTATGACAATACAGCTAGTGCAGGGTAATGTAAGAGCCGAGCTCGTAGCAAATTCTATCAAAGAGTTATTGTAATGCTGTGGTCTTTTAAAAATATATTTGGTTAATTAAGACGGTGCTACTTATATACATATACCTTGTATTAAAACCTAATTATCTCATGTAAATTATGCTCTTGAGGCCTGCAAAGTCATTTGATTTTAGGAGGTTCGAATATACGTAGGCCTCTTATGTACGGAGCCTGTGGCACTTGCTGCTCTTCAGCTTCAGCTTCGTTATTGAAATAATATAAAATCGCGGGTCCGATCAATGATCGTGGTGATCTTCGAGTGATTTGGTTTTATCTCCGCTGGTGTAGGAACATCGTGTAGAAACCGGCATTTCTAAGAACTAATCATTCGACGACATGTCACATCCACCAAGCCGCACTTGGCTACCGTGCGTGGTTTAGGCCCGTGCCCAGCAATAGGACACTAAAAAGGGTTGAAGTGAAGTGAACTTAGTACTAGTATTAACACACAGGGTAATTTTTATTCCCATAATATGTTCCCTTGAAATATTTTCGGTATTTATCACTTAGGCGGAAGTCAGTACTAGTCTAAAAATATGAGCTACAGTTGAGTAGGTACAGTACGGAAGTTTTTGTTAATGTGAATTACTTTTTCTCTTGGCGTAATGCCATGTTACACAAGCATACAATGTGTTTTCAATAGTTTTGTTGTATCCTTGACAATGGAGAGTTTTAAAAATACTAGCTTTCCGAACGTGGCATCGGCCGCGCGTATGGTTTTTATTTTATCCGGCTTTCGCTTGATTACAACTTGTCAAGCAATGATAAGTCTACGATAGAATGCGCCTGCTCAATATACCTACCCATTCACTCGTGATTACGAATGAATTTCGCTGAGTGTGGCAGTAGAATGAGGCTTCAGGCTACATATGGTTAGGTTAGGAGCAACAATTCCGACCCACCCTCTTAAATAGTGTCACCAGACATCACACCGGCACATGGCAAGGCCTCTTAGCGGTGCGGCATTGTCTGGTGGATGGTCACTAACCACGGCCGAAGCCTACCACCAGTTATAATCAGTTTATTGTCACCTGATTTGCACCACCCACGGACGAAGGTGACTCAGCCCCGACAAGTTATTTGATAAATAAATAAAAGTTCTCCCATTCTTTGCTCAAAATAGTTAAAAGAAAAGTACAAAAAATATGTAAGCTATAATAATAATAAAAATAGCTTATTAAGTAAGCGCTTTATTATTACTTTACATGTTCTTTTAATGTTATTAGCAGTGATCGGAGAAGGTAATGCAATTTTGAGGGATTTCATTGCAAAATTTTAACATAGACATACCCACCGCGCGTGATTAACTAAGTATTTCGATATGAGCTGATCACACTAAAGATTAATAGAATTTAAATCGGCTGAAGGACTTTTACAATAAAAAATTATTGTACATTGTTACTATTGCTATTTCTACGGTCAAAGCAGCCATATTGCTGTTTATTTAAATTTAAACTAAAATTCATAGTAAATGTTTTTTTTCTGAACTGGTAAGTGTATAAAATATCCCTGCTTTTTACTTTCGAAATGATAAACATTTAAAATTTATTACTTATTAAATAATGTTACTTTTTAGGGTTCCGTACCTCAAAAGGAAAAAACGGAACCCTTATAGGATCACTTTGTTGTCCGTCTGTCCGTCCGTCTGTCAAGACCCTTTTTCTCAGGAACGCGTAGAGGTATGAAGCTGAAATTTATATCAATTACTCAGGTCTACTGTCCCTTGAAGCTGTGAAAAAATCAAACTTCTAAGCCAACGCAATCAAAAGATACAGCCGTTTATGCCGCAAATTTTCGACACTTGCAAGGGAATCAAAACCTACAGGGTGCTTCCCGTGAACTCAGAATCTTGAAATTTGGTACGAAGCAACGTCTTATAGCATAGATAAAGGAAAAATTACGAAAACCATAAATTTTTAGTTACATTACATAATATTTTTTTTTTAATAATTTTAAACTTACTACCCATTTCCTCATAAACGCGTAGAGGTATTAAATTGAAATTCATACCAAATACTCAGGTCTATAATACCTTTAAGCTGTAACAAAATCAAACTTCTATGTCAACGCAATCAAAAGAAACAGCAATTTAAGCTGCATATTTTGAAACTCGCAAGTACTCGCAAGGGAATCAAAACCTAAAGGGTACTTCCAGTCGACCTAGAATCTTGAAATTTGGCATGAAGCAACGTTTTATAGCACACATAAAGAAAAAATTCCGAAAACCTTAAATTTTTAGTTACATTACAAAATATATATTTTTTAATAAATATAAACTTATTACTTTTTTCCTCATGAACGCGTAGAGCTATCAAGTTGAAATTCATATCAAATACTTAGATCTAATTGCCTTTAACCCGTGAAAAAAAAAATTCTAAGTCAACATTATTTAAAGAATTAAATATATAGTGACTAAAAAACTTAGTAAATAAATAACTTTAATAAAAGAACTTTCGCAAGTCTGCTGCAAGGCTAGTATAAGTGTTTCAGTTATATTATAGATAAATGATATGTGTTAATATAAAATAAAGGATTACTTAAACGATAAAGAGATCTTTGTCTTAAATTTATGCTCCTCCATCTTTCCCCATTGTAATGTTATGAATTTCATTTTGCAATAAAAATACCATAGTTATGACTCGATTGTCGTAATGAACGAACTTTGCAAACCTTGCAGGTTTGTACGGAACCCTCGGTGCGCGAGTCCGACTCGCACTTGACCGGTTTTTTTCTTTCATAATTTGTGATAAGAGAAAAGGTTTTTATACAAGTAGAATGTTTCCGAAATCCCGCAATCCCGGAAGCGTATCCATACTAATATTATAATAATGTTTGAGGTCATTAACACCAAATTGCACTACCTAATCCGATCATTAACTTTTAAACATCGTTAAAATCAGTAAAATAACTGAATCCGAAAATAATAGCTTTTGAAAGAAATACGAACCGATTTCAAGGTTTTAACAATAACTCAAAATCCGCTTAACCGATTTTCATAAAATTATAATAGAGCCACCTGGAATTATCAAAATCGATCAAAAAAAAAAGTCGAATTGAGAACCCCCTTCTTTTTAAAGTAGGTTGAAAATGTTAGATGAATTCTTCCGTAATGTCTGGAAAAATAACGCAACGAAATCACAACGACGGCAGAGTATACATTTATAATACCCAAAAGGATAAAGGTTAAAGTTTTTATAATACCTACCCAAAGTTATTTACGTATCTGAATTCTAATGCCTGTTTGTTCTATTATATTATGAGTCTCCTTTCAAACAATGAGGTTAATTTATTTATGTATAATCTAAATTGTTACAAAGTTAATTATTAGAAGTACTTACATACAGACACTAGTTCCGTTTGTATTTATATTTAAACAAAGATTTTAGCTTCACTAATACAATATAAGCACATTTCATTTATGCCTTAAACCACATACGCTGGCCAAGTGTGGGTTGGTGGATGTTACATGTCCTTGAATGATTCCTTGATTAGTTCTTAGACTTGTCGTTTCCCTCAGTTTTCCTTTACATGTACTACACAAAGATATGTGGGCACGACCGGGGATCGTACCCGCTACCGAGGCTGGTATTACTGCGCCATCGCTGCCTTCTTAGTAATGGCTCTATAATAGAAATAGCGTTTCAAGAGAAAATATAACCAAATCTTTGACATTTCAATGTATAACCGAAAACACGCCTGGTGTGTTCGCCATCGCTGCCTTCAACAATAAATTTGGTTGACTATAATTAGAAAAATCTTTCCAGATGGTCGGCCTAGGCACGAGTAAAGTGGACATGACAGATTCCCTATTCACATTCACATCATTCCTCGGTCGCGATGCGGAGTCCTACGGTATCTCGTATAACGGTGACCTTCGACATAACGCCTCCACCTCCAAGGAAAGCGTGGGCTTCTGTAAAGGCAGCATCATTGGAGTCAAAGTAGACCTATGGCAGGGGACGCTAGAGTTCTTCTTGAATAGAAAGTCACAAGGTTTGTTATCCAACTTCCAACTAGTATCTTGCATACTATGCGTTTCAAATATGCATAGGATTGGAAATCCGCCATCTTGGGCTGGAATCAACAACTTCACATTTTTTAGTATAGAGAGCAAAAATGTTTTTTCGATATAATAATCACATCTAGACGAAAATAAAATAAAAATGCGTATATCTTATTGCGTTCGAGTAAGATTGGACATTAATTGGAGTCGAATATTTAGATACGAACATATTTTATTAACTTCCGACGACAAAAACCGCTGTTTTAAGTTAAAACGTGTATTTTTATGTATGTAAAAGAATTTGTGTAGAAGTTTGTGGTATCCTAAACACGTAAATTTACTTAAGTAGGTAGCTGTATTGTAACTACATACTTACATAGGTAAATCAGTTTTCCATACATTTCAAAATAATATTATTGTCTGTGGTTTGATATTTTGTGCTGGCGCTACTTTTGCTTAGTTTTTGGTATGAAGCTAGCCGCGAGTCCAGTACTATTCCTATTAGAAACGCATAGTACAACGTTAAAATCTGAGTTACCGCGCTACGCAACTAGGCGCTGTTCAGTTGTTGAAATGTCAGTGACATTCATCTCTCTCTATCTACTCCTTTGGTATTGCCACCTATTAACCGTAGTGTATCAAAGTCTTTAATTTAATGACCTGAAAATGTAAACTGTTGTGATATAGCTCATTAGTATTTTTCACTCAATTAATACACAAATCTGTCTGATATAGACGCAATTACCTGATAATGTTATCTAGTGCATTGACATACCTATCATTCATTAATGTGTCACTTCTTAAGTTACTTATAATACATACAAAGGTGACCCACACCAGTGAATGATACCTACATATACTTCCCTAGTTAAGAAGGCTAAATCACGTAATTATATAAGTTTTGTCGTAGTGTAGTTGCAGATAAATTTCAATCAAAACAGCCATTTTCGTATTCTCGTAATTTTGACAACCACTGTCAGATACGCTCGAGTCAAGTTCACGTCACGCGAGCGCTTTGGCGTTAAGTTTCTTTTATGACAATTACAAGAATACCATTTGGCACTAAGACGTAAACTGCACCGCACCTTGATGGCAACTGCACCGCAAATTAATCAACGCGTCATGAAATTACGTGAAGTTAGGCTCCCCCCGCCCACGACCGATTTTTTGACCGATTTTGTGATCGACTCTACGTATGGAGTTGAGTTTTGTATTGAGTTACACAAAATCGGTGGAAAAATCGGTCAAGTGCGAGCAGCGTTAGTTAGGTCGTTAATTAAAAGAGGTTTATTGACATGTTACCTAGGTGTGTAAAAAAATATTATCTAGCAAATTCTATCTATTACACACACATCACATGTCACATCTATGTGCAAAGCTCAGCTTAAGCCTCGCGGACAGTGACCAACTAACAAAACCTCCATGTCTCCAGGCGTCGCATTCTACAACCTGCGTCGTCACCCCGCGCTGTTCCCAATGATCAGTTCAACAGCCGCGCAGTCCTCTCTCCGACTGATCTATGCAGCGTCATGGCGTGCCTCACTACTCGTAGACGCAGCACGGATCCTCGCCGCGTCCGTCAACGGGAACACATCGCTAGGACTCCCGCCGGGGTTAAGGCACGCGTTGAAATCACAGTTCTGGTTGACGCTACCTAATCAAAGTAAGTTTTACTATAACCCGCGCCAATGAATAAGCGAATCGAAAATTGCGGATTATACTTTTAATGACAGTTTGGACCGTCTGCAAAACCAATGAGATATATGATATTTTTTAATATAGATCTTAGTTGTTTTAGAATAAATAAGTAATTTACGTATCTATTGAAAAAGCCCATCAAGAGCTAAATAGATAGACTCTAAAACAGTGGGTTTATTTTGATTGCTGTATGTGTGACTAAAGACAGCAATAACGTGCGAGTAAGAGGGAATGACAAGTGCCGCCATTAGACTAGATTACATTTAGATTCATTTCTTTATTGGCGCGAGTGATACCATCCACAGCCAAATAAAACCGCTACAGATATGTAGAGAGACAAAACTTAGTTTAGCTCTATGGTTCGCACTGGTAATGTTGCCTCCACTTCAAAGAATACATGTAACTTTTGATTGTGTTCCTGGGTGTAAGGAGCCAGTGCTCAGGTCAGCAACTCCCCGTCTGCACACACTGACCAAGTGCGGTTTGGTGGATGTCACATGTCCCCCAATGATTAGTTATTAGACATATGAACCGCTAGGTTCTCTTAGTAGTCTGTGGACATTTGAGAGTGATCCTTCTGTTGTTGCAAACGTTTATAGACTGCGGTGACCGTTTACAATCAGGTGGGTAGCCGACTTAAATAAAAAAAAACAAAATTAACCAAGTTAAATTTTAAATAAATAAAAAACCATCCCACCGTACTCAAAGTGAAGAGAATAGAGATGTCCAATATAATATCTCCTGAGTACCTAGTTAGTCAGCTTATCACATTTAATGCCACCTTTGTTTCTAATTCTTAGTAATGGCTCTATAATAGAAATAGCGTTTCAAGAGAAAATATAACCAAATCTTTGACATTTCAATGTATAACCAAAAACACGCCTGGTGTGTTTGTCACACGGTCATCTGATCCTAAACCAAGCAAAGCTTATGGATATCAGATAAGATAATCTTTATTTGCTAGAAACAGAAAACATATATATACATACATACTACATTTCTTTTGTAAATACATACATAAATAATAAAATAATAAATATTCTGGGACATACGGTCATCTGGTCCCAAGCTAAGCAAAGCTTGTGTTATGGAAACCAGATAACTGGTATATACTCTACTTAAAATACTTTTACTTTTGTAAATATATACTTATAATAGATATTTACACCCAGACTCGACACAAACTCAAATGTTCATCACAAATGCTTGTCTCGGGTGGGAATCGAACCCACGACCTGCGGCGTGAAACATATAACATTAGTATTACTAGTACCTAACTATAATTATCTTTGAACATGAGTCAAAGGCACTCAGTTATCAACACAACTTCACACATCCCGCAGACACAACACCGATAACCAGATTCAGTTCATATTCTAGAACATGTTGAGCAAATCTTATCACAAATTGTTTGTTGCATAATAGATAATAACTAATTAGTTGTTTGTATGTTCTATCAAGGTCTCTATTACGATAATGTCCATAATTATACTAAAGATTTTACTATCGCCTCTTAGTAATTTAAATTGCACACGTAGAATTTCGGTGCGTTCAAACGATTTAACCATAATTATTACTGGAACCAGGTCGAATAGGTCCCCTTAGTATTATCTTAGATTTACGCGAATATAACACATTGAAATAAAACTACTTTTTAACGGATTTTATCGCGGTATATTTTAGATATTCCCGACGTTTCTTTCCTTGTTCACCCGTTAACATAAGTCTAAAAAGACTAAAACGTCGGGATCTAAAATCTAAACTGAATCGCGAAAAAATCCGTTATAAAGTAGTTTTATTTCAAGGTCCTTAGATTACATTATCCGTGGTGCTTAGTCCATTTTAATGAGGTAAACCTCTCCTTTTACTTTGTGCTGTTTCTCGCTTTGCCTGAAGGGTAGTGGACAATCTTACTTTCCAACTCCTCCATTTTTATCATTCTAATCAAATTCATGGGGGTTTCAAGACAATTTTAGGTGTTCCGGGACTTGGCCGGGTTCAAATCTCTAGTCTATGTACGGGTGGCGTCGCTGTCTATCCTGGCTTACAAGAGTAGCATAGCGGGATTGCGGTGGTGGGTTAAGTCCCTTAGTACACACACAGTGTCGAGAATCGAACCTCGACTCTCGCCATGCATCAAAAGCCGCGCGCCTACAAACGCTGAGTCTACGGCGGGGCATTCAAAAACTACTTGGCCTCGGACTACCGCTCCGCCCTTACGCGACGTTTTCTATACTAGTTACCTAGTCTAATAAATCAGCGATTTATAGAAATACAAGTCCACTTTTATTCCTGGCCACCTGGATCCACTACACAGAGTACAAAGTATACAAGTAAAACTCTTCACTGTAATCCTTGTAAGTGTCCCACTGCTGGTCATGGTCTGGACCGGAAACCGACATGTAACTAATCATTCGAGGACATGTGACATCTAGCAGCCCGCCACTTGGCCAGCTTGTGATAGTTGAGAGAAGACCCGTGCCCACCTAAAGTGTTGTAACTTTATTTTGCTTTTGTTAACAATCACATTTCAAAAGTAGTGGTTGTTTGTGTGCATTCGCAAAACATTTCGGAGTTCAAAACATATAAAAAGAGACGTCGACATGGTATGAAAAATCGTGAGCGCAGTAAGTCACAGAGGTATAACATTTACCTAAGCTTGACTTCATTCGAAATTTAGCTTGGACATATTACCGTAATTCTCAATCATACAAGAAAAAGAAAAACACTTGTCCTATATTTTTAATTTATCTATTTGACGGACAAAAGAAAAAGGTCATGGTCATCTCTGTTACTCAATACGTTCCTTGCACAAAAATAAGCTATAGATAGTATTCTCTCTAATTGTCTTTTGACGTGACAACGTCTTATAAATTGGTTTGCCGGGTGACACTTCAAGAAACTGCGTTACGCTCCGCTCACGTTATGCGCTCACAATGAGAGCGAGTGAGAGGCACGCGTCCCTTCCACTCGGGCATGGTTAGCCCGCCTAAGAGCGAGAGAGACAGACATAAAAAGTGAAAGGCACGCGTCCCTTCCACTCGAGCACAGTTAGCCCGCCTAAGAGCGAGATTCTTTGTATAAATTAATGTTTTAAATATAATTCTTTGTATAAATAAATGTTTTAAATTGTTACTATTATTTCATCCTTCTTCCTACTATACGAATGAATATTCACATTAAAATTATTTTACCACTCAAAGTCGTTGTCACGTAAAACTTTCGCCCGTATACCGACTTTACAGGCAACCAATTTTTATTTAATGTTGTAATGTATTTACCTATGTAATGTTTATTCTTTTCCAGAATCAATAATCGACGATGACATGCAAGCCCCTGGCACCCCTCAGGAGAAATCTAACTCCAGCATGGTAAGTAATACTCTTTATGTATTGTTGGTGTTTGAAATACTAATGTCCCTTGATTACGTATTATCTGACCCGTTCTAACCCCATCTCGCCCCCTCTCTCGACGACGACCAAACTCACGTAATATTTTTATTTTGAATATAAATGCGTTTGATTTATTAAGAAAAGACAACACAATGAGCTCCTATTTTATTTTAAGACTACATTTAATTATAGTAAAGATATATTTTTTTTTAATTTTGCATTGATTTTACGGGATAAAATTTGTCGAGACCCACCCCATCCTTCACGTGTAACTGTGAGATTTGATTAGTTTCCCCATAACCTCTTAACCGCCCAATCAAAAATAAATTCCCGTGCCTGTAGCGCTTGATCCCAAAATTTTTCGGTAAAATATACCTTTAATGAATAATGAAAATGGAACTAAAAAGTCATGCATGTTTTTCGTCGCATAAATGCGACATGCGCTAGGCAAACAAACCCATTTGTCGCATATATGCGACACAGGCGGTTAATAGGTTAAGCACCTCACGTAATTAATGGACGTGACATTAGAATAAGGTTTTACTAATTTGGCAATGATAGCATCCGATGCGAGAGCTGTTTTGACGATTTTAATCACGAAATAAATGGTCAATAAAATATTTTTGTATGAATTCTTTTACATAGAGGCGCTACAGGCGCTGTGCTACATTTTATACAAAAATATTGGTTTAAAAAAACTAATAATATTTATGAAAAAAAAGTTTAAAATGAGAATTTGATATTTTTTTTATTGAAACTGGCATTGTTTTAAAATTTTTCTTAGAATTTATTTATTTATTCAGCTATTTATGAAGTGGCTCTAGCATGAAGTAAGCGAAAATATGGTACTAACATTTATTAAACAAAATTAGGTATTTAAAAAAAGTCTTGTGTTGAAATTTTTTGCAAGATATTTAAGTAAATAAACATAGCTCACACTTGTAATAGCCTAAGGTGTAGGCAGAGGTCCCTTATTGTTTGACAAAAATGTTGGCTTAGATACAGTCAGCTGTAACAGATGATTTTTAACACTAAAAGAAAATGAAAAAAGAAATCTTGTCATGAGTCAGTCTTATTTAAGGAATGTTAATCAACTATTGTAGCTGACTGTACATATTGTAAAGTGCGTATATACAGTGTGAGTCTTCATAAAGTGCACATATTGAAAACAGGGAAAATATACATAATTTTATCGACGAAAAACATAATAAATTTTTTTTTAAAAATATCTTAATTTTTTTATACAATTTTAAAGTTTTTTTTTTCTACAGTGACCTTCTTTTTATTAAAGCGATATAACTTTTGAACTAAACGATTAATCGAAATAAAATAAACTTACTACTGATTGGAAATAACGGGACTTTCTTTTGAACTGAAAATTATAGGAAAAAAGGGGTTCTTAATTTGTGAATAAGGTATTTATTGATCGAAAAACTTTTTTTTTCTTACTAATTTCTACGATAATTGCAAAATTTCTCAATAAAACGCCCCCTTTATGTACATTTTTTATTACTTTAAGTTAATCTACATCATACAGGCTATTTATGGTGAAAATAGTACAATTGTTACTCAAACACAACATTTTCTATCAACTACGACAAAAAACGCCTTCCGGACTCTCGGCAATTAATCTTTTAAGCAGACGTTTATTTGTGTTTGTAAATAATACACAAGAGTTCAATTAAAATCATTTATTTATCTAGCTTATAACTACTGCTTCAAAATACTATTCAGTAACAAAATCTAATGCATAAGGTTTTCAAAATGTCCCCCTCTTTGTTGTAAACACAAAGTTGCGCGCTGCACAATTTGTTGTGTCGCTCTCCTTATCATCTCGGGGTCATTACTAATGGCATTGGCACAGCTTATAACGCGTTCTCGCAAATCAGCCTCACTGTCGATTGGGGTACTGTAGACGCGTTGCTTAATGGTCCCCCATAAGAAGTAGTCTAAGAGAGTCATATCGGGTGAACGCGCAGGCCACGCTACCGGTCCTTGCCGGCCGATCCATCGATTTTCATAATTTTCGTTTAAAAACGAACGCACATCTCTTGCATGATGAGCAGGACATCCATCCATTTGCAGATACATGCGGTTTCGTGCGCGTAAAGCCAATGGCACATCCTCCAAAAGCTCCGGAAGTTCGTCTCGTAGCAGTCTTAAAAAACTTTCACCGGTCAATGTTGATGGTAATATCACTGGTCCAATTAACATATCATCAATGAGACCAGCCCAAACATTTAAAGAATACCTAACTTGAAATGTCGATGAGCGTTTTAGCCTTGGATTTTCACCTTTAGGGCACCATTTGTGCAAATTCCTGCAATTGACGATACCGTCTCTCGTAAACCTTGCCTCGTCCATCCACAGTATTCTTTTAGGGAAGTTGGGGTTATCTCTGATTTTTCTTAGTATCCAAGTAGACATCACGCACCTTGGACGAAAATCAATGTCTCCATGAAGATGTTGCACCCTTTGATAGTGATAAGGATGTAGCCCTTCCTTCTTCAAAATACGCCATGCAGATTTTTGCGAAATGCCGTGACGCAGCGCAAGTCGTCTAGTGCTAATGCTTGGATCAGCAAATAAATCAGCCAAAACTGCTTGTTCGACAGAAACATCAATTATTATTTGCGGCGGCTCGCGGCGATCTCTACTCAATCCAAGTCCAGTAATAGACAATCTTCTGTGGATCTCTTGGAAGTTGCGGGCAGATGGCACCGGATGCCGGTTAGGAAACGCAGCAATGTAAGCGTCACGCGCAGCTCGAGCACTTCCTCGTCCCAGGCCATAGTAATAGTGAATGTCAGCAATGTGTGCTGGTGAGAATTCACTTAGACGCGGCATTGCGTAGGAAAAAACGAACGTTAGCGATATGTGAACGAAAAAAGAAATACTACTAGCAGCGGCGAATAATTCGGAGCGACTGTCTGTCTGGGTCCTCAACAAACAGGTCCTTTGTTTGGCTCTCTTTGCTCCGCGCACCCCACTCCGCGCTCACTAACAATGACTCACAAAAAGGGTCTCTACCTGCCAAAAAATGGCATGTGGCCCTGCACAAGACGTTATCTTTAAAAATTGATACAAAATGTTATGATCGAGTTAGAAGCATAGTTTTTTTACCTTTCTAAAGCTATTATGATGTAGAATAATTAGAATCAATAAAAAAAGTAGGTTAAGGGGTCGTTTTGTTGAGATATTTTGAAATTATTGTGTAAATTGATGAAAAAAAATGAGATTTTCTTTAAAAAAAAATCTCTAAACTGTCAATCGAGCGTATTTTGTCCTCAAGTTTCATTTTGTGAGAATGCCCTGTTATTGCCAATTAGTAATAATTTTATTTTATTGTGATTGATTCTTTAGTTCAAAAGTAATACCGTTTAAATAAAAAGGAGGTCTCTGTAACAAAAGAAAATCTTTAAAACTGTATAAAAAAATTATCATTTTTTTTTAAATATTTTAAATATTTTTTCCGTCGATAAAATTAAGTATAGTATTCGTGTTTTCAATATGTGCACTTTATGAAGACTCACACTGTATAATGTAAATATACGAGTATGTTTAAATGTAATGTGTGTTTATTTATATTTATCCTGCATGCGGGTTCACGTATGCTGTTGTTTATAAATTGACAAAAAATAGATTAGCTTAGTGCCAGAACGAATCGATCAATTTTTTTTTCATGTGGCCCATTAAAAAGCCTTACAGCCTGGGATCGGATACATAAGGGGCGCGGGCGGCGCGATTAGTGATTTTGTATGTCTATCGGCTTGCTGCTCCTTTTAATTTATATTATTATCCGTCCAGAAGATAGCACCAATTATCAAAAAAAAAGTAATCAATGTGCATGCGTAATCCTTTTCTCGTATGTGCATACGGATAACATATGGTGAAGTAAATGCGGTTCCGCTAGGCTAGGGGTGTCTTATTGCTCAGGCGAGTATACGCAACGTGCTACAAATCCGCTAGTCGTGCCGCTCACCGCTGTGTTCAGTGACCAATACGCTAAGAAGTTCAAGTATTATGTCGATATCGGTGACCGGTGATCATTGGGTCATGTTTCCCGCCGTTGTTTAGGGTTATCTTAATTAATTAAAAATGTATCACTAACTGTTGTTAAACACAAAATAACGGCTTAATTCCTTATCTTTTAAATATTATCTTCTGGTTGGGGACCTCATTGCATCCTAAATAGTATAGGCACAGTACATATATAGCTAAAACAGTAAGGAAACTGGGAAGAAATCGATCAAAACGGTACACTCGATTGGTGGGTTCCCGCGCGGTGCTCTCAGTAGCGAGTCGAAGCATAATGAAATTATTGTTGATGTTCGCGTCTTTTCGATTTGTTCCTAACTTCCGTACTGCTTTAGCTATGTAGTTACTGTGCTATATAGCTATACAGTGTGGCGACGACAATAGCATCCACTGGTTGCTATAATAGTTTAAAAAAAAAGTTTTTTTCTAACTAAATAAATAGCGTAAAAATTTACCTCAAATAAAAAACCCTTTATGGTACCTACAAGTTCACTCACCAGGCCCAACGGCGGCGACTGCGAGCAACACGGCGCGTGATAGAGCGTCGTCTTTAACAATGAATGAGATGCGCGCGCGCTTTACGCAGTTACAGGTTGATTGCAAAGTAAGAATCCAAATCTTTCTGCCATCTAAAATATCGGTCTTTTATTTGTCATTTTGAATATTATTATTTTTTTAGAATAGGGTATAGAATACACAGACTGATTTGTTGTGATTAGGTTGTCGCTACACTGTGTACGTACTGAGACTGTGCTATAGGTGAAGTACTAGTATAATAGACGGGCCGATACTTATTTGCTTTAGTCTGGATGTAATTATGTATTTTAAGTATATATTTACAAAAGAAAAGTATTATGTGTATCAGTTATCTGATTTTTATATTACTCTGATTAGTTTGGGATCAGATGACCGTGTGTATTAATACATATATAGCACTCTCTTAATGTATTTTATAATTCGCTGTATTTGCCGGTCGCAAGTTCCCTGCTGTTATGCAGGTTGGGCTACTCGCATGAATTAAAACGCGTAAACTTTATAAAAACATTGACATTGTAGTTTCTTCCTCAGCCCCTGACGACCGGCATGAAGAGAAAGCACTGGCACAGGAGATGGCGGACGTGACGTCATCTGACCGCTGGGGCTGTGATATTAACCTAAAAACATTACAAATAAGGAGTCCCTACATTATTTATCAATTAGGATTCAGACTGTACTCTTAAGAGTAAATAAGATAGAATCTGTACTCTTAATAAGAGTTGCCAATACGAGTTTTTGATTACTATCATGAACCTGTCAATATAACAAAATGCAAAAAAATCTACAAACTATTTTACTTCCTGTCCATTTTATTATATTTGTAGGTGGGCACAGGCGACAATTTAAACAACTTTTACTTTGATCACTATTTATTTTAGCAAAAACATATTATGAACTTTTGAAAATACAATAGAAAAAATGTCATTTAAGCTAGCACGGCAATTATAGGAACACTAAAAGAATCACACGCATTCACTCGCTCACTCTTTCACACATTCAGTTCCTCACTCGCTCTCTCGTTCGCACACCGTTCTCGTTCATTCTACAAGAGGGTGAACAAAATCTGTTTTCGTAAAATGTATTAGCGCGTCGCCAATACTATTTCTAGCATAAAATTTTCTTTTTATAAAATAAAATAAAATGAATATGAAAACGCATTTTGTCAAGTGCTTGACAGTATTCGAATACTTTTTTCGTATTGACGAATTCTTACTAATCGCTCGACCACAGAACGTCATGCGCGACTGGCGATTTTGCAGTTCGTTACCTGCTCGCGTTGGTTTGTTTTTATGCACTGCTAAAGCAAGTACTCAGTGAACTATAAAATCGCCTAACGCGCTGCCCGACGCCGTGTCCCGTGACCTTCCGAGCCCAAATTTTATCCGGAAGTAACTTTTGTTCTGTTTCTGCTTTTCTGATCCGGGGATTCCTGAAGCTTTTAGTCCGGGATTTGTTTAAAAACGACGAAGATTAAAATAGCTTATTTATGTGTCAAAAAGAAGAAAAGGAAATATCTGTCTTAGCTGTTTACAGCCTAAGGTTCGTTTATAATATAAATAAAGGGGTTTGCGTCTTAATATACTACAAGCGTAGCGACAAACTTTTAAAGGGCTTATAAAGTATTTAAAAGAATAAAAAAAATATTTGCAGTATAACTGCCAATGTTGACTATAATATATTAATAGGACTGCTGATAGAAGTGAAAGCTGTACTCAAGAGGTTTCACCCATCTAAGAAGAGTGTAAAGGGCACTGAACACGTCATGCGCCAGTAATGAGCGTGTCGGTGTGACGCGAACCCATTAGATTTTACCCTACAAAAAGTGCCTATCTCGGCTAAAGAAGTTTTCACTTCAAAATAATCTTTACCTAGGTATCTAAAACTACTTAAACTCTGTGGAGACTACTATAAAGGTTATAGTGCCGTATGTTAGTATTACTTTAACGTAAAATTTGTAATATAATCCAGGGATACCACCATTAAGTGAAACTAAAATTTTTGTGGCATAGTCAATCCCGGGGTTAGGTATAAAGAAATAATACAGGATTTTTTTCAAACAATGCGCAATTTTTTTGGTAGTTTGTATCAGTAATAGGACACAATGACTGTTTGATACGTTGTTTCAATTATTTTGTAGGGACACACATATGTTTATCTATGTAAGTGCACGTACATGGATATGCATATGTTGGCGTTACTCATCGTTCCCGATCCGATACTTATTTGTTAACACCAGTCCGGTTATGAACACTAAACGTGACGTACGGTGCCTATACCTATTGTACTTGTGGACTGAATAAAATAATTACATAGTACCTACTCTATCATTTGGGGACATCCAACCGGGCTCACACCTAAAATTTTATTCGACTTAAAATCAGCAAACCATGGACCATCTATTCGTAATAACATAGATGAAAAAGCGCGGTGTAAGACACGAATAGATACTTTACATCTAGTACTAATACATCTTAATCTTAATCTAAATAAAAATCAATTGCTGTTCGTTAGTCTCGCTAAAATTTGAGAACGGCTGGACGGATTTATCTTATCTTGATCTTGAAATGTTCGTGGAGGTCTAGGGAAGGTTTAAAAAGGTGAGAAAAATCTCAATAGCTGTTCGTTAGTCTCGCTTTAACTCGAGAACGGGTGGACTGATTTGACTTAAGGTATTCAAACAAGTATAAGGACAGTTTAAGTATAAGACAGACGATCTTGTAGCACATCATACTCGACTCCACAAAATCAGTAACTCTTTTATGGGGCAGTCTATACGTTTCTACAATAAACTTCCAAATAATATTAGGGAAATGACTATTAACAAATTTAAAATAACTATAAAATCTACGTTATGTAAGAAAGCGTATTATAAAATTTCAGACTATGTAACGGATAAAAACGCTTGGAATTAAGTCGCTCTAATTCAACACAATAAACAAACAAAATGTAATAGATATAAGTACTTCATTTAAAAAAGAAAAAAGCCTACTGAGTTTTTTGGCAGTGTTTCTCAGTAGTTGATAGTCATTCACTGCACGGTAGGAAAAGAAATTGGACTATTTTTAAGTAGACTCGCGTCTCAAAAAAAATAAAGCATATTTTCATTTCATTTTCATTTCATTTAAATTGTGAGAATTACGCGGTATTAAGTTCGCCGGGGCAACTAGTAGGTATCAAAATAAAAATACGTTTTTAATAAAGTTTGTTTATTTTCTCAAATTTTTCGCACTGGGTAAGAATTTTTCTTGTCAACTATTTATTAAGAGAGGGATAAAATGATTATTAGTCAAAGACTGACCCCGTGTTCATAAACGTTTTAAAAGCTTATTATAGCTATAATAGGTTTATAATTCCTATAGCTAAAATAGGTTTATAATTCCTTTGTCTTTGTCGGTCATCTTGACATGTTTACTAGTAAGAAAGAGAAAAAAATACATTTCAACTATAGATGATATAAGATTTGTATGAATAAGTAAGACCGCTAGTGTTCCGTCTTTATTAGGCGGGTTCCAATTAAATTAGCATTTTTATTTTAATATTGTACGTATTTATTTTTCCGTAAGAACAAAGTAGCTCAATGCGGCTTGCGGGGTAGTAGTTTACAGAAAAAAATGTTTTATGTTCACGTACCTAACTTAAATATGTTTAACGCGATCTATTAACATTCGTAGAATGAGATAGTTGTGAATTATATATAAAATGTAAATAACGTTCTTTCCTCCGACATCTCCGGTTTCTTAATTATTTTAATTACAAGTAGGTAATAGATACATAGGAATCCGGCATGTCTAAGAACTAATCATTCGAGGACATGTGACGTCCACCAACCCGCACTTGACCAGTATGTGTGGATTAACGCCTAAACTGTCTCAACTCGTAAGATAGTTGAGAGAAGAAAATGGTTGTAGTGAAGTGAATAGGTACTTATGTAACATTTGCTTAATGCAACTGTGTATAAAATTCTTTTGCTATTTAACCCGTCAGTCAGACTATAATAAATAATGGACACAGTCTTTCATATTATTTTGTTTAACTTTTGTCAAATTCGTAAAAATATACCCAGATAAAAGGGATAAAGGTTGGAGGTGGGGTTTGTGACGCCATACATAGCTAAAATGTGACCTCACGCAACAATTTGTCAGTGTATCCATTATTTTCTTATTATATACGTACACAGGACTTCGCCCGTATTTATAAATGTCATAGAAGCTCATTACATCTAAAATAGGTTTAATTAGTTTGTCTTTGTCTGTCATTTTGACATTTATACTAGTAAGAGTGAGACAAAGTCCAATTTAGCTTAAGTCTTATAAGATTTTTATGAATAAGTTAGATGAATAAGACAAGAATGATGTAAGTAACTTACCTTATTTATTTTTAAGTATTAAAAGACTGTAAAGATAATAATATTGTTGCCATTAAATGATTTATAGTGATAATGTTTTTATTTTTGTATCTTATTGCAAATAAATTACAAAAGCAAATTATTTCAATACAAGGCTTTACTTACCCATATCTCAAATGCCGGAATGCCACATTATAGGTGAATATCTAAAAAGATTTGCTTAGTTTTAAGAGCTTATGATGCACCGACAAGGGTTAAAAGATGAAAATAAAACGTAGTGTTAATATAGGTACTCAATGTATGAAACCTACGGCCAATCATGCAGGATAATTACAGCTTTTTTACTATTAATTTAATTCAACATATGAATAACGTCCCGCCCATTTCATTTCCATCCTACATAAAATATAATCTGAGTGGTAGTATACACGGGTACACATGAAGCTATTCATTATAAGCTGGTTTCGCATTCTATAGGATTTCCGTGCAGCGAGAGGTGGCTGGATGTGAAGCCGTGTGTACGTAAAATATAGAATAGAGATGTTTATACTTAGTTGCTATTATCGATCATGACGATCATTGATCGATTTTGGCAATCTGCTTGCTATGTTATGTATTGGTTGTTGTTATTACTGATATCATTTTTATGTTACAGTTGACCGATGCATTGCCAAGTGCTTATATGAACGGCTACTACGTTGACAGCGTACCACCGGATTATCGAGTCGTCGTATGGCAGTAATTAAATGGTGTACCTACTTTCCTATTTATTCCAAAATCTATGTGTTATTTGAATATTTGTGTCAAATTTTTGTAGTGCTATAGTTGTAGCTATTAATTATAATCAGTTAACAATATTGTATTATTTAGAAAAGTAATTATTAATATAAATATATTCAATAGCGTTTTTATAGAATGATATTATCTTTATCATTATTTTATGATTGCTTGCATAAATAATGTATTTCCATTATATGTTATTAGCCAATAGTATATTTGCAGTACATAATATATCGAATTTATGTACTAATATTATTTAGGTGTTAGGATATATTAAGATTATAGTATATTTAGTATTATTAAATAAAGATTTTATATGAATAAATGTATTGGTTTTACTTCTCTTCTACATTTTATACAACGATTTTGGCAATCAATTATTATTTTACAAGCTCTTAATCAACTTGCAATGTATGTAAGTTTGGGTGAAATCTTAGAAATTAATTTTGAAGAAGATATCTTCCACCGATTGGACGGAAACTCGGTCTAGTATAGTATTATACTATCTGTGGTATATACATACGTTTAGTTTGGATGACGATATTACACTACAATATGGGTATCAAATGGAAGGGCTTGGTGAGAAAAACCGAAAAACGTGACTTTTAAGCTCATTTACATGAAAGCTTGTTTTAAAAAAATATTTTTATTTTATAGTAATTTTTGAAATCGATCAGACAAACTTGGTTTGTAACAATCGATTACATTACACACAAACGCGCCACTAGAACTGTCACTTGTCAGTTGGGCCCAAAGTTTACGAAGAGAAGGTTGCGCCGAATAATAATATCCTAAATTTTATTATTTCAATTAATTATACTTTACAAAGTTATAAAACCGAAGTGTTCGAACTCTGTATTTTCGTGTACACGTGTTATTGTAAAGACAAGTTCTCTGTATAAGTGCAACAAGAGTTTACATCCAAATTCTGCATTCGCAATTCAACTTGCTACGTAAAAATGGCTTTCCAAGTAAGTAAACATAATTATTTTAACATTTTAAATATTAATAATAGTACTGTTAAATAAAAGGGCGCGTCTTCATGACATCATGACAGTAAATAGGCCGTAGGGCAGGGCCGCTAACCTTGACCCTACTGAATAATAGCTGGATGATGTATCAAGTTGGTAATTAATTAGTGCAATTTATTGTACGATAGGCAGTTCGTAGTAGTAGTTCGGCAGTATTCTATCTAGGATATTAAATTACTATATGTAGTAAACACTAGGTTTTATGTGCTTCTACTATGACTATTTAACTCATTCTCTAAGGTATATATGTTTTAAGTCTAGCCCTAATCCTAAATCAGAAAAGAACATGCATTGGCTTGGCCCTAGACCTATTTATACAGAGTGAGATTTAAATAATCTAGACAGGTTTTTTTACTCATAAGATGTACCTATGTCAATTTCTGTTATAAGAATTATGTACACATCAAGCTGTACATTTCCAGTATAAGCTGACCTCTCGTTGTGTGGAAATCCTATATTAAGCAAGATCAGCTTATAATGGAAATGTATAGTTTGAAGTGTAGCTTATTATACGACAACTTTAATGTAATTAAACCTGTTTTTAACATCAAAAGACAAGAATCTTGTATAAATTAAATCTAATTCAGGTTAAACCTTGATTTTGTTATTAACAAGGGAAACATATACATACATATATCTAACAATGGTAATGTTAAACAAAGTAAAAGACTGGCCTAGAATTCTATTCAAAATTATTTTTTTTTGCTTAATAATTTTTTATAGCCTGTTCTGACAACCCTTTAGTTACTGGGTTGTTAAGACTGGCTGGTTGGTTAGTGACACCACTAAAAAAGTTTATCTAACCAATGCCTACCTTCTTGGCTTACTATCCAGACTCTTTTGTCATGCAGCCATTAGCCAGCCAGTCTTTACAATTTCTTAGTGCATTGACCTCATTAGTGGATTCTTTAGTGACTGGCTGGATATGTGATATCACCAAAAAGTTATGTTAACCAATGCCTACTTACTTGATTCGTTATCCAGCCTCTTTTGTTATTCTGCCAGTTAGTCCAATTTTTTTAAAAGAAATACATCATGTGGAGTTCATTTAAAACTACCCACTTGCACATCTGACCCCATTTCTTGTAACATTGTTGTAACTAAATTAAGAAGTTTGAATTTTTTTAGTGGTTGAAAGGTGATTTTGCCATTAGCAAGAACTGTGCTAAATAATTTAAATCATTAAAGTAGTAAATAATTGAGGCCACTTTGACTCAAATCAACTTTTAATGATTAAAGTGAAATATTCTTATATCATATTCATATCATAGAATAGTACATATTTATTATCATCTAACATCATCATAGTGGAAGTATTTTATTACCTAATGCAATATATTAAACCAACTGCCAAGTTTAGGAATTTTTATAATTGATTTATTAATTTGGTACTCTATAAAAATTAAATTCTTTATGTAGCGAGAACCAACAGTGGTAGGAGTCCCTAACTTCAATGCAGCTGAAGATGCTGCAGCTCTTCGTGCAGCCATGAAGGGGTTTGGCACTGATGAACAGGCCATCATTGATATCCTTACCACCAGGTCTAATATCCAGCGGCAGGCCATTTCTAAGGCTTTCACCCATGAGTATGGAAGGGTGAGTGATCTCAATTTTACTATATTGGCAACAACAGGTAGGGTACACTCTCTGTGTGGTGTTGTTCTGAGGTAGTCAATTTTAAAAGTATGACTAAGTAAGTACTATGGTCTGGTTGAAAGAGAACTGTCATGGTCAAACAGGACCTAATTAACTTATGAATCACTATCTGACTTCATACCACTTATAATAACTACATGTACACACTAATCTTCATTTTATCTCTATTAAAATATGAATTTAATACAACCCTCGGTAGTGTCCCACTTTTAGGAACGGGTCTTCTCTCACAATCTTAAGAGTTACCAAATTTTAGATGTTCACTCTGATCTATACTTATATTTTTAGATGTTACCATACCCACCAGCCATTTTATAACATCTTATACATTATTGAAAATAATGTATAAAATGTATATGTAGGTGATATCCACCCACCTTCGGGTGATATAGGCGTGCGTGACTGCTAGCTATGTAATATTAACTTCATTAACTTAATTAAAATCTGTACAGTCCATCAAATCTAAAAAGTACCGTTTGACAGTTCTAAACGTAGTACATTTAGAATTTTACTAGCTGTAATACCCGGCTTCGCTCGGGAGTTGATATGAGGTTACGTGGTAGTTGAAATAAAAAAATAAACTATGACGTAAAAAGTAAAAAATATATATATATTGAAAACATATATATTTACATGTATTTACATTATCATGGATATATATATTTACATGTATATTTAAACATATATATTTACATGTATTTACATTTTCTCATTATTTATACTACTTGTTTATAAACAACATTTTTCATTTTATTGTCCGGGGTATATATATATAAATTTTTCGAATTTCCTACTCTTGAGCAAGCTACATAAAGCTGACCGTGAGAGAAGCAGGATTCTTTGAGGTTGATGCCACAATATTTTAAAGTTTGCCCTTGCGCTTTGTTAATTGTAAAACTAAAGGCTAATTTAATTGGAAACTGCAATCTTTTAAATTGAAATGGCAATTCAGAAGAGATCAGTGGTATTCTAGGTATAAATACTGTGTGTCCTTTGTTCTTTCCAGAAATAAGTTCAGCTTCAATGATATTATTCGATAGCTGTTTTACGATCATCCTCGTTCCATTACATAGTTTTGGGGAGTTGAGATTTCTAAGTAGTATGATTGGAGATCCAATTTTCAGACGAAGGCAGTGTAATGGCATTCCTGGTACTTGTAAAGAGTTTAGAAATTCAGTAGGGAAGTTGACACTTTCTTCAATGGTTACCATCGTGTCGATCAATTTATATACTTTCTCTTCACCAGGTATTTTCTTTAGAATATTAAAATTGATATCGTCAACAATATTATTTTTAGTGGCCAAAATTGCTCTTTGAAATAACCACTCTACGTTGGTATAGTTCTGAATAATATTTGGATAAATTTTGTCGATTAGTTCGTTTTCAGTAGTGGCTATGTTACAGAAATCACTATTGAGTTCAATGAGACCGGTCGTTTGGTCAGTAGGATATGTACCTTCGCCTATTTGTAAAAGCATTTTAGCAAAATGTGCTGTTGTTTCATCTTTTGATAATTCAACCCTCATGTTTTTTGTTAATTGCAGTATTTGTACTTCTGGCCAGAGATGTGACTTTTTTAAGCATGCATTGATCTCGTCTGCTGGTGTTGACTTGGGAATAACTGGAAGTGTTTGTCGAAAATCTCCTGAGAGTATGAGTAGAGCTCCTCCCATTATTTCAGAGTTTTTTCGCAATTCTTGTAATGTTCTGTCCATGGCTTCTAGTGATTTTTTATGGGCCATGGTGCATTCATCCCAGCAGATAATTTTAGCTTGTTTTAGAAGTTGACCCCGTCCAGATGCTCCTGAGACTTTACATACCGGGAATTGTTGTTCGGCTATATTCAACGGTAGTTGTAAGGCAGAATGAGCAGTTCGTCCTCCTTCCATAAGTGTGGCTGCAATGCCGGATGATGCTAGTGCCAGTGCGATGTGTTTTTTAGCACGTATTGCCGCCAGTATTAGATTTATTAGAAACGTTTTACCGGTGCCTCCTGGTGCGTCCAAGTAAATAATTCCACCAGTGTTGTTATTTATTCGGTTCATTATAACGTTGTAAATTGTTTTTTGATTGTCATTGAGGAGTGGTTTATTGTGAGCAATGTATTCAAGTAGTTCATTGACGTTGTAGCTTTTTTCCTTTGTAATTTCGTAGTTTAGCATACTGAAAGCATTTCTTTGTGGTGCTGGCATTCCAAGTTCTACTAAGGTCCGGTTATTTATTGCTAAGCATTTATCTTCTAAGCGAATGAGTGTTTCATTGAAGATGTTGTCACTGAATTCTATAGTCAGTTCTGGATTAGCTTGTCGGATTTGGTACAATATATCATCACTCATACTCCTTTTGAAAGAGTCCCATAGCTGTTTTGGGTTTGATGGGTTACATGTTGTTAGAATTATGGCGAATAACTCTCGAATTTGTTCAGCTGAAGCTGTGAGTGTGGCTTCTTGTAGTGTTAATTCCCAGTGGTTATCGTTTTCCAATAATCCTAAGCGTTGACATGCTTCTCTGTACGTCTGGCATAGGTAGCCGTCAATAGTCCTGAGATCTGTGAAACTTGTTGGTCCTCGTATTTCGTGTAACAACATCCGGAGATAGAAACATTCGGCATTGTTTGGATGTACAGTGTATACTCGACCTATTGTGTTAGTTTTCATTATTTCTGGATGACCCTCTTCTGGCATTCCTTGTTTTCGTCGTTGAAAAATTTTTCTTGTTTTGTCCCACGTATAATAAATAGGGACGTCGACATACAGTAACGTCTTTGCGAATGGATCCGTTTGGCAAAGTTGGAAAAAAGCTGTTAATGTTGTGTTCTGAGGTGGTTCGCTTGCAATTTTTCTAGCCGAGTCTTTTGTGAAGTAAACTCTCTGTCCATTCTCCAAATGTACTGCTAGATGTTGCACAGCTGGTTCGCGTTCGTGTATGGGAAAACTAAAAATCCTCCACGCTGCTTCGTTACTGTTGATGTATCTTCCCATTTGGTACATGAGTATCTCATCATTTCTGTTATTTTGTTCGCTATTTTGGACTATTTGAAATACTGCCATATCACTACCTTTGTTTACGTACTTACATATATATTTAATAGATTTTACTGAATTGCAATATTCAACGTTTATGTGTGCTTGGAACATTTTAGAAAGTAGTGGGTTATATGGTACTACCCATTGATTATCTATTTCCAGTTCATCTCTGCCTTGTATTCGTATTTTTGCTGTGAAACCACCGTTTTTCGGTGATCGTCTTCTATATTTGGGATAGCCGTCATCTTCAGTTTTTGTATCGTCTACGTATGGTTTTGGATATTTTTTTGTACATTTTCCATCACGCATGCATGGCGCATTAAAGTTTAATGGTCCACATGGTCCGTGAATCATGTTTTTCACTACTATGCTGTATAGTTCCGGATCTTTTTGTGGATTGGGAAATTCAGCTTGGATGATTTTGTCGATATCCGTGAGATAAATTTTATCGTGTAGCCATATGAGATTGTGTGAGTGAGGTAATCCTCGTTTTTGCCACTCGATTGTATACATCCAGCATCTAACGGTTCCAAAGATGTGGTATTTTGTGATGACTTCAATAAATCTTATTTGTTTTTGTCGAAAAACTCGGGCTATTATGTCGTGTCGATCCATGGAGGTTTGTCCATATTTTAGTTGTTCTTTGATTTCTGGCCATGATGAGTTGCATGTAAATGTTATGAAGAGATCAGGTCGTCCATATTTTCTTACGTAGGTCATGGCATCTTGAGTATATTCGTGCATATGTCTTGGACTTCCTATGTATGATGAGGGTAAGATTACCATTGTTCCAATATCGTCAATATTGCCGTCATTTATGATCGCATCTCGAAGGTGGATGTATTCTTCTGTGCGTAGTTTCTTCTGATTCAGTCTTATGTAAAGCATCCGTTCTGCTTCTATTTTTGCGTACATATCTACCAGAAATTGTTGGAATAAACGGCGAGTGTTGAGAATGTGATTGTATATTTCATTGTCTCTGATCATTAAGCGGTAAGCATAGAACTCCTTGGAAGTGACTTTTTTGTTTGTTTCTATGCCTGTTTCAGGATGAATTTGTTTTATATTGAAATGATAACCGTCCTCTCCGTGCAGAAATATTAAAGGATATTGAAGAGAATCATATGAACGGTGTGTCTCTGCAATGCGTTGTAGTCCTTTTCTTCTTCGTTGTAAAATTATGTCACGGCTTGTATTTTCATTGTCCACAATTACGATGGCGACTTCATCTATCTGAGGTGCATTAAATCTACGTTCGTGTTCTCCACGTGGTCTTTTATCGGCTCGAATCACAATTTTATAGTCATCAGAAATCATGCGATCTAGTGTTGTTTTGAATATGTAAATCAGTTGATTGTATTTGTGTAAGATCCTCTGTACATCTTGGATTATTTCGCGTTTCAATCCATTAAAATGTGTACTTCGTTGATCAATTTCTTGTTCTTCATTTCCAATGAAATATACTTGCAGAAATTTATAGTCATCGTTAGGCATTGGTAGTAACGATCCTATTTTGTGATAAATTTGCCCTTGAATTGAAAATACATATTCAAATTCATCTCTATTAGTGTTAGTCGAAGTAACACCGAAAGAAGTCATTTGAAAGCAGGAGTTGTATGATCTTATATTTTGAAGAAAGTGTTTTGATTCTGGTGTTTCCCCGGTCATGTAATGTAGAAATTCCTGCGGAGGTGCTTCCAGTGGTGGTAATCGAATTTTTCCATTCATGCAACAGAGACCTGGTGTTTCTTTACTGAATTTTTTCGCGTGGCAAAATTGGCAAATGTTATTCATTTTTCCGATCACAACATATTTATGATTGTAATATTTCTTCGTCGATTCGTAGTGGAATGCTTCCTTTGTTAGATTATCTTTTAAAATTCTCGATTCTTCAATAGTTTTATTTTCGCTTCTTTCTTCGCTTTTTCCGCTTCTCAGGGTGCTCATTCTGGTTCGTTGATTTTGTAAACGTGCTTCGCGCTGTTCTTCCGTTTCATTTCTTCGATATTCTTTTTGTTTCCGCCGTTTCGCTGCAGAACTGGCAAGATCTCCACCTCTTTTACGTCTAGGCATTATATTCTGTAAAATATAAATTAAATGAACATTTTATAGACAAATATATTATTACGTAAACGTGGGGCACGTTGAGACAAAGAAAACAAAATTATTTAATCTTCAAGCGGTCGCGCGATATTTTGTTTACGGCCAAAGTATATCGATTCAACGCCGCGCGACTACTTGAAAGTTAAGGAAATTACAATTAAAAGAAAAGAAAAAAAAACCATTAGAATTAATTAAATACATTATTAAAAATACTCACATTTAATATTTCACAATAAAGGCTCACAGATAACTTTTTTTTTCTTCACTTCAAGATCATGAATTAATTAAACACACTATTAAAAATACTCACACGTGATACTTCAAAATAAAGGCTCACACAGGTAACTTCTTTCTTTTTCGTTTCGAAGTGGCTTGTTCCGCTGTTCAAATCGAATTAATTCTGGCGGGCGACACCGGGCTCTTATATATTCAGAAAGCTAGGCTCTAGGGTATTCCAGAAAGTTGGCTTTATGGAGACTATACACATGAAGTGTATAGTTGGCTCTAAGATATTCGAGAAAGATGGCTCTAGGATATTCAAGAAAGTTTGGGAATATTTACTTTCTCACACCTTCTAGGTATAGAATGTTCTCGACGTTATCGTTCGCCGTAACAATAGGTTTTGCAGCTGTAGCATACGCAGTAAAGGCGCGAAATTTAAAAACTTAAATTTTAAAATGTTTTCAGAAGTAATTTGAATAACTAAAATGATATCGCTTTAACTCCAACATATAAGTTAGCTACTGCTGTATAAATACACAAAATTTAATAACTTTATTATGGTAACAAATGTAATTTAAGACTTTATTGAAATGAGAATTTTAAATTTCGCGCCCCAAATAATCGTTCTTTTAAGTCCATATTGTGTACAATGAATGAAGTTCAACTATTTGACAACAGATGGCGCGACTACACTTACTTTCCAAGTTGAAGGGTTGGAAAAGCCCTTATATCTTTAAAAACACACCCTTTAGGTTAAAACGGGAACTTTCTTGTTCGAGGGGGGATAAAGGGTTATGGTAACAAATGTAATTTAAGACTTTATTGAAATGAGAATTTTAAATTTCGCGCCCCAAATAATCGTTCTTTTAAGTCCATATTGTGTACAATGAATGAAGTTCAACTATTTGACAACAGATGGCGCGACTACACTTACTTTCCAAGTTGAAGGGTTGGAAAAGCCCTTATATCTTTAAAAACACACCCTTTAGGTTAAAACGGGAACTTTCTTGTTCGAGGGGGGATAAAGGGCTATCACACTATATAAGTCCCTTTATCGTGATGGGACTCCTTTTTAAGTTTTATCGGCACGCACATTTTATCAACTTAGTTTTATTATATACTAGCTGTAATACCCGGCTTCGCTCGGGAGTTGATATGAGGTTACGTGGTAGTTGAAATAAAAAAATAAACTATGACGTAAAAAGTAAAAAATATATATATATTGAAAACATATATATTTACATGTATTTACATTATCATGGACATATATATTTACATGTATATTTAAACATATATATTTACATGTATTTACATTTTCTCATTATTTATACTACTTGTTTATAAACAACATTTTTCATTTTATTGTCCGGGGTATATATATATAAATTTTTCGAATTTCCTACTCTTGAGCAAGCTACATAAAGCTGACCGTGAGAGAAGCAGGATTCTTTGAGGTTGATGCCACAATATTTTAAAGTTTGCCCTTGCGCTTTGTTAATTGTAAAACTAAAGGCTAATTTAATTGGAAACTGCAATCTTTTAAATTGAAATGGCAATTCAGAAGAGATCAGTGGTATTCTAGGTATAAATACTGTGTGTCCTTTGTTCTTTCCAGAAATAAGTTCAGCTTCAATGATATTATTCGATAGCTGTTTTACGATCATCCTCGTTCCATTACATAGTTTTGGGGAGTTGAGATTTCTAAGTAGTATGATTGGAGATCCAATTTTCAGACGAAGGCAGTGTAATGGCATTCCTGGTACTTGTAAAGAGTTTAGAAATTCAGTAGGGAAGTTGACACTTTCTTCAATGGTTACCATCGTGTCGATCGATTTATATACTTTCTCTTCACCAGGTATTTTCTTTAGAATATTAAAATTGATATCGTCAACAATATTATTTTTAGTGGCCAAAATTGCTCTTTGAAATAACCACTCTACGTTGGTATAGTTCTGAATAATATTTGGATAAATTTTGTCGATTAGTTCGTTTTCAGTAGTGGCTATGTTACAGAAATCACTATTGAGTTCAATGAGACCGGTCGTTTGGTCAGTAGGATATGTACCTTCGCCTATTTGTAAAAGCATTTTAGCAAAATGTGCTGTTGTTTCATCTTTTGATAATTCAACCCTCATGTTTTTTGTTAATTGCAGTATTTGTACTTCTGGCCAGAGATGTGACTTTTTTAAGCATGCATTGATCTCGTCTGCTGGTGTTGACTTGGGAATAACTGGAAGTGTTTGTCGAAAATCTCCTGAGAGTATGAGTAGAGCTCCTCCCATTATTTCAGAGTTTTTTCGCAATTCTTGTAATGTTCTGTCCATGGCTTCTAGTGATTTTTTATGGGCCAT
Organism: Meganola albula; assembly: GCA_936450015.1. Classification (NCBI taxonomy): domain Eukaryota; kingdom Metazoa; phylum Arthropoda; class Insecta; order Lepidoptera; family Nolidae; genus Meganola; species Meganola albula. Next base: position 12,948,773 of record OW388155.1, read on the forward strand.
GGTGCATTCATCCCAGCAGATAATTTTAGCTTGTTTTAGAAGTTGACCCCGTCCAGATGCTCCTGAGACTTTACATACCGGGAATTGTTGTTCGGCTATATTCAACGGTAGTTGTAAGGCAGAATGAGCAGTTCGTCCTCCTTCCATAAGTGTGGCTGCAATGCCGGATGATGCTAGTGCCAGTGCGATGTGTTTTTTAGCACGTATTTCCGCCAGTATTAGATTTATTAGAAACGTTTTACCGGTGCCTCCTGGTGCGTCCAAGTAAATAATTCCACCAGTGTTGTTATTTATTCGGTTCATTATAACGTTGTAAATTGTTTTTTGATTGTCATTGAGGAGTGGTTTATTGTGAGCAATGTATTCAAGTAGTTCATTGACGTTGTAGCTTTTTTCCTTTGTAATTTCGTAGTTTAGCATACTGAAAGCATTTCTTTGTGGTGCTGGCATTCCAAGTTCTACTAAGGTCCGGTTATTTATTGCTAAGCATTTATCTTCTAAGCGAATGAGTGTTTCATTGAAGATGTTGTCACTGAATTCTATAGTCAGTTCTGGATTAGCTTGTCGGATTTGGTACAATATATCATCACTCATACTCCTTTTGAAAGAGTCCCATAGCTGTTTTGGGTTTGATGGGTTACATGTTGTTAGAATTATGGCGAATAACTCTCGAATTTGTTCAGCTGAAGCTGTGAGTGTGGCTTCTTGTAGTGTTAATTCCCAGTGGTTATCGTTTTCCAATAATCCTAAGCGTTGACATGCTTCTCTGTACGTCTGGCATAGGTAGCCGTCAATAGTCCTGAGATCTGTGAAACTTGTTGGTCCTCGTATTTCGTGTAACAACATCCGGAGATAGAAACATTCGGCATTGTTTGGATGTACAGTGTATACTCGACCTATTGTGTTAGTTTTCATTATTTCTGGATGACCCTCTTCTGGCATTCTTTGTTTTCGTCGTTGAAAAATTTTTCTTGTTTTGTCCCACGTATAATAAATAGGGACGTCGACATACAGTAACGTCTTTGCGAATGGATCCGTTTGGCAAAGTTGGAAAAAAGCTGTTAATGTTGTGTTCTGAGGTGGTTCGCTTGCAATTTTTCTAGCCGAGTCTTTTGTGAAGTAAACTCTCTGTCCATTCTCCAAATGTACTGCTAGATGTTGCACAGCTGGTTCGCGTTCGTGTATGGGAAAACTAAAAATCCTCCACGCTGCTTCGTTACTGTTGATGTATCTTCCCATTTGGTACATGAGTATCTCATCATTTCTGTTATTTTGTTCGCTATTTTGGACTATTTGAAATACTGCCATATCACTACCTTTGTTTACGTACTTACATATATATTTAATAGATTTTACTGAATTGCAATATTCAACGTTTATGTGTGCTTGGAACATTTTAGAAAGTAGTGGGTTATATGGTACTACCCATTGATTATCTATTTCCAGTTCATCTCTGCCTTGTATTCGTATTTTTGCTGTGAAACCACCGTTTTTCGGTGATCGTCTTCTATATTTGGGATAGCCGTCATCTTCAGTTTTTGTATCGTCTACGTATGGTTTTGGATATTTTTTTGTACATTTTCCATCACGCATGCATGGCGCATTAAAGTTTAATGGTCCACATGGTCCGTGAATCATGTTTTTCACTACTATGCTGTATAGTTCCGGATCTTTTTGTGGATTGGGAAATTCAGCTTGGATGATTTTGTCGATATCCGTGAGATAAATTTTATCGTGTAGCCATATGAGATTGTGTGAGTGAGGTAATCCTCGTTTTTGCCACTCGATTGTATACATCCAGCATCTAACGGTTCCAAAGATGTGGTATTTTGTGATGACTTCAATAAATCTTATTTGTTTTTGTCGAAAAACTCGGGCTATTATGTCGTGTCGATCCATGGAGGTTTGTCCATATTTTAGTTGTTCTTTGATTTCTGGCCATGATGAGTTGCATGTAAATGTTATGAAGAGATCAGGTCGTCCATATTTTCTTACGTAGGTCATGGCATCTTGAGTATATTCGTGCATATGTCTTGGACTTCCTATGTATGATGAGGGTAAGATTACCATTGTTCCAATATCGTCAATATTGCCGTCATTTATGATCGCATCTCGAAGGTGGATGTATTCTTCTGTGCGTAGTTTCTTCTGATTCAGTCTTATGTAAAGCATCCGTTCTGCTTCTATTTTTGCGTACATATCTACCAGAAATTGTTGGAATAAACGGCGAGTGTTGAGAATGTGATTGTATATTTCATTGTCTCTGATCATTAAGCGGTAAGCATAGAACTCCTTGGAAGTGACTTTTTTGTTTGTTTCTATGCCTGTTTCAGGATGAATTTGTTTTATATTGAAATGATAACCGTCCTCTCCGTGCAGAAATATTAAAGGATATTGAAGAGAATCATATGAACGGTGTGTCTCTGCAATGCGTTGTAGTCCTTTTCTTCTTCGTTGTAAAATTATGTCACGGCTTGTATTTTCATTGTCCACAATTACGATGGCGACTTCATCTATCTGAGGTGCATTAAATCTACGTTCGTGTTCTCCACGTGGTCTTTTATCGGCTCGAATCACAATTTTATAGTCATCAGAAATCATGCGATCTAGTGTTGTTTTGAATATGTAAATCAGTTGATTGTATTTGTGTAAGATCCTCTGTACATCTTGGATTATTTCGCGTTTCAATCCATTAAAATGTGTACTTCGTTGATCAATTTCTTGTTCTTCATTTCCAATGAAATATACTTGCAGAAATTTATAGTCATCGTTAGGCATTGGTAGTAACGATCCTATTTTGTGATAAATTTGCCCTTGAATTGAAAATACATATTCAAATTCATCTCTATTAGTGTTAGTCGAAGTAACACCGAAAGAAGTCATTTGAAAGCAGGAGTTGTATGATCTTATATTTTGAAGAAAGTGTTTTGATTCTGGTGTTTCCCCGGTCATGTAATGTAGAAATTCCTGCGGAGGTGCTTCCAGTGGTGGTAATCGAATTTTTCCATTCATGCAACAGAGACCTGGTGTTTCTTTACTGAATTTTTTCGCGTGGCAAAATTGGCAAATGTTATTCATTTTTCCGATCACAACATATTTATGATTGTAATATTTCTTCGTCGATTCGTAGTGGAATGCTTCCTTTGTTAGATTATCTTTTAAAATTCTCGATTCTTCAATAGTTTTATTTTCGCTTCTTTCTTCGCTTTTTCCGCTTCTCAGGGTGCTCATTCTGGTTCGTTGATTTTGTAAACGTGCTTCGCGCTGTTCTTCCGTTTCATTTCTTCGATATTCTTTTTGTTTCCGCCGTTTCGCTGCAGAACTGGCAAGATCTCCACCTCTTTTACGTCTAGGCATTATATTCTGTAAAATATAAATTAAATGAACATTTTATAGACAAATATATTATTACGTAAACGTGGGGCACGTTGAGACAAAGAAAACAAAATTATTTAATCTTCAAGCGGTCGCGCGATATTTTGTTTACGGCCAAAGTATATCGATTCAACGCCGCGCGACTACTTGAAAGTTAAGGAAATTACAATTAAAAGAAAAGAAAAAAAAACCATTAGAATTAATTAAATACATTATTAAAAATACTCACATTTAATATTTCACAATAAAGGCTCACAGATAACTTTTTTTTTTCTTCACTTCAAGATCATGAATTAATTAAACACACTATTAAAAATACTCACACGTGATACTTCAAAATAAAGGCTCACACAGGTAACTTCTTTCTTTTTCGTTTCGAAGTGGCTTGTTCCGCTGTTCAAATCGAATTAATTCTGGCGGGCGACACCGGGCTCTTATATATTCAGAAAGCTAGGCTCTAGGGTATTCCAGAAAGTTGGCTTTATGGAGACTATACACATGAAGTGTATAGTTGGCTCTAAGATATTCGAGAAAGATGGCTCTAGGATATTCAAGAAAGTTTGGGAATATTTACTTTCTCACACCTTCTAGGTATAGAATGTTCTCGACGTTATCGTTCGCCGTAACAATAGGTTTTGCAGCTGTAGCATACGCAGTAAAGGCGCGAAATTTAAAAACTTAAATTTTAAAATGTTTTCAGAAGTAATTTGAATAACTAAAATGATATCGCTTTAACTCCAACATATAAGTTAGCTACTGCTGTATAAATACACAAAATTTAATAACTTTATTATGGTAACAAATGTAATTTAAGACTTTATTGAAATGAGAATTTTAAATTTCGCGCCCCAAATAATCGTTCTTTTAAGTCCATATTGTGTACAATGAATGAAGTTCAACTATTTGACAACAGATGGCGCGACTACACTTACTTTCCAAGTTGAAGGGTTGGAAAAGCCCTTATATCTTTAAAAACACACCCTTTAGGTTAAAACGGGAACTTTCTTGTTCGAGGGGGGATAAAGGGTTATGGTAACAAATGTAATTTAAGACTTTATTGAAATGAGAATTTTAAATTTCGCGCCCCAAATAATCGTTCTTTTAAGTCCATATTGTGTACAATGAATGAAGTTCAACTATTTGACAACAGATGGCGCGACTACACTTACTTTCCAAGTTGAAGGGTTGGAAAAGCCCTTATATCTTTAAAAACACACCCTTTAGGTTAAAACGGGAACTTTCTTGTTCGAGGGGGGATAAAGGGCTATCACACTATATAAGTCCCTTTATCGTGATGGGACTCCTTTTTAAGTTTTATCGGCACGCACATTTTATCAACTTAGTTTTATTATATATAATGATAATGATAATGATTTTTTGTATGAAAATTGTTTATGTTATGTTAAAATATAAATAGCTTCATGATTCAATTATTTTACAGGAAAGCTAATAAAAATAGTGTGAATTACGCCTCTATAAAGCTAATTTAATAGAAAACAGTGAAACATCAAAAGGTACTTCTTAGATTTTTTCAATTGTGGTTGAATATTAAACCACCTGTTTATCTACATATTATTAAGAAAATTATCTTTATGATACCTGTGAGTGTATTACCTATGTAAATGTATTCGCCGTAATTAACAATTACTGCTACGTCACTGTAGTGTTAGTCACACTGCTTTATCAAGGGTCCCTTTGTTTACGAAACACTTTGTCAGCTGAAGGTTCAATGTCAAGGTTTAATCGGACAATACCAGCCACGAGTTTTTATCATGTTTGTCTATACTTTTTGTATAAATACTGCTGCTCCATCAGCCAAATAATTAGTTGTTATTTACCTTACTAAAGATTGAAATAAAGCTACTTTATAATGGCTATTTTAATTGTTTAATATATTTTTATCGGGGTTTATTTTTTTGTTTATTTGCGTAAATTTAAGAAAATACCATGCTAATCTGTAAATAAAAAATAATTACAAAAGCTAAATAAAAAAAAAATATAGCCCCAGGTGCGATGCCTCGAACTTTTATTAAAGTCAATTTTCTCCAAATCTGCTGGACTGATAAATTAAAATTTGCTAGACTATGTAAATTGGTGACGCAAACACAGGTGTTTTAACATTTAAAAAGGTGTAATAATTCTGAAAACTGTCTTGATCACTCGATTTTCGAATCGAATGTTCCATACGTTTCTTTTTTTTTTTCAAATTTATTTCTTAACAAGAAGATACAACTTTTGTCTTAAAATTAAGGCCTGCCAAACTGCGCAGCAGTTTATATCGGCAGTTTACAAATACAAAATATCTAAATTCAATTCACAACAGTGACCATAGGACTGGTAGAGGACTGGTTTGAGCCTCGCTCAAAGGATCAGTATTGCCATCCAACTGGTGCTAGCCGTTAGATAACGTCGCGGAAGAATTTTTTGACGCATTACGCCATGGCCACGGGACACTGCGTCGGACGGTGCGACTGGCGACTTTGTAGTTCATTGCCCAGTCGCGTTCACTTGTCTTTAGACACTTCTACAGCAAATACGCAATGAAAGATGAAATCGCAAAACACGCCGCCCGACGCCAAGTCCCGTGGCCATAGCGTTAGTTCAGGTTAGGCATTAGTCAGTTTAGTTGCTCAGTAAATGCTGTGAGTACCTCAGGGAAGGCGACCCACAGCACTGATTTGTATTGAAGTTGTTATTTAGGTCCTCTTTGTTGTCCAATCGTATATTTATGTTGTAAATAAATGTACTAGATAACGAAAAAAAAATCTCAGCAGCTTTATTTTTTGCTGTTAAATCTCAGGATATTATTGAAGACTTGAAATCCGAGCTAGGAGGTCACTTCGAAGACGTGATAGTGGCTTTGATGCTGCCTCCTGAGGAGTATCTGTGCAAGGAGCTCCACAAGTGTATGGAGGGGCTCGGGACTGACGAGGACACCCTCGTTGAGATCCTTTGTACCCGCACCAAGCCTGAGATAGCTGCAATTGTGCAGGCTTATGAGAGAAGTAAGTTACACCTACTGCTCGACTAGTTAATAGTAGTTTTAAATTTGACTGGCCTGGTAGCGTAGTGGTTGGTACCCTGACTGCCATTGGCGAAGGGTGAAATCTAAAAAAGGGAAGCCGGAGCAAAAAAGTTCTTACTTAATCGAGTATCGGTGGTGCGAGTGATCATAAAGACATTGCCAACTTGTTTATGGATCATTTTGCTGTTAATTCCCTTTAGGTACTGGTGGTATTTTAAATATGCAGGAATATATCTTTCCCGAGAGCTCTCGTTGTTTCTACACCTTGTGCATCGGCTACTCATCTACCGCATCGCTACTGTATTGAAGGGAACGCGCTACAAAAAGTCGCCGTGGATGCAGGGCTTTATTGCAATATGACACCCTTACGTCTAATTTTCTTCTAACCTACCTAAGAATAATCTCGGTCAGTTCAGCTTTCGAGTAGTTTAAAAAACCGCATTAAAGTCGGTTCCTCTGTTTAGAAGATTCGAGGTAATAAACTTGTACACAAATCCGCATGTCCGACAGTCCAATTTCTAACACCTCTCTTTCGTCAGGGATTGCTGATAAGTTTTGTGAGTTTTATTGTAGTTATCAAGTTTTTAAGGTACAAAGAAAATGTTATGTAGTTTTTAAGACCTTTTTGAATGTGTGGCACGAGTATCTTAATTATGACATATCTGCGAGTACCTATTGATGTAACCTCATGTATCTACTGTACCAGTAATTGTGAAACACCGGGCAAGTTGAATATTTTAAATAATTCCAACATATCTGTTAGGCCTTGGACTACTTTTATCTTGATACCAAGCCTGCGAAGCTGCGAGCAGAAGTTACTTTAATCTAAAAAGAACTCTCTTCGTTGAAATAAATGTTTTCTATATGTGCAGTGTACGACCGACCTCTGGCTGAGCACATGTGCTCAGAGACTTCGGGTGACTTCCGACGACTGCTGACTCTCATTGTCACTGTGAGTATGAGTACCAAGTGGCGGTAGTGGTTTTCTTTGTGCTAATACTATTGCTTGCTAAAGCTGCCCGTGTATATGCTGGCAAGACTTAGTACTTAAGACTTACTTTACTTTAGTACTTTAGACTTTAGTACTTTAAACTTTAGTACTTCAGACTTTAGTACAGGCTTTAGTACTTTAGACTTAGTACTTGTAAATGCTGCGGCCTGTCCATGGTGAGACACAGCCCACCGCCTCGATTGCACTACATGGAGACGAGATGTGTGAATAATGTAATGTATAGTTCTATTGGTCTCTCGTTTCCCGCTTTTGCAAAAAATACATAAACTAACTAACAAAGTGTATGAAATCAGAAACAGCTTTAGCTATGTAATCTTTTGCACATAACGCTTTGGTATAATTAATATCATTTAATTAACTTAATGACGTAGATAACCTAATAAACCATAATAGGTACTGTTTAAAATGTTTTAGCAATAAACAAACACCATAATCAATGGGTTTTGTTCGTTTAAATGTAAAACAATCATCTGTCAAATATTCTATGTAATTTTCTTTTCATGATGTTTAAAAGTCAGTGTAAATATACACAGTGGTAAGCGTGTTCGCTTAACTGCAAGGTTCCAGGGCCCTTAGACAAAGTGACATAACGAAGCGATAGCGAAAGTTTGAACAGAACATAATGTATGGGATTGACATTAACCTTCGAAGTGACACGTGACAATCTAATGTCAATCCAATATATTTTGTTAGTGTCTAGTGACCCGGGGCGAGCAGTCGTTTTTAATATATGTACATATTTGGAAAAGTCTTACTAGGGAACCAAAGTTACGAAATATGTCCGATAAACTGGAAAGACTCCTCCCTTACATAAGGGAGTTAAATACATATAGCCGACGAAATGTAGGTGATATTCTAATACCTGTGATACCTTCGAGTAATACAGGCATGAGTTAATTTAATATTATTTACCATGGTAGGGTAGTATTTACGCATGGTACGCGGTTAGCACCATTAATTTTCTTTTACCTTCGCTTTTGCTGTTATTTTAGACCTTGATGTGTGATGATCAGTGTTTTTTATTAACAACACTAGTTAATCTTTCGGTGTTGCCCGCGTGGATATGTCAAATAAATACATTCTAAATCCCCAAATTCCAATCTATTTTGTAATACTTTAATTTCTAATACCTACTGTTTTCGACCCGTCACTTCATCCACGATATATATCGAGAGTTTCCCAAAAGAACATAAGTATTATCGATATAAAAATTACCCTACGTATTAATTTAACTAACATGCTACATTTTCGTGTGCGAAATTTTATGCAAATTGTTTCAGGAGTTTTACCGTAAAAATAACAAATAAAGTTTAAAAAGATATGAGATACATCTTTTCACACTTTCGCATGTATAATATCGTGGTACAGTGTGATCAAGGAATATATCACTCTCTACCGAGAGAGTGTGACATAAAAGTTTTAGTTTATAACACCTACCAAAATTTGTGAAATAAAATTATCTATAAACAACTGATCGTTCCACGCAAGGGTGCTTACAAGAACACTACCAACGTATAAACATAGGGTTGTGTGCAGGGAGCCCGCGACGAGGAAGCGGCAGTGGACGCGGGGAAGGCGAGGGAAGATGCACAGGCACTGTTCGACGCGGGGGAGGCCAAGTGGGGTACTGATGAGGAAGTCTTTAACAGGGTATGTACTTTGGAGTTGTACATCACTATTATGCTAAACACGTACCGGCGAGGAGATTCTCAGTTAAACTGGTCGGCTTCGGCCGTGGTTAGTGACCACCTACCAGACAAAGCCGCACCGCCAAGCGGCTATGCAGTGTTCCGGCGCGATGTCTGCTGACACCATTTAAGGAAGGTGAGTCGGGATTGTTACTCCTTTAAGGTTTTTACCCATATGGAGCCTCATTCCACTGCCACCTTCTAACCGAAAATCATTCTTTATCGCAAGTGAATCGGTACATTGGGCGGTCGCGTCCCATCGTAGACTACATTATTGCTTAATATAAGGCAAGTCGTAGTCAAGCGCAAGCCAATTACAGAATAAAAAATATAATTAATTGCTGTTCGTTAATCTCGATAAAACCTCGAGTATAGGACGTGATTGAATGATTCTTGTTTTAGAATTAATACAGGGTTTTAATAACATACAAGAGGTACGAAGTCAAAGGTCCATTAGTACCTAATAAAACCGTGTTGTTTAGATCTTGGCGCATGAGAGCTTCGCGCAGCTTCGTCAGGTGTTTGAAGAGTATAAAAACATCTCCGGGCACACCATCGAGCAAGCCATCAAGTCAGAGATCGGTGGAGAGATGAAGGAAGCACTCTCTGCTATCGGTCAGTATTAATATCAATCACTTCAACCCTTTTTAGTGTCCCACATGGCACGGGTCTTCTCTAAACTAACGAGTTGAAAGAGTTTATGCCTTAATCCACACACGCTGGCCAAGTGCGGGTTGGTGGATGTTACATGTCCTCGAATGATTAGTCCTAAGACAAGCCGGTTTCCTCAAGATGTTTTCCTTCACTGATACTAAGCAGCGGCGATGAAACAATTCACACAAATATGTGTAGGCACGACCGGGAATCGAATCCGTGACCTTTAATATCAAAGGCGAGGCTCATACCACTGCGCCACCGCTACTTCTCAAACTAATTCACAGCAATTGTGCAATATCTACGCTAATATTATAAAGCTGAAGAGTTTCTTTAGTTTAACACGGTAATCTCAGACCCCCGTATTCATAATAATATACTTCTTATAAGCTCGTCGGGTGGAGCTGGGGTCGGAAAGCTAGTATGTTATTATAAGTACTAGTTTTCCGTCCCGCGAAACGGTTTGTCGGTGTCGGTTATAGAGTTAAACCATTAACCTCTTTTTTCGCAGTCGGATAAAATGTCCCATCCTGGGTCCCAAACACATACCAAATTTCATCCAAATCGGTTTAGTAGTTTTGGTATGAAAGCGCGACAGACACACAGTTACTTTCGCATTTATAATACTAGTAAGGATTGCAAGTTTCCAGTCTTGTTTTAGTCATAGACAATTCTTTAAATTCCTTCTAACAAACCAGTTTGCTGTAATTGACTCAATTGTACACCCAGCAACATGGTTGACATTTTCTGTTCCATACGTGTGGTTGTAATATAATTATATTTAGACGTAAACTTATGTCGCTATGTGTGCATTTGTCATTCTGTTGGTGACCAACGGATGTAGACTATTTAAGACATTGGTTGTAATTTAATCCATTTTGAACTTTATTGTGTTTTGTATAAAATTTAAATTCGCTTAAAGCTATTCACAGAAGTTTTTATTGGGCTAGGAATGTTCGTACTTCTTGTGTCGGAGAAAATCTGATATCGTAGTACCGCGACACCAAATTTGATTTGTCTTTGAGTTTTAGGACGATGAGTACTTCGACATGCCGGTTTCTTCCCGATGTTTTCCATCACCGGTATTGAGCAGCGGCGATGAAACAATTCACAAAATGATAAACGAATGAATGAATATAAATTCATAAACCAAATATTAAAACATTCTGCTGAAAATCTTCCAGTGGAATGTGTGGAAAGCGCCGCTGCTTGGTTCGCGACAAGACTGCGCAAGGCTATGCAAGGAATGGGTACAGATGACCGTACACTCATACGAATCATCGTCAGCCGCTCTGAGATCGACCTAGGAGCCATCAAGAGGGAATACGAGAGACTGTATGATAAGACTCTGGAAAGCGAAGTCAGGGTACGTATGTATATCTTTCTTTTGTGTCCGTATTCCAGTGGAGTGCGTGGAAAATGCTCCAGCATGGTTCGCCCAGCGGCTGCGGAATGCTATGCAAGGTGCTGGGACAGAAGACCAGACCCTAGTGAGGGTGATAGCGAGCAGGGCTGAGATAGACCTCGGCTCCATCAAAGCGGAGTATGAGAGGATCTATGATAAAACACTGCGCAGTGATCTCGAGGTTTGTGATGTTATACATTTAGAATATTTATGTATTATTTGCAAAATTTTCTATATATTCCACCTTACTAATGACGAGGTATAATGTGTGAATAGCTATATGTTTTGTCTTTTTCTCCTGTATGACACTTATCCAGCGTTTGACAGAGACAAAACATAGAAAAGCTATTCACAGAAGACACACATCTTATACATTGTTTATTAGTAACGGGAATATAAGTATATCATACTAAAGCTTGATTAGTTAGTAGGTAAACAGTCGTAAATTGTCAATTACATTAATGAACCACTTTTTTTTGTTATCATATACATGTAACTTCTAATTGGTATTTGATTAATATAAAAAAAAATCAATAAATACACAAGTTTTATGTATTTTTATAAATTTTTATTCTTACAATCACATAGCATGATATAAATCTCCAAACAGACCTATCTCTAGGAATATAATCACAAATATTACTTATTATCACTAATCTGCAGTGCTGTGGTTAACACTTAAAAAATGTCAATGACATTAATGGTATTGTTTACAATACTGTTTCAAAAACCCTTTATTTAACTTATTAAACTTTAGAAACCTGCACAATATATTATTAAGCACAAATCTTTACTATGTCATGTATTTTCATTTATCACATTATTTCATTGAATGTTTACGTATTTTGATCAAATTCCATTCAGTTTTTCCAAATTTGTTGTTAAATATTGTAATGTGTCTTAATACTTAATATTTATCATCTGCTTTCCGTGAATGGATTAGGAGGTGAGATCATTAAATTTGTTGGCAGTATTCATGTTAGATATATTCTCTATTTGCACAAGTATGATCTTGTAAAACACATAAGCATTTATACTAGTTGACTTGTTACATACAAGCACTTCTTTAATGTCATTATTATGAGTTCGAATATATGCTGCAGTAAATTATTTACAATTGTTACCATCACAATGCTACAATCTAAACTATTTCTATGGCATCCTTTTTTGTTTTTTAAGGTCATAAATGTATATAACATACAAAACTAGCGAAGTGCCTCTAGCACCAAGTATAGTGCTTAAAGTAAATAGACAAAAAAATTGTTTAAGATCATGAAGTAAACTCATAATAACGACACTTCACCATTCTTTATTTCTATAATTTCCGCTTATACGTTGTCAAATGGAACTGACGAAGCCAGAGCCCTTCGACCCAGTAATATAGTTTAAAGGATTCTGCTTACATAGTCCCACAAAGGAATGAAATTCACAATATCTACTATACAATTATCACGTCAAATATTTCTATTAACAATCAATGACTAATTTGGTTGTGGGATAATGACTAAAATCACAAAAATACTAATCGTGCCGCGTTTTCTTTTCCCGCACGTCGCATGCGCATCGCTGTCTGCTGTGCTTCTTGATCAACGCCATCTGTCGTCAACCCGCACAACACCGATATATTGCTAACTTCGTGATGTTCGCGGCTTCGCAGCAGGGCGAGACTTCAGGTGACTACAAGCGCGCTCTCGTGGCTCTACTTGGCGGAGTATAAATTAAAAGGAAAAAGAATAAAATATAGCTTGTTTCTTTATCCATAACGAGTAATTAAAAGAAAATTAGCTCTTTGTGCTAGCTTTTTAATTATAAAAAAAGCTTTCGATCTGACACTTTATTTGTTAGTTTTTAAGCTTTTAAATACTCGAATTGTCAACGTATCTTTGTTGTTTCGTGTGAGATTTTAGAGTTGTTATTTAAAACGAAGTAAGCACATTAATAATAAGTTTAGTTTTACAGATTTTGCAATCTCATTATACCAGTATTTTATAATATATATAAAGTCGTCAATACGCAAACATATTCGTATTAAAAATTGATTATTTTTATTTATAACTTGTATAAAAAGATAATACATAACTGCATATGGACAAAGTAGGTGCTATAAACGGCTATAATGTTTTTTGTTGTGAAGCTTGATACATTGTTTTGCAACTGTTATCATGGTAATCTAATTATCAGTTTTCTTATAGTTCTTTATAGCTTGTAAGTATAAAGTACACTAAATGTCAATAAATCCTGCCTTTGCAGTGCCTGTATACGCAATGTTATTATTTTAAGAACTATTTATTTCATTAGTAAGAACTGTTGTTAGTTATTATTCAAATTATAAATTATTTATGTGATATAACAGAAAATTATTTTAAATACAATATGTATTTGAATACATACTTGAAATGTAAAATAGAAAGCATTCCACTATTGATTGTATGTGCAGACAATTTTAATTGGAAATAAATAATTAGTAAAACTTCCTTTTGCTTTTATTTAAAAATACTTAAATGCTCTCTTATTTAATACATAGATGTTAATTCACCCAAACATAAAAGGTAACCACATACTCAACACATGCAAATAAAACCCACAATCTAAACATGAACAGTTTATGCCTAACTGGTCATGTACCTCGGCAGAGGGGAACGCGCTTCAATATCAGTTTCATGTAAAATTTTCGCAAGTATGTAGAAAATAACAGCGTCACTGACGCGTCCGAAACGGATTTCTTCTTACAAAATGATATGTTTAGCGTGTAAGCAGTTGTGTGAGTTATAACATTATACTAACGAGCCTATAGCGCAGGCCACATTGCCAGCTGACGGACAGAGCGGGCGCAGGAAACTACGCGAAATATTGTCGAGTCAAACTACCGAAAACTGTCTGGCTGAGCCTTTATGTCTATTGTCACGCGCGCAGTTGCATAGTGCACTTCATTGTTGTAAGTGTCATGGAAGAATGATGTAAAATGTGGGCAATACCGTATGTAGTCCGAATATTCGAAACGGGGAGGACGGGCGACCTAATCAAGCGAAGCAGGAAAAACGCGAAGCCGCGCTGGACTTTCGTTGGCTTCGCTCACGTCGCCCGCATCGCTGAGTTAGCCCGATAGTTGGCGGTGTGAACCCAAATATGAAAAAAGCTGGCAATGTGGCCTGCGCTTATTGCGTTTTTAACCTACATTATATCGTAAACGACAATTTTCTGAAAAATATATGTATTTAGTATTTCACCAGGCGGCGCTACTAACATTCTACACGAATTTGCATCAAGAACTTTTTCTATTTCGGTAAAAATATCAGTAGTTAAAGATCACATAATAACACTCGCTAGATGAGGCGCCCCAGATAAGATGAAGGGACGTTTTACTAGTAGGTAAATAAAACGACAAATTACGTTCATAAGACTTATTTATTCGTACGCCATTCGCATGTAACAGCCATCCATTAATCAACCAATTCAATCCTAAAGATACAATACATAAAATTCCATAAAAATACTTGTAAAACATCCTTCTAATTACTAAAATAAAACTGCCTGTTTCATTTACAGCAAAGTGCAGCTAAATCTTGCAAAAGTTTAATAGACAATAAATATTTTTTATTTTATTTCACATTTATTGACCGTTGGCAGTGATTGTACCTGCTAAGTTAATATTAAAAAAATCGTAATATTTTACAAGCATGTTGCTTTGGTTATTATACCCAAAGCGTAATAACACCAACCAAAACAAATATACAATATACAAAAAATATATACTTTTCTCAATCACACAACATCATTGATTATTTTAACTACACAAAAGCAACAATGACTAACATAAAATTACAATAATACGTACAAGACTAATCAAGAATAACTAAAGCGCATAAAAAGAAGTCTATAATATTTTACATAATTTCTTTCACGTTGTTCACTAAATAAAACATAGGATTAAATACCGGAGAGAAGAGATCCTAATGACTATTTACAAATATCCTCTCCAGATTTCAACCCTGGTGCGTAAAGGCTCATCATACACACTACACAGCGATCAAAATTGTCCTTGATGGCCACCCACAGACAGTAGCGGACTTTAACCCGTCAGTCTTCTCATTAGTGTGCGTCATTTATTGCTTATAATTTTCTACAGATAGAGCCATCCACTGAAACGTGCCACATTCTTTTCCTTTATCTTTTATAGCGCAGTTTCCTAGTGCTGTCGTTAGTGTAATTTGTCGTTTGTAACAGCACACACAGCACTAGAACACTACCTAAAGGACTACACTTGCACAGTATGTGATCAAGCAAAAGAGTAGCGGGTGTCTTCCAGGATGACACTATACTGGACCACAAAGAAAAAGCATCGGTTAAAAAAACCTTCAAAAGTACGTAACCGAGCTTTATGAAATAAAAACTGAATTAAAGACTATTTATTTATATTATATCTTTTAAATATTTACTTTCATAAAGCTAGGTAAAAGTACCTGGCTTTTGAAGATATTGAGATTTTTTAACTGACCCTTCTTTTTTGCTGTCCGCTACAGTCCGTTGTTGCGTTGTCAAATATTAAGTAGTTGTATTATTACTTCTCCATAAATAGAGTCTGGCTATCCAAAGATTATACACTACAGTTATATTAAAAAAATAGTCAAATTAACTGTTTTATCAGGAACAACCACTAGAATCTAAGTTTGTATTTATAAGGCAACTGTTTCCTTCAAGTCTTTATAAGTTCAACTTGACTTCATAATTCTATGCAACATGCTTGGTCGGGAGGCGTGTCAGGCCAAGACGACTTTACTAATTTAACGCGAATGTGCTGTAGTATCAAGATTCCCCTATACACCGTATTTTTCATTTTTTTTATTGTTTACAAGACTAGCTGCTTTGGTCTTTAGTTCTAGCGATACGAATAGTTTAAGATCCCAATAAAGTGTCAATAATCTAAGTTTCAACTTTTGGTAACCAGACTCAACTGTACAAACTAAGGACATGAAATTATAAATCTCTTGAACCAAAATTACTTACAATTTTTCACTATACCTATAATATACAAAGCCACTGTTTTAAGTGAAAGCGTAGGCAGAGTTTATCACACATTTCGCCAGTTATATTAACACCATTCCGGCGAGCCTATTGCACTATCGAACACATGTAAATCCTTTGCACCGCACAACAAAAGATGTTACAAGCACTGTCCAAATCTTTCTATAGTTTACTTTCCTCGCTACCGAGTATAGCAAACTATCCTTTTTGTTTGGACTATTCTAGTTACATATAGTTGTCGCTAGAGGCGCTATAACATGATTCCACACAATATGCATAGATAATTAAATGCATAGTATGTATACTCAATGCCCCCCGATCCCCTAAAACTAGTATCCGGCAACGTCCTGAGCCGAGGTTCGTCCCCACATGGGGAGCCCTCATTGCAGTTGCCACAGTACTTGATCGGTTCGACCGTCCTCGGACGGCTCACCGATATAGTCCGGTAAACCAATAGAGACCCTTCCTTCTAATTGAGTTAGGTCATCAGCAAAAAAACGTTTACTCGGTAGCGAGAATATTTAACTTGTCATACGGGCACTGATCTCAGGGCAATGGACATGGACAATGCTTGCTTCTCTTTCTGCTATTTCGGCGATGCGTAGGACGTACATATTCTTATTGATCTTTTGCTATCGCTTCGACTATGAACTATGTCTAGGGCTAACTCCTGATCTCCGCTCATACAACAACATTTGTATACAAAATGATGAATGTGAGATTTTTCACGTAAACATTACGAGTTCTACAGCGAGTGCGTATGCATGACATTTGAAGCAACTTTTTTCTTGCGCGTAATGTTAACGACAAAACTGACACTGAATTATTTGCGTTTTAGAAAAAGAAAATTGTGTAAACATTATGTTTCACTTAAATGTCGCCAAAAGACTGTTGTTTTTTTTTTTAAACTTGATAGCATAGATAGAAGTCATAATAGGAGCACTGGGAATGGAACCCAGGACCCAGTCTAGCAGTTCTCTAGCATTCGTGGTTACTTCAAAGTCTAACTTACCTATTACCATACCTATTACCTCTTACAACATACATCACAGATTTTAACCGACACACAATTATTACTATAATCTACATTCAGTATAAAAGACTACAAACTTCGCACTACATCTACTATTACAAGTGAGTAATAAATCTACGACTCGTAACTATACCTCGTAGTTCCTGAAATCTTTCTACGCCCATTGTTTATCTAGAATTCTAGATGTACTGTGCTTCCCATTTATAGTACAACTAGATATATCCATTGGCACACTCCTCCAAATCAAATACATAAACATTTTGACTGTCACTTCTAAATATATTTACGAAAATTTATTGTATGTGCATAAAAATACTACAAAATTTGAAAAATAAGTGATATGCTGTCATACCTGTCTCCACAAAACTGTTTTATGGGGCAGTGTATACGTTTCTACAATCAACTTCCAAATAATATTAGGGAAATTACTACAAACAAATTTAAAATAATTATAAAATCTACGTTATGTAAGAAAGCGTATTAAAATTTTCAGACTATGTAGTGGATAAAAGCGCTTGGAATTAAGTCGTTCTAATACAACACACTAAACAAAATGTAATAGATATGTGTACTTCATTTAAAAAGGAAAAAGCCTACCGAGTTTTTGGCAGTGTTTCGCAGTAGTTTCCAGTCATTCACTGCACGGTACTACAAATTGGACTATTTTTATTGTAGAATCGTGTCTCAAAAAAAAGTAATTTTAAATCTCAAAATATTGCTGTTTATTCTTAGATCAGATTACTATGCATTTGTACTGTCATATAACATTATTATATCGTACCAATCGAAATGAAACGATACGACCAATCGTGTCGTTTTTTACTATCGTTTGTGCAAAAGTCTGAGCGTGAACGCACTACCGGATGCGGCCAGCTGGATCATTCAACTGGGTTGATTTAAAACCATTGCGTTGAGATTATGCGAAAATCGAAGAAAGGCCAGCCACATGCCGTATATATACCGATAGTGAGTTAAAAACAATAACTACGTCAACTTTCTAAAAACTTTATAACTCTAAGTACAAATTAAAACAAGAAATAATTCACTTTCATTTCATAAGTATTTTCGCCATATATAAATCTTGTTTATTACACGCACCTCAAACATACAATTCCTACAGTCAAAGCCCAGCCACAGCATACCAACTAAACAATAACGACTATCATAGGAGATCTTACTAGAATCCAAGATTATCACGTCAAATGTATATAAAAATTATCTTTTAATTTCATAATTTACTGTTTGGACGCTTGCATCAGGCATCACTCGCGTTGCAGGCCCTTTATATGTCAACGATCACAGGCTAGCTTACTTACACCTAGGAACACAACCAAATGTCACTGCGTGCATTTTTTGGAATTGCCATTTTTTTACCAACAAACATACGGCCCACCTGACGACAAGTGGTTATGAACGCTCATAACACCAGAGGCGTCACTGATATTCGTTTTGATTTTTAACTCAAAGAATCACCTAGTATTTTCTTAAATTTACGCGGATATCATTCATTGGAATACTACTTAAATAAAATCCGTTATAAAGTAGTTTTATTTCAATTAAATAATCGTATTAAACACTTTTATAATATTTATTCTTATTTTTTTTTTACTACATTTAGATACATTTGACGTTATTGAATCTTTAAATAATTTGTGTCCTTTTATGAGTTTACTATGAGTACTATCAAGTATAATTTTATTTTATTATGAAATCAAATGGAGACTTACCACAACAGCTTAAAGCAGTATTGCTGGAGCTGCGGAAGAGAGATGCAGCTATACAACGTGTAGAGCAACATCTCTCTCGTACAACTGCAATAATAATACTATACGGTGTCGTAGTACGGTTGCAGCGCCTCTAGTGGCTAGTATGTGTAACTAAATTCATATGAAAACGACAGTTTACTACACTCCGTAGCGAGTAAAGAAAACTCGTAAGGTAATACACACACTTATTCAGCTCTATTCAGCTTTTGTCCAGTTTGTCAGATCTATTCAGTTTTCGCAGCATAGCGTACAAAACTGTACCCTAATCGTACGAAAACTGTTTTCGAATACCATCAGTAACCCCCCCTGATCCCCTAAAACTAGAGTGTCCGGCAACGTCCTGAGCCGAGGTTCGTCCCCACATGGGAAGCCCTCATGGCAGTTGCCACAGTACTCGATCGGTTCGACCGTCCTCGGACGGCTCACCGAAAAAGTCCGGTGAACCAATAGAGGCCCTTCCGATTGGGTTAGGTCATCAGCAAAAAAATAACCCATCAGTAACGTGTCAAGATGATGATTTGAAATACAAAACTATCTACAAATTATTTTACATAGTTATTTCTCATTAATTTCATTATATTTCCTAGCATTTTAATTCATTTTTAACCGACTTCTGGACGTGGTTCGAAATAGTATTCTAAAACTTTTTTTGTATTCATAAACTTGTACTAGGGGTAGTGGTGTTTTGTATATACATAAGCTGAATATAAGTGAATAAGTGTAAGTATAATAAGAGCACTGTATGTGTAGTACAGTATACACAGTCTGTTGTTCACATTCCGTGGTAGTTATGGTTCAGTCGTTCGGCGCGAACAGTTGTGCGCGGAGCTCGTCCAATGGTATGATTTGTTCATCACCTAATGCTGGTTGTTGTTCCGCTTTCGATTGTTCTCGTAATTCTGCGGTAAAAACAGAATCTTTATTAAATTCAAGCACATATTTATGTGGGATTTGAGTCAAAATTTGTCATTTGTTCTATAGTTCACAACTTTTTTTTTCAACTCAAAACGCTACAACCTCTCACCATTTTTTTTTTCTACTTTTCTCATTCCTTCATCTCACTCGCTCACATAACACTCTTATATTCAATCACCTTACGTTTTGTTTAGCTACTCTTTTATCTTTTTAGCTGACCTGATAGATAGTCTTGTCTGAACTATGATTATTGAAAGTACATAAAATCTCTAACTCCACAAGATTACATTAAAAAGTTTATGTTGTCAAAAGCGCTAAGGTTACATCAGAAGTGCTAAAAATTCAACGCCGCTGCTCAATATCGGTGAAGAAGACTTAAAGAGGAACATCGAGAGGAAACCTGCATGTCAACTAAACGTTTGATAATATGACGTTTGATGATATGACGTCTACAAACCCGTACTTGGCTAGCGTGTGCGGACTAAGGTTTGAACTTTATCATTCTTAAGCTAATTGAGAGAAGACTCGCGCCCGGCGTGCAATTTCTAATGAGACCATTTGAGAGGGTGGACCGAAATTTTTGCTTCTCTATGATTTTCAACTTTAAGGACCCTAATTTTACTTCCATAACCACTGGTTATAAGGAGTAAATCTTTACACTGCATCATTGCCTAACATCAGGCGAGTTGTGATCAAGTGCAAGCCTGTTTTGGAATTAAAAGTGAAAAAAAAGGTAGATGTGTTTGTGTCATACCCTGCCAATGTTGCAGCAGTCTGTTGTAGTGCGCGGCGCGGTCGTGTCGCTTCAGTTGTGTGAACACGTGCACGAGCCCGCGGTAGTCGTACTCCAGCCCGGAGTATCGCTCGCCGAACAATTTCACACCTATAATACAACACTTATCATTCACTAGCTATCGAAATATCGAATCTAGAAATAAAGACAACAATTTCATAAAAAAGGTATTTTTTAAACAACAAGCTAATTTTAATGTCCTATTCTCAGCAAGCCTTTTAACTTTTTAACAAGTTAAATATTATGGAAGTGAAAAATTATTTAGTCGCATTGGGCACTATTTGGTAGGGGAAAACCTTATGCGTTCGCGTCACTGACATGTCGCGACATGCTCATGACTGCCGCATGAGCAGCGCTTTGTGACTTTTTGTACGGGTGAAATCTCGTGAGTTCACATTTTTCACTTCTATCGGCGGTCCCTATACCGGCCTATATTCTTCTTCTTGGATAATAGAGATGGTACGTCTTGGAGTATATGAGGCAAATGATTATAAATATTAATAGCCATGCAGTGGCATTCTTTTTAAATATTTGCGGTAAAGTCTTATACACTTTTTTCGTTCTTAGCTCCCATTAGTATAGAACTCCGTTCTAATAGTATGTTGAGCACTCACTGATAGATATAGAGCGTAGGTAGAGTTTCTCAGCGGCGCAGTGCATGTTCATATGATAGTTGTAGAGCGAGGCGAGGTGTCCGATGCTCAGTCCTACTTCGTAGTCGTCGGGGCCTAACAACTCCTCCTTTATCGCGATGGCTTTCAAGTGCATCGTTTCAGCATCCTGAAATTGATAAAACGGATATTGAGTCATTTCTAGAGATTTAATGGAAAATTTGACTAAAATGCTTGGACATTTACACATCTGTAGTCATTTGTTGACTGTAGTATTTGTATTAGTCCACGAACCACGACCAAAGGTATGAAAACTTCTTATATGGATAATATTACTCTTTAAAGACAACTAAAGCGTGCGATTGAGAACTTCTTGAATGAAAATACTACTAAACGGATAACAAATCTGACGATAACACAGCCTGTTTTTGACAAGTCGGAACACTCAAAGTGATCGCTCTCGCGTTGCCAACACTTTACAAATGTCGATGGACATAATTTATTTTACATTACACCTAGGAACACAACCAGTACCACACGCAGTATATTCTGTAAGATGTTCCTCCCTAGATGGGCTGCCTATAGAACAAAGAAACTTGCTGTGTCCTACTTCTCTTTAATCTTCTTAGGTATTATATAGCCTAGTCTAGATGTAATAGTGTACCTGAAACTTCTGCATGCTCTGGTACAGTCTGCCGAGGTTCCCGTAGTGTTTCGCAGTCTGCACGTTCCGTTCTCCGTACGCTAACATTGTGAGTGATAGCGCAGCTTTGTGTAACGCCTCCGCTTCTTCTAACAGACTCGGTGCTGGAATACATTTAAAGCATTTTTATTATAACATTAATTTATTTGGACAACCAGCTGTTATTACACTACACTAAATCTTAATCCGGTGGTAGGTGAGCTAGTTCGTTAGTTGTACCAAAAATACTTGTTAGAACTTCTTATTTGTAGTTCGAAGTTTGGAATTGTGCCCCCAACGTATGGGACCTAAATATAGCTAGCGAAATGTGGGTAATGTTTATCTCTGACTACATCTTCCAGTAAGACAGGTGAGACGCTAGGTATGTATAAATACGCGGTACGAAGTTCACCGGGGAAGCTAGCTGAAGATAACTTACAGAGTGAAAACGCTGAGAAACTTGGAAGTCAATATTAAACCGAGGCATAGAACTAACTTCACCAATAAAATTATCTGTGTTAGGTGAGTAATAATTAAATTCAACATATTGGTACTTGTTAAGCCCACTACCACACAGACCCAAGAATCCCGCTACCTGTACTCATGTAAGCCAGGATCGACATCGGCCCGAGTGAAGAGACTCGTATCAAAAGTAGTAGTAATATGATTCAGAATTAGCCTATATCCTTTCTAAATAAGCACTTACCACTCATATCCTGACCTGCAGGAGTGTCAAGCGCGATCTCTTCAAGTATCAGCGCCTTCACCCGCTTGGCGGAAGCCAGCAACAAATGGTCTGGAGGCACTAAGTTCTGTAATCAAAATTTAGATCTTTTATTACATTCGGTATAGTTTCAGTTCAATCGCGATTAACATAAAAAACGAAAATTTTAAGTAGCTCTATAGTGTTATCAGCAAAAGTATTCTGTGACAATTCAATTCAGGATCAGGTGGAGAGACCCTCCAGTGAAAAGGGAAGATCTTTAGACCGGGCGAGGTGTAAACCCGATGACCGCGGTTTATTCCACCTGTTCTTCTTGGGAAGTTGTATATATGCTAGTCGTCGGTGTAACTTACACGATTATAGACAACAGTGGTCCAAGAATAGATCCCTGCCTGACCCCGAAACGGCGTTAAACAAAAAAACAAGATACCGGGAATTAAATGAAAACCCGCAGCGAAACCAATGAAACTCAATTTATTTAATAAAAAACATCATTGTATACTTAGTCAAAGGCCTTGCAGAAATCAAAGTTAAGGTGTCTATTGTATGGATTTAAAGTAGTTTTTCTTTCAGGGCGATTGATTTTATACATATACAGAATAAAGGAGACGTTCAAAAAATGTATAGAGCCTGGGATTAAAATAATTGTAAATTTGAACAGCAATCTGAGTTACATATGTTAATAGAGCATAATTAATTAAATTTTTTGGTGTATTTAAAATAATTTTACACGCCCCCGTTTTTTTAAAAATTGAAATTAAAAATAAGAATCCTTAATGCAATATTATGATTATTGCAATTGGCAACCCCATGGTCAAATGACAATTGAGCAACCAAAAAAATCAAAATTATTTCGACGCTGTCAATCAAACTGATCAATGACAATGACATCATGACATTTCCCGTAATTATATTTTTTTCCACGCGTTTTGTTATTACACTAATAAGATAACAAATATTTTTCGTCATAATTACATTAAGCTGCAGCTAGAATAATATTACAAGAGAAAAGTACTGTAACAGAATGCAATTATTGACGTGATTGCAATACTTATACTGCTTAGGAAACGGATAATTAAAGGTAATGTGCGTTTTGTTTTTCTATTACATTTTTTTGATTTTTACAAAAATGGTTGTTCCTAAAATTCGTGTTTAGTTAAATTCTAACAGCTTATTAAATAAGCTTTCCAATGAGGTATATCACATTGGTGTTCAAAATTCTAGCCCACTTTTGACCTCTCCTTTGAATGCAATCAGACAGACGACGCGACGGCTAGCCGCGAACCACCCCTGCTGCCTGTTGTACACACCTCTATAATCCGTATAGCTCTCTCGGCGTGGTCCCGCGCCTTGTAGAACCGTCCGGACGAGTACTCCAGCACGTACAGCGCGTACGCGAGATCCTCCTGCGCAGTCGCCACGTGCAGGCTGCTGCGGCCGAACACGTGACGCAGCAGTGATAGCGCCTCCTGGGGGGAGGGGGGGATAACTCGATAAGGATAACCAATCTTATTTTATTGTAATCTCCGACGAAAAAGTGAGGTGTCACAATTTTGATAGGTGTATATGTGTAAAAGCTTGTCGCCTGCTAAAACTTGTATACTTAAACGTATGGGGCGATTTAGATGCTCGATTAACGTATAGGCGGTGTCGTGTATACCTCATATACGCGGACGCTGTGCACGATGGAGTCGATGTTGAGTAGATAGAAGCCGAGGTCGAGCAGGGCGGCGGCGGTGCGCGGGTGCGCGGGCGCGGCTGCCCGCGCGCGGGTGACCGCGGCCCGCACGAGGCGGCCGCCCGCGCCGAAGCGCCGCTTCACGACGCACGCCTTGCCCGCGCTGCTCAGCACCTCCACACAGATCCTGCACACTTACACAATCTTACTACTGAAAGTGCTTTACGCTTATCGGCCCTATTGATAGAGAGATCGTCAATCAGCGGTGGTGCCGCAGTGGCGCGTGGCCGGTAGCAAACCCTTCGCAGATTATTGGTTCGATTCCCACCCGAGAAGACATTCGTGTGCATGAACGTGTCCGCCTTAAGTCTCGGTGTAATTATCTATTACTTGCTACCGCCCTCGGCTTTGCCCGCGTGGTACCTATTAAGATAAAAAATAGCCTATGTGTAGACCAATATTTGTGCCTCTGTGCCAAATATCATCCGATTCCGTCCATATAATATTCCAAAATATCTAAAGCCTTCACAACAAATAACATTTACTAGAAGCATTAATAGCTAAACGAAACAATACGAAGCAATTTAAGCCTATCAGAAACATGGTTGTCTCAAGGAAAATTGGCAGTAACTCAGTGGATACAAATTCGCGTCATTGTTCCGTCGAAAACAACAAAGAGGCGAAAGCATGATATCTCAGACATGTCAGTCGAGTACGTTATAAAGGTGTATGCGACTGAGTTGTGTACTGAAAAACTACTATCTATCACCAGGTAAATCTCATTTTGAATCATATAAATAAAAAATACTGCAAATTATATACATATAGTAATATGCGGTGACTCTAACATAAGTACATTCGAAAATAATATAAAACCAAACTAATTTTCAGCACTTATGTCGCGATATCGCTTTACACAACATTTATAGAACCAACGCTTATAACTGATACTACGGCGACATGCCTCAAACATATTTTTTTGGTAGCAACAGTTTACTGGTACCGGTAGCCGTCAAAGATTTAGGGTTTTTTTTGGCATACACAAAACAAATTAATTGAATAGTCCATAAAAAGTGTTCAGTCACACAAACATACAACTATTTAAACATACCATACAAAATCTAAATGGGACTGTCGTCGTGTCGTCGTAATAGATGCAAATAAAAATATAAATGAAAACTACAATGCTAAAAGCATTAGTAACCGAACATTAGGAAATGTATTAAAAAGGTGCATACTTTTATGAAAAATTTAACTAAAATCAAACCATAAAAATATTGGTCAATTAGGTACAGAGATAAAAAGTTCATTAGAAATAAAAAAAGACTGTTAAAAATAATAACTCAAACAAGTAAGAATCCTATACCTAAACAAAATTATAAGAAAAACGAGACTAACAAAAAAAGTAGTTATTACTGCAAAAGAAAAATCTTAAAAAATCGATCAAAGAAATAGAAGCTATGTGGAGTATTATAAATGAAAAATAAAACAAAAAAGCTAGAAAAGAAAAAAACTAATACAAAACTACTAACTGATGACATGGTGATGATAACAGACCCTAAACACATAGCCAATAAATTCAATGATGTTTTCTCATCGATCGGGGAAACAAACACCCTACCATCAGATCGTCAGCCCCCAGATGGCCGTGTCCTTCATCCCATTGAGAATAGCATATTCCTGGGAATAGTTGAAGACTCTGAAATTAACATGCTCATCAAAAATCTAAAAAATAAGAGATGTCACGGCATAGACGAGCTCTCAAAAACTATTTAGGTAAGGTGCAGACGAGTTAACACTGCTAATATATCTACTCATCACGTTTGCTGAAGGTACCCTGACAGTTTAAAAAAAGCCGTGACAAAGGAAGAAAAAAGATGGAAGGTAAGAAAAACAGTAAAACCGATCTTAATAAATTATCGACCAATCGCTCTTTTGCCCACTACTACAAAAAATGACTATTGACCGTTGTTAGAAATAGACATAAGAAAACAAACTCCTACTTTAAAAACGCTATTATTTTTCAAGTATCAAATACTGTTACTTGAGATAGCATTCAGCCAATCAGCTGTCCAACTGACAAGAGATTGCCTGTCTGTTATTGTCATTTTTACATCGGGGGACAATGTCTATGAGGTCAAACCAAACGAAATCAAAACTAGTGTGCAAACCAAATTAGATCTCACGAAAAGGATTCCATTTCCATCCAAAGACCTTGTGAATATTTGTGATAGGGAAAGAATCATTAACAAAAATATTGAATAGCTGTCTGTTGTGTCCCATCGAGATGCATATACTCCATATGATGATCGCAACCAAAAAGCTCTGCTTAGCTTGGGACACCGCTTGGTATCAGATGACCGTTTATAATTATTTTAAAAACTGTGTATAACCTAGTCTAAGGGTTCCCTAAGGGTTGCGAGGTCTAATTGCAGTCGCTTGTTTAATTCTGATTGCTAACCGCATCAGATTAGACTGGGAGCTGACCCCAATAGGAAACGGAAAGGCAAGAAAAATTATTATTTTGAAAACTATGTGCATAATGGATTTGGTTAAGATAACAAGATTGCTTTTTCGAAAACAGTAGTGTCAATCTACTGCACTTACTTGACAGGTGTATACGAAGTGAGCAAATTCATAGCCCGCATGCTCCATGCGTACGCGGCGGAGTAGTCGCAGCGTACGAAGAATAATGCGCTGAACTCTTTGCAAACTCGCGCCACCACACTGTCTGCACCCACCACGCGCTCACCAGAAGACCCACCACACGAGTCACATGATAATTCACCACTGGAAAGTAAAAATACGGCCGTGGTTAGTGACTACCCACCATACAAAGCCGCACCTTGCTGTGTTCCGGTGCGATGTCGGTTGATTTAATATAGGATTATAACTCGAGAGGAGGATTTACTATTAGATATTTTTTTTTATAAAAAGGCAGTCAAGGCGCTACCCATCTCCGCGAATTCTTTTTTTGTATAGGTATACAAACTCAGGTAAAACCAGGTATTCCAAAATAAAACTTTAACGTCCTAGTGAACTCCCTCCCCCGTATTCAAAAACGTCTCTTAAGCTCAATCTTCTTACTATATAAAAATAAGTCGGGTTTTCCTTCCTGACGCTATAACTCCGGAACGCACGAACCGATTTCCATAGTTTTGCATTCGTTGGAAAATTCAGGAAAATTTTCAACAGAAAAGCGGGAAAATGTTACATAAAACGAAGCCATCTGGTGGCGAAACGGAGTTCGCCGGGTTTATTGCTAGTTATAGCTAAAATAGGTGTATAATTCGTTTGTCTTTGTCTGTCATCTTGACATTTATACTAGTAAGAAAGAGAAAGTCCATTTTAACTAAAGAGTCCTATAAGATTTTTATGAATAAGTCCACCTATCTACTAACACGTGTCTAAACAATTGGAATTTTTGCAAAATTTTATCTCATGTAGTTTTTTGTAAGAGAGTAACTAACATATATACATCATCACAAACTTTCGCATTGGTAGTATATCCCTAACTGCATCGGCGGTCTGGTGATAAGCGTGTTCGCTTCACAACCGCGAGGTCCAGGATTGAATACCCGGGTCGAGCAATAAGATTTCTAATATATTAGAGAATCTTAGTTGCAGCTCGAAGATTGGAATTGTCATGGATAAACGGCAATAGGCTCGCCTCGTATTACGTTCACTTCAACCTTTTTTGGGTTCCCACAGCTGGGCACGGGTCTTCTCCCAACTATCTTATGAAAGAGTTTTAGGCCTTAATCCACACACGATGGCTAAGTGCGGGTTGGTGGATGTCACATGTCGTCGAATGAATAGTTTTTAGACATGCCAGTTTCCTCACGATGTTTTCCTTCACCGATATTGAACAGCTGCGATGAAATAATTCACACAAAGTTGTGTGGGCAGAACCGGGTATCGCACCTGCGACCTTTTATTTCCAAGGCGAGGCTCGTACCGCTGCGCCACCGCTCCCTATTACGTATGGGACCTAAACAAAGCGAAAAGTGGATGATATTTACCTCTGCCTACACTTTAGGGGATTTTTTAATCCTGTAATAGGCTTGCGCTTGACCACAACTCGCCTGATGTGAAGCAATGTTGCAGTCTACGTCTGAACGCGCTCACCTAGTAAATACCAATTCACTCGTGACTTGAAGACAGGCAGATAATAGCTATCGGGAAACAGTGATGCCGGCAACAAATTCCACAACTTTGCAGTTCGCACGATAAAAGTGAAAGCAAAGCGCTTTGTGCGTGCCCGTGGAATTTCCACCATATAACGGTGAAATACAGGCGAGACGCTAACGCCGCGCCGTGGCCAAGGGATACGGCGTTGGGCGGTGCGACTGAGGACTTTGTAGTTCATTGCCCACTCGCGTTCACTTGTCTTGAGGCACTGCTAAAGTAAATACGCAATGAACAACTAAACGTAAAACGCACCGTCCGACGCATTGTCCCGTCGCTAAGGCGGCGTAGGTATGTTGTTGTTGAAATGAAATGATATGAAATGAAATGAAATGAAAATGAAATGAAATGAAAATATGCTTTATTTTTTTTGAGACGCGAGTCTACATAAAAATAGTCCAATTTCTTTTCCTACCGTGCAGTGAATTACTGTCAACTACTGAGAAACACTGACAAAAAACTCAGTAGGCTTTTTTTTAAATGAAGTACTTATATCTATTACATTTTGTTTGTTTATTGTGTTGAATTAGAGCGACTTAATTCCCAGCGTTTTTATCCGTTAGATAGTCTGAAATTGTATAATACGCTTTCTTAAATAACGTTAATAATAAATATGTACTCACGTGTCTCCGTCAAAGTCGTCGGTCTGTACTGACTGGTCCATAGTGGCGGCCGTAGCGTAGGGCCCCTTGGGCATCTCCTCGTTGATATCATCGGATATACCGAGCAGATCTATCGCCATAGCGTACGTCTCCGCCGCCGCGGGGAAGCAGCAGTATGACGACTGTGTGTTCAATAACCTAAAAAGTGGAATTACAACACTTGATTGACCCACAGCTGGACACGAGTCTTCTATCAACCATCTTCACAGTTAATAGTTTAGGCCTTAATCCGTACACACTGACCAGCTTGTCCCTGTGTAGGTTAATGGATGTCACATGCCCTAGAATGTTTAGTTCTAAGACATGCCGGTTTTCTCACAATGTTTTCCTTCACAGGTATGTCACGACAGGATTGAATTTGCGACCTTATATTATTTTAAAGCCGAGACCGATAGCGCTGCACTACGGCTGTTCAGTTAACTGACGTCAAATAAAAAAAATAATATAGTAAGTGTTAATACGATAAAAAGTAGTCTATGTCCTTTCTCAGGCTCTAGACTATCACTGTACCGAATTTCATGTAAATAAATTCAGTACTTCAGGGGTGAAAGCGTAACAGACATACCTAGTTAACTTCGCATTTATAAAAATTTGTAGGGATATTTTGATTATTATTATTGAAATATAATTGAGTCTGGGTAATTTATTTATAACAAGTATGTATTTCCAAAAAAAATCTGTTAGTTTCTATGACACAAGCTCTGCTTAGCTTGGGATCAGATGACCGTGTGTGCTGTCCTAGAATATTATTATAATTATTGTGTGTAATATTATATTCACCTGTGACAGCATTCAAGTGTCAGCCTTTTGTAATACGTGGTCTGTGTTTGCTTCTGACATAGTTTACGGCATCTGAGGAGCACCTGCTCCGCGTCCGGGTACCAACCTGCTTCGTTTAGGAAACCACCTGGAACCACGCAGACAGGTTAGAACGAACAAAGGACAGCAAACATGAAAACACTAAACTGAGCTCCTAGACACGATAACGAAAGATCGAAAGTAACAAAATGTATGGAACTGACATAAGATTGTCACGTGACATTTCGAAGGGGAATGTCAATTCCATACATTATGTTATTTCCATGTTTCGTCATCATACAAGTAACATTAGACATTCTTTTCTTTTGTTTTTTATTATAAAATAGGCTAGCGCTTGACTACAACTTGCCTGATGTTAAGCAATGATGTAATCTACGATGGGACGCACCAGCCTAGTATACCGATTCACTTGTGATTACAAATAATTATCGGTGAGAAGGTAGCAGTGGAATGCGCCTCCATATGGTTAGAAACCTTAAAGGAGCAACAATTCCGACCCACCCTCTCTGCATGGTGTCACCAGACATCGCACCGGAACACGGCAAGGCCGCTTGGCGGTGCGGCTTTGTCTGGTGGGTGGTCACTAACCACGGCCGAAGCCTACCACCAGTTGATTGTCACCTGATTTGCACCACCCGGGGACCACGTGTGGGGATTCAATTAAAGGTCTACACCCACGGACGAAGGTGAGCCAGCCCCAGTATGGAACTGACATAAGATTGTCACGTGACATTTCGAAGGTGAATGTCGATCCCATACATTATGTTCATACATTACGAATGTAAGACCCAATTCACACCAAATGACGAGAGTACTTTGGTTCCAAACATTTCTTGTAAATAAATCCTACTCCGCAACTTCAATTCTCCTACTAAAACTGGATTAGAAGTAGATAAATTTCTCATTGACCTACCAAGCCGCAGTCCAAGATGTATGAGTGAATGTTCTGACCGCTGTCCAGCGTCACATTTAGCGAGGTAACTGCTCGCCAGCTCTGAGGATAACTTCGACCCGTGCTCTATAACTGCCTGGAAAATTATTAAATTCTTAAACGTTAGAACTAGTAAAGTTCAACTAAAAATGTGACTTTAAACATTTTTAATTGAACTTTGAAGCTGCACTATGAAGTTAAACCAATAAAACAAACTACAGATCATAGATTCTCAAGGTGTGCGATGATAATGCTCTCTTGTGGGCATTTAAGAGATTCACGGGAGAGTAATTTTCAAACCATTTTTTTTTTAATTTCAAATCCAATCATTTATTTCTTTTTTTTGTAAGAACCAGAAACATAGAGGGCCTTGATAGGCAATAGAAAAGTTATTATTTACTTCGGTTACTTGGGGGGGGAGAAATAGAATTATAAATTTTCCTAAAGTAAGCTCTGGGCAAAATAATAATAAAGCTGGTAATAAGGTTGAGAACGTATGCTCAGTACTATGAAGGTAATATTTACTTGAAAACATCGCAGTAACCGAAGCTGCTCGCCCGCAAACCGCATCATCCGCTCGAAGGTGTCCAAATCCGAGAGCTCCGCGCCCAGGATGCACAGCCGCTTATCCTGCAGCATCTGTCAATAAACAAAAACGACATATTATTTTCAAATAACAATCCAACAACCCCTAATATAGAGGAAAAAGGAGGAATAAAGAATAAGAAGGAGTAGAATAAGGTACACATCTCTATCAACTCGTTGCAGGACTGCTTCATTGATACAGACTTCAGACCAAATCTCAACGTGCAAAATGCGTATAGAGTGCGATAGATGCGCAGGATACGTATGTAATTAACTCTAGTTGGAAAGGAAATGTATGAAACTAGGAATTGTATACAATTCCGAGTGATCTTAGGATTTGTTTAAGTGTATGACGCTAGGAAATACATACTTATAAAATGAATGGTTGGTGAACATAAATTAAATATGGGGGATATTAGTTTCTAGCACTCACCGGCTGCTACGCTCCACTATACTCGCTGTATCTACTGACATCCCGAATGTAATACATTTCGTATTGCTATTTAGGAAATGTTTACGATTTCCAAGGATGAGTACACATTATAAAACATTTCATAATTTTCCTATATATTTTAGGAATTGTATACTTTTCCTAGGAATTGTATACAATGACGGATTAAATAAATTTCTGTTAACATATACACATACATTTTATTCTTTTTTCTTTTTAATTAATCTATATTATGTTTATATTTACAAAAAAATTACATATTATACCCGTTCCTAGTATCCATAACACAAGCAAATATAATTGCTTTATTTGGGACTAGATGGCGCTGTGTGTATGTGTGAAAATATTATTTTTTATTATAGTAATTTAAGTAGGTATCTTAGTACACACATTATTATTGCCTGGTTCAACTTTTTATCCCGATACTATATGCCTTATGGTTACAACCCATTTACTATGCGGAAAAAATAGCGTCAACAGTGTAGTAGATTTTTATTTAATGAGACCAGCTGACACGTAGAAGCTGTTATTACACGGACGAAGCCGTGAGCAAGTTAGTTAATAATAATCAAATAACTCAAATCTTGAGGAAAACGATTCGTATAATGTAATACATTTTAAAACAATGTAATATTTGTAAACAATGTAGCTATAACATAAAGCAAGATAATTTGTACCTATCTGTGCACACCCGACGAAAAATAGGGGTGTCAATTTTAATACTTTGACTGGACTCTTAGCGCGGAGGTTAGTTAGTGACCCTGACTTCTAAACCGGAGGTCGTGGGTTCGATTCCCAACCAGGACAAATCTTGGTATGATGAGCATGATTGTTCCATAAGAGTCTGGGTGTAGGAAATATCTATAATAATTATTTCCAAAAAAAATGTATGCATGGAGTATATTTATTCCTAGCATCTACAACACAAGCAATATTATTTGTTTAAATTGGGGCTCGATAGTGCTGTGTGCAATTGAGAAAAAATATTTTTTTTATTATAATAGTAAGTAGCTTTGTAAACAAGGTTACACCTCAAGCTATACATTTCGATTATAAGCTGATCTCGCATTGTACATAATGGAATTTCCGTACAACGAGAGGTTAGCTTAGATTGGTTTTGTATACCTTGATGATGTGTAGCGATGTGTACAAGTTTGTAGCTTCGTAGCATCGACCGATTTTGATGAAGTTGTTTTTTATTCGAACGCAGAAGAGAATCAAGTTATTATTTGATAATATTATTGTTACTACCTACGTATATTTGGCAACAAGATTTTGTTAAAACATTCGCCAATGATTCTTTATAATAATTTATTGTGTTTTGGTCAAAGTTATCAATATATTATTATAATCGAACTGATTTCACACAAAGTAGTCAAATGAGGCCAAAGCTATCCACAACATAGAAACTATGTAGTTTGTAACATATTAAGGGGGGAGTTTACAAAGTGTGTTACGATTTTGTTTCACCGAAGTGTTTATAGAGCTTGCAGTAAATTATTATGAAATACGACACAAACTTTGTAGAATTCACAGATAATATAACATAATGCTATAGTAGAAATAAAGAATGTTACTAAAATTATACCTTCTATTTTTTCTTTTCTTAATCTTTAAATAAAGTCTTACGGTCTTATTCATTAAAAAGTTATAAGACTCCTTAGTTAAAATGGACTTGTCTCTTTCTTACTAGTAGACAAATACAAACATATTATAAACCTATTTTAGCTATAATGAGCTTAAAAAACGTTAATGAATACAGGGGTAACAATACACTCTGAAACTGGAAGTAAGAATTGTCATTCATAATTATAACACCAAATTATAATACTGAATATTATTTATGCGAAAGTAACTCTGTCTCTCGCACTTCCACGCCAAAACTACTGAACCGATTTGAATGAAAATTGGTACAGAAATAATTTGAGACCTGGGAAAGGACATAGAATAGTTTTTATCCGACTACGCATAAGGAGGTTAATGATTTTGCGCGATAACCGACACACGCGCGTGCGAAGCCGCGGTCGAACAGCTAAATTATAATATTTTTATGAAATTGGGCACGCAGCTATACGAGATAAGTCCATACTATGGCGGAAATGTGTTTTAAAAAAGTCTAAGAGTAGTAAGTAATCTAACACTATATTAGATCTATGCTGCAGGTTATTAACCTTGAAATTGTTCCATCTGAATTGTATACCTACATTCAAAGCAAATAAAGAGCTATTCTATTCAATTCTATATCTAAATAGATACATGTACCATAGGGAAACCCACGGGAAATTCAAGTATAGCACACAGAATAATCCATCAACAATGTTAGCTAATAATATGTAGTCGGAGCACACATTTAGCCTAGTTCGCTACAAATTAAACAAGGCTTCTGATTGAATTTATGTAACTTGTACACAAAGTAGTTGTGTTTAGCTATTCGATGTTTCTTTGAAGTTGTGGAATTTTCCTGCCTTTCCTTTTATAGGCCGACCGTTAAACTCGCGTATCGCCATCTGAGGTACAAAGTCATAAAACATTAATTAAATCTCTTAAAGAACTATTTAACCACAGATATAAAAGTAATTTCATATTCAAGATTCATATCGCTTGAATCATCATCACTGTGTGTGCAGTTTGAGGAGTCAGAATCTTGGCGATAGGCGATACGCGAGTTAAACGGTGGGCCTATACATATCAGTCCAAGTGGGTTAATAGTAAACTATTCTTTAGACATGGGTAGGTAACAGTGGCGAAGAGTCCTACCGGTTTCCCTTTATGAATTGGTCAATATAACGTACTTAATTAAATATTATGAAACGCCACGATTTATAAGTGAAACTACGGGACGCAGAATCAATTGCTGTTCGTTAGTCTCGCTAAAACTCGAGAACGGCTGAACGAATTTATCTTATCTTGGTCTTTAAATGTCCGTGAAGGTCTAGGGAAGGTTTAAAAGATGAGAAAAGTCTTACTTAAAAAAATCAATTGCTGTTAGTCTCGCTATAACTCGAGAACGGTTGGACTGATTTGACTAATTTTGGTCTTAAAGTATTTAAACAAGTCGAAGAACAGTTTAAATAGTGAGAAATACGCGGTATAAAGTTCGCCGGGGCAGCTTGTCTATCTATACATCTATACATATATATAAAAATGAAACCCGTTTTCCGTTGTCACGACATCACGCGTGAACGGCTGAACCGACTTCGCTAATTCTTTTTTTTAAATATTCCTTTAAGTACGAGGATGGTTCTTACGCAGAGAAAAATTAAAAAAAAAAAGAAAATTTAGAAAGCTAAGAAGTGCCGAAAACCGGGTTAGATACCTATTATTTATTATTGGTTATATTCGGTAGGTCTGAGACCCGGTAGAAGGCACTGCTTTACCGGGCAGAACGACGTCTGCCGGGTCCGCTAGTTATTTAAAAAAATCAATTGCTGTTCGTCAGTCTCGGTAATACTCGAGAACGGCTGAACGGATTTATCTTATCTTGGTCTTTAAATGTCCGTGAAGGTCTAGGGAAGGATTAAAAGGTGAGAGAATAATTCGAATAATTGCCGGGAAAACCCTAAAAACAGCAGTCGATTGAGGCAGTACGAAGTCTGCCGGGTCAGCTAGTAAACAATATATATTGAAGAGAAGACCTACCAATTGACCACATCACCGACATCCAATTGTCTTCAGACGGGTTCTTAATTAATCAATATCATCATGACAATGTGACTCAATCGGTATCGACCACGCAATTTCTAGTAATAATATTATTGACAAAGCAGCACAGCGGTGGTGCAGCGGTATCAGCCTGACCATTGAAATATAAGGTCGCGGGTACGATCCCCGGTCGAGCTCACACATCTTTGTGTGAATCGCTGACATCTGCTGCATTATGCTGAAATAGTATAACATAAGCAAGTTCTGGTCAAGAGCAAGAGTATTTTAAAGTGATTATAGCTTTTCAAAAAAAAAACGAAGCGACTTCAATGTAACTGACAATGAATCTAACTAACTCTATCTTCAATCTAAGTAATTATATTCTACTAGCTTTCCGACAGCGGCTTCGCAAGCTTGTATGTCGGTTATCGCGCCAAAACATTACCTTCTTTTTGCGCAGTCGGATAAAAACTATCCTATGTCCTTTCTCGGGTCTCAAACTACCTCCATACCCAATTTCATCCAAATCGGTTCAGTAGTTTAGGCGTGAAAGCGTAACAGACAGACAGAGTTAATTTCGCATTTATAATTAGTAGGGATAATAACTCAAAACCTACTCAATAGATTTTGACAAAATTTAAACGTAACCATCTAGAAAGTATAAAAAAAAATATCAAAATCGATTAATAATTATCGCGTTACATAAGAATAGAATTGAAATCCTCTTTCTATTTGAAGTCGGTTGAAAAGACTAGAAGCGACTAATAAAAAGCCTATCCTACAGTAATAACAATGTTTAAAGCATAATTTACAACTTAATTAGACAGACCTGGTCATAAAAAGCGTTGTAAACTCCAAAGCAAGTCAATGAAAAACAACCGTACAATCGTGATAAAAATGTTACATTAATACAGTCGTAAAATAACTAAAGCCATGACTGTTTCTGTCATTGTAAATGCGAAAGTAATTCTCTGTCACGCTTTCACGCCAAAACTACTGAACCGTTTTGGATGAAATTTGGTATGGGAGATAGTTTGAGACCCGGGGAAGGATATAGGCTAGTTTTTATCCAACTGCGCAGAAAGAGGTTAATGGTTTAGCGCGATAACCGACATACGTGCGGACGGAGCCCGCCGTCCGTAGTCCCGACTCGAATACGCCCTGGCCTCAAGACACAGCAAGGTCGGGCGGCGCGACTGGCGACTTTGCAATTTATTACCTACTCGCGA
Source organism: Meganola albula (assembly GCA_936450015.1). Taxonomy (NCBI): domain Eukaryota; kingdom Metazoa; phylum Arthropoda; class Insecta; order Lepidoptera; family Nolidae; genus Meganola; species Meganola albula. The sequence continues at coordinate 12,985,663 of OW388155.1, forward strand.
TTATTTGTTTTTAGGCACTGCTAAAGAAAATACGCAATGGACGATGAAATTGGAAAACGCGCCGTCCGACGCCTTGTCCCGTGGCTAGGGCTAAAAATAACAATCTAACTTTCCAACTCCTCGTTTTATCTTTCTGATTAAATTCGTGAAGGATCTAAGACAGTTTAGGTGACCCGGATCATGGATGGGCTATGTCCCGAGTCTCTATGCCTGGAATACAGGAGTTGCAGTGGCGGAGCTGTTGCTATGCCGGCGGCGAAGTGGGACAATATTCCCTCGTCAATGCTAAATTGCAAAGCTTCGAGCACTGCCGCATGGTTGCTAGTCTTTCGGTCTTTTACCGGATACACTTCGGAGAGTGTGCGTTGGAATTACTCAATCTTATTCCCCCATCCCCGTTCTTCCATCGGACAAGTAGAGGTACGGTACGGCTATGCGCCACCGTTATATGGTGGAAATTCCACGGGTACGCACAAAGCGCTTTGCTTCTACTTTCATTGTGCGAACCGCCAAATTGTGGAATTCGCTGTCGGCATCTATGTCTCCCGATAGCTATAATCTGTTGGTCTTCAAGTCACGAGTGAATCGGTATTTACTGGGTAAGCGCGTTCCATCGTAGACTGCATCGTTGCTTCACATCAGGCAAGTTGTGGTCAAGCGCAAGCCTATTTTAAGATAAAAAAAAAATAAAGCTTCAATAAAAAAATCGATAATCTATTGACACGACACACAAATACAACAGACGCAGACGCAGCTTAATGTAAACAGTTTAGTATTATAATAATCTGTGATGTAAACTAAACGCATCGGAACACCTGGGGTTTACCCCACACAAATCTACTTTACTCAAGTTATTTGCAAAGCAAACGTAGAACGCTTCAGATCTCGCGAGTTCTTGTTTACTTACTAATTAATATGTAGTCGTTATTATGAACTTAGTTGTTGTACTTCCTTTGCTTCAGGTGCAATTTGCATTAGTTACGTTTACAATTCTTTAATTATCTGACTTATAATCTGACATCTGGTCTAACCATCTCGGCTACTGGTTCTCTACGGGTTTCGAGGTCATCAGGCAGTCGCTCGTATAGTTCTGGTAGTTAGCCGCATCAGGTTAGACTGGGAGCCGACCCCAATAGGAATGAGAAAAAGGCAAGGGAAATTACGATAGTCTTGTATAAATAACTAATCTACACGGCTAAACCGCTGTGGGTAGCTAGCTAGATTTTTACGCGACTTGTTACGCAAAATAAAAATCTTAGAAAATTTAAAACGGAACTGCCATTACGCGAGTTCCCCTCTGCTGAAGTAGGTACATAAACAGCTTGTATGCATAAACTGTTCATGTTTTGTGTTTGTGTGTAGCCTTATTTACGTGTGCATTTGTAAAGACGCTTAAAATTTTACATAATTACGTGCTGTACGTGGTTACCCCGCCTTACCCGAAAACTGGCAGAAATAATGTAGCTTAGCACCTCCCGTGTTAAATGGTCTAAGATAAAGATAAAGTTCTTGCGTAACAAAAGACAATGCAAGCGTAGCTAGAGATAAAAACTATCGACTGCGATTACCGAGCAACCGAGCTAGCAATTCTCGAGATTAACCCAAACAAACTTCTTCTTATATTACATTTTACCACACGTGATGTTATCGAACACATCACGTGTTAGTTTCAAATAGTATAAATATTTTTCTCTGTTGTAGCAACACAATGACGTCACGAACACGTATTTCGCGAATAATACAATGTCGCCCATGCGCATGTGACCGCCCGTAATATTCTGAATATTCATGAAAAAATATCGAAAATAAACTTCAAAAGGGGGGGTCTATCTGTAACATTTATCATGTTATTCAATTTTGAATTTTTTAAGTAGAGTTTGTAGACTTGCTTTCTATTTTTTGACACATCTCCGAAGTTTATGGGTCGATTTGTATTTTGTTTATTATTTCCAAAAGCTTATGAGTTATTTTAACAGGTTAATTAACATTTTACTAAAAATTATCGACTACGAAAAAAAAAAACGGAATCGAAGTAATTTTTTCGGTAAAAAATTGTGTATTTATTTTAAAAAAACTAGTGTAACTCCATAAATTATCCCCATAGGACCACTTTTTTAATCATTATTTGTAATCTACTACATAACAGCTAAAAATTCACAGAACATTACTAATACCTATCTCTAAAAAAAAACCAGCAAACAACTTGTTGAACATTTGCAACTATTCAAATAAAAAGGGTCGCTCAGGTAGAAACAGGTTCCTAGAAACAGCTTTTTAACAATTGCGTCCCTACCACGTGCACACCCTTGTCGGCTAGCGTTACTTCATTCAGTCGCTTGATTACTGACCCCGTGACGCTACGTGTTTTGTGATTTGTGCACTACTTAATCTTGTGAGGAAAGTTTGTTAACTACTCGTATCATTGCAATGGTACGATTGCGTGATCTACCGCCGTCTCATGTGGCTGACATGCATTTCATTTACGGTGTTTGTAATGGAAATGCACGCGCTGCTGTCGAAGAGTACAGACGTCGATATCCAAGTAGACCAGTACTTGGGTACCGATCCTTCATTGCCGTACATCGTCTTTTTTGCGAAAGAGGATTATTTCCGCAACAAAATGAGCCCGGCGTGATTGTTGATGTAGACGTGGAAGAGGATGTGTTACGATTAGTGCGCGCTAACCCTATGCTAAGCATTCGTCTTCTATCGATAAGAGTAGGTATACCAAGAATAAGAGTTTGGAGAATTCTCAAAAAAGAAGGCCTGCATCCTTATCATTTCCGACGTGCACAACATTTGGAAAATGTCGATTACGGTGCGAGATCTGTTTTTTGTAATTGGATAATTGCACAGCAAAGAGCTAATCTCAATTTTATGAGGAAGATTTTGTGGACAGATGAAGCCACGTTTACAAGGGCGGGTATAACAAATCATCGCAATCTTCATGTGTGGGCCACTGAAAATCCACACGTCATTAGAGAAACAACTTTCCAGACTCAATTTTCCATAAATGTATGGGCTGGAATGATTGACGGTGAACTTATTGGCCCTTTCGTGTTACCAAACAGACTAGATCAACACGCATTTTTAGATTTTATAGTCAATACGTTGCCGTTGCTTTTGGAGGAAGTACCGCTGGAAACAAGAAGGCGGATGTATCTGCAATTAGATGGAGCTCCAGCACACTTCGCACGACTAGTTCGTGATTATTTAAATCAAAATTATCCGCGATGGATTGGCAGAGGAGGTCCCATTGCTTGGCCGCCGCGATCTCCCGACCTTACACCCTTAGATTTTTATCTTTGGGGCAACATGAAACAAAAAGTGTATGCCGTGCCCATTGAAAGCCGCGAACAATTAACGGCTAGGATTTTTGCTGCTGCTGCGGAAATTAAAGAAAACCGTGAAGAATTACGTCGTACAATAAAAAGTGTTGCCATGAGAGCTTTAGTTTGTTTACAGGAGGGTGGGGACCATTTCGAAAATCTAATTAATTAAAATTCTTGTATTTTTTATTTTTTAAGTAAAAATCTGGCTATTGCTTGTTTGTTTTTATTTCCATTATCATCCTCCTTATTAGTTTAACCTTTTAGTACTCACTGCTAAAAGCGGGGACATTTAATTGACTTTCACATTTTCTTTTCCTAAATTTGACTCTTAGAGTTTTAGAGTTTTACTTTGGATTTAGTTACAGTTTGGTTTAATAATGTTCTGTAAATTTTTAGCTGTTATGTAGTAGATTACAAATAATGATTAAAAAAGTGGTCCTATGGGGATAATTTATGGACTTACACTAGTTTTTTTAAAATAAATACACAAATTTTTTCCCGAAAAAATTACTTCGATTCCGTTTTTTTTTTCGTAGTCGATAATTTTTAGTAAAATGTTAATTAACCTGTTAAAATAACTCATAAGCTTTTGGAAATAATAAACAAAATACAAATCGACCCATAAACTTCGGAGATGTGTCAAAAAATAGAAAGCAAGTCTACAAACTCTACTTAAAAAATTCAAAATTGAATAACATGATAAATGTTACAGATAGACCCCCCCTTTTGAAGTTTATTTTCGATATTTTTTCATGAATATTCAGAATATTACGGGCGGTCACATGCGCATGGGCGACATTGTATAACTTGTTTGCCTATTTTTATAGGCATAATGATAAGATTCAGACTTATAAATAGGTGCCTAGATGACACATTAAACCATATAAACCATATAAACCATTTATTTTGTTACACACTATAGGTACAATCACAGAAATCACACAAAAATATTTAGCATGCAACACGGGATCCAACTCAGTAATTGCTGTACTAGCGCACAGCACTGATTTTCAGCTGGCCCCGGACATATGTGACAACAATATAATTATGTACGCACCAGAAACTGACAACATAAATGTGGACTCTTTTAGTTCACATTAAGTCACATCAACATCGTAATTAAATAGCTAATGTCTAACCTAACTTATCTAGATCAAGATGGGTTGGTCCGTCCCAGAGTTCCCCGTTCCCGAAGTAACCCGACTTTGAGCACTCAAATAAATTAGGGCACTCAGAGATGGGTTACTCCGGGAACGGGGCACTCGAGGACAAACTTTTCTTTAGTACGTCACTGACCACGATCCTGATACTGTGATCCAGCTTTTACCAGCCACTTGATATATTGTTTTTTATACCACAAGTAGACAAACAAGCATATGGCCCACCTGATGGCGAGCGCCAGTTACAGAACCGTGGTCAGGGGCGTGCTTTAGTAGAGTTTGTCCTCGAGTACCTCGTTCCCGGAGTAATCCATCTTTGAGTGCCCTAATTTATTTAGGTGCTCAAAGTCGGGTTACTCCGGGAACGGGAAACTCTGGGACGAACTGGGAATCACCGTAGCCTATGGTCGCTTGCAACACCAGATACATCACTCATGCATGGCAGACGATTAAAAATTAGGAACCTTATAACTGCATATTTATAGGGAAAACCGTGGCGGGGAGCTTATCCCACAACCTCAAAATTTCGCTGAAAGTTAACTGTGTGTATGAACTCTCTGACGTTGGCATCGTTGTCGTTGGCGAGATATGCCATGATAGAGATGCTGCAAAGATCGTCACTCAAACTAATCTGAGGAAATTTGACACACGTACGTTACCTAACAATGATGTTCAAAGAACACTAAAGAATTTAAGTGATTTCATAATACCATTGTTCGTTTGAACCTAACAACAAATATTTTGCTAGCACAGTCAAGTCTCTTTCTACACATCCCTGTGCGATAGAGATGGACAGTATTAGCAACATGTTTTATTGTCAATTTCTCGCATGCATTTCGTTATGTAATTATTGTTTGCAGAAATACAGCTGATAGGTGTCCAAGGCCGAGCGTCAATTATTCGCCAAGTATCATTACAACACGATGCTTGCTTGACTTGACAGTCGTTGATATAAATGAATTAAATGTATCATATAATTGTTTGTGGCATACATAAGAATCCAATGTCTGAGAACTAAAATTAGCATTTTGCAATGTCTATAAGAAAGTTGCAACTTTATTTTGACGTCACGCATTTATTACTGGCAACAATATAATGCCTTTTTATTATTATTTTCCAACGCTTTGAACGGCATATAGAAAAGAATATAGAAAAGTGCAGCACCTGACAGAGATTTAGTTAAAATGATCGTCCGAATTCGTCTGTGAATGCATAAAGAAAGAGGTAATAAGGTAAAGTGTACTGAAGAAAAGGATGCTAAAAGAAAAAGTACTAATAGAAAGGGTGCTAAAGGCTACCTACTAAAGAAGAGGTGCTAAAGGAAAGGATACTAAAGAAAAGGGTACTACAGGAAAGGATACCCAAGGAAAGGGTGCTAAAGAAAAGGCTACAAAAGGAAAAGGTTACTAAATAAACTACATTTTAGTACGACCACAGTGGGCCTATCAAAATACAACAAACCTTTACTAAAGCAATACCAAACTAAACAATAAATATAAACCACGTAGTTCGTGTGTGTAGCCGGTAATAATTTTGGCACAACTCCATAATAGTTGGCAATGACATTGCTTTCGTAGCACCTAGCACACATTGGACCGTGCAGTTGTTCATTTTCCACTTAGTGTCTGCGATCATGCCCATATTTCCATTTAACACGGTAGTAATGGCCTGCAGTGGCTTACTGGGCCATTAGGTTATAGCTCCATTACGTGATGTCTATGCTGGCCCACATCACGTCACCCTTAGTCTGTACAGAGGACTTGGTTTTAATGAGTTTTCTAATCTCCACGGTCGCGCAGCCGTCAATTTGGATTGCAAGAATTCTTTTCTTTAGTTTCTAGGAAGGTACTTCTACCTAACAGAATACAAGAACTTTTGGAGGGGTTAATGAGTGCGTAGTAATAGTAGTCAGTGCCCATTGACATCTAGAAGGTGAGCGAGCAACGCACGACGTGTGACGGTGTTAATGATGCTTCTGGCGTTGTAAGCGTCCATAGACAACAGTAACCGATTTCACCTGTTTATTTCATCACTAGAGGGATCACTCGCGCTCTGCCGTATCTTCTTTGTCGGTAGTATAAAAAAGTTAGCGACACAGGTGTCTTAGCCTTGAAAGTTCAATAGAACGGTTATTGGTACTGTCTGAGTAACTCCTTTGTCTGCAAAGCCACATTGTAACTCTATTGAAGCATCCGGTTAAGGAATATCTTCGACTGAATAACATTATGAGTTGACGCAAAAAACCTGCAAGTTTGTTGTTCATAAACAGTTATGCAACTGTATAACAATATTATAGTCTACCTTGTAGATCTGCGTTTGCATCGCCCAACAAAACATCTTAGGCTCTTACTATTACTACTATTATCTGTGCTATTAAAAAAATGATTTATTGTATCTCATACATTGTTTACTTAAGCCTAGATGAGTCACCTCGAGTAAGTATGGTTATACTTGTGTTGGAGGTGGTTCGCTTGCTCGATAAAAACATCCGGAATCACACGGACCCCAACAAAACAGCCTCGGTCAAGCCCGGATTCAATCAGACTCTCTAACAGCTATTTGATATTTTCTCGCGTGAACTACAAAGGATCAGAGGGCTCTTCAGATCCCGAATTTTACCCGGAAGCACCTTTTGTTCTGTTTCTGTTATTCGAGTCTGGGGATCCCTTACGAGCACTGTATATCTCTTTCTACTCATACATTAAGTGACAAAGGTAGAGTCAGTGTTAGCAATAAGTTTTATTATACATATTTCGCGAGTTTACAATTTACCTGATTGAACGATGTTTAAACGATGGTATGAAATGCTCTCGGCAGCCAGTTCCACAACTGACAGCACATTCACCTGCGCCCCGATCCTGGCGCTTTAGACATTTATCTGTTATAGACATTTGTCAAACAAAAATGGCGACTTCTTTTGTTTTTAAATGATATCCGCCATTTTTAGACATTTGTCAACTAGAGATACGTCATGTCTAATGCGGATGTTATAGAAAAATAAAAGAAATCGCGATTTATCGGTGGCAAGCTGCAGTGAGTAGAGTGATGAATAATGACGGAGATAGAACAGTACGTGCACACTGCCGTCCAAGGTATAGTAAAAGGGCATATCTGAAAATTTTTTCGTAACTAAGTTATTAATATTGTCGTAATCAGTAAAATATGCTAATTCTGATGATATCAATAACTCAGTTACGAAAAAAAAATGTTTAATGTGCACTTTTTCCTTATGACGCCAGCTTAGGTATCACTTTTTTTTTATTCTTGAATAGCCTGGCGCTTGACTGCAACTTACCTGATGTTAAGCAATGATGTAGTCTACAATGGGACGCACCAGCCCAATGTACCGATTCACTCGTAATTACGAATGACTTTCGGTGAAAAGGTGGCAGTGAAATGAGGCTCCCTAAGGTTGAAACCATAAAGGAGCAACAATTTAGAATTTTAGACCCACTCTTTTAAATGGTGTCACCAGACATCGCACCGGAACACGGCAAAGCCGCTTGGCGGTGCGGCTGTCTGATGGAACGTCACTAACGAAGCCTACAGCCAGTTAATTACCATTGATTGTCACCTGATTTGCATCACCCGGGGACCACGTATGGGGATTCAGATAAAAGGTGCACTGCCACGGACGAAGGTGACTCAGTCCCCACTATGTTTGTTTGTATGATATCGGCGTATAGTCAGGCACCTTGCCTACAGCCCACCATGACCATGACTACTGTTGTTACTTGCTGTCGCTGCTTACATCTATGACTTAACTAGAAATTTCGACCAAAAAAACAGCAACTTACCCTAATATCAGAGGAATATTTCCATTAAGTCATATCTGCGCAAAAGCTGCGCAACTATAAAATGAGAGCAACGCGAACGCAATAATTTATAAAACAATTTTAATGAGGCACAAATTACTCGCGCGGTATTTTATCAACAACGGACGATGAGTATGTAACATTATAGTTGTTGAAATTCTTTAAACGAATAAGAAACAACAACTTATGTAGTTAAGTACGCAACTAATGAACTTGTAAAATATGTGTCAGTACTTGACTTGACATCATTCACGTGATATTGCTTTCAGTGACTATTGCAGTGTGTGCATCAAAACAAAGGCGCATGCGCAACGATGTGTGCCACTAATGACCTTGACCCCTAACTACGCTACGTGACTCGGTCAACGGACCGCCTTCTCGCTATTCTGCTAATCTCTAGTAATTATCTAAAACAGTGTAACATGCATAATTAAAAAGTTTCAACTTGTGTAAGACTGTATGTAATAGGTACCTACGTGTCAAGTTATGGTCATATCCAAAATATAAAAACAAAATTTGATGTTGATTTCAGATTTGTTTTTAGTCGAGATAAAGTCACATTGTTACAGAGATAACGAACATCGAAAAGAATAATATTGTGTGACATGTGACATTTCGCCTACGAAGTACGAAATATCACATGTCAATCTTGATACGCTCGAAACAATTGTAGCGAAGAAGCTAAAGTTTAAGACTAACTTTATGGTGAACAGCACGTTTACAATAAGGGACGACGACAAGGTCATACCTTGTCGTCAATATGGTGAACAGCACGTTTACAAAAGAGATGACGACAAGGTCATACCTTGTCGTCAAAATCGTATTTTAATTAGTCCGTCAGTGAGATTATAAAAAAAATGTTTGACACGATGTTTTGCTTTATCATTGAAATAAAGTAATATTATGATATAACTCATTATAGCTATAGAGTGGGAGTGCGCTACGTCATACAGAGGTCTAAAATGTACCTAATAGTGACGTCATTCGAGATTTCGCTTGGATTTATCGCAATAATCTTTAGGTCACACAAAAAAAAAGAAAAATTCGTACTTTTTAAATTATCTATCAGACGGACAAAACAAAATAATATGTCATAGTATTGTATATTAGATTTACGCGAATATCACACATTGAAATAAAAAATAAAAAATTGGTTGCCTGTAAATTCGGTATACGGGCGAAAGTTTTACGTGACAACGACTTTGAGTGGTAAAATAATTTTAATGTGAATATTCATTCGTATAGTAGGAAGAAGGATGAAACATAGTTGAGTGGGAGAGAGACGCAAGGCATTCGGCGGGCCTCTCTCTCGTTCGGTGACTCATCGTAACGTTACCGAGCGTTACACTTTTTCATAAGTGCCTCCCAGCCGCAACCTAATTTAAGACGTTGTCACGTCAAAAAATAAACCGCGATAAAATCCGTTAAAAAGTAGTTTTATTTTAAAATAATATGTCGTCATATCTAACCCCCAAAACTTAGTCAACTAATACGTACGTAACGTTATTGAGAGTTAACTGTTACTGACAACACCTTATCTATAGCTCAACCGTAATAATGCCGATAACGAGACCTACTGTAGTTTCTTCCTTATTATTGTAGTACGATAAGTATTATGTAAAGAGGAAATGCGACCAAACATCGAATTATCTTACTAATATTATAAATGCGAAAGTAAGTGTGTGTGTGTGTGTGTGAAGGTTTGTTACCGCGTATCTCCATAACCGCTTAACCGATTTTATTGAAATTTGAAATGTAGGTAGTGTATACCCTAGAATCGGACATAGGCTAATAATATTTCCAAAAATCATCCCCTAAGAGGGTTAAATAGAGGGGTGAAGTTTGTATGCAACTTTTTATTCCTCGGTCCTATTCATTTAAAATTCGGTACACATAAACCTTAAGACAAATAATGAGATACGGGTTTTTTATTTTTCCATAATTACCCCCATGGGGTGTGGAAAATGAGTTTTAATGGTAAAAATTAAAGTTTCTCTGGATCTGCTTAGTCTCAAGTCCGATTCACTCCAAATTCGGTACACATAAACCCTAAAAGAAATCATGAAACACGTGTTTTTTATTTTTCCAAAACTACCCCCAGGAAGAGTGTAAAATGAGTTTTTTTTGAAATACTAAATATTGCAGAACTGTTTAGTCCTTGGTCCGATTCACTTCAAATTGGGTATACATAAAGCTTAAAACAAATAATGAGACACGTGTTTTTTATATGTCCATTTTTTTTTATTTTTACCCTAATACTACGCGGGAGAAGCCTGCGAAATTATTCTGAGTGCAATTTTCTTCGAAGTTGATATCAATACTCTTTCGTGCTTTTGATTTAAATTACTCTTTATTTTGACACAATGACATGTTTGAATGCGATGATTAGAATTCGAAATTTAAATTTTATTTCTTCTTATAGGTATGGTCTAAGAGCCGTAGTTTTAAGAAACACCTATTGATTTATGGATATATACTTATGGGGGCTTGCCGATTTCAAAATGTTGCTACACTACTGAACTAATTTTGTATGGAGATAGTTAGAGACCCGCTAAAGTATAGTTTTATCCGACTGCGAAAAAAGGGATTAATGGTCTAGCGCGATAACCGACATCCGCGGGCGAAGCCGCGGGCGGAAAACTTGTGAATAAATATTTTAAGTAAAAAGTCATGATATTTCGAGGTTCGGTATTCGCCTATCAACATGAGACCAATTTAGAAGAAAAATACATTCCGCAATAGAATCCATCATATGCCGTGTTCGAAAAATCTTCCATATTGGTCATGATGTCATTTCTTTTTCATTTTCTGGGAAACAAACTGTTAAAGCATTCTTAATTACTATGAAATTATTCACATTATCCAGTGTCAGTTTACACAATTTTTTTTTGTTAAAGACGTGGACGAGAGTATCGAATTATGACTTTGTCTTAATGCTATTTGCAAGTCTCCTTTCGCATTTCCTCTTCACGTGTTTCTAGAACACAAAACTTAAGTAGCTATAATTCGGTGTTTTTACCCAGTGGAGATTTCCAATAAACTGTACTAGAAACAATATTTCACGCATCAGTTAGTTTAAGCTGGGAAAATATAAGAAGATTGATAGATAGTAAATAACATTTAACAGTTTCCACAGAACTACCTATACGTAACTCTGTGCTGTGACGTCATAACGTTATTTAAGTATGTGAAGTAGTTTAGATAACACGAAAAGAAAACGTTTACAGACTTGAAAGATTTAGTGAAATCTAAAATACAAGATATAAATTTACAAACTATGCTCACGGGTTTTTTATTACTAAAAGTGAACTCGCATAGCTTCGCTCACGTGTAATACGATCCTGTTGCAACGTCATACATACATACACAATTTTATTGTTAATACAAATCTCAAGCACTGTATTGTTTCAGAGTTTAGTATTCATAAAGTATACGAGAGACACGATTATTTATTCGTCCTAGTAGTATTCTGGCTGACGGAGGAGTCTGAGCTGGCTAGCTGGCTAGAAAGCAGGAGATATTATTGCCCACAAGTGTGTGTTTGTGTAATCAGAACCACAGATTAACTCTCCATTCCCATACTCTGATGAAGTCAACGGGAATTTTAAAAAGTCACGTCTACTTTTCGGACCATAAGTATCCGGAATCGCCCGGACCCAAAAATAACCATCATGAGCAATGACCAGAGAAAAATGAAACAGTCGGTTACTTTTGGGTAAAATTCGGGATGGCCTCAGATTATTTCAGACTCGAACAATCATAAGTAAAATTCTAATTATTGTAAAAGAGTCTGATAGAATCCGGGCTAGACCATGCCGTTTGTTTTCGGGTCCGAGAGATACCCGATACATTTAGTCCGGGTGATTCCTGATACCTACTTACAGTCCGGGTCTAAAAGCTAGGGCGCAGGTCTGCGGATTTATGTGCTCTTCGAGGCATGGGGGTGTCACACTACTAACTTCCTGAATACATACTGCTGGCTGACTAGAAATTTGAAAAATCCCAACATTAATTTCCCCTAATTTATTTCGGCGCGGCGCAGAATTTTATCACATCCGGCTCCATCGAGGCAACCTGATAAATTCCAATTTCAAACTGAAGTGCATATTTTAAAATTTGAGAATGTTTCGTCCCTATCTTGATGTTACGGAGAATTTTCATCTTCTACTAGTCAATATACTCATCTCTCGTAATGGAAGAACTGAGATTCAAGATAAAACATCAGCTGTTAATCACTACACGACACACGAGTTTACATGTCATGAGTCACAACGCGTCACAGTTTGACAAATTACTTAATATATTACAATGTTGCCAAGAAATCAGTAACTACAGTAATTAAAGAAAACACAGCTTTGTTTTAGAAGAAGTTTCTCCGCAAACAATAGAATACAAAGGAACATACTTAACGCTACTGTCACTGCATTATCGGTATAGGGAAGCTAAAAATTATGAAGAAACAGATGTCTTAGATAATTATAATATGCATTCGATGACCCACACTCGGGCAGCGTATGTGAAAGACCTATATTCCTACTGAGCAGCAATTTATATTTCAAGTATCAAAACAGCTCACAGCAACGTGATCCCTACTTGGAGCAAAGTGGATTGCGTTTAACAGGAAAATCGACAAATTAAATTTTCAAACTCGGATAAAGATGAAACCATACTACGTAAGTACTTTTATTATTTTCCCACTGAATGAAAGTCAGTAGAAGTCACGTTGTAACTCCACTGGCAAACAAAAATATTGGGACATTGCCAACGAGTAAATGAATTGGTTACATTGTTAACTTCGGGTCACACATTCAAATTAACGTATTGTTTCAACAAAACTATTGGCAAAGACATAACGCGGAAGACAGATGACTATTTATTTATGTTACCATGTGTGGTAAGAAAGGTAACACTGGTAACATGACTAGAAATTGACGTAGCGGAATAATTCATGCCCCGGAGGACACGGGACTGCAAACGCTGGCCGAATGACCGGTGTGGTCATCTGGTCTCTGCGACCCCTTTTCATTTTTAGCTAGCGGTTGAACTGGAGAGTTTGAACACTTCGTGACTTTGTGACGAGGTGATTGCTTAGAAGCCGCGGCAGAGCGAAAGAGGGAGGCGACCACCGTCCACCCAAGCAGCTTCAGACGCACTCAATCGTCGAATCTTTAGTTGTAAGATGGCTAGTTTTCATAAAATGTTTTCGTTCGAAACAGAGCAGTAATGATAAAACAAAACAAAGATCGACTCTGACTATATCGTACACAACAGTTTAAGCAGCATTGTTGGAGACATGGAAGAGGGATGCCGCTATACAATGTGTAGACCAACTTCTTTTTCGTACAACTGCAATAATAATACTTAACGGTGTCATAGTACGGCTGCTGGATTCAAACCTGCGATCTATCGACCTAAATTTCAAAGTCGAATTCAGTTCTATTGGTAGTTCTGTATATATACTAATAATTTTATAGAATATGTATAAAACTACGTGTTCTTACAAAACCTTCCAAGGTGGTAACAATAACAGAGTAGTAAATGTGATCGATGTCCTTACTGTCGGGCGACTGTTTATAATTCATGCTATGGTCTCACCAAATGTTTTATTAACGAGGCTATCCGCAAACGTTTTATTTATTATCTTATCTTCCGCATTACCTTTGCTCATATTGTACCTACTACCTACACCGACTGCAAATAAGTGAATATCGTCTAAAGCTAAATATGAAAGGTTGTCTTTCTTCAATGAGCTCGACCATGCCATCCATTCTATTGAAAATTTTGCGGCGTCACCCGATACATTTCGACGGTTTTGGTCATATAATCGAACCATTTAGGTAAGCTTGGCGTATCCGGAGACCCCACAAAATAACCAAGAGGATCTCTTCGAAATGGATGAATCACCATGGGTAGTGTAATCTACGAGGACCTACTAAGATTCTACTTTTATTTCAAAACCGGGACATTTTGTTAATAAGGTTGTGGTTGTTCCCACTAGGCCACCTGCAACGCACCGAGAGGTAGTAAAATGACGAACGCGCATAATTTATCCGAGGTGTGGGGAACTCATTGAGCGTACAAAGACGAAGTGTGCAAGCGGGCCACCCGGTTACTAGGGACCTAGAATGTCTAGCGTATTGCCTACATAGCCAGTCTAGACCTATGTGAAACGCCTGACATACTAAACTTAAAGGCTATAAGAAGCACATTTTTATACTATCAACGGCATCTACTACAAAAGTTTAAATAATTGTATAACCAAATAATAGGGTTCTTGGGGCCGAGTCATAGTAATGGACGGCACCATAAAGTTATCAATAGCGGTTACTTAGTCGAAATTAATAACAAGGTATTCAGTTCTGCTATAACTAGTTATTCTGATAATTAGTTATTATAAAATAGCGAGTTCGCCGCACGGCATTCAGTGAGTCAATAACGCAATAAAGTGAGCGAAATGAAACGAATTTTTACTGACCCTCTATTTTCACAGAAATATTACCAACGCGTCTAGGTTATTACCAAATAGCGAGTTCGCTACGCGATATCCAACTCGCAGTATCTATCCTACGCATCTAGTTAGACTATGAGGCTGAGTGATGGAGATAGTGATTACCTATCAATAACTAGTTATCATAATAGATAGTTATCAGAAACGATTTCGGCTGATAACGTTAAATAGTTAAGGTATTGCAATAACTTCTAACGACCCATGAGTACTGAATAGTATTCGTCTGTGGGAGTGCATATTCTAACTGACTTGATGTTTTCCTCGGGTGTTATAAACCAGATGACAACAAATTGGTGGTAAGCATCAAGGTAGACAAAGCCGCGAAAGATTATTTCCACTTTCAAAAAACGATATTCGAAAAAAAAAACATAAATCGCTTAAGCGCTACGATGATTTAATTTTTTTAGTCGGGGATCAATAAAAAAACACAAATGTGATTATTATTATAATTTAAGCTTTGTTGCTAACAATGGCAATATAGGTAACATAACAACCAACAACCTACGTGTGTGGGTGGTCTGTTTACATGGCGCTCAATGACCTCAGTTGACTACCGGTTCGTTACCAGTTACCACAAGCCGTTCAAACGCAAACAATACAACTGATACGTTATCAATGTTATTACTAACGTAACTAAACCTAGTCAATTTTAACCGCTGATAAAAAGATGGGTGTTCAGTCTGACGGGTATATCTGTGTCCGTGTACAAGTTTGTTGTCATGCAGCGTCTAACCGGATGGATCAATTTTTGATGACCGGATTTTTATTCGGAAGCTGAAGTGATACATTTGGTTCCTTAGCTACAAAATAGCATCGGGTTTATTGAATTTTTAATTAGTTATATTTTATTAGTATAGGCTATACTACTAAATAACTATTTAACCACAAATAAAAGTAATGTAATACTATTCGTCACTAATATCCATATCGCTTTAATCATCATCACTGTCTGTGCAGCTTGAGGAGTCAGAATCTTGGCGATAGGCGATACGCGAGTTAAACGGTCGGCCTATACCTATTTGTCTATAGTAAAAAAAAATGACACCCAGAGTTCAATTGTTGTTCAAACTAGCTCAGAACAATTTGAATCTGAAGTGATTGACTTCAGTTTTTGAATAAAGACGGCATCAAAATCGGTCCATCCATTAAGACACTACAAGCTAATATACTTGTACCTACACAGAATGTAGGTTCTTAAACTTATAACACCCCACAAAAGGTGAAGCGTATCGAATCCTGTTCTATTACATTGTAATGTAACAGTTGAAAGCAGACGGGTCTATAGGAATACTGAAAATACTTGAGATGCTTTTGAGAACACCTAGTTATGAACACCTGTGGCATCCCAGACGTCCATTGACCGCCTCTAAGTACTAGGACCCCGATTCTCGCGTTTTATAACACCTATCCCGAACTCGACGTGTCGAAAGAAATATCGTCGTTAGAAAACTAATTTTCTCGTCTAGTCTCGTTAAGTTTTTTGGCTCTAAGTGAACGTGCACACGAGTGCGAGCCATTCGCGATTTAATATCACCATGATTCTCCTGCTCGTGGAGACGGTTCCTAAAAAGTCGGCAAAGAGGAAGTGAGAACACTGTCAGATTATAGCTATAGGGTAACAGAGATGGCGGCAGCGGATTATACAACTTTGTAGTAAACACAGTAAAAGCAGTCTAAACAACTCTTCTTGTCAAAGTGTGTTGTAATAACTTCTTATTTTGTTAATTATATCTTATTTACCAGTTGGGCAAAAGCCTCCCTATAGCCTTCCAATTCTCCTTCTCGGTTGCTTCTTCTGTCCAAGTAGCGACAAATAGAATATATTAGAATATATATTATGTTCTAGCTGACCCTGCAAACTTCGAACCACCTAACATGTCGCGGTTCGAGGGTCTGTATTACCCGAATCTCATAATTGCCGGAACCTCTCCACTAACACTTGAACTTTATGGTATGGTATTAAAGTTCAAATTGACTTTTAGGTATTCTTACGAATCGTTTGTATGGGAGTATAGAAAAGTGTTGCTTTTAGATTTTTTTCAAGCCATTTAAAAAAAATCCAGCTAAGAACCTTCCTCGTATTTCAGGGGATATTCTAAAAAATAATTAGCGAAATCAGTTTAGTCGTTCTCGAGTTTTGCGCTTCGCAATAAATTTAATGATTCATTTTTATTATACAGATATACCTAATAGAATGTATCTATTTGGAAAAATAACCCTGAAAACGACACAATTTTTCGTTGAGTACAACTAGAACGAGAAAGGATATACAATACTTGAAACTAGACATTCTTTAGGTCATTACTAAGGACTATGCGAAGTCAGAAATTATTTTTCAATATATTTTGATAAAATTTTTGATGTGCCAAGTTTTTGGTAAAAAAATTTATAAGATGTTCTTCTTCTTTTCTCTAATTCATTTACTAAAAGTTAAATGAAATGAAATGAAAATATCATTTATTTTTTTGAGACGTGAGTCTACTTAAAAATAGTCCAATTTCTTTTCCTACCGTGCAGTGTTAGTAGTTACTGAGAAACACTGACAAAAAACTCAGTAGGCTTTTTTCAAACGTCACAATATCGTAGAATTTAAGGAATGTTATAGCCTTTCCGGTTCACCCTGTATAATAACCAAAAATAATAACTAAAAGGTCAATTTTTGAATGAATGACAGTCTAATTTGTGCGCATGATTTACCAACCTTCCTAGTTGTTTTACACTTCCTATATCATATTCAAACGTTTTAAAATATGCTGAATACATAGCAAAATTTAGCACAATAACCGCACCAACGAATTTAAAATGATTTTTTTGTAATTTCCCGTTTACCAGTAAGTATTTTTAATGCCCATAAACATTTGTGGGCACGACCGGGGCTCAAACTTACGACTTGATATACCAAGCTAGTTGACACCTATATTTTAATGTTCTTGATAAGTAATTCGTCCGTTCATTGACATAAAACAACAATACAATTATCATTGTCAATATTTTCCTAAATAATTTTTGCGATAAACTACATACGCCCGAGGCGAAAGCTAGCTACACAAAAGCAAGCATTACGCTGCCCGCACACGGCCAATTTTATTTCAAATCGAATTAAAAAAAAATGAATATAAAACGCTTTGGAGATAAGGCACATCAAATTTACCTCCACCTAATAGAATTGACTTCCGTTTCAACCCTTTTAACCGACTCCAAAAAAAAGACTGCGGTTTTATGTTCCACTGTATGTTTTTTTTTTATGTATGTACAGCGATTTTTCCCCTATTTGTGAACCGATTCTCAAATTATTTTTTTTTATTTGAAAGACCTGATTATGTAATCCCAGGAAAATAGTGGATAACCCTGAAATTTACGTGGTTTTTTATGTGTGTTTGCGAAAAATTTCGTCGGTTACGAACCGATTTTGATGATTCTTTTGCCTTCTTCTCAAGACTTTGTTTTTTGTTTTTAATAATATGTATTTTTGGACGAAAATACATTTACTGCGGTGGGTATTTGTAAATAGTTGAACCAGTCGCTTGCCAGTTAGTCACAGTCGCACGATATGCCCAAGACTAGTACCATGATAAAGAAACCAGGATCTTATTATGGTATCGAAAATCGAACGAAAAACTAGTACTTTTGTTATTTTTTTTATTAAATATTTAGAAGCACTACTATTTAATGAAGGTCTGGAGTCGATTTAATCATGGATCCGAAATAGTCGAGGGAACTCCTGAACTATTTACAGCAAAAGCCTGATGTTTGGTCTTGATTAATCTGAATCGACAAAAACTTTACACGTAAAAAAATCTAGCTATTGTTTTACTAGTGTTTTATTGGTGTACCATTGCTTAACACGGGTGATAGTTAGTTAGATGGATAGTTAATTAACTCTCAACTATCTTAAGAGTTGAGAGAGTTTAGGCCTTAATCTACACACGCTGGCCACGTGCATGTTGGTTGATGTCACAAATGTCCTCGGAATGATTAATTCTTAGACATGCCAGTTTTCTCACGGTGTTTGCCTTCACCGATATTGAGCAGCGGCGATGAAACAATTCACACAATGATGTGTCGACACGACAGGGGATAGATCCCGCGACCTTATATTTTAAAGTCGAGGCCGATATCGCTGCGCCACTGCTGATGCACACCCCACATTAGACACAATGTAGTATAGTACAGTTGGTTGTGTTCCTGGTTGTAAGGCCAGTACACGTCGACATCATGGATACCGTTAGAAAACAAAACACTATCTTTTGGTAAGTGATCATCGTATCCTATGTACACTTGCAACACTACAATTCTGCAATCCTACGTAAAAAAAAATCGGCAAAGAAAGTGGGAGTGGTAGACATATATAAGTGTCAATGCCCTACTAGGCTGGTCGGTATTTAGTTAGACAATGGCGCATAATAATTTGTATTTAACCTAAAACAATAACAAAACAATGCGTAGAGTTTACAGTTTCACAATCATAAACGAATAGCAAATTAAATGTTAGAATTAATTAAACAAATAGGTGGAACCACCTAATTGTATAATTCACTGAACGACTCCTAAAATCTTCTCTATACAGGGCGAGGGTTCCAAAAACACCACTGGTTCACAATATTAAAAATATATTTCTTTTGTGGTTTTCCGTCTACTAGTAAGGATTTTCAATGCCCATAAAGATGTGCTGGCACGACCCGGCGCTAATATAATATATACCCGGCGCGAACCCACGACCTAATATACAAGTCTATGGTAGTGAACTACGACCTATATTTTAATGTTCTTGATAATTTCAATTCGGCCGTTTATTGACATAAAACAACAACAAGTATCATTGTCAATATTTTCCTAAATAATTTCGGACGATAAACGACATACGCCCGAGGCGAAAGCTAGCTACACAAAGGCAAGCGGTACGCTGCCCGCACACGGCCAATTTTTCCAGTTTTTTTTTTGTATTTTTTGTGGAGGCTAGTGATCCTGTTAAGGAAATGTAAAATTTTAAGAAATAAAGATTTTTATACTTTTTTTTATAATTTTTTTATGACCGTTTTTGTGCAATTCAATACGAAACTAAAGGCCACGCGTTGAGTCAGCCACAAAATCGGACGTAGGCCGGCGGCCTTACCTTAGCAATAAAACGAAGACTGAAAACTGTGACTCGACAGGCAGATACATACCTGTAAGTAAAGAAAACAAATTATGAATAAAAAAGTTAACTTAGCACTATAGAAAAATTACAATGAATAATGAATAATATAGCCTTCAATAAAATTATTATTATTTAATTTAGGATATGTGTTTTAAAAGTATTTTTCTTTAAAAAATAATTATCCAAAATTATAATTCTTAAATAATTATAAACTTTTAAAGGCGTCTAGGTTACATAGCACACAGCAGCTATCGCCTTTCTGGAATTTCAAAAATGAAGGAAAATCCTTCGACTTGTTTTGTAACACTTCCCTGGATGATGACCGCCATTTACGCACGCCAGCCACGCAACTGTTTTCCAGTACTCCTACTACGAGTTCGTCAATATGAAAAAAGTTTTCGATAACTATCTTGAACCTGTCAAAGTACTATACTATTCGACAAATAGAAGATTAAATACTACAAATAGAATAAAATTATTTAGAAACTAGCTTCCGCCCGCGGCTTCGCCCGCGAAATTACTAATCTTGTTTCTCCATACAAACTTTGGAACCCCGTTTCACCCCCTTAAAGGGTGAGTTTTGAAAAATCCTTTCTTAGTGCACCCCTGGACCCCATAAGGAACCTATGTGCCAAATTTAGAGTCTCCAAACCCAGCGGTTTGGGCTCTGCGTTGATATGTCAGTCAGTCAGTCAGTCAGTTTCTTCTTTTATATATTTAGAGGGAATAGAGAAAGTAATTTGTAGATATTTTTTTGCATTTTCAAATTATTATCCTGACAGGTTCATGACAGTGCTCGAAAACTTTTTTCGTATTGACACTTCGCACTACAAATACATAGAGTAAAGAGTCACGAGTGCATATTGAATTCAAAGTTGCATCTGTATTACCTTTGAAACCTTCCATCTAGGATGGTTTAACATATTTCGCCCTGTATATATAGTAGGTACAGGTGTCATACCACATCAGCCTAAAGCAGTATTGTTGAAGCTGCGGAAGAGGGATGCAGCTATACAATGTGTAAAGCAACTTCTCTTTCTCACAACTGCAATAATAATACTATACGGTGTCATAGTAAGGGAGCAGTGCATTGTATCAGTGTGAAGTCGGGTCATTATTTAAAATGCCCGAGTAGATATATGGTGGATATTCCACGGGCACGCACAAAGCACTTAGCCTCCACTTTTATTAAGCGAAATGCTAAGTTCTGGAATTCGTTGCCGGCATCTCTGTTTCCCGATAGCTATAATCTGCCTGTCTTCAAATCACGAGTGAATCGGTATTTTCTGGGTAAGCGAGCTCCATCGTAGTCTATATTTACGTATCATTGCGAAACAACAGGAAAGTTGTGTTCAAACGCAAGCCTATTATAGGAAAAAAAAGTAGAATAAGCACAGAGTAAATAGTTCAGTAGTACTACGGTACCAAGAGTCAATGTGAAACGCAAAGTTGCGAATCGCGAGTTGGCACGGTTTATGTAAGCAAGCGAAAGTGAAATTTCGCAGAGCTGCGTCCGACCTATGGCGTACGTGTTAAGGAGAAGACTAGATAAAATTCCAAAGTTATATATATGCCGCAGCGTGTAACCTATTAACGTAGCAAGCTGTTGCCTAAACCGACGGTTAGGTGTCACTTCAGTCACTTGTGATAACGTATGGTTCGCTGGTCTGTTATTGTCATTGTTACATTAAGGTAAAATGCCTATGAGGTGGATTGGTTGAGCGCGTAGTGTGTGCAAACCGAATTTGCACACACTACGCACGCACACACACACAAAAAAAAAGAAATCTAGTTCCATTCAAACATTTTGTGAATATTTCTGATTTGGGAGGTGCTGTAATCATTGGCAGAGATGTTGATTAGCTTTCTATGGTGTTATTTTGTGTCCCATCAAGATGCAAAGGTAATGATGTGTATCTAGTGATAAATAAAAAATTATTATTATTTTATTTATATTTTTTTATTTATCTAATGATCGCCGCCCTATGAACTCGCCGATATATATTTTCATTTAGTTGGTTTATGACAATCTCTGTAGTCGAGCGTCGAGGTGTAAGCCGTCCAACTGTACCGTAGGTCGCGGGTTCGATTCTCGCCTCGGATAATCTTTGTGTAACAACAAAGATTTGTTTCGTTGTCTGGTTGGTTGAAGAACTAGCCACAGTGCCTTCGAGAGCACATTAGTCATTTAAAACGTCTATGGCAATCGTATAAGGTAGTCAGAAGCCTAATATAATTTGACACTTGGTCTAACCATCTCGGCTACTGGTTCCTTACAGGTTTCTAGGTCAGATGGCATTTGCTCGTATAATTCTGGTACCTAGCCGCAACAAGTTAGACTGGGAGCCGACCCCAATAGAAATGGCAAAATTAATTGGTATAAATAAGGCTTGACAGACGCACTGCATTTAACCTTTAACTGCAACTGTAAGACTGCAATGAAACTGCCAACAACAGCCGGCCTCTAACGCTGCCCGCACACGATCGATTTTCCAACGATTTTGCAAACGCAATACTAAACTCAAGACCAGGAGTCACAAAATGGGTCGTGGGTGGGCAACCAAATCTTGAGTGGTCCGGCAACGTCCTGCTAGTGTGTTAATATGTGTATCTTACAAGCAAATGAATTCAATATCTTATTCAAGTGTTGGTCAACTCATTTGCATTACTGCCCACTCCTTCCTCATTGACACTACCAAAATAACTGAACGAAATGTCTCAGTTAAATAAAAACTACGACAAAAAACTGTAAGCTAAATCAAATTGGTTTATTTCGATAAAAACTTAAGAACTTCACTGTGGTAAGCGCGGTCGCGATAAGCGAAGCGGATTGTAATTTACTGGCGGACAGCGGTCGTCTTTGCTTTTCTTCAAATGACTGTGATGTTCAACACACTACAAATATGACGGAAACCAGCTTTATTGTTAACTATCTATAAAAAGACTGTGATAACATAATGTGTCTGGTACAAGTTTGTGGCATTAAGTATAGCCGAAATGAGTGACCTAATTTTGAAGGGTTAGAAACTCATTGCATTCTTTGTGTGCGTTTTAATCGCGTTCCTACTTAACATAACCTCTTCCTAATCACCAGAAAAGTCAGTGTCTTGCTGATAAACGTTCAGAGGTCTTTGCCCTTGGTTCACTAGACCGAATCTTGTGCAAAACAGCCTACAGTCTCCATTGGGTGTCACTGACTCTGGCAGAGCCACCATCAGGGATTTTCATTTTGAAAACACAAAAAAATTGTCGCTAATTAGTCGAAATTTGTCGCCAAATATCAGAATTTGTCGGTCACTGGTTCAAAAGATATAAGGGTTTATAGGTGGCCGATCTGGAGAGAGTCTCCCCAGCAGGGCCACATTTATATCTCAAAAACTAGGGCACCTAGCAAATATCTCTTTTCTCCCATAATTTGTCGCCAATTAGTCGGAATCAGTCGCCAAATATCAGAGTTTGTCGTTCACTGGTTCAAAAGATACAAGAGTTTATAGGTGGCCGATCTGGAGAGAGTCTCCCCAGCAGGGCCACATTTATATCTCAAAAACTAGGACACCTAGCGAAGATGTGTTTTCTCCCATATTTTGTCGCCAATTAGTCGGAATTTGTCGCCAAGTCACAGATTTAATCGGATCTTAGTTTAGGAGATATAATGAGTTCAATTAGTAAGGTATAGTCCAAGAGCTAGGTCGAAGAGTTCACGAAAAATACCAAGAAAAAAATATTTCTATTAATATGTGTAATATACTTCTAGTTTTATCGGTCTAAAGTCTTTAGAAATGTCCGAGAGAGATAAATTCTCAATTTAATTCATGTTTTTATGTTTTAAATTACTAGGTTAGAGTGGCTTAAACTTCTTTGAAAACATTAAACCTTGCTCTTGGTCTATTTGGTGAAAGATGTACAGTCGCATGCAACTGTTTTACCACTTTACAATGTTAAGCTCTAATTAACTTTAGAATAATAAATAAATGTCGTACCTTTAGTAAAATGTTTAAAATACTTAAACGTTGAAAAAGTATTGTCAATTGTAATCAAATTTTATTATATAAAAATGAATTTCCATAAAGTTCGTTTGATGTGTGTTGTGTTGGTGTGTATTTTGAGGTGATTGCGAGTGTTGTGTTGTGGGTATGGACGGGTTGAGTTTTTATTTTATCTTAATTGAGGTTAGAATAATAAAACTTCTGTTGTCGAGATAACAACACTCGAGTTCGTAACTATTCATAATAAGTTCCACTTTAATTAAACTGGCTGACTTCAACTTACGTGACGGGCAACTCGTTCGAAGCAGCTCATCTGTACACGCGCATCTATCTCTTTCTTACTTACCGTAAATGAAACGGAGCGCAGCGATCTATCTGCCAGCGACTAAGTGGTAAGTGCACATTGTGTTAGATAAATAATTACATAATTATATGTATTGTAGATTTGTTTATAGGTAATGAATACAGCTTTCCTATGGTGGGTTGAAATTATAGAATAAGTTTACATTTATTTAATTCGAAACAAACATTCCTCCATAAGACGTCATAGATATTGTCTAGAAACTACATAAAGTATTTTGTACTCGCTTGTACCACTGTATGGGGAAATTGAATTCTTTAATATCTTTTTAATTACACACCGACTAAATCTGTGACTTGGCGACAAATTCCGACTAATTGGCGACAAAATATGGGAGAAAACACATCTTCGCTAGGTGTCCTAGTTTTTGAGATATAAATGTGGCCCTGCTGGGGAGACTCTCTCCAGATCGGCCACCTATAAACTCTTGTATCTTTTGAACCAGTGACCGACAAACTCTGATATTTGGCGACTGATTCCGACTAATTAGCGACAAATTATGGGAGAAAAGAGATATTTGCTAGGTGCCCTAGTTTTTGAGATATAAATGTGGCCCTGCTGGGGAGACTCTCTCCAGATCGGCCACCTATAAACCCTTATATCTTTTGAACCAGTGACCGACAAATTCTGATATTTGGCGACAAATTTCGACTAATTAGCGACAATTTTTTTGTGTTTTCAAAATGAAAATCCCTGATGGTGGCTCTGCCAGAGTCAGTGACACCTCCATTGGCTGTAATTGCTTCATTTGATAGCAATCTACTAAATTGTATTGTTGTTCCTATAAATTGGTATAGGCGTATGTGAGAGGGGGAAAATGGCCACCCCAGAGTTCTTGGATAGCTACTGAATTAAACAAGCCGAATCATAAAGAGTGTTTAGAGTTTCTTAATCTCTGAAGTTCGTAGTCAATTTGTGCCACCGGAGCCTGAGAATGAAGAGAATAAAAAGTGCACCTGTACATGTATAGTATCTGTATCCATAGCTAGCCAGCTTAGACCAGCCGAAGTAGCCGAAAGATAACTAATAACAATATACTTGTTGAGAATCATGATTAATGTCATGGTTCAAGAATTCGAGACGAATGAGCTTATCCAACTTGATTTGAGATGCAGTAATGGCTATAAGGAGATCAGACACGAGAGCATACCTTCATCAGAATAGAAGTAAAATCGGTCACCTTAAACGAAATCGGTAGGATTGGCATAATCTCAAAAACACTTGAAGCTGGTCGTAAAATAACACGCAATATAATAAATGCAAGGAAAATTCTCAAAGAACTCAACAATACATTCACGCACAAAATTTTCCAGCATGCAATCTTACATCGGTCATCCATGTATTATCGTACAAAATAGGTCAAAGATCGGATTGCAACAGTGTTTACAAACAGCAATAATGTCGCAACGACCAAGACATCGCCTTAACTGCGTGTTAGAGAAATTCACCTTGGAAAACGAAAGGTGCTCACGTGTACTGGTATTACAAACAACCAGTTCGCTCAAGATAGAAAGGTCTTCAATGATAACTACAACTACCCTAACCCGCCTAAGTCTGATAATTACCTAGTTATTTGCAGACATTTCTAGAACAATACAGTGGCACATAAATAAGTATAATAAACTACACACTTTCAGGGTCATTCTGTCAGTCGGTCAGTCCAGAAAATTTAGCTGCGTTTTCTGAAAAACTCAAGACCTAGTACCAGAAAAATTCCAACACCATAATTTTGTAGTTACATAATGTAAAACAGAATTCTTGGTAAGTTGGGACTTAATTTGCCATTTTGTTTCTTTGCTGCTTTTGTCGGCAGCAGTATTAGAAAGAACCTGCTGTTGGCGACACACGGTGGGAATGTGGACATTACTGATAATTAGTGCTGTGGGTCGCCTCTGGTAGGTACTTACAGCGTTTACTGAGCAATGTGCACGTTCGACATTGATAGGTCATACTGTACACTTTTTGTTTTTATTACGTCATCCTTTTTTTACATTTTTTCCTTTTTTATTGTGTGTGTCCTGTTTGTGTCGAATAATTGTATTTTCTTTCTTTCTTTCTTTCTTTCTTCTTTCTGCTGTGTTGCTGCTACTTCTAACAATGCTACTACTCCTGCTTTTTCTAGCCACCCTTATTTAGCATGCAACAGCACAGTACTTTATGCAAAGGTTTGTAAACTGTACAATAAACGTACCTTCTCGAAATCAGATCAATAATTTAATAGAGTTTAGTCAAATCAATTCTTTAGCTACATTTAACAGCCGTTTATAATCTATTTCCAGTAAATTCTAAACACGTCATCTATCTAAAAAAATAACCAATTTTCTGCTCTCCGTAAATTGTTTGGGTGTGATTCATTGCTGCTATAAAACCACTGAAAACCTAACTGAACAAACTTTCTCAGTCTGAGTAGGTCATACATAAGCAGCTACATGTACCGTTGTATTGGTTTCGCAGAAAAACTATAAGTGGCTCTATTAAGTGTTTACATAAGAGCTGCTTTTCAATAATAGCGTACTTTTTAGAGTTATGATCTCAATCCTTAAGCAACTACATAAATAGATACGATTTACTACAATCAGCAGGAAAACGGTCCTCAAATTCTTCGGGCACAGAGTCAGTCGAGACTGCGAGTTCCATACAGCCTAGAAAAACGAATTATCACTGGCTGCGACGAAGGAAAGGATCTTCAACGTGATGGCCAAACACAAAGAGCGGTAACGACCTGATTTTAAAAGAGGTTGTATTAGCTTTAGGTTATCCCTTATTCTGTTTAGTTGAATTTCCATAAGGAAGTTCTTCTGTCTCGCTCCCTGATAATCTTTAAGATGTAACATTATGTCGGGCACTGAGATACGCCGACGAACGTCAACGTACGTGACTCCCCGTACTAACTCCGTAACTCTTTACATTGCTTCAATTTTTCAAATAATCCTGGGTCAGATAATAAACCTAGACCTACCGTGTGTACACACACGGTATTGATGGAGCAAATTTAAACACCCTTACTAATAAGTGATGTATAAGGTGTGAATTTCGACTAAATGACACTTTTAAGTCATTTGACAGAGACAAAACATAGAACAGGGTACGTAGCATAACAACTTAAAGAAGTAATGTTGGAGCTGCGGAAGAGGGATGCCGCTATACAATGTGTAGAGCCACTTCTCTTTCGTACAACCGCAATAATAATACTATACGGTGTCATAGTAAGGCTGCAGTTATTCATACCTTACACATAGTTTATTAGTGAGGGGGTAAAATAATTCTAGGCAGAATTACATAATATATATGAGTCAGAGCTAGATCAATGACCGCTATTGCGCCTCAACTCAAAACTTGAGGACAATGAGTGTGCACAGTAAACCGCAGCATGACTGTAACATTACTAACCAATTAAATTTATTTCAATACAAAATGGTATTTACTTTCACAATATGTACGTATTATTTCTATTTATTATTCTGTGGCATTAGCAGCAGCCATGCAATTAGATGTATGTACCTACTGTAGACCTATAAAAATACTAACTGATTGAAAATAGTTTTATATTATGTAGTCAGTGATAAGGATTAAACAAAAGGTAGTTATTTCAGAAGCTATAACTTCACAATCAATATCCAAAACAATAAACTCCGCAATACATCATACTATCGTAAACAACACAAATCTCTCGACTAACGATTGACTTTCCTCAGCCGTAAACTTCATTCAAAAATACACCTTGCTGCATTATTATTATAGCACAATTTTGCTAGAATGTGCAGTAAAATCTCGCAGCCGGTTTACCTTCACCCAAAATGCTAATAGTAGCGGTAATCGTCGGCTAACTAACGGTTAAGGATTGCTAATCTCGTGACCGGTATGTTTGGACATGCTTCTGTCTCAGTGGTGGAGCGTGCTTAAACAGGCTCAGGCTGTGATAAAATAAGATGTTGAGGAGACCAAAACAGACATGATTCTTGAATACAAAAATAACATTCTACTTAGCAAATCAGTTAGGTAACCAAGAAGATTTGTCACGTATTCATTACCATTTTAAATTATTGAGGATCCTCCCTCAGGTATTTATTAGAGGTTCCTTCATCGACCACATTATTGCTTCACTACAGGCAAGTTCTAGCCAAGCATATGCCTATTAAAGCATTGGATAAAAAACTATAAAGTTCTTCGATCAAAAATAATTGGTGTTTGATGAACTTGTGTAAATAGAAGATGGCTTCGTGATGCTTGTGGTCCGTGTGCGGTCAGCGTAAGTTTCATATTACATACAATATATTCAATGGTTTAATGTTTTCATCAAATATCATTTAATGTAATTATAACAGTTATTAAACTGACGTACTTGGTAGGAGCTCTCTCTGTGTTATAGGCCGTGAAGCGACGACGCCCGAGTGTCACCATTGTGGTGCTTTAAAAGACATTTTGGGGTGGTCGCAACTCGCCGGTCGTTCGGGTAATGCGAAAGCGAAACCGCGGCCTGCCAAATGGATTGGCAGATAAACACTGGGGGGTTTTGGTGAGTAAACTTCTTCGGAGTCTCACATACCCATGCCTTGATGCAGTGGGACCTATAAAAGGTTTCCCCTCGAAAAAAAGGTAGGTACCTACCAAGTGACTAGCAGATGTAGTCATACTAGTATTATGTGTTTTAAATCTAAAGTAGGTACCAACATCAGCTAACATGTAATTAATAATAGAAAGAAAAGAACGTTTTTTTTGACACAAACACACACAGTCAAATAAAAAAAAAATGTAAAAAAAAGCTAAAAAAGAAAAAAAAAGAGTAAATGTGACCCATCAGTGTCAAACGTGGACATTGCTCAGTAAACGCTGAATAATCGGTCATACAAGTCAAAAGAACGTGCTTTTAATTTCATTAAACATTTATTGCATGTTTTTAACTGACTGCGTCAAAAGGATGAATATGTTTTTCGAGTGTTTATACATATATTACTGCATCCTAATGGTTTGATGGATTCCATGTTGATTCCATATCATAAAACTGCATCGCTGATCCTGTGGTAACCATATTCGGTACTAGTAATTAGAGCATTTTAGTTGCAAGCCAAAGTTTGGAGTTTGTAGTACTGGGCACGGGATTTGTTTTTGTAAAATTTATTTATTTATTTATTTATTTGGCTCCTCAACAATGTGTACACTTTTACAATGACTTATTATACGATTATTGTCTTAATATCTAAGTGCAACATTACTTAAAGAAGAGCACAGCATGCACTAAAATATGCGCAAGAACTAATAAATGTCATGGCAATTACTACCTACTACTATTTTAACATTTTAACAATTAATTTCATTTTCATTTTAATAGATTATAATAATTTTATACAAAAAAAAAGTTCATAGTCATGCAATTTTATTCAAATTTGTATTGGTTTGTCAAGATTTTATTAAAGTTATAATTATAAATAATTTAGTTAAAATTTGATTGGAATTTGATGATTGAATAATTAAAAATTCATAAAATTGTGATAATAGAAATATAAATTAAACATTAAATTAAATTTAAGAATAGAATAAGAAAATAAGAAAATTATAAACACTTCGCGCTGCCGCCGCCGCCTTGGGTCCTGATGTATGGGGAGCGATGGACGTGCCGAACCCATCACCCCCGGACCTGTTTTAAGCGGGCTGGAAGAGGGCACAGTGTGCTCTCCGCCAAGGCCGACGCTCAGTGCGTCTGCTGCGAATCGGGTGACGGGATGAGATCTCCCTTTCAGCAGCCTCCTTCGCAGGACTCCCCACTGATGACCATCGATCATATAAGGGCCGGCAACGACAGTCACTGCCTACTCCTGAAACGAGGGCACGGCGCGGCTCCTCCCAAGCGCTTCTCCACTCAATTAATGTATGCTGCGAGGTGTCATCACCTAGTCGACACCGTGCAGTGGTGACACCGTGCTTCCGGTTCCCTTACGTCAAGCGGCGTAAGATCGTCATGAACATCTATTATATAAAATTTCCATGTCACAATGTTAGTTACCGTACTCCTCTGAAACGGCTTGACCGATTCTTATGAATTTTTTTATTCATATTCAGTAGGTCTGAGAATCGGCTACTATGTATTTTTCATAACCCTAAGTGATAAGGGTTGTTCACCCTTATATTTTTTTTTAAGTTTGGACAAATCGTTCGTTTTTATTTTTGTATAATGTGGCATTAAAAAATAAATACGTATTACATTAGTAATACGCGGTACGAAGTTCGCTGGGGCAGCTAGTAATCTAAATATATAAAAGAAGAAACCGACTGACTGACATATCAACGCAGAGCCCAAACCACTGGGTCTGGAGACTACAAATTTGGCACATAGGTTCCTTATGGGGTCTAGGGGGGCACTAAGAAAGGATTTTTCAAAACTCACCCTTTAAGGGGGTGAACGGGGTTCCAAAGTTTGTATGGAGAAACAAGATTAGTGAGATCAATTTCGCGGGCGAAGCCGCGGGCGGAAGCTAGTACTATATAGTTACATTTCATCGTGAAATATTTAGATTTGTTTTGCCGTATCAAAAGATAACTATAATATCTGCTTACGAATGAGATAAAACTGATAACCAGCTGTATCTAAGTACTAAGATGAGGAAAAATATGATAATGATTGACCGAATATAAAAACATACGTAAATCTGCGCGCGACTACGTCCATCCACGTAACACTAAAAGCATCCCATGGAAACATTTTCACTTCGACCCTGTTTTTAAGTGTCCCACTCCTGGACACGGATCTATCTTGAGTTGAGATAGTTTAGGCCTTAATCCACACACCCTGGCCAAGTGCGGGTTGGTGGATGTCACATGTCCTCCTATGATTAGTTCTTAGACATGCCGGTTTCCTCACTATGTTTTCCTTCACCGATATTGAGCAGCGGAGACGAAACAATTCACACAAAGATGTGTGGGCACGACCAAGATTCTAACCCGCGACCTTATTTTTCAAAAGCGAGGCCCGTACCGCTGCGACACTGCTACTCTCAAGCCGCCGCCGCCGCTGCTCTCGGAAACATACGAGTATGTATTGGCCACAGATAATATAATACTATGTATTGCCCATTATGTCGATCGAGGTAGTAAACTAAATGTAAGCAACATTTCATGGAAATCCATAGAACCGTTTTACCGTGAAAGAGTAACAAACATCCTATCTATCCTCAGAACTTTATTTTTATTCTTGTAATTATATGGTCGTGGGTTCGATTCCCACCCGAGACAAACATTAATGATGAACATTTGTGTTTGTGCCGAGTCTGGGTGTAAATATCTATTATAAGTATATATTTACAAAAGAAAAGTATTATATGTATAGTATATATGTATAGTTATCTGGTTTCCATAACACAAGCTCTGCTTAGCTTGGGACCAGATGACCGTGTGTGTTAATGTCCCAGAATATTATTAAATTAAAATAGTACAAATGTACTTCATACCCGGGGTCATCATAACATTTAAGTCAAAATATTACCTAAACCTTTGTGAAATCTATCGAAATATAAACAATGACGTACCTCTTTCTGTTTTTATATAGCGAATACTAATTTATTATTATTACAATATTATTCATGAAGCATAAAAATAAAAAATTGATTACGTACTGAAAACAACTAGTAATAAGTATTAACGCTTTTATTGTGTTAAAAGATGAAGCTCCAAAATCGCTATTCCTTTATCAATAAATTTTGGCATCCTAGTAAATAAAGTTTGGATATTGCCTATGAAAACATCGATGTTTTCAAAAGTTAAACATATCACGATGTTAGAAATATCGATGTTAAAAAAAATCGATGTATCTATAGTTTGCGTACACCTACCCTAAATAAAATACACGCGGAGCTAGACAAGGATATATGTATTGCAATAAAGTGACAGGATACCCACATGAAACCATATGTTTTTTATTTATAAAACTTTCATCGGAACCTGTCCAGATGTTAGCGTGATTAGGTAACATCCGACTTTCGCCCTCAACTCACTTTCCGTCACAAACTAGTTCAATAACTAACGAATTTTGGTTTTAATTAAATTTTAACACTTTCGCTAATAAATCGTCACTTTATCTAGGTGGTGGGCGATCTACTACGCTTGCAAAGACGCGGTGTCCACCTATGAACTCGTTTACCCCAGCGGTTAACGGTTCTTCAACGCCAGCCTACACTTCAGCTCGCTAATCCTTTGTGCAACGTTGTCAATTCCGCGCGGTGCATCCCCGCATGCGCACGTAGCTCGATCGCGTAAACGGCCGTTGTGTCTGTGTTTTTACGATGACGTCTAAAACTGTTAAGTGCTCCAACTGCAATGTTGTGATATCTGAGTTGCTGGCTTTTATTCAAAATAAAATACAGGTCATGGATGAAGACAGTATACAACGCATTTGTACCACATCGTTTTCGATTAAAGAAGTTAATGAGGCAAAAAAGTTGCTGTTTGATTCTCTCCCGACAGCAATACGAAAAATTACTAGAAAAGGAGACGGCAAGTCGCAGAGGGACCTAGAAGATATCATTAGCCTTTTTAAGGAAACTGATCCGGACATTACGCCTATATTTGTGGCAAGGGACTTAAATAAACTTCCTCCTGTTACATTTGACTATGTGGATGCATCAAAACTTTTGAAAGACATTAATGTGCTGCAATGTGATCTAAAGACGCTACAGTTGAGGCAAGACGAATTTGTTACCAAAAGTGAATTTTTTCATTTAAAAACTGAGTTGGAAAATCTAAAGTCTGCGTCGTTAGTAAACAACTTTTGCCCTAATTTAAATGTAGGTCGGCGAGGTGCATACTTGTTGAACGATTCAGATGTGGATAGTGGTCCAATGGGCATTCAATTGTCTGAAAACGGAGAATCCTTAACCATGACCAAGCAAATATCGCCAAATAATTTAAAAATGGGGGTAGTTTTGCAAAATCATACGTTGCGTTGTTCGCCGCGAAAAGAATTAGTCGACGGTGACAGCAATGAGTCAGCCGCTCGGCCGCGTTCGTCGCCCGTTGCGGTTGATGTATTGAGCTCGCACCCGAATGAATCTAACGACCAGCTGAGAGGCTTGCCACCTCGCGCCCCCACTACGGAAAATCAAGAAACCAAACAACCACCTGATGTTGACACGGGATGTGATTGGACTGTAGTAACTAATAAAAAGCAGAGAAATCGTAAACCTTTCTCTAGTAGGTACAGTCAGAAAATAGGATCGGCAACCCAAGTTTTAAACTTTAAATCGGCAGACCTTAAGGTGCCGATTTTCATTACAAATGTGCACAAAGATACCAAGGAAGAGGCAATAACTGAGTATATATACAAAAAGACAAATGAGAAAATATCATTAATTAAAATATTACAGCGGAAAGACAGGGGATATAATGCTTATAAATTATTTGTACCGAGGTTTAAATTACATATGTTTCTTAATGAAAAGTTGTGGCCTGAAGGAATAATATTCAGACGGTTCGTGAATTTGAATTACAACAGAGACCACTCTGCTGAGGCTAGCACACTAAATAACAATGGAAGACCAAAATAAAGCTTTTGCGTCTACTTTCGTTACATTTAACTGTAAAAATGTGAAGAGATCAGTGGAGGGGGTCCGTCACTTGTGTAAGTTAGCGAACATAATAGCCCTTCAGGAAACGTGGCTCCTGCCACACGATCTGCCGTATTTAGGAAGCATTGACGCAGATTTCGGATGTACTGGAACATCTGCAGTGGATACAACGTCGGGGATGTTGGTGGGGCGGCCTTATGGGGGGGTCGCGCTGCTCTGGAGAAAAAGTGTTTTTCCTTGTGTCTCCGTTATACCGTGTACGAGTCCTCGTATTTGTGCCATTAAAATAGACATGGGTAATCAAAAGTTCATTGTGTGTAGTGTGTATATGCCTGTTGACCGTTCGGAAAATGTGACAGTTTTCACTGATTGCTTAAGCTATTTAAATGCCATAGTTGAAGAAAGTGAATGTGAAACTGTGTTTTTACTTGGAGATTATAACGCACACCCAGGTCAGCCTTTTTATGACGAACTAAATAAGTTTTGTGAGGACCAGAACTGGATTTGTGCTGACGTGAGTAAATTAGACTCTGATTCGTTTACCTTTGTTAGTGACGTTCATGGGACGGGTAGGTGGTTAGATCACTGTATAGTTACGAAAGCAGCAAGTCAATTAGTAAAAAACGCTAAAATTTTGTACGATGTATTCTGGTCTGACCACTTCCCTCTCGTGATTGAATGTAGTTTAAATAGTTTGATACCTACGAGTAAATGTCTTTCCAAGAACTCTTATTTAAGTGAAATTAAATGGGGCAATAAAAACGATGAACAAACAAAACTGTACACTGAATTATGTAATGAAAACCTCAAATTAATTCATTTTCCGTCGGAGTTTATAGATTGTAGCCAAGGTTTTTGTAACAATAATTGTCATAAAAATATTATTGATAATTTATACAACAATATCGTATCGGTTTTAACATCTGCAGCCATCAAAACCTCAGACAACAATAATGCTGGATACAAGAAAAAACGTGTTGTAATAGGGTGGAACAAGCACGTCGCTGCGGCACACGCAGAGGCTAGGTCCAAATTTTTGATATGGGTGTGGTCTGGACGACCGAAACAGGGTTTCATCTATAATGAGATGATTAATAGTCGACGAGTTTTTAAGAGCAGACTAAAATGGTGCCAAAATAGCCAGAATAAATTAAAAATGGATATACTGGCTACTCACCATTCAAGGTCTGATTTTAAAAGCTTTTGGAAATGCACAAATCGGTGCAACGTTGGACCTAGTCTCCCTGAATCTATGGGCGGAGTGAGTGATGTGCGGCAAATAGCTGATATGTTTAGACAGCATTTTACTGTTGATTCGTCATTGGGACCATCTACGAACGCTATGTCCACTGCTGGGGTTAACCGTGACTTAACCATGATTATCAGTGCTAAAACGGTTACACGCATTATAAACACCATGGTTAGGGGTAAATCACCGGGGCACGATGGCCTCAGCATTGAGCATCTAAAATATGCAGGTGTACATCTACCCAGAGTTCTGGCATTATTATTTAATGTCTGTATTGCGCATACTTATCTACCTGCAGATTTAATGCGAACCGTGGTGGTCCCGATTGTGAAGAACCGTACGGGTGACGTATCAGATAAATCGAACTACAGACCGATATCTTTAGCAACAATAATAGCAAAGGTGCTAGACAGTGTGCTTAACTCTATGTTACAACGCCAAATTTCACTTCATGATGGACAGCACGGTTTTAGGCGTGGTCTATCGACAGAAACCGCGATACTGAGTCTAAAGCACACTGTTAGGTATTATACGGACAGGCACACACCGGTGGTAGCCTGCTTCCTTGATCTGAGTAAAGCGTTCGATCTTGTCTCATACGACATCTTATGGAACAAATTGGATGGTATGCCTGATGGATACACAGATTTGCTTAAGTTTTGGTATGGTAACCAGGTGAACCAGGTGAGATGGGCAAACGAGTACTCTGAGCCGTACAGGATGAGTTGCGGGGTGAGGCAGGGCGGACTGACCTCACCGTCGTTGTTCAACCTATATGTGGATGAGCTGATCAGGGAGCTCAGCAGTATGCGTATCGGATGTCATATTGGCGGAGTGTGCGTAAATAATATTAGCTACGCAGACGATATGGTACTGCTGGCTCCCTCGGTCAGTGCGATGCGATCGTTGCTCGAGGTATGTGAACGATACGCTGTCTCACATGGTTTACGGTACAATACCAAGAAATCGCAGTTTATGGTATTTAAGGCTGGCGGTAAGTGTCCTAATGTTATACCTCCTATAAAACTGTACAACGAACCTCTAGAGAGGGTTTCCTCTTTCAAATACCTGGGACACATTGTTACTGACACCCTTAAAGACGATGAAGATATTGAAAGAGAACGTAGAGCGCTTTCAGTCAGAGCAAATATGTTGGTTCATAGATTTAGTCGCTGTTCGGACGCTGTTAAAATAACACTTTTCAAAGCTTATTGTACACCTTTTTATTCCGCTAGTCTATGGACCAACTATACCAAGAAAACTCTTGAGGCATTACGTGTTCAATATAATAACGCGTTTAGGGCGCTGTTGAGGCTGCCGCGTTTCTGTAGCGCATCAGCGATGTTTGCATTGGCGGACGTGGATAGTTTCCAAACTGTCATACGCAAGAAGAGCGCCTCATTGCTAAACAGAATGCGCGGCAGCAGCCACAGCGTCCTCAATGAGATGGCTGACAGTGTTGATTGTCCACTGATCAGAGCTTTAATTGCAAAAACTAATTCTTTTATAAAAATTAATTACTAACATAGTTCTTAAGTTGCTACTAACACATTATGGATCATTGTTGTCCGAAATAAATCATTTTTATTTTTATTTTATTTTATTTTATAATGAGTTGTAATTCTTAAGTTTCTAATAACCCATTATGGATCATTGTAGTCCGAAATAAATTATTTTTATTTTATTTCATTTATAATAACTTTAGTTCTTTCGATTCGGTAGATTTGCGAAAGTTCGCCAACATTAGTTGGTCAAGCCAAGGCTTAATTGAGCTAAGTAAAAGTGGACTGGGTTTATTTTGTTGAACACCCAAATCTTAGGTACGGACTAATGGCCCGATTTGTAAAATTCTTGCACTGTTACAGCTCATTGTTTGAGGAAGGCTTTAGGGTACTTTTTATCATACTGCAGGGCACGTAGGAAAATTAGTACTATAAAGATAATGTTTTCTGCTAGCTAATTTCAAGTGTTAGCACTACGATTAGTCACGGTCATAGCACACTGTTAGACTAACAACTACCGTACGGTACAAGTATTCCAAATGCCTACTTAAGTGTATCATCATAGCATGTGATAGTCCACGCCCACTGCGACTTTTTGTAGCGATGTAGTCGCGCGATTATGAAACGTGCTACAGCATCGCGACTGTAAACGTCAGTGCAACACAGAAATGGCGACAGTATCACGTATGAATCGTGTTGTGGTGGGCGAGTGCAAACAGCTAGCGACCGCATCGTGATCGTATTGATGCGAACACGCAATTACGAAACGTGCTACAGCATCGCAACTGAATAGCGTCATAGCAACACAGACATGGCGACAGTATCGCGTATGAATCGTGTTGCGGTAGGGGAGTGCAAACAGCTAGCGACCGCATCGTGATCGTATTGATGCGAACACGCAATTACGAAACGTGCTACAGCATCGCAACTGAAGAGCGTCATAGCAACACAGACATGGCGACAGTATCGCGTATGAATCGTGTTGTGGTGGGCGAGTGCAAACAGCCAGCGATTGCATCGTGATCGTATTGATGCGAACGCGCAATTACGAAACGTGCTACAGCATCGCAACTGAAGAGCGTCATAGCAACACAGACATGGCGACAGTATCGCGTATGATTCGTGTTGTGGTGGGCGAGTGCAAACAGCCAGCGATTGCATCGTGATCGTATTGATGCGAACGCGCAATTACGAAACGTGCTACAGCATCGCAACTGAAGAGCGTCATAGCAACACAGACATGGCGACAGTATCGCATGTGAATCGTGTTGTGGTGGGCGAGTGCAAACAGCTAGCGACCGCATCGCGATTGTATTGATGCGAACGCGCAATTACGAAACGTGCTACACCATCGCGACTGAAGAGCGTCATAGCAACACAGACATGGCGACAGTATCGAGTATGAATCGTGTTGTGGTGGGCGAGTGCAAACAGCTAGCGACCGCATCGTAATCGTATTGATGCGAACGCGCAAAAAAGTCTCCGTAGGTAAGGTGACTTTAAAAGTCGGTAACAACACTCAAGTATGTTTGAGACTTTCAGGTGGAATACTCATAGGAGACGTTTTTTAAGTTTAGTTGTTAATGTTTTTCTTTTAGGAACCAATACTAAAAAATACAGTTGTTTCTAGCAGTTATGTTGGCTAAACTCAAAGCTATGTTTTCATACTGTCTTTAAGTACGACCAATATACCCACTAAAGGTAAAAAAAAACTGTAAATTGACAATAGGAAGTCATAGTACCTACCTAAAAAAATACATAAATGCCTGGAAATAAAAATCTTTAGAATCTTAGTAGCAGCTTGAAGTTTGGAATTGTGCCTGATGAATGGCAATAGGATTGCCCCCTATTATGTATGGGACCTAAACATAGTTGGGGAAAAGTAGGTACTCGTAATAAGTCATAAGTCATTTATTTCGATACAAAAATACATTTGTGTAGAAAATTGAGAATACAATACAAAAATACTAATGATGATAACATAATATTAGTCTTTATAATTCTAATTAAAATTTATAAAATTCAATTGATAGTAAAATATTCCTTAATAATTAATAACATTCAATTAATAATCAATTAAAAAAATAATAAATACTACTAGCTTCAAAGTGTGTGCCTATCCTTCAGAAACTCATCTACACTGTAATAGCACTTTTTCAATAACATGTCCTTTAATTTCTTTTTAAAAAGATTGAAGTTTGTTATAGTTTTCAATTTACTAGGCAGCTTATTGAATAGAGTGATTGATTGTACT
This sequence comes from Meganola albula, assembly GCA_936450015.1. Lineage (NCBI taxonomy): Eukaryota > Metazoa > Arthropoda > Insecta > Lepidoptera > Nolidae > Meganola > Meganola albula. Next base: position 13,024,521 of record OW388155.1, read on the forward strand.
CGAGTAGAATGTTGTACTACATTTAGTTTTGGCTGTATCATATTTGGTAGATCTTTTCTACGAGTACCTTCCCTCACTTCTCTTTCGACATTACTTTCATATTTGTTTAAATTTTTCACCAAGTCGCTAAGTAAGACTAAGATATAAAGGCAGGGTACCGTCAATATTTCCAGCCTTTTGAAATGATCCCTACATGACTCCGTTTGTTCGACTCTTACTATCGTTCTTATGGCTCTTTTTTGCATGACGAATGCCGAATTCATATTATATTTATAGCTATTCCCCCAAAGTTTTATGCTGTATCTCAGCTTTGATTCAATAAGAGCAAAGTAAACCATCTTAAGTTGTGCCATCGTCAACTCGTTCCTGAGACTCCTTAGTGCGTAGCATGCAGAACTAAGCGTATTTGTGATAGCCAATAGTTCTTGTTTCCAATTTAACCTATCGTCTATGTGTACCCCTAAGAATTTGTGACTGCTTACAATGTCCACTCTATTTCCTTTAGATATAATATTTAATTGTGTATTGTCTCTTACCGTTGATCTAAATAACATACATTTCGTCTTATTTACGTTTAATATTAAATTATTTGCACTAAACCATTCCTCAAATAGTACAAGTACTCTGTTTATTTTGCCCTCTAATTTTTTTACATTGTCTTCGGCTATGATGGCGTTAGTGTCGTCAGCGAAAAGAATCAAACTCACATCTGGCTCATAGTATTTTATATATTCAGTAAGATCATTTAAAAACACTATAAAAAATATCGGTCCTAACACTGAGCCCTGTGGCACCCCCCTAGTGATAGGTGATAGTTTAGATTTGTACGGTTTACTATGTTCATCCTGCATCGAGGTAATTTCTACGTATTGTTTTCGGTTGTTTAAGTATGAAGTATACAATTTCAAGACGTTATCTCTTATACCATAGTGCTCTAATTTACTTAATAGAATATCATGATCCACCGTATCGAAAGCGGAGCTGAGGTCTAGGAATAGTCCTGCAACCTTAATTTTTTTATTAAGGTTGCAGATTACTTCGTCCACTAACGCACCAATGGCGTAATATTAATATTCACCTCTGCTTACACCTTTGAGTAATACAGGGTGTGACGCTATGTTATGCCTGAAAATGACAATATTTTTGATGGAGCTAATTTTTAGCAGCTCTTACATAACACAATTATGTGTTTAACCTTCTTATATTGCATATGGCCGCCAGTCAATCAGTATTCAGTCCGGCTGCCGTCTGCCACTTTCATTACTTGGTTAAGAGGAATGCGAATAAGTTGCTATTCCATGAATTTGGGGCTTGCAAAAACTTCCTCAAGTTTATAAAAACAAAAAGACAAATGTGTATGAGTTTAATGCAAGATTTAAATAAAAATGTACATTGATTAGTACTGCATAGGGTTCAGTTTACATGATAAGTATGTATATTATTCAGTAATTAAAATTATACGTATCTATGATGATGTCATGTTTCATTAGTTTTAAATACATAATAGATAGAAATATGTATATCAGTAGATGGAATAAAATCTAAATTATACCATTTTTGTTTCGATTTGTAATAACATGAACATGTTGTACAAATTTTGAATTTGAAACTAACTGAGAGGGGAAGAGATGGAGGAAGAGCGAGAAAGTGTGGAAGACAGAGAAAAAAACAGTTATTGACACAAAGAACAGTACATGCATCTAGTTTCGGCTATGTTCTTACTTAGAATGAGATTGTGCTTAATAGACGAACCACAAAATAGTAAACACTGAAATCAGGTTAAAAAATGGTGAAAAAAAAAACCATTTTACATTAATGATTAAAAACCAACTCTAAATATTTTAAAATACTCTAAATTAAGATTAGTGTGTATTTGTAAATCACAGTCACAATCATAAAATTATGATTACCCCAAAACTCAGGAAACAAACTTGTTGTGAACATATTATTCAAATTTAATTCAAATCTATAAATAAATTTTGTTGACATTTCATATTCTCATGTTACAGAGTTCTTAATAATATTAGTACAAAATAACTATATCATGTGTTATAGTAGTTAGATCTAACAGCTATATTTGAGTTCAAGGCACTAAGCAGAAGCTAAATAAACATTCCAGCCCATTGTATTGCTATGTGTCCAATGGGCCTACCAACCACATGATGTGGCTATAGAAATTGAAGTGAACTGTTGCGACTGATGAGAGCATTTCGTAACAAAAGAGCGGTGCATCGAGTCGGCATCGACACGCAGTGAAAGTGATGCTATGGAACACTACAGATATCGCCCCGCATGCAATACTGCATGTGTTTGTAATTCACGGCCACAACACATAACCATATTTTCATTCTGACCAACAATTATATGTCATCTTATTGTCTTATTAGACCTATTGTACAATCAACTACAGTATCTAACGGTATTCCTAGCGCTGTACGCACCTAAAATAATAAAATTGTGGTTTATCTTACCTTGTAAAAAACATCCATAAGGACGCCGTCGGGCAGCCCACGAACCGCGGTCCTGGTTTTCTCACATTTTGATTTCTGCAAATGGTTCACTAAATTCACCAAACACACCGTGTATAAACTATCAGGTTCCTTTTTAGCACGCAATGACTGCGATACGTCAGCCATTTTAGTACGATAATAACAAACGTGAAACGTGCTACTCTACTGATGGCTCACTGGAAGATTTTGACAATTGACATGCGTGACCTTACTTACGATTATTAGCATTTAGGACGAACTTCATCGCCAATAAACCGCTACGCTCATTGGCCAATTTTAAGCTTATTTCTCAAGCTCAATTTTGATTGGTAGCCCTAGACGCTTACTGATTGATTAAAGATTATTTATCTTGCTCTGTCATACGTGTATTTATTTACTATCTCTTTTCATTAAACAGCTGATTCCACACAAACGTCAAAGTCAGCCTGGTTCATAGACAACGCTTATAAACCATAGACTTAGCTTCAAGCCACAGATTAAAATTATTTGTTGTAGTATACTAACAACGAAGCTCGTCGCGGCAAATCCAAAAAATGGATACTTGTAGACAAAGAGATACAAGCGTGAAGGACGCTCCACTAATTCTTGATAAATTCCAGTGACAAGCACTAGTTAGAATAATACATCTTCGTGCACACTGTACGTGTCTTCTCAACAAGAAAAAAATCCCAAGCAAGGTCAACTTTTCTTTGTAAAAAATAAAAAGACAAAAATATAATGTACATTGAACAATTTAATCGACATAACTATAACGCTAACATTAACAAAACATCATCACAAACTAAACTAACTTAAAGCTGACTACAGCATAAATGCCTTTTATCCTTTCATAATCCCATATTCATACGATTTCCTAAAATGTTTGTTAAATCCGTACATTTGTAAGATAACCCAGTTTCCACTGGCGAAATATGCACAGGAAAACATGTTGCAAGCCCTATCTATCTCTTTCGTTTAGAGATGAGTAGAAAAAGATAAGACTACGCTCGTATCATGTTTTGTTGTGCAGTGCTAACGCCCAGTAACACTACAAAAAATATGTTTTTGTTATGAACATAATGTAAAATGGAACGTTACACAACGCGTGGCCATTTCGAAAACCCGGAAACTGTCAAGTAAAATTTAAAACTCCATACTTTATCAACATTCTAAGATATGGCTATTTATAGGAATATTTTATAGATGCTCAACGGCACTATCATAAACATTAATTATGTGTCATAAATTTAACAATATTTATTTTTTCCCAATGGTGAATTGGGAGACAGTTTCGAGTAAGTTGATGTATGCAGAGTGCTCGTACGCAGTGCTGAAGTCCGATAACTTCTGCGCAAAGTCATTGCTGATGCCCTTCTCCTCTAGAAGATTCATGAGCAGGTCGTAGAGATACTGCAATAAAAAATGTTAGTTTAGTTGTAATTCACATCAAGTGAAGTGATGATCGTCGCAGTCATGAGACATCAGCGCTGATTTTGATAAAATTTTTGTGGGCCTACCTAGAAAGAATACCGTTTGAACCTTTTTGGTTTCTCAAAATAGATTTATAAATGGCGGAATTATTGCGTAACATACATACATAAAAGAAAAAACATAGAGTCAAATTGAGAACCTCTTTGAAGTTGGTTAAAAATGTATCATATCAGTGAATATCTCCCAATATATTGTAAAGACCAACTTCACCTCCATGATTTAATATACCCCGATTTTGGCACCTGACAACTACATGTAGTATAGTATCAAGTGTGGCATGTAAATGGGGCAACTGGCTTCAGCTGGGATTCGAACCTGCAACCGACGCTTACGGCATAGCATACATAACCAATGGGCTATGGCAGCATATATAATTATGTTCAAATTAGGGTTTCCTTCATGGTTTACAAGTGTAAATTTATGATCACAGTATTATATGTCTAAAAGAAGGCAAAGATTAGCCTAATCAAATATTGTGCAATGCTAATTTTTTAAAATTATCAAATATAATTGTAATTATTTTATAAATATTAACGTATATTATATAAAAACACCGAAAATCCCCTAAAATTGATTCACTAAAAATGTAACTTCTCAAAATCTTTTTGGAAGAAGGTAATGTTACATTTCAAAAATTAAAGAGCCTAGTGTTGCGTCTCTTTCTCGCCCAAACCTGTCGTGTCGTTCGGCTCACCCCGTCGTAATATTATACTATAGTATTACGTGTGGTCCATTACTAGTCCATCGAGTCTATCCAAGAGGTTAGCGATACTAGAGCTTGCATCTAAAACTACAGGTACATTTCATCCCTTTCACATTTTACCATTGTAACCGGCCAGAAATAGAGAAAAAAAAGAGTTGTTGTTCATAATATGTATAGTTCAAGGTCTAATATCTTGTCATCAACACAATAACTTCTACGAAATAAAATAAATAACAAAGATATACTCACTCCATCAAGCACATCACCAGCTACAGCATAGACCTTATCATTCCATTCACCTTTGTAGATTGTTACCTCATCAATACCGAAGATATCATCTGTAATCAAAAACAAGAACACATTGTATCTTAATGCACTTTAAAATAATTAATACAAATAAATAATATAATTATAAATAATTTTGTGGTTTTGTTCAGGTAAGCTGCACACTACGAAAATGCTTGCCCATACGGACTGAAACAGTAACCGGACACTCGTGACTGCTCATAAACTGCGCATTTCTCCCTACAAAGTATTCTTTAAAGTAGTCAGTTTCTTTTATCTCTGCCTATTCGTGACATGGTACACGATAGGTTTGTTAATAGCAGTTAAAAGTGCATGCCATAATTTCCCCACACTCCGATTTCCGACTAGCTCAATTAAATGTGCAGAGTAAGGTGTGGCGAACATGAGTTAGAACTTTTATTTAAAGCTGACCCATAATAATAACAATTATTTCATATTTTTTAATAGCCAACTCACTGTATTCATCAGCAGAGGAGGATGGCGGCTCCTGCAGGTAGGAGCAAGTGAATCCCAGAGTTGTGTCACCACGCACGATATCTACTTCAAACTGAGGCCGCGAGCGCATTTCTGCGAACTCCTGCTTTTCTGGCTGCACGTCAGCGTCCGCATCATCAGAGTCTACCGTGTGGTTCACATTGAATGTGATTCTTATGCTGTGGAGACAATTTGAATAATTTTTTAAAATAGAAATTCACTGCAGGCTGCTATCTTAACAACTGCAAGTCTTTGATTCACTTTGTCATGCATTATACTTTTGCAATTGGTTCAAGAATGCTACCCTGTTGGTTTTATTTCAAAATGAAAATATACACATAGTATAGACATTAAAATGTGTTTGTCCCTATATCAGTCTACCTTAATAATAAGGACTTTTAATCCTGCTACAACATGTACAATAGAAAACAGCTTTAACTTCAGTCTTAAACTAGACTATTTTTAAACCCATTTTAAGGGTAAGACTGTTTATATTTTAAATAGAAATTCACATTATGTATATGTATTACATTATTAATTTATGTTGGATTTAGTTATATTTTAAGTTATCTACTATGTAATAAGTAAACAAGTTAAAAAGAAGAAAAATACTTCAGATATCTTTGACAGTTCATTTTATTTATTTTAACATGTAAGAGTAAATGTTGCAGTATTGTTCCATACTAACTGGCAAGGTGCTCAGTTGTATTCTACTTGACTGCATCACTGTTCCCCATCACTTGGCACTTAATCACACCATGGGAAAGTGTGTCAAGTGTGGCAGTAGTGTGGGGAGTAATATTATACACCTAATTTGCTTTGTAAACAGTCCCAAAGCTGGGTATCTTACTGTCTTAAGAGTTGAAGGATTTTAGTGCTTAATCCATACACATAAGGTCTTACTTACATGATGGCTGTTTACAGTTGTTGAGACTAAGAATTAGAGATTTAAAGACAGTTTGTGTGGATTAAGGCCTCTACTCCAATGCTCTGTAACCCTTAGTACAAGTTGTGAATTCAATAAATAAGTTAAAATGCACTTAAATCTACAGACTATTTTACCTATTCTGTTTCCAATCCATTTTATTCTATTTCTAGTTTAGTCTAGTATTTAAAAAGAAAGAAAAGAACTTAAAAGCGCATTTTGACAAGTTTAAGATAGTATTTGAAAACTTTTTTCATATTAATGAAGGCATACTAAGGGTACACAATAGTTAAGAGAAGACCCAATACTTAATACTTAATAACTTTATTGCTTTACCATAAGTAGATGCTTGGGTGGTAGGTGCTTATTATAATAGAAGCATTATGGACCCTGTCGGGCACAGCTAGTGTTAGACGAGAGGAAGCTCCGATTTCACATAATAATAAAAAAAGAAAGTTCTAGCCTGTGGAGCTTTATTATTAATTTTAAAATTTTAAAATTGTGTGGTGTATTTTATTTTATTTCATGCCCATATTTAGTACCTGTGCCAACAATGGGACATTAGGGTTATTATGTCATACTAACAGTTAAAGTTACAGTTATCTTGAAATGTCTTTCGGAAGGGTCATGTGCACAAAAAACAAAAAAGGCACGGAAGTGTTTCAATTGTATTAAATGGCTCTCTGCCTATTCTGGAGAAAGGTATGTGTACAATACTTACAGTTCATCCTTTAGATCCTTGGTCAGCACAACCTCAGCACCATCAGCCATCACCACAAAGCCTTCCACCTCCTTCGGCAGAACCTTCACCTTCTGTGCCTTGCGTTCCGCTACAATCTCTTCAGTGAGGAATTCTACTAGTTCTCGTTCACCTATAATTAAATTACAATTTAGTTAAATACTTATTAATCTAACATTTTTAATCTGTAGTTTGAACTACAGTACAGTAAAGCCAACTACACATTAGTGTCATCATGAGACCAAATTTGATTTATCTGGAAGAATGTCTTGCATAATATTAATGAGTGCTTGTACCTTTAAAACTAACTACTATTACAATAAAAACTATAAATAACTAAATACAACTCTACTTTACATGTTCCTTTTTTTCACAAACAGTCACTTTTTAACCCTAAGACAACAACAAATACTAAACAAATTAAAGTGTAGATAATGATAGTTACACTATTTATAACTCAAGAATGGTTGGACCATATTTACACATGCTTAAACTAACCAAAGGTGTAGGCAGAGGTCAATATCACCCACTTGAATCTGTATTTACTGGGTAAGCGCGTTCCTTCGTAGACTGCATCATTGCTTCACATCAGGCAATTTGTGGACAAGTGCAAGCCTACTTTAGGATAAAAAAAACCCCATAATAGCGGACTTCTTGCTTGACCCAGGATTTTCTTTAATACAAGTCTTTAAAAAAATACAAATGTACCATGTTTTTATGCAGAAACTGGACAGTGGTCATGTCTCTGGATGTGAACATGATTCAATGTACCCTACAGCTGGCGCCATGGATCTCATTAGGAGACCATGGTGTGGCAATTGTGAAGGGCAGATAGTTTGGAGCGAGCTATTTTCCACAACTCGACGTCCTGTATGTGCACCTATTTTGCATGATTGTAAGTGAAGGGCAGATTCTCAATTCTGTTTTTTATGTAACAATCTGAAACCTTCTTAATAAAAAAGACTTTCTAAAGCATGATAACTACCAACTACCAAGTGCATAGTAAACAAGGAGTATTTTAGTTACAAAAGTAGATTACTGTTTGGCACCCTATATATCGCTAATTGGGAAACAGTGACATTTCAAATACTCTAATAAAAATACATCTTACCATAAAACAAGTAATTAAAATAGGGTTAGGATAGGGTTGTCAGGACTCACCAATTGCTTTGGGTTTGGGATGTTCGAAGTCATGGTCTGAAGTACAAACAAAATCTTAACATTACAAGAAATTAAAAATTAAACAAATATATCATGGTCAGAAGTGTATAAAGGGCCTCATGGACCCCCACAACGAAAAGCGTGATTGCATGGTGCAATACATAACCTAAAAATTGTTGTCAAAATGAATTTAGTTACCTTTAGTATGTAATGATTTTAGCCCACATCCACAGCTACAAGTGTTTGAATGGTTACTAAGTAACACAGATGCTGCTTGGACTCCATCTAGCCTTTTTGAGCCGCTCATGTGCCATATTCCTCTGGTAAAGTCACGTTTCACGGGACCCTGTGCGCGAGACACCAAAGCACACGTTAAACTTGTGCTTTTTACACCACTTTGTAGGGCTCGCTTCACAGATTGAACTAAGCTGTTCATTTTTACAGTATAAAGTTAATAATTTACACTATTTTGAAAAGTAATTCCAAAATCACAGCGGACGACAGAAAAGTTGAAGACCGCCGGCAAAAAAAATCTAATAATGTTGCTATAGTAAAATAGAAAATTCCACAGCTATGCAATGTAATTATAAAAACTTTATTCGGACCGTCCATTGATTGATTCAAATCTAACGTTTACCGGTAAACGGTTTTATCGATTAGTCTCATCTCTAAAATTCATTTCAGTGTTCCATTCCATCTACCCACCAGTTCGTTCCACAAATTATGTTCGTTCATTCGTCAATGTCAGTTTCGTATTTTCATTCATTTTCACGTGTGTTTCTGATTGCGTGTTTCTAAATTAATTTATAAATTGAAAATGCCTAGAAAACATAAACTAGACGCAAGAGAAACCAGCGTTCAAAAGTCTTTACCAGTTGAAGTAGTTGTAGAGGATGTAACGTCACATCCACTATGCCTGCACGGTCCAACATTACTGTTTTCAAATGAAAAAGGCCGATACTTTGCGTGTTCTTCGTGCAGGAACAAGGAATGCACAGTACACATAGACGAAGAGGACTGGCAGAAGGAAAGCGTGAAAAAACGTAACGAAAAGTATATCAGTTTGATTCCTACGTTGGACAAAAAAACAGCATGGGAAAATTTTTGTGAGGTTAGATTACAGGCTAATGTTACTTGCTCTACTATTACTCTATTAATTTTAGTGAAACTCTTACCATAAATACTACTAGGGAAATTCCACTGGCTAAATTAATTAAACAATTACATTAATATTTGCACAATATCAATGTTGCGTCAATACCAACTAAGCAAATACCCAGCCTAATATCTGGTCATTGGGTCATCTTAAGTCCTAATTTGAAACTCACAAAATTGTGGTAGTCAACTGTCTTACGAGTTAAGAGATTTTAGGACTTAATCAACACACACTGGCCAAGTGCAGATTGGTGGATGTCACATGCCCTCGAATAAATAATCATTCATAGACATGCTCACGATGTTTTCCTTCATTAATTTTGAGCCGTGGCAATGTAACAATTCACACAAAGATGTGGGCGCGACTGGGAATCGAACCTGCGAGGCCAGTACCACTGTGCCACCACTCTTCCACAATATATATTAATAACTTTTACAGGTAAAATCAAGGCACTATGTTGACCGTGCATACTGTTGTACATGTGAAGAATTGTACTTACTGTCTAAGAGTAAGAAACATGGTAAAGATCATAAAATCATAACTCCACTTACTGATGAGCAGCTGAGCTCACCTACGACTTGGCTGCCAAAGCTGGAGAATGACTCTGTAGAAGCACAGTACATGTTTACTAAGAACTCTGTGGGCACTGTGTATGGTATACTCAAGAATAATAATATTAGGTTGGTTATCTTCATATTTTATACTATTTGGTAAGGAAATGACTCTTGTCTTGTAACAAAAAAGATGACAAAGAAGTCCCCATAATTGTGTTATCAAGACAAGAAAATTAGCTGCTACACATAACTTTATCTTGTTAAGAAGCATAATGAATTAAGATAAACTAGTTAAACAATAATATTTCTTGCTGTTTAACTTTTTTTTAAAAGCTGTATTAAAACAATAAAAATAATTCTCCTCAGCAATATTCTCTGCATTGGCACACCTTCAATCCATGAAGAGGCACAATCCCGTCCCGACTTCAACTCCATCCTGCTGGACTACGACAAGCGGCACCACCAGTTCAACCCTCCAAACAAGTTCCTCTGGTACAATATGTTTAACAACTATTTGTTTAATGGTAATGAAGATGATAAGGTGCTGAAGAAGTTCTTTAACAATGCCAAGTATGTACCTTGTGTCACTAAAAATAACTAAATTTGCCTATGGTGCTGGACCACAAAATCAGCAAGATAATAGGTAGATTAAAATGGAAAACAATGTGCAAATTCTCTTAGAGGCTTTTATCCCATTGTCACAGCATTTGTCGCATAATATATGCAACATACAAAGGCCATCAAAAAGCTAAAAACATGCATTATTTATTTATTACAATAAATAATAGGTACTAAGTTGATCATTTGTTTTTTTAGAAATGGGAACATTTGCATAGTAATGGACCCACCATTTGGAGGCCGTGTCGAGCCGCTAGTGCAAACACTGAAGGACCTAACAAACTCCTACAGAAGAATCTATGATAGCTCTGATGACACACTGTTACCTGTTCTGTGGGCGTTTCCATATTTTTCTGAACCTTATATTACCAATATGGCACCAGAAATCAAGATGCATGATTATCAGGTAGATTTTTATTTGTTTAACTTTGATATGAAAAAGATTTTAACTATATATAAATTTTACAAAACCCATAGTAAAAAAATCTCTTTAGCTTTTAACATCTATTCATGCTATACATGGATAGATGTGCTATACATACACATCAAACTTATAACACCCCTGTTTTCTATTATGGGTTTAAAAAAAAGCTCTTCTACCATGATAAAACTGACTATTGATAAATGAAAATTTTCAGATTGAATACACAAACCATAAAAAATTCCAGAACAAGTTAAAAGATGGCCACAAATTTGTATCACCAATCAGATTTTTTACAAATCTACCGCTACACACAATTAACTTATCTAATGACAGCAATTACAAGTTGTGTAACAAGTGTAATATATATGTTGCGGTTACAAACAATCATTGTAACAAGTGCAAAGAGTGCACAAGTAAGAATGGGACAACATATGTGCACTGTGATGTGTGCAAGCGGTGTGTGAAACCCACATTCTTCCATTGTAAAGAGTGTGGCAGGTGTTGTCAGAGGAAAAACCATGTGTGTGGAGTGGTTGTGGATAGCCAGGTAAGAATGATTCATTAATCCACAGGACCTATTTACTTTTATTTAAAAATCTTGCAAACTTAAAACTATAATTTAAACTATTAGTAGGGTAATAAACTGTTTTATCTTTCCCAGTCCTGCTTCAACTGCCATCAAAAAGGACACAAGCAAGTCAACTGCACACAACTTGATAGCCGTAACAAGAAAAAACGCAAGGCCGCATAATTATTATCACTTTATTTGTATTTTATATAATATCATAAGTATTTACAATAAATCATTGAAAAAAATTTGCTTATCTTAATTATTAATTAGCATGATCTACATTCCATTAGCTCAAAATAATTAAAAATCAATGTAAATGTATCAAAAAGTTTGCCGACGACCGCAGGTTAAATGCTGCTGAAACAAAATAAATTGGCTGTAGTGTGGGATAAAATTTACATTTTTTCAATAGACAGTAGATACTTTGCAGTAGTGTGTAAGGGGGCGTCCATAAATTACGTGAGGTGTTTTTTTTAATTTTCTGCACCTCCCCCCCTTGTGAGATGTCGTGAAATTTTTCATAATGTGAGTTTCTTACGTAAACGCGTTGGATTGTTATTGTAAAAAGAAAAAAAAAACAATTTGCTTCGTGCTTTTAATGCCAAAATAGTATATATTTTTTTTGTTTCATTCAGAAAAAAAGTTGCGTGATATTTGCCGAGACCCCCCCTCTCTCCAACGTAAGATTAGATGAGATTTGACTCGACCCCCTCCCCCCCTTAAACACCTCACGTAATTTATGGACGCCCCCTAATAGGTGTTTCTGGATCCGAAGAATCCAGAAGCGCTCAATTACCACTATCACTCATTACTTCAGAATACTTGAATAATAGTACCAAAAAAAATCACAAAATTCAGTTAATAACTGCAAAAAAAATAATACAACTGCTATATTATGTCAGATCAGGTTGTATATTATTGCAGTATTCGGAAGTAATGAATGATGGTTGTAATCAAGTGTTTCTAGATCTCTTCTGATCCAGAAACACCAATTACACACTACTCCTTGCCTTATGAATAATATGTATTGACGATGTTTTGACAGACAATGCAATGCAAATTTATTAAATTATCAAAAATCTTCCAGTAATATCACAGCCAGCAACATTTAATAATATATCAATAGTGAAGTTATAAGCCCAATGAATTATTTCACTGTTTGAAAACTATAAGTATTGCATCTATACTTACTTGACGTTAATCTTATTGAGCAGTTCCTGTGTAGCTTCGTATCGTGCTTCAACTTTCTCTGCCTGATCCAACCACGCGTGCCTAATAGCAGTCCAGCGCGCAGTATGAAACGCCATTAGGCGCTCACGACTTGGTGGTGCTGATTCACGCTGGAACCAATATAGGACCTTTATAGTGCTATCGACAAATGTACTAGTGATATTCACTGATAATCTATCCAAATGGTGCAAGCTTAATGCCTATATTAAATTTAATAGGCATGATTACTATAGATAGACCGTTTAACTCGCGTGTCGCCATCTGAGGTACAAAGTCAAAAATTTAATCTCATATAGAACTATTTAACCTCAGATAAAAGTAATGTAAGACTATTCGTCACTAATATCCATATCGCTTGAATCATCATCCCTGTTTGTGCAGCTTGAGGAGTCAGAATCTTGGCGATAGGCGATACGCGAATTAAACGGTCTATCTATAATTACTCCAAAGTATACTCATTACTATAACTACTACCCTTTTACGTACACCGAAAATATGGCGGTACATTGAGCTAAGTGTCACATAAATGTTGCCTATGTACCTACAGCTTTTACTTATGTACTTATGATGTCACTCCTAAATTTTAATCCAAGTATTTATGAATTAGGTAATTGAATAAAACCAAAAATATTAACCAGGAATTATGTCTATTAGACATTTCTAAGTAGGTGTTAGAAAAGGGTCCTTGCTCCTAGCTTTCTAGTTGACCAAGACAGATAATTTTTCTCAGCAGTAATACCTCGAAATTAAACATTTATCATCCGTGTTATAATGAAAATAGCACTTCTGACATTTTTTTTGTAACTGAGATAAAATCATTTTCAGATCAGTACAAAATGCTAATAGACGAAGACGAAGAGTTACGAAAAAAAATTCACATGTTATTAACAATGGCAGTAAGTATAACATCCTGTCGTCGTTTTTGCGTCGGGGGTTAAAATTTTTTTACCTTATTGTCATACAACATGCCATATAGTATCACAATAATGGCACAGCTCAGTAGCCTACATTAGGCCTACAGTAGCAGTTTGACATAGTTTAGAAACATAGTAGAAATTTACTTACATAGTTTAAATTGATGTTGTTCTTATCAGCATTCAGTTGTTCAGGTAGGAGTGGTGGTATCTTAGAGACTGGTGGTCCTTCAGGTCCTGGCAGTAACACACTGTCAGCTGTAGGTTCTGGGGGTCGGTACTTTTTGCTGTAAGTAGAAATGAGACTTGAAATAATAAACCACTATAAATATGTTTATTCTAAACATGTGTGATTTGGTAAAATAATTACATTATGGATCATTAAAACACATTGCCTCTAAAAGTTCAGCTTTAGCTAAACGCATGTCTACTGCATGATTCAATCAAATATCATTGTTGAAATCATAAAATAGTTAACTTTTCCCCATTAGGTGTTGATTACTGTATTATATTTTTGATTCCAGATGGTGGCTGACAATTTATTGTTTAAAAAATGTTCAATAATGTTGAGGCCTTACTGGATCAGAGTTGCAACCAATAGAGTGCAGTGGAAGCAGTTGGAGGAGGCCTATGTCAAAAGACACACCATACTAAGGGACATCCCATAAATAAAATATCAGGCCAAATTGATTATTACCAACTGGTAATAAAAATAATAATAATAATAAGGAGGAGGAAGTGTCCCGTAAGTGGCTAGTGGGCACGTGAGGCTGGACCCTTAGGGAGCCAATGATCGGGTAGAATGCCGTAGGACACCGCTCTACTCCTCTAGCCCCTCAGAATATGTTGCCCCTTGTCGCTTCTTTTAGCGGCCATACGGGGGCCCATTTATTGAGTGGGCGAGTCACCCCCTGCCATTTTATCCGTGTTAATTTGCATTGGTCAGGCAGGGGCCATAGTCCATCCATAGTCCTAGTTACCTAATCCATTAGCACCCACCACCATAACCTAGATTTTAGTTCCTATATTCTGCAATAGTCCTGCTCTAACCGGGATTGTCCTTTGTTGTACCTATATGGTGCGAACAGGGATCATCGTCGGTTGGTGCCACTTTACATTTAGAGTAAAATTGTCTTACGGGCCTCTACGTGTTGGCTTCGGCCCCACGCACGCCTTTTAAAAGTCCGGAGCTCCATAGCTCCGAGATAAAAAAAAGACAAACATAATAATAATAGCCTGTGTTTCCGAACTTGGAAACACAGGCTAATATTTTTTTTTTTGTTACTGTGTATTATTTAATATAATATGTAGTGAGACAAATTATTATTATTATGTTGAGGCAATTGAAGATAAAGTAGTAGAATGTTCGTACTATCTTAATTATATAACCAAACTTGCTATTTATAACTATATCAGTATCGTTAATTTATGTTTTCTACTTCATGAACTGATAATGCTATGATTTGTCTGGTATATAATGCTATCCCAGTCTAAACCCTGCTTCACACTGGCTAAATATGCACAAGAAACAAGCTCTGTCCATCATTATCACTTAGAGATGAGAAGAAAGAAACAACATTGTGTTGTTGTGCAGTGCGTGCCTCCCCCAGGTTTTCTATCAGCATCCATTACCTGTGACTTCTAACCACTGAATAGATCTAAATCTCAATATTATTAGTAATTAAATAAGCAATTGTAGATAGCTGATATTCACCTGCATCTGTTTTATTTTTGTTCTCAGTGTACTATGTTAGGTTGTTGTCTAGCGACTAATCTTGTCGATAATCTTACCTAAATTTTTTATAATTAGCTCTAGGTTGGTTGTAGATCCAGGCCCTACAGACAGGGTACAGAGGAGAGTCATCACTGAACTGTGACAGGTCCACGCTGCGGTCGAATAGCTTCAGAACGTATGACTGTCGATTTGGTGACCTCTTTCTCGTGTTGAAGAAGTCATCCCGATCTGAGTCTTCTGAGTTACTAAGGAAAAAATTGAAAAAAATTAATTATGTGAAAGCATATTTTGCAATAAGAAAGTCTCAAAGGCACAGAACTTATATTTGTGAAAAAAAATGGAAGACAATTCCATGCATGCAGACAGACAGATTCAAGACAATATTTGAAAAGCTTTTTCGTATTGATGATCTCATACTAGGGATACTAAGATATGTATATAGGACTGGTTTTATGACTGTGCATATGTTGGTTATCACTTTAAACAATTAATTTATTTTTGAGAATTCAGATAAAAACTGTATTAGAACATTTGGGACCCAGGGATAGCCTCCCTAGGTCTTAAACAATCTCCACACAAAATTTCATTCAAATCGAATCAGTAGTTTAGGCGTAAAAACGTGACAGACAGACCGTTACTTTCGCATTTATAATATGTGAGCATTTCAAAAACGTAATGGTGAAAACATTCCAGAGAGAAAAGATTTGAGGCAACACTTTTGTGACGTGCATATTAAATTGATATTTGATAACTGTAGTGGTAATACAAGAGTTTTATTAACGTGTAAGCTAGTCATTAACATGGTAAGATATATAACAAACCTATCATTTTTTTTTATTGCACTTTCTGAAGATGAGTCCGATTCTTCACTATTGGGGTCCAGTGCATCCAGTAAGGCACCTTTGAGCCTCCCGCGCGCTGTAGTCACTTCTAAGTATACATAATATGATAAATAATCAAAGAAATTCGTTTTAATAGATATGTTTACAAATATATTGCAGTACATTACCTATAATGCTTTTGATATCACTACTT
Source organism: Meganola albula (assembly GCA_936450015.1). Lineage (NCBI taxonomy): Eukaryota > Metazoa > Arthropoda > Insecta > Lepidoptera > Nolidae > Meganola > Meganola albula. The sequence goes on from OW388155.1 coordinate 13,041,046, forward strand.
TTGTTGTTCGGCTTAACTTTGCTCTTCAATGGAGTAAATAACCTGCGCCGTTTCGGCATATTGTTAACGTTGAATTAAGAAGTAGGTATCGTTAATTAAATTAATCAAAACAAAATAAATATTTCGCCCAGTCCGTGTTTGGCTGGATTTTTAAAATTGAATTTAGAATGAATGAATGAATGTATAATTAATGTTTGGTTGACTGATTTTTGAATGAACTGATTAATAGAGAAAAGTAGAGTAGTAGAAAGAAAACAATTTATCAATCAAAATAAGTTCAATCCACATTATATAATGTTCTCATAGCCTTCTATCATTACCTGTATTAAATAAATAACATACTAGATTAAAAAGTACCAAAAGTTAGTAGACCTATTATATATATGATCGTGTAGACAGCTTATACAAGTTGCAATGCATTATTGGAAACCAAAATAAACCGGTAAAGTACCGTATTGTTTTCTGTGTCTCATAACTATTAATTTTCTGTCTGTTTGACAATCAATTGAAGATTTTGTTGACAATTGGTGGCATTTGGTGGTTATGGTCAATATTGTTGTAGAGGACAAAAATAGCGAAAAGACGTTTTAGCAAACCATATTGGTGTAGAATTTCGTAATTTTCGTAAAACAATACGAAAAGCTCGATGAATTATAATGGCCACTACAACGGCTTATGAGCACGACGCTGATGGTAAATAAAAGTATCACAATTTGCATAGGATTTTAGAAATTTCATATATAATTTGATGTGTGATATTATTTCATTTAGCTTTCTAAATTTTCATACGGTTGTAGAGTATATCTGCTAATGTAGCGAAACTTTTTATGTTAAAAGTTTACTTTTAAATAATAAACTGCGGCTTACTGCATCTGTGCAAAAGTTTCACAGATTTTTATGGTTGTGGTCGTGTCTGGTTGGTAAGACTGACATTTTTTCAGTCAATATTGAATTGTAAATTACTAAGACAAGGCTTTCACTTATGAGGGACTACATACCTGCAATACATAAATTGTATACAGTTCTAAGTTATTAGATGACCAGCTGTTAGGGCAAAAGATTGCCATTTTAAATGGCATAAGTAACTCTGGTTTGTCAATTATTTATCTCTAGGCCGTTCCCTATCCCTGAGTTCAGAATTTTTATTACCTCGTTCAGAAAAAGTAATCCTATTAATATTAAATAATCTTACTGTGCATACAGGGGGCAAGTTTATACCAGCTACACAGCGTCCGGATGGTACCTGGCGGAAACCTAGAAGGATCAAAGATGGTTATGTGCCCCAAGAAGAAATTCCTCTATACGAAAGTAAAGGGAAACAGTTCAAAGCTCGACAAAATACAGGACTGCCGGTTGGACTTACACCAGAAATAGTGGCAGCGTCACAGAAGAAAAAAAATAAGGGTATGATACAGCCCATACCTGGTATGATTGTTAATGCAGAAAAAAAGAAGAAGAAAAAGAAGACAGGTATACTTACTTAATTTTTTAAGAAGTAGTCTGCTTAAATCTCTATTTTTTCTCATTTTTAGGTACTTTCTTTGTTTCAGACTGCATAAAATTCCAAGTGTTATTTTTTTTTATTAACTTTGTGGAATAGAAACTATATCCTCTATTTTTAGATTTGTGGTTTGTTAAAAGTTATAATTTATGTCCTTTTTAAATTCCAAGTAATTAGTGTAATAAAGAAAAGCTAATAAATTAGTGAATATAATTTTTAGTTCAATTAATTAAAAATAGTTACTCTAGTAACTATTTTTATTAATTATTTTAATTTAATTTAATTAAAAATACTGACTAGACATCATATTCGATAACACCAATTTTTGTTTGTCATCAAGTTTTTTATTTATAATTCTGATTTACCATTTGTCATTTTATAGGTGCAGATGAAGCCGCAGAAAAACTCTCAAAATGTGAGATAACAGAACCTAATTTTGGCAATCCTGCTCCAGCACCCTGTAATACATCCACAGACCCTGCTAAGCGTCTTAAAAACCTCAGAAAAAAGCTTAGAGAAATTGAAACCCTAGAGGAAAAAATCAAAGCTGGGTTCCTCAAAAACCCTGACAAGGATCAGAAAGAAAAAATGTCAAAGAAAAATGACATTATTAATGAAATAAATCTTTTAGAGAAGAGTAGTGAATAAGTTATATACAGTTTTAAACAAATTAATTTTATCAAAAAACTAAGAAATCATCTTTGATTTCCATGAATGAATGTGTTCTCTTGTGTGAGTGCAGAACAATGGATTTTCTGTTTATTATAAATTATTTACAACAAATTGATATCACTTTTAAATTTGCAGATCCTTATTGCCTGGCCATGAAACAGCATTGAGCAGTCATGAGCAGCTAATGATTTTGAAGATACATTTATTAATACTATTAACTTTTTTAATTTCAATAAACAAATACCCTCACTTGTTAACATTTGATGAATCTACCCATAAGAAAAATAGATTTGCACAGATGTCACCTCTACAATGTGGTGATATTTTTTTTAAAGTGGTGTGGACCACTGGGGTGTACTGTTATTGTTCCAGTGGAGTCATTGACAATAATCAACATGAAGGTCGAAGCTTTTTCATAGCCAAGCATTTAGTGTTCCCTCCATATTAAGGTATAAAAAACCAATACTTCATTTCGTGATTATTTTGAAAATACATGGAAGACAAGTCAATTACAAAAGTTTTTATTTAAATCTAAATTAACTTACAGTTCCATTATTTTGATATTGACAAAGATTATTTTCAAGAATAACGAAAAACAAAAATAACAAAACAAAAACTGAATGATTAATATTTACAAATGTATCAGAGTAATACAAAATGTAGTTTTTAGCTTGTTTAAAATGCTTCTAAATGGGCATAAATAGAATATACACTTAAAATTACAAATTAATCCTGATCAGATATACAAAAATATATTTTGTTTTCTCTCAACTCTTGAGGAAACACCCTGTGCCCAGCAGTGGGACTTTTCCTTTACTATTTTGTTCCATTATATAAAGAGATTAATTGGTATCCATGATTTTAATTATGTAGTCTATTTCATCGTGTGTTTATCTGTGGACAAAAGAGTATACAATTCAGTACTTAGAAATAAATAATGGTAGAAATTTACTTCTAAAAAGTAAGTTCTTATATTTCCAATATTTAAAGTGATTGATTCACACTATATGAACTAGCATTTTGCAGGTCCACCTGTGCGTGTCGGTTATTGCACTAAACTACCTCTTTTTGCACAGTCAGATAAAAATTCCCTAGGTCATAAATATCTCCATACCAAATTTCATCCAAATAGGTTCAGTGGTGGTGGTGTCAAAGCCGACAGTAAGTCCTTTCACATTTATAATATTAGTAAGGATAAGGCAAGTTAATGTTACTCTTACTAATATTATACATGTGAAAAATTGTTAGTTTTTTTACTCTATCATGCAAAAATGACTGGACAGATTTGGATAAAATTTTGCACAGAACTAGAATATAGTCTGGAATAGCATATAGGCTCTTGCATATTAAAACAATGTGGGGTGAAGCTGCAGGCTGTAGCTAGTACATATTCGATATTTGAATCATCATAAATATGATGAGAAACATAATAACTAGAGATGCTGGTACTTAGGGAGGTTGTTGAATGTATAAATTTTAAAATGCAGCTATTAATTACAGACAAGGCCACAATAACCAGTTATAGGTAATTAACTATCAAAGGTTTAATTTAATTTTCCAATACAAATAAGTTTATATGCTTATTATCTATAATATACGGGCAATTTGTGTAACCATCTTTTTAATAACTTACCTATAATTATGTAGTTAAATGAATTCATTTCTTGCTTGTTGTCTTGCATATTTACCTAAGCAAGCAAGAATTCCTACGGCAGCAATACCAATACCTAGAACTGTTGCTACGAAGTCACCGAAATCGTATCCTTGTGCTGCTTCGACATTAGTTACCGTAAGTAACGTGAAGAGAAATATACACAGCTTGAAATACATTTTATAGAACTTGAAGATTTAGCTTCGCTTTTTATTTCTGCGCAAAGGTTTTGCGTGTTTTTTATTTCACTTAGCTTGGAATGTCAAAGTAATGGGAAGTGATGTGACTTAGACGTTTTTTACGTTTTTGACCAATGACTTGCCAATTACCACAGAATATATATTATCTTCTACTATCTTTTAAACCAATAGTGTTGTGGCCTTTGCTGCTCACCTACTACCAACTTAGTACATCAGTTTAGTAGTCTGTGAGTAGTTTTTAGTGTCATTTTATCTGTCATCAACTTTTTCTCGTTGATGCGGATATTTTCATTGTTTTTATTCTCAAATGAACAGTTATTTTGTGTTTTTAAACTTGTGTAATTCAATATTTTCTTCGGAAAACTCTACTGAGTTAAAACGTATATGTTAATCACTTGATAAGTTTGAATATATAACCTAATTCCGGTTCTGAAACGCTAGGTGTTTCAAGGGTTGTTTTACTTAGAATTTATAGCTTTAGATTATCAAAATGAGTTATAATTCTGGCGGAACTGGTGGAAAAGGCTTTGGGTTCGCTGGTTTTACGATGCCGAAGCGGAATCCATCGAATATTTCGCTTCACGCGGTGCCCCCGCCGACTACGCCAATGCACGGTGTACCTCCGCCTTCGACGGGTTTGTCGAAACAAGGATACTCCACTATAAACGCTATAACGCAGAACGCGGTTACGGGGAACTGGGGATCGCTAGGGAAAAAGCGGTCAAAAACTGAGGATGAGTAAGTTTTGTATGGAATGTTTGTCCCCTTGATTTCGCTTTATTTATGTTTGAAGTGCATGCGTTTTATCCATGCTCAGGCAGGCAGCTGTTCTAAACACTTATAGTACCTAATATCTTTCATAGACATTTCTAATTAAATTGTCTGTAAATAATGTTCATGAGAAGTATGTTTCCCACAAAAAGATGACTAAGAAATAATTTTCGTCTAGTTGATGGGCCGGTGGCGTGGTCGGTAAGATACTTGCTTTTCACGCCGCAGGTCGTGGGTTCGATTCCCACCTGAGACAAACATTTGTTTAAATATGTCTGTTTGTCTTGTGTCTGGGTGTAATTATCTATATTTAAGTATATATTTACAAAAGAAAAGTATTCTATGTAGTATACCTATTACCAGTTATTTGGTTTCCATAATACAAGCTCTGCTTAGTTTGGGATCAGATGACCGTGTGTGTTAATGTCCCACTATATTATTATTATTATTATTATTATATTTGACATGACTACCTTATACAGTTGAGTTCTGGATAGCCTCATAATACTATACAAATGGCCTTATTTGAAATGAAATGAAATGAAAATATGCTAAATATTTTTTTGAGATGTGAGTCTACTTAAAAATAGTCCAAGTCCATTTATAAAACTTATTACAAATTTGGAGGGTAGCTAAAGTATAATTTGACAAATACTATCTCACTATAGTGAGCCTTTATAAGTTTTTAAGAAATAGAATCAGAAATTTTTACTTGCATCAACATAGGTGAAGCATCAAGCTATAAGTAGTTTTCAGTATAAGCTGATCTTGCATTGTATAGGATTTCTGTGAAACAACAGGAAATGTATACTTTGATGTGTAGCCGTGTGCACCTTACAGAAAATATAGGGGGTTCAAATATAATTTGGTAGTAATAGCTTCAAACACTTTTGTACAGGTATTTTGATGAAGATGATGAACCACCCACCCCAGCTCTTGCTTACATACCGGCCCCTGGCAGTCCTACAGCAGAAGCTTCTAGTTCTAAGGTATGCCAATATTGACGGGCCTGTGGCGTGGTTGGTAAGATATTTGCTTTTCACTCTGCAGGTTGTGGGTTTGATTCCCACCCGAGACAAACATTTGTGATGAACATTTGAGTTTGTGTCGAGTCTGGATGTAAATATCTATTATAAGAATATATTTACAAAAAAAAAGTATTACATGTATAGTATATACCAGTTATCTGGTTTCCATAACACAAGCTCTGCTTAGCTTGGGACCAGATGACCGTGTGTGTTAAGGTCCCAGAATATTTATTTTATTTATTTATATATTTTATTTAATGCAGTCATCTTCATAATTAAGGAGTATAGATCAGGGAAAGGCAACTTGGTTAGATCCAAAATCTATGGTTTACTGGTATTAGAGAACAAATATTTAATGTGTATTCTTGGATGTTAGAAATAAATACTGAACTGTCACCAGGCTGATATAGATGAAGAAGAAGATCCTCTAGATGCGTACATGGCAGGACTGGAGCAGCAGGCGGCTAAGGACCTAGTTACTAGCAAGGAGAATGCCGTCAGTGGGAAAGATGCTGGCAGGGGAACCAGGGGAGATATAGATGAAATGGATGATGAAGAGAGTTATTATAAGTAGGTATCTTTCTCTTTCCCTTAGTGCGAGTTGTCAATATAAAAAAAGGTTTTGAATACTATAGGTAACATGTTAAGATGATGAGTTGAAATACTAAACTATCTGTAGATAAAGGAATTATCTGTAGATAGTTTAGTATTTCAACTCATCATCTTTTTTTATTGATTTTTGATTTTTTTTATTCTTGAATAGACTGCCGCTTGACTACAACTTACCTGATGTTAAGCAATGATGTAGTCTACGATGGGACGCGCCAGCCCAATGTATTCACTCGTGATTACGAATGACTTTCGGTGAGAAGGTGGCAGTGAAATGAGACTCCTTAACGTTGAATCCATAGAGGAGCAATAATTTCAACACGGCAAGGCCACTTGGCGGTGCGGCTTTGTCTGATGGCTGGTCACTAACCACGGCCGAAGCCTACCACCAGTTAATCACCAGTAAACATAATTACCAGCTGATTGTTGCTAAGGTGTTTTAAAATGAAATGGGTAAAATAAATCACAGGGGTCCTATGTCCTGCTTCCATATTTTTATGTGGATTGTTGATTGTCACTGCTCCATAACGGTGATAGGAAACGGAAATGTCTTAAAAATAAATATTTAAACCTACTCACACTTGGTCAGCCTGTGTGGATTGAAGCCCAAACTCTTAAGATAGATGAGAGAAGACCTATGCCCAGATAAGGAAACCAGAAGATTGTCGCTAAAATGTATATATTCAGCTAACCCTGTAAGTTAATTCATGAACAAATTTTGTTCTAGATACATGGAAGAAAACCCATTAAACCATGATGACAGTTCCGATATAGAAATAGAGTATGATGAAGATGGGAACCCCATTCCTCCACCAAAGAAGAAGATAATAGACCCGTTACCACCAATAGACCATTCTGAGATAGAATATGAACCGTTTGAGAAGAACTTTTACACCCCCCATGAAGATATTGAGAGTTTAACGCCACAACAAGTTGAAGATCTAAAGAAAAATTTAGGTGTCAAGGTAGGTTAGTTAGGAAGAAAAAGAAAATTTTGTTTGGTGATAGAAATCCAAGATATGGAAAATTGCTTTTCCTTTTGTTTCATCAATAGTGTTGTGTTTTGCATAATTTGCTGCCTTCATTTTTATTAATTAATAAAGCAGCGGTGGCACAGCGGTGTCATCCTCGCCTTTGAAATATGAGGTCGTGGGTTCGATCCCCGGTCGTGCCCACATATCTTTGTGTGACTGCTGCTGCTCAATATCGGTGAACGGAAACACCGTGAGTAAACCGCCATGTCTAAGACCTAATCATTCGATGACATGTAACATCCACCAACCTGCACTTAGTCACTGCGTGTGGATTGCGGCCTAAACTCCTAAACTCTCAACTTGTAAGATAGTTGAGACGAGACCTATCCTCTGCATCTCTTAATTAATGTTTTTAGATACATTTAATAGTTATATTTTAATTACTAATTAATTGCAATATTATTGAGTAAAATATATTAAATAAATTAAGGCGATACACATTGTCTCAATGGTCTACAGATATCGGGCCCAGACCCACCGCGTCCTGTGAGCAGTTTCGCTCACCTCGGGTTCGATGAGCAGCTGATGCGTGCGATCCGCCGCTCAGAGTACACACAGCCCACACCGGTGCAGGCCGCTGGTGTGCCTGCAGCACTATCCGGCAGGGATCTGATAGGTATACTAAAAAGAGCTTTTAATTTTTAACTTCTAATCACTGCTGTTGTTACTTCGCGAAACTGTGTTACATTTTTCCCCAATATTCAGGAATTGGAGATCTATCCGCCCGTCTGTCGCGCTTTCACGTCAAAACTATTAAACCGATTTAGAAGAAATTTGGTATGGAGATAGTTTGAGACTCTGTAAAGGACATAGGATAGTTTTTACCTGACTGTGCAAAATGAGGTGACTGGTTTAGTGCGATAAGCGACATACACGCGGGCGGAGTCGCGGTCGGAAAACTGGTTAAAATATATAAATGGCGTTTAATTAATTTTTTAAACAACGAAGTCGGTTTATTAGTCTTGATTGTAACTTTTTAAGGGTATAAATATGTATATTAAAGATGTTCATTTATGGACTGCATTTAGATTGAGAGTACAATATTATTGTATTGGTCTTTAAATTACTATTTGCGATTATTTGTTCCTATTTTGTGTACAGGTATCGCTCGCACTGGCTCTGGTAAGACAGCGGCGTTCTTATGGCCATTGCTTGTGCATATAATGGACCAGAAAGAGCTTGCTCCAAACGATGGACCAATAGGACTTATTCTAGCACCTACCAGAGAATTGGCACAACAGGTATGGTATTAATACTCGTTTTTTAACTACTACCCGTGCACGATAACTTGAGACTTGCCTGGAATGCAACTCTCACCTGTTATCCTTAAGCTTAACGTAACGCAACTTGAGGATTCAAGCTTCCGTGTTGTACTAGAGGCAACGTCATTTTTTTTACGTCACGCAACGATGACGCGCTCCGATTTTATAATTTTATTTGATACTGTTTCGTTAATAGCATAGTTATTATAGTTACTGCTATGTTTTATTGTCATTTTGGGTAAAACATCACATAGTGGGAAGAGAAAATACGTGTTAAAAATGTTGGAGTTTTTTGAAAACGAAAAACGGAGCAAACAGCTTGTTAACCTGTTGATCAGGCAATAAAAAGAACCTGTATTGAATAAAAAAAATAGCAGAAACGAAGTCACTGGTGGACATTTGTTGTAATATTTTGTGCACAGTAGGTACAACCATGCGTCTGTGACATCACCGCCCCCAAGTCTCAACTTATTGCGCATGGGTAGTACTTCGTTTATCCAGTAGTACTTCAAACACCTTATTTATCCTTAAAGGAAACTTTTATTCAGCGCGCAATATATTTCCATTAATAGTTCAATGCGTTTTTTATTTGACATAAAATTGGCAAAGTTTTAGATGATTTATTCGTAATAATATCGATGAAAGCGCGTGGCGTAAAATTAGCGGTCAGTGACCCTAAAAAGCGCACAGCTGATACGTTAGCGCACGGGTGGCCGTAGTCAGTATTAATAGTAAACATTTTTCGTTCCTTATTTTTTTAGTACTAACTACTAAAACATCAAAATGAAAAATAGGTGTTTATTAATTTTTTTTAAGTTTATTTTTTCTCAAAGTTTGCGCGCTGATTAAAAAATAATCCTGTATACAAAAAAAAAACATTGTTTCATTTGTTCTTTTTAGATATACATGGAAGCAAAGAGGTTTGGCAAAGTGTATAATATTAGATGTGTGTGTTGTTATGGAGGTGGATCTAAATGGGAGCAAGTCAAAGCGCTTGAAGGTATTTGTATATTCATTTCTGTCTTTATACATCTACTATCATTAGTCACCTAATAAGCTTCACCAGATAAAAAAGTATTTTTTGAGTTTTTGAATTATGTGAAAATCTTTTAAAATATATGAGTAGTGGTTGTTTTAAAATGTTAAATTTCGGTTATTTGTTATTATTTGGGTTTATGTTTGTAGGTGGTGGCGCAGAGATCGTAGTGGGCACTCCTGGTAGAGTGATAGATCTGATCAAATGCAAGGCTACCAATCTACAGCGGGTCACATACTTAGTACTTGATGAGGCTGACAGAATGTTCGATATGGGTTTTGGTAAGATTTTATAATATTCTGTTTATTTAGATGTGTATTTTATTTCTTGGAAACGATATTTTTGTGTACTTGTGAGGTTTTAGCTTCAAGTTTTCATATTCAGGGTGGCCTGATTTTTAAATGAATGAAAATGAACGTCCGCACATGTTTCGATTCGAAATCTTATTGAAGTGAAGAACAGAATAAGATTTCCACAGCTGGGCACGAGTCTTCTCTTAACTATCTTACTAGTTGAGACAGTTTAGGACTTAATCCACACACGCTGGCCAAGTGCGGGTTGGCGGATGTCACATGTCGTCGAATGATTAGTTCTTAGACATGCCGGTTTCCTCACGATGTTTTGCTTCACCGATATTGATCAGCGGCGATGAAACAATTCACACAAAGATGTATGGGCACGACTGGGATTCGAACCCGCGACCTTACATTTCTAAGGCGAGGCCCGTACCATTGCGCCTCCGTTGCTCGTCTTTTTTCTGTTCTTACTTATGTAAAATGCTAGGATGAAAGGGTTCAAAGTCTAGTTTGAAATCGCTCTATTTCTGATCCATTCTAATCGAAAGAACTAATTACAATTTTATTCTAATCCGAACACTCAGCATTAGGTTAGGTTAGGTTCTTCCCGTCCGATGCGACGCTGTCCGTTTGATGGAGATGGACCCTCAGTGTTCTCCGTTGTCCTCATTCACGAATGTACACGTTGCGTGCAGAGCCGCAGGTCCGCTCGATCTGCAACCACGTGCGTCCGGAGCGGCAGGCGCTGCTGTTCTCGGCGACGTTCCCGCGGCGCGTGGAGCGGCTCGCGCGCGACGTGCTGCACGACCCCGTGCGCGTGCAGCACGGCGCCGCGGGGGAGGCCAGCCAGCTCGTGGCGCAGCATGTCAGGTCAGACCAGGGAATACCGACTTCACCTCTACTGTAAAACCGTTTTGGTCTAAAAATAGTGTCGACCAGTCAGGAAATTAATTGCGGTATATCTCCTGTTGGTTGTGTGTGCCTCGGACAGTACGGACTCTGGAGTGTATGAAATATAAAATACTTTCTAGAAATGTAGCTAGAATTACATCGTCTAATGCCTTGAAGCCTGTACCGGTTCCTGGTACGCTTTTATGTGCATTCTACACCTAGGATTTTAAAAATAAATCGCCAAAGAAGTATGCCTATCTGATGATAAGCTGTCACCGTAAGCTATTAAAAACACCAGACTCGCGGGTTGTAGGCAGATGTCGACAAGCACCAACTATCTTACCACACTCATTAGTATAGCAGTAACAATAACCAATTTTATTTCTATTACAGAATATTCAGTAAGCCAGAAGAAAAATGGTCGTGGCTGCTACACAACCTCGTAGAATTCTTGTCAGCGGGTAGTGTGCTGATATTTGTCACTAAAAAGGTAACGACACGACTTGAAATCTTACTTGGACTTGACAGCGACTGGACGGTACATGATGGGACGGGACGGGACGGGACCGGACCGGACGGGACGGGACGGGACGGGACGGGACGGGACGGGACGGGACGGGACGGGACGACTGGACGGGAAGAATGGACTGGGGCTAGACCAGAACGACTGGGGCTAGACCAGGACGACTGGGGCTAGACCAGGACGATTGGGGCTAGACCAGGACGACTGGGGCTAGGCCAGGACGACTGGGGCTAGACCAGGACGACTGGGGCTAGACCAGGACGACTGGGACTAGACCAGGACGACGGGCTAGATCAGAACGACTGGGGCTAGACCAGAACGACTGACGCTAGACCAGGACTACTAGGGCTAGACCAGGACGACTGGGGCTAGACCAGGACGACTGGGGCTAGACCAGGACGACTGGGGCTAGACCAGGACGATTGGGGCTAGACCAGGACGACTGGGGCTAGACCAGGACGACTGGGGTTAGACCAGGACGACTGGGCTAGGCCAGGACGACTGGGGCTAGACCAGGACGACTGGGGCTAGACCAGGACGACTGGGATTAGACCAGGACGACTGGGGCTAGACCAGGACGAATGGGGCTAGACCAGGACGAATGGGGCTAGACCAGGACTGGATTGGGGCTAGACCAGGACTGGACTGGGGCTAGATTGGAACTAGACGGGACCGGACTGGACTGGCCTGAACCGTGCTGGACTGGACTGGACTGGACTGGACTGGACTGGACTGGACTGGACTGGACTGGACCTGGACCGGACCGGACCGGACCGGACCGGACCGGACCGGACCGGACCGGACTGAACTAGACCAGACCAGACCTCATCGGACCTGATCGTACTGGACTCTCAATCTCTGTCTTGGTGGAGATGGTCGATACTCAAACTTCGTCCTTACCGCCAGGACGAAGTTTGACCGTCGTTACTTTGTTTACAGTTGGATGCGGAACAGACTGCCGCGAACCTGGGTGTGCAGCAGTACGACGCGCTGCTGCTTCACGGAGACATGGACCAGGCCGACAGGAACAAGGTCATCACCGCCTTCAAGCGGCAGGAGAACAATATACTTGTCGCTACTGATGTTGCAGGTATGTTACACAATGTGAAAGATCTTTAGGAGATAGTAATTTTCGCCATATTGTTAAAAGGGAATTTAAGGAAGTACATAAAAAAGTTACAAATTGTTTATGTTTTTGCATTTGACAACAAGGCACGGCGGTTAATTAAAAACTGATATCTTTTCTTTTAAAACGTTATTATAACTGTCTTAAATGGAACCTACGTGATTTTCATTCGTTCATTCATTCATTCGTCATTTTTGTTCATAGTTAAAAAAAAGCGTGAAACAGTGAATTTTTGAAATTTAGGTTGAAATATTGTAACTTTTCCTGAATTAGATTTTACCTAGAATATAGATTGATACATAAAATATTATTATCGCCGCATAGCCCGTGGTCTGGACATCCCCCACATACGCACAGTGATCAACTACACAGTGGCGCGGGACATCGACACGCACACGCACCGCGTGGGCCGGACGGGGCGTGCCGGGGTGAGGGGGGATGCGTACACACTGCTGGACCGTGCCAGGGATAAGGACTTTGCTGGACACCTGTTAAGAAACTTGGAGGGGGTACAGCAAGTAAGCAAAGAAAATTCAACAGTTATTTGACTGGTTTGGTGGCGGATTGGTTAGTGACCCCGACTGCTAAGACGAAGGTTGTGGGTTCGATTCCCATCCAGGACAAATCTTTGTGTGATGAGCACGAGTGTTTGTTCTGTGTCTGGGTGTAATTTATCTGTTTTAAGTATTTGCAAAAAAAAATGTATTTCAGTATTATATCCATTCCTAGTATCCATAACACAAGCAAATATAGTTGTCTAATTTGGGTCACTAGGCCGACCGTTTAACTCGCGTATCGCCTATCGCCAAGATTCTGACTCCTCAAGCTGCACAGACAGTGATGATGATTCAAGCGATATGGATATTAGTGACGAATAGTCTTACATTACTTTTATCTGTGGTTAAATAGTTCAAAAGAGATTTATTTGATGTTTTATGACTTTGTACAGATAGCGATACGCGAGTTAAACGGTCGGCCTATAGATGGCGCTGTGTATGTGTGAAAATATTATTATTATTATTTATTGCTCTGAAACTGAGGTTTTAGATAAAACCGTAAATTTTTTAATGACTACTACTGTTAAGTAATTATTTACGGGTTCCTAATATCTCCTGTTAGTGTCGCCGTTCGTCTGGCTCAATATGGTTTTAACTTTTAAAGTATGTACTACTAAGCTGTGAATAAAGATATTCAGGGTTTTGCAAACGGCATTAACGATGTCGTAAAATAGCATGTGGAGTGTTTCGTGGCTGTTAATACGATCTAGGTAGGTTTTTTTCTGGAAACATGATTTTGCCTATATTTATACTATAAAAACTGAACAGTTGCAAAAATGAACGAATTGTGGAAAAAATACCGCTAGAAACGAAAATAAAGGTAAGGCTAGCAAAACCTGGGCGGCATAGGGGACTATACGCACAAAATTAAGGTAATAAGTTGATTTAAAATAATGTCTTTTATAGGAGGTGCCGGAAGAACTAATGTCGCTTGCAATGCAGTCCGCATGGTTCCGCAAGTCACGGTTCAAGAAAGGCAAAGGGAAGAATCTCAATGTGGGTGGTTGTGGACTTGGGTGAGTTATCTGATCTGCTACTCTACTCGAGTGGAAAAAACCTCATTGAGGTATTCAAAATAAACCTGATTAACGGGATAGAATAGATCCTGTATGGTTTCCAACCACATAGAACCTTAATTCACTATCGTTTAACATAAATAAATAAAATAAGTCTATTTAACTAAATGGCATATACATGAGCTAGTTACAATATTAAGCTAAATATAATTACATCAGGAAAGTTGTGGTAAAAAAAGTCTAATTCAGGAATTAAAAAAATTAATCGCTTTACTGACAAAATTTCAGGTTGGTATCTCACTAATAAATTGTTTCTTCTGCGTCTGCATATTTGTTTCTATCATTATAGTTACAAAGAAAGGCCTGGTCTACCCCAGAAAGAGGACATAGCTTCACCAGCAGTGACAGTAGACAAGGCGCAACCCCACGGCCCCGCCACCGACAGACTGGCTTCACTCAAAGCGGCGTTCAAGTCACAATATAACCAGGTATGATAATATAGGACTGCTACTTTAAAATATTCCTAGGCTTTGGAGAAATTGCCATAAGCAGCCGTTTGTTTAACGGATTCCGTTGAAATTTTGTTTAAAATTTGAGTATTTTTTTAAGCAAATAAAAAAAATTGATATACAGAGCCGAAATTTTGATGATGTGCAGTTTATTAGGAACGAGAAAACCCAATCCCAAAATTAATGCGACATAATCTGAGTATTTTTTAATAAAACATTCAATTATTTTTGTAAGGATAGAATAGGGATGACGGTAAGGTATGAAAAGTCGTATTTTAATCAGTCCGTCAGTAAGATTATAAATCACAATATATGATCCACCAACCCGCACTTGGTCAGCGTGTGTGAATCAGGGCCTAAACTCTCTCAACTCGTAAGATAGTTGAGAAAAGACCCGTTACCAGCTGTGGTACACTAAAAAGGGTTCAATTGTGTGATGAAGATTATAAAAACATGTTAAATACGTATTTTTTTGCTTTATCATTGTATTGAAACAATTTAACGACATTCGAGAGTTCGCTTAGACGTATCGCCTTACGATCTTATTCATAAAAATTAAAATAATATAAAAAAAATAATTAGTTAATAAAATAAATAAAAAATCTTATTAATATTATAAAAATAATAATTAATAATAATTGACGGGCCGGTGGCGTGGTCAGTGAGATACTTGCTTTTCACGCCGCAGGTCGTGGGTTCGATTCCCACCCGAGACAAACATTTGTTTAAATATGTCTGTTTGTCTTGCGTCTGGCTGTAATTATCTATATTTAAGTATATATTTACAAAACTAAAGTATTATATGTAGTATATTACCAGTTATCATAGTACAAGTTCTGCTTAGTTTGGAATCAGATGACCGTGTGTGTTAATGTTCCACTATATTATTTATTTATTATTTATTTATTTTTATTTTAAATTTTTTCTTATTAATTATTATTATTTGACTTTTTAGTTAAAATGGATTGTCTCTTTCTTACTAGTATACATGTTAATATGACAGACAAAGACAAACGAATTATAAATGTATTTTAGCTATAAGGAGCTTATAAGACGTTTATGAATACGGTGGTTATTCTTTAAATCACACAAAAAAAGGGAAGTATGTGTCCAATATTTTTAATTTATATATCTGACGGATGGAGTTGTTCTTCGAGGGTCGCATAATCTTATTGATTAAACCCTCTATAATAAATAAAGTTTAAAAAAAAATATCTGATGGACAAAACAATTAAAAATGGCGTCATACCTATTGTACAGGCTTTGCGTACATTGAAACTTCGTAAAATTAAATAAAAGGGGTTTTATTCCCATAATAAATTAGATTTGTGTTACTTGTATCCGAACACAAGATCAATCAATCAATCAATCGAAATATGCTTTATTTTTTTTTTGAGACGCGAGTCTACATAAAAATATGTAGTCCAATTTATTTTCTTATCCTTCAGTGAATGATTGGCAACTACTGAGAAACTGCCAAAAAATTCAGTAGGCTTTTTTCTTTTTTTAAATGAAGTAGGTACTTATATCTATTACATTTTGTTTGTTCAGTGTGTTGAATTAGAGCGACTTAATTGCAAGCGTTTTTATCCGTTACATGACGTAGATTTTATAATTCTTTTAAATTTGGTAAAGGTGGAATGGCAATGGCCGTCTATCGGGGTGGGGTCACCTCCCCCCGCGCGCCTCGTGCGGTGTTGTAGGCCTCTGGTAGTGGTCACGGCATGAACACCTATTACAGTTTTCTTTCATATGTATCATGCCATAAGTTTCATATAAATACCTATGTTTATTATGTTTTCAGTTCACAGCGTCCACGGATCATTCCTGGGAGCAAACATTAACCTCTATCCAGCCGGGTGTAAACGCGCCTGCGTCTCAGTCTAACGACCCGGAAGAAGAGAAACAGGAGAAAGTGAGAAAGAGTGGGAAAAAGAGTCGGTGGGAGTAGAACAGAGATAGGTAGTCAGACTAGGTAATTTTTGTTTTAGGTAAAGTAACAGTTGATAACGGTTGGAGATCGAATTTGCCGTGTTTTGTGCGCAGAACACGTAAGAGATTCTTTGAAAGAATAGATCTATTGTGGTAGGTATAGTTTGATTCACAAAAATTGGCATGAATTATTGTTCGTTTATGAGATGAGATTAGGAAGACAAAAATAGGCATAATGAGCAGGTTAAATATATTTTTTGGTTTACGAAGTCAGAGGTTCTAAAAACCCGTTTGTTTGCAGTTGTTTCTTATAGGACACAGCTATAATTTATTAGATACATTAGTAAGGTTTATGTATGCATTTTATAATAATTTTTTGTGCTAAAATTAACAGTAAGGTTTATGTTTAATTAGGCGTATTTGTTGTATAATTAAGCGTATTTTAAAACAAAATGTGCCAACTTTAGCAAATCAAACTATACTTGTATAAAACCTTGAGTGTTGAAGTTTTTTTCGTTGAACGGTATTTTTTGTAAAATATAGTAATAATATTGGGTTGTATTAATTTTTGTAATACAGCGTGCTATTGTTTGTAATAAGAAAATTCTTGAAAATGTATAATTTTACATTTGAATTGTATGTAAGAGTAAATAAGCAATTGTAATTGTAAAAATAGCAAATAATGATAATGAAATAGTATAAATATATTAATACCAAAACAATATGATTTCATTGTGGTTTTTATTTTTATTTATATTCATTTTTTTTAAGTAACATTATTTTACTTGCTTCTAAAGTGAAAAAGATACTCCGGTTTTTTTGGTTTTGCGTTTTCGTTGTTAGTCCAGTGAATTGTTCTTGACAATGGTCAATACGCTCGCCCCATATTACTTGAGGGACTTAAATCATAGAAGGCGCAGTACGGGTGATATTCATTTTTGCTCAAACCTTCGCAATACAGATGTGAAAGCTAAGTTCAGTTATAATCCAGGATCGAGAACAGCGCGCGCGACAAGGATCCAAGTGAAACCTGCCTAAGTTTCGAGATATCTAAATTGTCTAGGATATTTCACGAATTCGAATTAATGTTTGCTCAAACCTTCGCATAATACAGATGTAAAAGCTAAGTTTTTTAAAATGACAATTCCAAAGACAATCCTGCCACTGCAACTTATAATTCAAGATCGAGAGCGGCGCGCGCGACGAGGATCCATGTGAAACCTGCCCAAGTTTCGGATACCTAAATTGTCTTGGATCCTTCACGAATTCGATCAGAAAGATAGTAGGTAGAATTGGCAATTGCAGTGGACCACTTCTCAATTTATATTGCTGGTAATGTAACTAATGTTGGTAAGTGTCCCTTTGCTGTGCTGTGGGCATAGGTACTTGCCACTTGCGCTCACTTATTTCTGATAACAATTAAAACTACAAGAATGTCTTTGTATGTTGTGAAACACCGCTAGATACGAGTCTCTGTTGAAAGTAAACACGCGTAGCGCGTAAACCACACTAACGTGACACGTGCAACGCGCTAGGTGCGTACGGCATAATTGCCGTTGTTTCTTGTGTATAAGCCTCACACGCTAAGTGTGTGCGGCCGCACTGCTGTTTGGACAGCATGAATGCGTTACGAGTGTGCGGTCGCACACTCCTAGCGTGGGCCGCCACCGTAATGATATTTGTAGCTGCATACGTCGGAAGCCAAGTTTTTGAAGACAAGAAATATGACCTTGAACGAGTATAAACGAATGACGTCTCTTATTTTTGTCTCTTTCTGTCGAGTTAGAACCTTAAGTGTGAGAGGGATAAAAAATATCACTTGAGTATGAACTCGTCTTCAACAATTTGTTCTAGACGCAAACTAGATAGATAGATTGTGCTTGCAACATGTTTTCTTGTGAAATGGAAACTAGGACAACTAAGTTGATAGAACATGTCCATATAAGTTTAATTCTAAGGCAGCGGTTTATTTCGATAATTTGCGTAGCGCGGCGCAGCGGCGATGAAATAATTTAAACAAAGATGTGTGAGCGCGGCATGGAATCGAACCCGTGACCTATAATAACCGCTTGATAAATGTACAAACCGCATACCGACAGTAGATTTGTTCAAGATAATAGAACGAATGTTCAGCAGTTTAGTTTCGTGCTAGCCGACAGTTAGAGTGTAAATTAAAAGTTTTAACAACCCAACTCGCTAATCGACACAATCTAACATTAGATTGTGTGAGTCGATTGTTTGTAACGTTGCTTTCAGTTTTTAACACCCAACAAAAAAGAGATGTTTGAAGTTTTTAACCCTCGACAAACAATTCTTGTTAAAAGCGAATCTAAACGGATGGACCGATATTATGCAGTTATTTTATTCGAAAGTTGAAGTTATCGAGTTGGTTGTAAGTAAAGTTTCAAGAAAATCATTCTTAATTACGAGGGAATCAGTCTATTATATGCCTAATATTAAGCAATGACGTAGTCTGCGATGGAACGCGCCTGCCCAGTATACCGATTCACTCGTGATTAAGAATGATTTTTCGGTGAGACGGTGGCAGTGAAATAAATAATAATAATAAAATATTGTTAGAAAACATAAAGGAGCAACAATTCCGACCCACACTATTAGGTACAGAATAAAAAAAGAACCTTTTCTGCTCGACCCAGGCATTCGAACCGAAACCTCACGGTTATAAAGCGATTTTGCTGAGAAATTTTATTTATTATTTTCACTTATTTGACATGAACACAGACTAGTATTATCAAGTCAAATTCAAGTGAAGCTTGATCTTATTTGAAATTAAAATGAAGTTGGTTGTACCGTTACACTGACAAAATTACTTGTTTTGTTTGGTTTCTAGATCATGAATATTTAATGCTTAGAAATATTTATTTGAGAAATAGATACCTAATCTTTTTAAAAAAGACATTAAAATTTTAGACGCATTACGTATTCATGAAGGGCATTCACTATTTAGTAGATACCTAGCAGAATATTGTATGCTATAGCGAGTAGTCCTCAGTGAGTCGAAGTTGCTGCAGTGCCCTCAGTGAGTCGAGGTAGATTCTGTAGTTAGGGACTGGGCACTGCGTGTGTCGGCCAGGAGTGATGCGCGCTGCCAATGGACCGGGCGATGTGCTGTGTGCTGCGCCGAAGTGCGGGCGTGACCAGGCGTAGGTACGCTGGATGCTGGTCACGTGACCAAGTGCTGACTTTGTGCTTTCCGTAAATAAGATTAAAAAAGGTAGAAGTGATACAATTCCTTGCTATGCGATTTTCTCAGGCGCTGTACTTAATTTAAATCTCTTTAGTTTTTAAGCTCAAACCATCCGTGCCACACGCTGAATCTACGTTGAGTATGAATAGCACACTAAAATAATCAAATATCACTCTCCCAAAACCTTGAACAGTGGGAAATTCCAACAAATCATCGTTCTCTAATAGATTTTTAATTCTGTCTAAAGTTGGAGTAACGTTGCCTCAAACTTGTGCGATAAGCCGGCGCCCGCCGCTCGACGTGATAACACAACTATTTGGTGTAGGTATGTAGGTCTAATCTACATACTTCTGTGTCTATATCTACTTAAACTAGGTTAAAGATTAGCAGTTTGTCTGTGGTAGGTACCAAAGGAGACGTTCAAAAAATGTATAGAGCCTGGGATTAAAATAATTGTAAATTTGAACAGCAATCTGAGTTACATAGGTTAATAGAGCATAATTAATTAAATTTTTTGGTGTATTTAAAATTATTTTACACCCTCCCGTTCTTTTTTAAATTGAAACTGAAAATAAGAATCTTCTATGCAATATTATGATTATTGCAATTGGCAACCCCATGGCCAAATGACAATTGAGCAGCCAAAAAAACTAAAATTATTTAGAATGCTGTCAATCAAACTGATCAATGACAATGACATCATGACGTTTCCCGTAATCATCTTTTTTTCCGCGCGTTTTGTTATTACACTAATAAGATAAAAAATATTTTTGGTCATAATTACATTAAACTGCAGCCAGAATAATATTACAAGAAAAAGATACTATAATACAATGCAATTATTGACATGATTGCAATATTTATACTGCTTAGGAAATGGATAATTAAAGGTAATGTGCGTTTTGTTTTTCTATTATATTTTTTAGATTTTTACAAAAATGGGTGCTCCTAAAATTCGTGTTTAGATAAATTCTAATAGCTTATTAAACAAGCTTTCCAATGAGGTATATCACATTGGTGTTCAAAATACTATCCCGCTTTTGACCTCTCCTTTATACTTAACTAGCTGCCCCAGCGAACTTCGTATCGCCTATTAGTAATTACGCTTTTAAAAAATAGGGGTTGGTGATAGAAGGGTAAAAATGTAGGGTTGTAGGTATGTATTTTTTAATGCCACATAAGTAAAAAAAAATTAAAAATAAAATTGTCCAAAAAGATAAAATATGTTAGGGGTGGATAACCCTTATCACTTAGGGGTATGAAAAATAGATTGTAGCCGATTCTCAGACCTACTGAATATGAATTTAAAATTTCATAAAAATTGGTCAAGCCGTTTCGGAGGAGTATGGTAACTAACACTGTGGCTCGAGAATTTTATATATTAGACTAGCTGCCCCACCGAACTTCGTACCGCGTATTACTAATGTACCTAATACGTATCTATGTATTTTTTAATGCCACATTATACAAAAATTAAAATGAAAAATTTCGTACAAAAATTAAAAAAAAAAAATAAGGGTGAATAACCCTTTGTCACTTAGGGGTTTGAAAAATAGATAGTAGCCGATTCTCAGACCAACTATTCAGTTACGCATAAAAAAATTCATAAGAATCGGTCAAGCCGTTTCGGAGGAGTACGGTAACTAACATTGTGACATGGAAATTTTATATATTAGAGATTAAGTGTACCTGCCTAATGTCAATATCGAAAAGAAGGAAATGTCAGTCCCATACATTTTGTTATTTTGTCATCGCTTCACTATGTAAATTGTCTAAAGGTCCTGGTAGCTGGTAGTAAGGAAATGTTACCACTATACCTATGTAAAGTCGGCGCGCAAGTCCTAGTCCCCTCATGGAGCTCATATGGAGATGGGTTAATTAAATAGAAGTAAATTAGATGTTTCGGGGGAGGACGTTGCAGGCACTAGAGTAGATTCAACTTGCTGTCTGTCCTGATGTTTGTCCACCCACCTTCTTCGTTCTACCGTCCATGTCATGAGGTGGCTAGTTGTGTGTAGACTTGCAATTATAAAAATCTTTATTATTCAAATCTACAGTTACTAAAATGATCGAGATTACTGGAATAACATAGTGAAGACAGATCTAAGGGAGCTTCAAACTAGCGAAAAGATGCCAAGGATACTATATACTTCTATCGGGGCACAAGACACATTATGGGTCTTTGAGCCAACGGAGTAAGTAATTAAGTATAACATTATCTGGAGATAATTTTATATTTAACTAGCTTTCCGCCGCGGCTACGCCTGCGTGAACTACATATCATGCCCAGCAGTAGGATAAAAAGTAGCCTATAGCCTTTCTCAATAAATGGGCTGTCTAACAGTGCAAGAATTTTTCAAATCGGACCAGTAGTTTCTGAGATTAGCGCGTTCAAACAAACAACCTCTTCAGATTTATAATATTAGTATAGAAGTATAGATTACCTAAGGCTAGACCTAGTATGGGAGATCACGTCGAGTCTTCACGTCGTCCATTTCACAGAGTTTAAAGACGAAAGTCTTCAACCAGGGCGTCCTACCAGTTACGATATACGGAGACGAAACGCGAAAGTGAGCTATGGAAAGGGCAATGCTCAGAGTAGGTATCTCTGAAGGATCAATTAAGCAATAAAGTGATCCAACAGAAAACTAATGTAAGCCCACCGGATTAGTAAGCTAAAGCAACAGTGGGTCGGCCATATCTGCCGCAGAACTGACAACCGCTGGGGCAAACAAGGTTGATTGGGGACCACGAATTGGAAAACGTAGCGTAGGACGCCCTTAGACTATGTGGAGTGACAACTCAGCAGGGCAGCCGGCAACTGGATGAGAAAAGCCGGGGATCGTGCTCAGTAGCATGCTTTAGGACAGGCCTACGTCCAGCTGTGGACTAGAATAGGCTGATAATGATGACCATGACTAGCCTACTAGGTAATAACTACACACATACATGAAATTTAAGAAGTTGTTTGACTAAACACGCTAGACGGACAAAAATATGGGCCGTTTAGGAACTACTTGGGCGAATTATCTAGTTTATATACTTGCTTTAGTAGCGCTGAGCGGTGACTAAACTATGTATTTTTTCGTAGTGTAGTAGTGTCTCTACTTAGTTTGTGATGTGCTATGAAAATAAATGTAGAGATTAGCCTAACTAAATGGCACCTGTTCGATAAATAATCGAGAAATATCTTACAGGTTCTAAAAGCAGTTCTAGTATATTTTAAATATAATACACGATGATAATGATGCTGATGTTACTAAAAAGTTAAAGCACTATCAATCAAATTGAGGAAAATACCTATTTAGATCTTCTATAGAGCGTAAAGAGTACAATAAAGTTTATAATAGGTGTCCGTCCTCCAACCTCCATGGTTACAATGGCGGTCATGGCAGAATGACAACGTAAACATTTGAACACAACACAAACATTTTGTGGTGCGCTGCTGTTTGCCGCGTTGTCCGTTGATCTGAAAAAAGTTAGTTGCGCGCTGTTTTTAGGTAAAATGGGTGGTAGATTTCAGTTATTTTTTGTTTAATATTGTGTTCTAGGAAGTTTAATTAACACAGGTGGGTGTGATTTTAATTACATTTTTATTCATTAGTTTGTGCTACGCTTTGAACGTAGTGAACGTACGTACGTACTTATTCTAAATAGGTCGGCACTTAATAAATCAAGGCGTATACTAATAAATTAGAAACGAATTAAAAGACTCTATGGACGTAATTAACTACTTTTGGCCTGAGGTGCTTAATAGGTTACCTTTTACTCGTACCTAGAGTAGCTACTTTACAAAATACGGAAGTTTATTTTATATTTTTTTTTAAATTCTAACACAAATTAACTGTGGAATAAAGTTTTCATAAATAAATATACGTTTTATAAATAATAATCATTTAAATTAAATCTATATATATAAAAATCAATGCCACTCTTCGTTGTAATTTTATAACTCAAAAACGGGCTTACCTATTCAAACCAAATGTTTAGGCATAGTTCGGACTACTTAGTAGATGGTTTATGTGAAGTTTGCACAAAATCGGTTGAGCGGTTCTTTATTTATGACATTTTTTGTAAATTGTTGAGTGGGCTGAAGCTACCCGGGCGGAGCTGGGGCGGGCCGCTTGTTAATTATGTAATTATGTGCCATGATTGTTCAACAGAAGTGTATTGGCCAAAGCGAGACTAGGGTTCGAATCTCCGACCGGACCGGTGTCCTATTTCTCAAGAAATATTTTAGTAGCAGGTTGGAGTAAGAAGTTATTCAACCCTAAAGACGGGATAGAGTCCTTCCTTACCTACCCATTCCTATCCTTAATTACAATGTGAGACCTAACTTCACATACCTTGCGACTTGTGACATTTCTCATTCATCTCTCTTTAAATTTCACTTCAATAGTGTAAGTTTTATTCTATTTTAGATTATTTTTCTTCACCTCTCAATAACTAGTTTGAGGTTTTCATAATTATTTCACTTCACTTCAACCTTTTTAAGTGTCCCACAGCTGGGCACGGGTCTTCTCTCAACTATCTTATGAGTTGAGAGAGTTTAGGCCTTAATCCACACACGCTGGCCAAGTGCGGGTTGGTGGATGTCACATGTCCTCGAATGATTAGTTCTTAGACATGACGGTTTCCTCACATTTTCTTTCACCAATATTGAGCAGTGGATGTGTAGGCACGACCGGGATTCGAACCCGCGACCTTTTTTTAAGGCGAGACCCGTACCGCTGCGCCATCGCTGATTCATAATTATTGTTATTACGTAATCGTAGCCTACATTGTAAGGTTAGGGTGAGAGCCTGAAGTTTCTGTGACACAGGTCCCGCACCCAGTATAGACTTCAGCGAACCTGGCTATACTTTGTCATATTACCAAACTGTAGGTACCTTTTCTGACAGAAATACATAAACTTATTATACAAATATAATATATAATAATATATAATATAGTCGGACATTAACACACACGGTCTGATCCCAAACTAAGCACAGCTTGTACTATGGAAACCAGATAACTGGTAATATACTACATATAATATTTTTCTTTTGTAAATATATACTTAAATATAGATAATTACACCCAGACGCAAGACAAACAGACATATTTAAACAAATGTTTGTCTCGGGTGGGAATCGAACCCACGACCTGCGGCGTGAAAAGCAAGTATCTTACCGACCACGCCACCGGCCCGTTAAAATCAAAATATGCTTTATATTTTTTTGAGACACGAGTCTACATAAAAATAGTCCAATTTCTTTTCCTACCGTGCAGTGAATGACTGGCAACTACTGAGAAACACTGACAAAAAACTCAGTAGGCTTTTTTTTTTAACGAAGTACTTATATCTATTACATTTTGTTTGTTCAGTGTGTTGAATTAGAGCGACTTAATTCCAAGCGTTTTTATCCGTTACATAGTCTGAAATTTTATAATACGCTTTCTTACACAACGTAGATTTTATAATTATTTTAAATTTGTTAATAGTCATTTCCCTAATATTATTTGGAAGTGTTTTGTAGAAACGTATACACTGCCCCATAAAAGAGTTACTGATTTTGTGGAGACGAGTATGATGTTCTACAAGATCGCTCTTATTTCTTACCGCTTTTCTTATTATTTATTACCGCTGCCTACGCCTTTGGGTATTACAGGTTTACAGGTGTCATTAAGCCCAGCGGCTCGCTACTTAAGCCTTTAACATCAGCTAGGTACACCTACTAATCTTTCTTATCTATGTACGGTGACATTATTTAATTATTGAGTCACTCAATAGCATATAAATATTGGTAGAGCTATACGTTATTCAGAGCAGCGCGACCGCAGCGGTGCTCGCATATTTTTTCGACGCTTGTCTATGTATAACAGTAGCATAAAAAAATTACGAAATTGACGTGTCTTCGGAATAAATCATTTGAATATTCACATTTGCCAACTCGCATTTTAGGATTAGGGCTAATCTCATAGTTGTTGAGAAGACCCGTGCCCCACAGTTGGACAAAAGATTTTTGTAATATGTTATTGTGCGGGATGGCGCATGATGACGGTTTAAATTCCTGCAGGCTCCATGTTTATTTCTATAAATTCAATATAAAATTATAGATATACCATGAAGTACCGTAGCTATTAACTCAGTGTAAGCGTTTATATGCTCTTTGCTCACCATACATAGGTATGGTTTTTTATTCAAAACGCACACACTACATAAGTACCTTTCGTCCGTGCCTTGAAACTTATATTCTTTTTACCCTTATTTTTTTTATTAATGATTACTATTCTTGCTTAAATTTATTACTAAGCTCCGATGACTCATCGGTACCTTTAGGTAAGTACCCACCATAAGGAATACAAGTACCTAGTGTTCGGTTCCTGGGTAAGAGTAAGGTAGCTATTGCCCGTCGACATCTAAAAGGTTCGATAACACGCGAGTGAAGCCTCTGGTGTTTCAAGCGTATACAGCAACTGTTCAACCCTTAATTAGTGTCTGCTGAGCACCGGTCTCTCAAGAATTATACGAGCTGAGAGAGTTTAGGCCTTAATCTACACACGCTGGCCAAGTGCGGGTTGTTGAATGCCACATGTCCTCGAATGATTATGCCAGTTTCCTTACGATATTTTTTTTGAGCAGCGGCGCGACCGGGAATCGAACCCGCGACCTTATATTTTTGCGAGGCCCCCGTACCGCTGCGCCACCGCTGCTGTTTACCTACATCGATGTATAAAAATAAAACGGTAAATTACACAGGATATGACAAATCACTATTACTAACTCATTCTAACTTGCCAATTACTTTTTATACAAATTAAGCAGTAGGTAAATCTTTTTTGTGGCCGCTTAACAATGGTTGACTGATGTGTTGTCAACGACTAATGCAGTGATTAAGTGGATAATACTAAAATAGTTATTCTCTTAACTGAGTACGAGTATAGTTTACGTGGATTTTGTTAGTTAAATAGTGACCTCGGTACTGGCTAAATATATGTATAAAATGTATATGTGTTATTAACTGGTGGTAGGCTTCGGCCGGCTAAACGGCCTTGCCGTGTTCCGGTGCGATGTCTGGTGACACCATGCAGAGAGGGTGGGTCGGAATTGTTGCTCCTTTAAGGTTTCTTACCTTGTTGAGGCTCATTCCTCTGCCCCTTCTCACCGATTATAATCATTCGTAATCACGAGTGAATCGGTATACTGGGCTGGCGCGTTCCATCGCAGACATCATCATTGGTTAACATTAGGCTAGTTGTAGTCAAGCGCCAGCCTATCGAAGAATAAAAAAAAATGTTCTGGGACATTACACACACGGTCATCTGATCCCAAGCTCTGCTTAGCTTGTGTTATTGAAACCAATTAACTGATATGCTATACTGTATACCAGTAGTGAAAGAGTCCATAAAACATGGTTTCCCTTTAGGATTATTTTTTAGGAAGGTGCAATCCCACGGACGAAGTTGCCTCAGCCTCAATAGGTAGTAGGCTGTGTAGTTATACACTAAGAAACTACAAAATACGCAGTTACCTTACCTAAAAATGTGTACCTAAAAGTGCCATACCTCACTTAAAAAATCATGTTTTACAATGTTAGTGAAGAGTACCTCTTCTAATGTAACATATAAATCACATGAAACAGATGACACGAGCCCATGGTCACCTATGCGCATGAACGGCTCATAATGGACTTCCGGCGGAAGTGCGACAACAGCGAAATGTTGATGAGTCTTTGTGCGCGGGCGCACCGGCGAGTAGCTACATTACAATCGATTGTAATTTCGTGGTTCGGGTAAATCTATCGATTCATGATGGGAAATGTTTGGTAAACTATGAATACATACTAAGGTATCGAAGTATTGAATTTGTAATTGATTTTTTTATAATATTAAATTGACAAACAAGCATACATCCCATCTGATGGTAAGCGTTTATATATAAGGAAACTCAACAGCGTATTTACATGAGTACCTACATGAGTAGTATGGCTATTACATTTGAAACTTAAGTTAATTACAGAGCTACACGACATTGGCACTTATTCACCGTAGTTTATGGACGCTTGCAACACCAGAGGCATCTGGCATGATGTCGACCCTTAAGACCCAAGAACAAAACCTATAGTTTAATATTAGTGTACTTTGTAATTTAGAGTTACGTCCTTAGTTCGGTTGTAGGTAGGTACTAACGACATATAGCTAAGAAAATAGCTGTTGTTTTATTCTAAAATAGGCTTGCGTTTGACTATAACTTGCCTGATGTTAAGCAATGATGTGGTCTACGACGGAACGCGCTTGCCTAATATCCGTCGCACCGGGCTTTGTCTGGTTGGTGGTCAATAACAACGGCCGCAGCCTAATACCAGTTTACTGTCACCTGATTTGCACCAACCGGGTACAACGTGTGAGGGTTCAGATTGAAGGTGCACTTCCACGAACGAAGGTGAAT
Organism: Meganola albula; assembly: GCA_936450015.1. Classification (NCBI taxonomy): domain Eukaryota; kingdom Metazoa; phylum Arthropoda; class Insecta; order Lepidoptera; family Nolidae; genus Meganola; species Meganola albula. Next base: position 13,069,302 of record OW388155.1, read on the forward strand.
CAGCCCCATAATTATGTAATTACTATAAGTCGGTTATCATCATTAACTTCTTTTGTGCAGTTGGATAAAAACTATCCTATGTCCTTCCTCGGGTTTCAAACTACCTGTATATAAATTTCATCCAAATCGTTTCATTAGTTTTGGCATAAAAGCCCGACGTACAGACAAACAGAGTAACTTTCGCACTTAATTTTTTTTTAATATATTGGGACATTAATATGCTCAGCCATCTGATCCCATACTAAGCAGAGCTTGTAGTATGGAAACCAGATAACTGGTTATATACTACATATAATACTTTTTCTTTTGTAAATATATACTTAAATATAGATAACTACACCCAGACTCAAGACAAACAGACATGTACATCACACATATGTCTGACTTGGGTGGGAATCGAACCCACGACCTGCGGCGTGAAACCAAGTATCTTACCGACCACGCCATCGGTCCTTCTGTAAAATATTAGTAAGGAGTATATAACCTAATTTATAACCCTAGTTCTAATTACATAAATAAGTTCTGGTTTATCTAAAGTCCTTCTACGTATTAGTGCATCTAGCACTTCAAAGGCAGACCTGAACCAGTGTTCTAGTGCCCTAGGAAGCCGGTCCAGGTCTCTAAACCAGGCGAGGTGATTCTGAATTCATTTTGAGTCAATATTTAGTACCTACTGGTTGATAGTATAGTTTTCATTATATCAGATGGGGTCCGGAGCATCAGGGCTAGCGTCCGAGACGCCTGGTGGAGACCTGCGGTTACCTGCTTCCGGCCTACGCTTCAGTATTAACCAGTTACGTGCACTTAACTCATATGTAGACAATCTCTGGGAGGAAGATCAAAAAGGTATGTAATAATATGGTAAACAAAAATCTTTTCTAGCGATTTTTCCAGCTATAGCTTCCAGTTTAGGCTGAAAATTCGGGCCGGTGGCGTGGTCAGTAAGATACTTGCTTTTCACGCCGCAGGTCGTGGGTTCGATTCCCACCCGAGACAAACATTAGAGATGAACATTTGTGTTTGTGTCGAGTCTGGGTGTAAATCTTTTTTATAACTATATATTTACAAAAGAAAAGTATTATATGTATAGTATATACCAGTTATCTGGTTTCCATAAAACAAGCTCTGCTTAGCTTGGGACCAGACGACCGTGTGTGTTAATGTCCCAGAATATTTATTATTATTATTATTCAAATACACAGGAGATATAATTGTGCACAAGTGTAAACAAGTTTCAAGTCCGAACATTCTGGTCCAGCGCGGGATTTAACCTACGACCCGAGATCAGAGACTAGAGGCAAACACGCTATGCCCTGTCACTCAGGCAGTTACTTACATATACTATAGTCTGAATGAAAATATCGTAAGAAAACTGACATATCTAAGAATACCCAGCAACCCACACTTAAACAATGTGTGTGGTTTAAGATCTAAAAACTTGTAATGTTTGTCACTGAGCCAATACTGCAATTGAATAGTTTTGTGTTTCAGGTCGGATTTCAACGGAGCTGGAGAGTGCAGTAGAAAGTTTGGTGCAGAGGATTGTAGATGGTGCTGGGCAGAGAGACTCTAGGTTCAGATGCTGCCATCTTATAGCTTTGCATCGGGGGAAGAAGGTATAGTATTTACAGGAGTGGTGTTCTACATACGTTATAGTTTAGAAGACTTCAATATCTATCTATTATAAGTATATATTTACAAAAGAAAAGTATTATATGTATAGTATATACCAGTTATCTGGTTTCCATAACACAAGCTCTGCTTAGCTTGGGGCCAGATGACCGTGTGTGTTAATGTCCTAGAATATTTATTTATTTATTTATACTGGCTTGAATCTTGAAGCAAAATTGCGAGCAATAGTGGAATTATAAGTGTCGAGGAGAGAGTGTAAAGAAAATAAAGAAAATAGGTTTTAAGTGCTTCATAGATTCCTATTTACGACGATTTATCTGTCTTAGATTACATTACCTTCATGGTTGGGATTTCTTTTCCTTTGTGGGCAGTTAAGGTTTCCAAGTTCTCCAACAGTATTACTGATTACATTGTGCGGGAGCCAAGACAGTTAAAGGCGTCTCGAAAATTACCGTGCCACTGTTGATCTTGGCTTCAGAAGTAGTTTCAGGATTGGGGTAGTAGGTCCCCAGTCCCCCTAAAAAGTTACTGAATTAATCAATAAAATTTGAACTTATTAGATGCGCTCCCGTTCCCTGGAGTACCTGGTGACTCTGGACTCTCTGCCGCCTCTGAACTTGAGCGATGAAAGTCGTCTCCAAGATGGTCCAGTTGGCTACGGCCGAATACAACTCTCCGGACGGGAGGCTGATAAATGGGAGGAGTTCCTTACGCCATCGGGGTATTTGTGCAGGTTAGTTGTGGATATAGCCAATAGGGATGAAGGCAAGGTATGAAAAATCGTTTTTTAAGAGTAATTAGTCCGTCAGTAAACTTATAAAAAAACTATTCCACACATATTTTTTGCTTCATCAGTGAAATGAAACAGAAAAAATATATCTTAACTAGCTGTAATACCCGGCTTCGCTCGGGAGTTGATATGAGGTTACGTGGTAGTTGAAATAAAAAAATAAACTATGACGTAAAAAGTAAAAAATATATATATATTGAAAACATATATATTTACATGTATTTACATTATCATGGATATATATATTTACATGTATATTTAAACATATATATTTACATGTATTTACATTTTCTCATTATTTATACTACTTGTTTATAAACAACATTTTTCATTTTATTGTCCGGGGTATATATATATAAATTTTTCGAATTTCCTACTCTTGAGCAAGCTACATAAAGCTGACCGTGAGAGAAGCAGGATTCTTTGAGGTTGATGCCACAATATTTTAAAGTTTGCCCTTGCGCTTTGTTAATTGTAAAACTAAAGGCTAATTTAATTGGAAACTGCAATCTTTTAAATTGAAATGGCAATTCAGAAGAGATCAGTGGTATTCTAGGTATAAATACTGTGTGTCCTTTGTTCTTTCCAGAAATAAGTTCAGCTTCAATGATATTATTCGATAGCTGTTTTACGATCATCCTCGTTCCATTACATAGTTTTGGGGAGTTGAGATTTCTAAGTAGTATGATTGGAGATCCAATTTTCAGACGAAGGCAGTGTAATGGCATTCCTGGTACTTGTAAAGAGTTTAGAAATTCAGTAGGGAAGTTGACACTTTCTTCAATGGTTACCATCGTGTCGATCGATTTATATACTTTCTCTTCACCAGGTATTTTCTTTAGAATATTAAAATTGATATCGTCAACAATATTATTTTTAGTGGCCAAAATTGCTCTTTGAAATAACCACTCTACGTTGGTATAGTTCTGAATAATATTTGGATAAATTTTGTCGATTAGTTCGTTTTCAGTAGTGGCTATGTTACAGAAATCACTATTGAGTTCAATGAGACCGGTCGTTTGGTCAGTAGGATATGTACCTTCGCCTATTTGTAAAAGCATTTTAGCAAAATGTGCTGTTGTTTCATCTTTTGATAATTCAACCCTCATGTTTTTTGTTAATTGCAGTATTTGTACTTCTGGCCAGAGATGTGACTTTTTTAAGCATGCATTGATCTCGTCTGCTGGTGTTGACTTGGGAATAACTGGAAGTGTTTGTCGAAAATCTCCTGAGAGTATGAGTAGAGCTCCTCCCATTATTTCAGAGTTTTTTCGCAATTCTTGTAATGTTCTGTCCATGGCTTCTAGTGATTTTTTATGGGCCATGGTGCATTCATCCCAGCAGATAATTTTAGCTTGTTTTAGAAGTTGACCCCGTCCAGATGCTCCTGAGACTTTACATACCGGGAATTGTTGTTCGGCTATATTCAACGGTAGTTGTAAGGCAGAATGAGCAGTTCGTCCTCCTTCCATAAGTGTGGCTGCAATGCCGGATGATGCTAGTGCCAGTGCGATGTGTTTTTTAGCACGTATTTCCGCCAGTATTAGATTTATTAGAAACGTTTTACCGGTGCCTCCTGGTGCGTCCAAGTAAATAATTCCACCAGTGTTGTTATTTATTCGGTTCATTATAACGTTGTAAATTGTTTTTTGATTGTCATTGAGGAGTGGTTTATTGTGAGCAATGTATTCAAGTAGTTCATTGACGTTGTAGCTTTTTTCCTTTGTAATTTCGTAGTTTAGCATACTGAAAGCATTTCTTTGTGGTGCTGGCATTCCAAGTTCTACTAAGGTCCGGTTATTTATTGCTAAGCATTTATCTTCTAAGCGAATGAGTGTTTCATTGAAGATGTTGTCACTGAATTCTATAGTCAGTTCTGGATTAGCTTGTCGGATTTGGTACAATATATCATCACTCATACTCCTTTTGAAAGAGTCCCATAGCTGTTTTGGGTTTGATGGGTTACATGTTGTTAGAATTATGGCGAATAACTCTCGAATTTGTTCAGCTGAAGCTGTGAGTGTGGCTTCTTGTAGTGTTAATTCCCAGTGGTTATCGTTTTCCAATAATCCTAAGCGTTGACATGCTTCTCTGTACGTCTGGCATAGGTAGCCGTCAATAGTCCTGAGATCTGTGAAACTTGTTGGTCCTCGTATTTCGTGTAACAACATCCGGAGATAGAAACATTCGGCATTGTTTGGATGTACAGTGTATACTCGACCTATTGTGTTAGTTTTCATTATTTCTGGATGACCCTCTTCTGGCATTCCTTGTTTTCGTCGTTGAAAAATTTTTCTTGTTTTGTCCCACGTATAATAAATAGGGACGTCGACATACAGTAACGTCTTTGCGAATGGATCCGTTTGGCAAAGTTGGAAAAAAGCTGTTAATGTTGTGTTCTGAGGTGGTTCGCTTGCAATTTTTCTAGCCGAGTCTTTTGTGAAGTAAACTCTCTGTCCATTCTCCAAATGTACTGCTAGATGTTGCACAGCTGGTTCGCGTTCGTGTATGGGAAAACTAAAAATCCTCCACGCTGCTTCGTTACTGTTGATGTATCTTCCCATTTGGTACATGAGTATCTCATCATTTCTGTTATTTTGTTCGCTATTTTGGACTATTTGAAATACTGCCATATCACTACCTTTGTTTACGTACTTACATATATATTTAATAGATTTTACTGAATTGCAATATTCAACGTTTATGTGTGCTTGGAACATTTTAGAAAGTAGTGGGTTATATGGTACTACCCATTGATTATCTATTTCCAGTTCATCTCTGCCTTGTATTCGTATTTTTGCTGTGAAACCACCGTTTTTCGGTGATCGTCTTCTATATTTGGGATAGCCGTCATCTTCAGTTTTTGTATCGTCTACGTATGGTTTTGGATATTTTTTTGTACATTTTCCATCACGCATGCATGGCGCATTAAAGTTTAATGGTCCACATGGTCCGTGAATCATGTTTTTCACTACTATGCTGTATAGTTCCGGATCTTTTTGTGGATTGGGAAATTCAGCTTGGATGATTTTGTCGATATCCGTGAGATAAATTTTATCGTGTAGCCATATGAGATTGTGTGAGTGAGGTAATCCTCGTTTTTGCCACTCGATTGTATACATCCAGCATCTAACGGTTCCAACGATGTGGTATTTTGTGATGACTTCAATAAATCTTATTTGTTTTTGTCGAAAAACTCGGGCTATTATGTCGTGTCGATCCATGGAGGTTTGTCCATATTTTAGTTGTTCTTTGATTTCTGGCCATGATGAGTTGCATGTAAATGTTATGAAGAGATCAGGTCGTCCATATTTTCTTACGTAGGTCATGGCATCTTGAGTATATTCGTGCATATGTCTTGGACTTCCTATGTATGATGAGGGTAAGATTACCATTGTTCCAATATCGTCAATATTGCCGTCATTTATGATCGCATCTCGAAGGTGGATGTATTCTTCTGTGCGTAGTTTCTTCTGATTCAGTCTTATGTAAAGCATCCGTTCTGCTTCTATTTTTGCGTACATATCTACCAGAAATTGTTGGAATAAACGGCGAGTGTTGAGAATGTGATTGTATATTTCATTGTCTCTGATCATTAAGCGGTAAGCATAGAACTCCTTGGAAGTGACTTTTTTGTTTGTTTCTATGCCTGTTTCAGGATGAATTTGTTTTATATTGAAATGATAACCGTCCTCTCCGTGCAGAAATATTAAAGGATATTGAAGAGAATCATATGAACGGTGTGTCTCTGCAATGCGTTGTAGTCCTTTTCTTCGTCGTTGTAAAATTATGTCACGGCTTGTATTTTCATTGTCCACAATTACGATGGCGACTTCATCTATCTGAGGTGCATTAAATCTACGTTCGTGTTCTCCACGTGGTCTTTTATCGGCTCGAATCACAATTTTATAGTCATCAGAAATCATGCGATCTAGTGTTGTTTTGAATATGTAAATCAGTTGATTGTATTTGTGTAAGATCCTCTGTACATCTTGGATTATTTCGCGTTTCAATCCATTAAAATGTGTACTTCGTTGATCAATTTCTTGTTCTTCATTTCCAATGAAATATACTTGCAGAAATTTATAGTCATCGTTAGGCATTGGTAGTAACGATCCTATTTTGTGATAAATTTGCCCTTGAATTGAAAATACATATTCAAATTCATCTCTATTAGTGTTAGTCGAAGTAACACCGAAAGAAGTCATTTGAAAGCAGGAGTTGTATGATCTTATATTTTGAAGAAAGTGTTTTGATTCTGGTGTTTCCCCGGTCATGTAATGTAGAAATTCCTGCGGAGGTGCTTCCAGTGGTGGTAATCGAATTTTTCCATTCATGCAACAGAGACCTGGTGTTTCTTTACTGAATTTTTTCGCGTGGCAAAATTGGCAAATGTTATTCATTTTTCCGATCACAACATATTTATGATTGTAATATTTCTTCGTCGATTCGTAGTGGAATGCTTCCTTTGTTAGATTATCTTTTAAAATTCTCGATTCTTCAATAGTTTTATTTTCGCTTCTTTCTTCGCTTTTTCCGCTTCTCAGGGTGCTCATTCTGGTTCGTTGATTTTGTAAACGTGCTTCGCGCTGTTCTTCCGTTTCATTTCTTCGATATTCTTTTTGTTTCCGCCGTTTCGCTGCAGAACTGGCAAGATCTCCACCTCTTTTACGTCTAGGCATTATATTATGTAAAATATAAATTAAATGAACATTTTATAGACAAATATATTATTACGTAAACGTGGGGCACGTTGAGACAAAGAAAACAAAATTATTTAATCTTCAAGCGGTCGCGCGATATTTTGTTTACGGCCAAAGTATATCGATTCAACGCCGCGCGACTACTTGAAAGTTAAGGAAATTACAATTAAAAGAAAAGAAAAAAAAACCATTAGAATTAATTAAATACATTATTAAAAATACTCACATTTAATATTTCACAATAAAGGCTCACAGATAACTTTTTTTTTTCTTCACTTCAAGATCATGAATTAATTAAACACACTATTAAAAATACTCACACGTGATACTTCAAAATAAAGGCTCACACAGGTAACTTCTTTCTTTTTCGTTTCGAAGTGGCTTGTTCCGCTGTTCAAATCGAATTAATTCTGGCGGGCGACACCGGGCTCTTATATATTCAGAAAGCTAGGCTCTAGGGTATTCCAGAAAGTTGGCTTTATGGAGACTATACACATGAAGTGTATAGTTGGCTCTAAGATATTCGAGAAAGATGGCTCTAGGATATTCAAGAAAGTTTGGGAATATTTACTTTCTCACACCTTCTAGGTATAGAATGTTCTCGACGTTATCGTTCGCCGTAACAATAGGTTTTGCAGCTGTAGCATACGCAGTAAAGGCGCGAAATTTAAAAACTTAAATTTTAAAATGTTTTCAGAAGTAATTTGAATAACTAAAATGATATCGCTTTAACTCCAACATATAAGTTAGCTACTGCTGTATAAATACACAAAATTTAATAACTTTATTATGGTAACAAATGTAATTTAAGACTTTATTGAAATGAGAATTTTAAATTTCGCGCCCCAAATAATCGTTCTTTTAAGTCCATATTGTGTACAATGAATGAAGTTCAACTATTTGACAACAGATGGCGCGACTACACTTACTTTCCAAGTTGAAGGGTTGGAAAAGCCCTTATATCTTTAAAAACACACCCTTTAGGTTAAAACGGGAACTTTCTTGTTCGAGGGGGGATAAAGGGTTATGGTAACAAATGTAATTTAAGACTTTATTGAAATGAGAATTTTAAATTTCGCGCCCCAAATAATCGTTCTTTTAAGTCCATATTGTGTACAATGAATGAAGTTCAACTATTTGACAACAGATGGCGCGACTACACTTACTTTCCAAGTTGAAGGGTTGGAAAAGCCCTTATATCTTTAAAAACACACCCTTTAGGTTAAAACGGGAACTTTCTTGTTCGAGGGGGGATAAAGGGTTATGGTAACAAATGTAATTTAAGACTTTATTGAAATGAGAATTTTAAATTTCGCGCCCCAAATAATCGTTCTTTTAAGTCCATATTGTGTACAATGAATGAAGTTCAACTATTTGACAACAGATGGCGCGACTACACTTACTTTCCAAGTTGAAGGGTTGGAAAAGCCCTTATATCTTTAAAAACACACCCTTTAGGTTAAAACGGGAACTTTCTTGTTCGAGGGGGGATAAAGGGCTATCACACTATATAAGTCCCTTTATCGTGATGGGACTCCTTTTTAAGTTTTATCGGCACGCACATTTTATCAACTTAGTTTTATTATATATAATGATATTAAGATATGGAATGGAAGTGCGTTACGTTGTACCTCTGTATAAAACATAGGTTTTCGGATGGACTTATCATCGTAATCTTTAGGTCACAAAAAAAAGAAAAATACGCGAATATTTTTAATTGTAACAGCTTTTTGTAAAATGAATAGACCTGGTCTGGACCAAGTCTATTCATTCACTGGTGGTGGTCGAACAAAAAGACTTTTCTAATATACTTACCTAGAAAATCTTGGTTAAAGCTCGAAGTCTACAATTGTACCCCATGAAAGGCAATAGGCTCGCCGTGTATGGGACCTAAATACATATAGGAAGCCGGCGAAAAGTGTGTGATATTCATCTCTGCCGTTCATCTGGCAATACAGGCGTTAGCTTAGAGAAGTAGAATGACTTTAGAGTAATAGACTTTTCTGAAATGAGCAACCAGGAAAGGTGGCATGAAAGAGGCGATTATTCGTGCACTTAAAAATACTTTAGATCAAGATCCAAGGGCACACTTGCCAGATAGATTTTTGTACATTTTGTCTGATGAAAAGTAACATCTGCAGCTCTGGGATCTTCTATCATATCGAGCTAGTACAACAATACATAAGCGAACTAGCTTCTCCCGTGGCATCGCCCTGTGGTCCCCGTTTCATCCCCTTAGGGGGTGAGTTTTGACGAATTCTTTCTTTGTGCTCCCCTAAACCTCATGGAAACTGTGTGTCAAATTTAAAGTCTCTAGAGCCAGCGCAGCGGTTTGGGCTCTGCGTTGATATGTCAGTCAGTTTTTTCTTTTTTAAATTTACCCCCGTATACATAAACGTCATAGAGGATAGCTAAAATGGGTTATAATTTGTTTGTTTTTATCTGACATCTTGACATTTATACTAGTAAGAAAGAGACAAAAGAAAGGAAACATGGCGTCTTAGAACGTCGCAGTTTTTTTTACTGTTACCCTTTTAAAAGCTTGTATAGTTATTTAATGATAGTGTGTAATAACAGTACAAGACCGATCGGATTTTATCAGTGTTTTACTACTAATCGTTTAAAAGCTTGTATACTTATTTAAACTTGATATTGGCAAAATTGTGGAATAATTTCTGCAGATTAAAAGAACAAAAAGAAGAAGAAAGAGACAAAGTCCATTTTAAATAAAAAGTCTTCTAAGATTTTTATGAATAAGACTGTTAAAATTTTGGTAATAATTCAAGTTCAATGGGAATGGTTCCAGGGACAAAGTGATAGAGAGATGGGTGGAGCTGGTAGCACGAGTAGCCCAGGCGCGTGGTGGTGGTGGGTCCAGAGTGTTAGACGCACGTGCAGCTGCGCACGCGCTGCCATACCGGTACTGCTATCTTGAGAGGGGTGAGTTAAATCTATTTTACACACAACATTGCTGCAATTTGAAATAAAATTTATTTCTTTAGACTTGTTTGATGATAAAATATTGATATCTGCGACTTATCTTCTATCTGATGGCAAAAAAAAATCTCCATCCCTAATTTTACATGTTACTGAGTTACTGTCAAATCTTTCTATACTTGTATCAGTATTTCTGTAGACCACAGCATATCCCTATGGGTCTTCCAGCCTCATTGATAAGATAAGATCCCCGAGGAGCTTAAGAATGTTTAGTTATCCGATGTTATCAGGTAGGCGATGGAAATTTATGAACATCCTCATAAATCGTCCGTTGTCTCGCATTTCAAAGATATTAACTTACTACTCGCGATAAGTTGAGACTCGCCTGGAATGGTAATACATATATGGTTCAGTATAATTGTTATTTTATATAATTAGTATTTTTAGCTATTGTAAAATAACTGAAACGAAATTGTGGGTGGAAACTTGTTGTGATATTTTTTTGTGCACAATACGTCTATGGCCTCTGTGGCGTATGTATGTATGTATCTTTATTATCAAATTTCACGACATTACAATATTTCATAGCCCCACGAAACTGTTTCCACAGATTGTCTGTGGGTGCACACATTCAGGTTAACAATAATTATAACAGTGCGTGAAATTCGTCAACACCCCAGGTCTCATCTGGCGCGCGGTTTATAACATGCGATGTAATATTACTCTGTGAACTTGTTCGATTATTTGGTACATACTTGACTACCGATTGCCGGGTCGAGCAAAATGACTTTTCTATTATACATAGAGAATCTTATTTGAAGCTCGAAATTTGGAGTTGTGTTGTGCCCGATGCACGGCAATAGGCTCGCACAATATCACATTATAGCATCAAAACATAGTCAGTGAAAAGTGGGTGACATTCGCCTCTGCCTATCCTATACCTTCCTTTATGAAAATTTATTGTAGGTGTATAAAAATGTTACGAAATTTATTTATGTTTTTAGTAACCACTTTACAACTATCATTACAGGTTAATATATACCTAAAGGAGTCTACACACTGAGGCCGCCGACATGTCGGCAATTTGTAGGGGCGCCCTATATCCTACAAGTTGCCGACATGTCGGTGGCCTCAGTGTGTAGACTCCTTAATGCGATAGCGTTGTATTCTAAATACTATTCTATTAATTTATTTATTTAAATGTGCATGCAAACTTATTATTGTTTCAAGTAATAACACAATATATACATTGTCATTCTTGTGAATTCACTCATAGAACAGGTGTAAACAAGTCTAGCTTTTCTGTCACGATACTGCGAAATGCGCTCGTCATGGGCGCCTCTTTGAGGAGGATTATTTAAAAAAATAAACGACACGCATAGTTTGAATACTAGAAATAAGAATGATCTTGTAGCACGTCATACTCGTCTCAACAAAATCTGTAACTCTTATATCGGGCAGTGAATACGTTTCTACAATAAACTTCCAAATAATATTAGGGAAATGACTATTAACAAATTTAAAATAATTAGTATAAAATCTATGTTGTATAAGAAAGGGTAAATTGCAGATTATCTAACGGATAAAAACCGCTTGGAATTAAATCGCTCTAATAACACACTAAACAAAATATAATAGATATAAGTACTTCATTTAAAAAAGAAAAAAGCCTACTAAGTTTTTTGTCAGTGTTTCTCAGTAGTTGCCAGTCATTCACTGCACGGTAGGAAAATAAATTGGATTATTTTTATGTAGACTTGCGTCTCAAAAAAATAAAGTTCTTTTCATTTCATTCCATTTAGGGTAATACCGATGTGAGAGCTATGTAGATACGTGTATTTAAATCAAAGTTTAGTCAATAAGAATAATTTTTCAGTGTGTAAGTTGGACGTGTGGCGCCGGGCGCGCGTGATAGCATGAAACCGCAGTAGAATTTCCTTTTAATTAAAACTTCTGAACTTCCTGAACGTTAGGGCGTGAGCAAACATATCATTATGCATTCCTATACCCATAACTACCTACCTACTACATACTTGTATCAGTTCACTTCACTTCAGTCTTTCTTAGTGTCCCACTGCTGACGTTAAGAGTTGAAAGAGATTAGGTTTTAATCCACACAAGCTGGCTAAGTGAGGGTTGGTGGATGTCACATGTCCTCGAATGAGGTACCTACTTCTTAGACAAGTCAGTTTACTTTCTACGTTTTTATTCACCGATATTGTGCAGCGCTGATGAAAAAATTCACACAAGGATGTGTGAGCACGACCGGGGATCGCACCCGCGATCTTAAATTTCAAAGGCGAGGCTGATACTGCTGCGTCAACGCTGCTACTTGTGTAGTATGTTGTATATAGGGTCATCATCATCATCATCATCATCAGCCTATCCTAGTCCACCGCTGGACATAGGCCTCTCATATAGCACGCCAGTGAGCACGATCCGCGGCTACTCTCATCCAGCTCTTACCAGCCACCTTGTAAAGATCGTCACTCCACCTAGTCTGAGTTTGCCAATATGTGGCCTCTACTCAAGAAAATAGGGTATATAGGGTCATTAATGTAAAATACTTAACCACGTGATTGGGGGCTGAATCACCTTCGTCTGTGGGAGTGCACCTTTAACAAAAAAGTATGATGTTACAATTACATTTAGATACAAGCACTAGTATTCCTTGTGTCGTGGTCTTCAGTCTCTTCCCAGTAACTACAATGTCATATGGGATAAGATGTTATCTTGTTCCAATGGGAACAGCTAGATACGACAGTCGCTAAACGATAAAAAAAATTACGACAAGCAGTCGTTGCAATGGAAACAGCTATAGGCCTACCGTTTAACTCGAATATCGCCATCTGAGGTACAAAGTTATAAAAAATTAATTAAATCTCATAAAGAACTATTTAACCACAGATAAAAGTAACGTAAGACTATTCGTCACTAAAATCCATATCGCTTGAATCATCATCACTGTCTGTGCAGCTTGAGGAGTCAGAATCTTGGCGATAGGCGGTACGCGAGTTAAACGGTCGCCCTATAGTGACGATAGTCGTCCGACGTTAAATTGTCTGTCACGACATCCTTTGCATGGTAAAACTTAAAACTGATTTATACCGCTTTTCGACAATCACGTAGTGCTCATACCAATGATCACTGCTGATCACTCATAAATGCAAACCTAACCTTAGACTTCGCTGACTATAGGTATTCATGGCTGCAGATTGTTCAAAACACTTTCTGAATTGTAATATGAGTAGAAATTGTTACAGATTCCAAACTCTTGTATTCCAAGTTTGTGTTATAAATGTTGTGATCATAACAAACAGAACTCGACACCGCTCTTTGACAGTTGCTCTCTTCACGGTCCCGAAGGATACAACTTTGACTGATTGTTTTGGTTTACTTACTAATAATAATACTATTTACTGAATATTTGTGTACAACAGTGAAAATAAAAATCGGCTCATATTGAAATAAATCTACTTTTTAACGGATTTTATCGCGGTTTATTTTAAATTTTATATCCCGACGTTTCAAAGTCTTTTCAGACTTCATGTTCACGGGTGGGCTGAGGTATTTGACGTCCAAAAATATTAATCACAATTATTACTGACTACCAAATAATAATAATAAACATTAATATTTAAGTTGCGTTCCGATTTAAGCAAACTGAGCTCACAGTGTCTTGAATTCTGAGTTTATTTTGCTTGGGTTTTGGTACAAGTAACTTTTTAACGGATTTTAACGCGGTTTATTTTAGATTTTCTAAAATAAACCGCGTTAAAATCCGTTAAAAAGTAGATTTATTTCAATGTGTGATATTCGCGTAAATCTAAGACAATACTTTAAGACGGTTACCCTTCAAGTTGTTATTCATAGTATCGTTTCCATTTACCTAGCTTAGTTTTAAACTCTAAACATACAAAATAATAATAATCCATGTTAAGTAGCTAGTTTAAAATGTCAACAAGTTTATTGCGAGCACTTGAGCACTCTCAAAACATTTAATCCTTGTTCCGCAATAATTCCGCTGAATCCCAACAAAATGAAATATACCAACACCTATATTTTTTAATAAATTACGCAGAACCTCACTGAGTGGCTATGAATAACTGAAATATGTAAAGCTGGGAAAATGAGCTTTATTTTCACGTAACTAAGCTATAAATTCAAGAGTACGTTTGGAGAAATGTTGATTATTATTCTTATTCAAACTACTTTACGTCTGGAAAATATTCCCTATCTAAATCTACACTATCACTACATACTATAAAACAAAATCGCTGTCGCTGTCTGTCCGTTCCTATGTATGCTTAAATCTTTAAAACTACGCTACGGATTTTGAAGCATAACACACAATAACCATTTTTATACGTTACATTTTACGGGGAAAAATGGCTTATTTACAAAGTGATTTTAAGCAATACAGCAGTAATCCTTATCCAATTAAGTACCTTAAATACATTGTCCATATAATATACCTCTTCAGCATGTAATTTGAATGAATATTTTCGAAGATATTACAGATTTAAAATGCAGGAATAACGTGTTTGTATTGTCCAACGACAAAAAAGCTGTAAACGTTGTTTTTTGAACATTCTGTAGGTATTATTATTATTTAGTATCACCATTGCATCCGTGCGAAGCCAGGGCGGGTCGCTAGTTTCTTATAAATATTTAAAGTATGTCAGTTGTTCTGTTGGGTGCGGTTCTTCTCTTAACTCATCCAAGCTCTTGTTAGGTGCGTGGGTTTAGGGTTGTAGACTTGCAGCGCACATCTACAGAATGCCGCTGGCTGATTCTCTGAGTTTCTTAAAATGCGCGAAGTAAAAAAACATTGTATACATAAAAAGTTCACCTTCATGCATTCCCGATAGTTTACCATAGGTTGTGTATAACAATTAACAACCCATGGTCTCATGGTCATATTATACTGGAAAATAAATTTTAGATGGCCAAGACCACTCTTGTTATGTAGTCAGTAACAGAAGCTATAATAGTAGGTACATCACCTCAAAGTGGTACAGACCGTCGCCTGGCTATAGTGGAGGGGGCCGCGTGGGTGATGGTCCGGGTGGGGGCAGGTGAAGCGGAGGCCAAGCTCATGCTGGGCGCGAGGGTCGAAGGCTGTAGCCCTGCTGCGTACACTTGTAGAGTGCCGCTGACTCATCCAATGGCGCTGCTGCATTATACCAGCGCGCAGACGGTTAGTGGCTAACAGTATTAAATATAACAATATTAATGATCAACACAATTACAGCAAAATTTTCTAACAGGCCGCTACTACTTGTTGGTTTGGGCCCCGTCCTCATCTTCCAAAAATGAAGAGCTTCATAGCTCCGAAAAATGCGGCTACAGCGGCCAGTCTATGCTGACTAGCCATAAGCAGAAGATTATGTTTGTAAACTAACAATAAATGTGTGTGAGGAAACTCTCAGGTGCACCCTCTATTCCCAATCGATACGGCCGGTGAGAGTACGGGCATAGAAACGACAGCTTACCTGTTTTCGAAGGCACGGGGATGTCATATCACCCATATCCTGACACTAAATTCTTAACACTCTTTGCTTTTGGCGAGGGATTAGAAATGCCCCGACGACTACAAGCGAAATAGTTTAATTGATTTTTTATACTTCTAGGGGTATTACGCAGTGGCAGTAGGTCCGCCCTCTACCCTGGTCTGCGGAGAGCGTTCCTCCACCTGGCAGCTCTGGCATCCAGGTCTAGAAGCTGAGCTGGACGCGCACTGTTCTGAACGGTCTGCGGTCGCTAGGATCGCTGGAGGTCTTAATACTCTGATAGACAGAATGAGGGAAGGTGTTTATCAGGTAAGAATAAACTGGTCTAGAAGTAGTTAGGTCATAGGACAAACTGGTGACAATAGTCTTTATAAAAAGATTATAGCTGTTGCTGGTTCTGGACTCCTTAAAATATGATTCGTTTCAATACATGAAAGCTAAGGAAAGAGTCGTTCACATCATCTTCAGTCATTCAGGGTCACTACTTAGATCATTAAGATCTTTCCCTCATGGATTTGAGCTGGCAATAAAAGCTATTACGCAATATCGGTGTATTTTTAAGACCTCAACGTGCAAACAATCTGCTGTAAGTTAAAACTTCGTATTTAAATTAGGACTCTTAATGTACTTCCGAGGGTTTGCAAAACCATTCTTATCGCCAGATCAGAAATAGTGTTATATTGACATAGTTTAAAGTTTATATAGAAATGATTTATTTTAACAGGGCACGCTACGTGTCTTAAGCAGATACATAGTATGCTGCATCCTCCGGCGACGGCTGGACCGCTGTGGTATTTACTTACAAGCTGCTGCAAGATGCTGTGTATCTTCGCACTCTTCACATCATCTTCTGCTTGTGTTGGATGCGTGAGTAATCTTATATCGAATTGCCAATTACTTCTATAAAGAGTTTTAAAATTAGCTCAATGGAACTGGTTTCCTGACTAAGCAACATTCTCCGGGCGTTGTCTTGTTGCTAAATGCCCGGTGTAGTCGAAAATATGAACGGGTTGGAAACCTGGTCATGTTTCCATGCCACAATCCAAATGAATAGAGTAAAATACCGGGTACTCAATTTAGGTACTGACGGCATGTGAACCACCTTAATTACTGTAAGGTTTAGAGAGGTCTTCAAGAAGGGTTCTTCGATCGTTTTAATGGTTTCAGATTGTATTACATATGTGAGCGTGGCGGAGTGGCAGGGTACGTGTACCCAGTACAGCGAGGGTCACTAGCTCGTCGGGGAGCAAGAGATGCTGACTGGCAGTGCGATGCTGCGTGTGTCAAGAGCTGTTTGCTACATTTACATAGAGTTGCTGGTGAGAGAAGATTAAATTAACTAATAGATATATTTAAGCATAAATTTCTAATTTTAGCATCCTCTGAAGTGTATTTTTTA
This sequence comes from Meganola albula, assembly GCA_936450015.1. Taxonomy (NCBI): domain Eukaryota; kingdom Metazoa; phylum Arthropoda; class Insecta; order Lepidoptera; family Nolidae; genus Meganola; species Meganola albula. The sequence continues at coordinate 13,086,276 of OW388155.1, forward strand.
CCCTAAGAATAGGGAGGATATAGATCGGCTAAAATGCTTCAACAATGTTCAACTTTTAGTACTAAGAGCCCATGAACATCGCATTTTTCGTGCGTACGTGATACAGACGTCGACAGCGCGTTTCAAAACTTGAAGTGCTTGCTAGTTTTCCTTCTGATACAAGACAAAATATCTGGTGACAGTCAGTTATAATCATTCCAAGAGATCTTTTTGACGACTTAAGAGACAGATTATTAATCAGAAGATAAATTGTTTGAATTTTCAGGGGAAGATATCGCTCCTACACCCTCAGAATGTTTGGAGTTAGCTCTGTTTAGTAAATGGGAGAGTCTGAACCGTGAGGGTCGTGTAGCGGGTAGTATGCCTTCACACTCGCGACGACAGCTTCGATACCTTGCCATTGTCGCAAGACAACTGCTTAAGTGCAAGAGCATGTTGCCTGGAGTAAGTATGGACCCCTCATTTTAGAAATTAGCTTGAAATTGCTGGAGCAGGGTAAGTGTGTTATAATGTTAAATGTTCGTCGTATGAACTTCACATCCCACTTCTGATGTCAAACTCGAGTGTCCACTAACTACCAATATTGGGTTGAGTCTTACCTTCTTTAAATATGTTTCGAGTATCTATACCAATTTCAACTTTCTATACCATTTTAGGAGACCCACAGCACGTTCAAAGCGAATCTAATCCAAGTGACGTCATTATACCAAGAAGACATCGAAGATCTGGTTCATATCATGGCAATCATGCTGGACCAGGCGAGAGATTTGTATATGAACAACTTGTGTGCTACGAGTATTGCAGAATTTGACCGGGAGATGTCTACTTACAGGTCAGTTTCTAATTAAAATGAGGGAAGAGAATACCCTCATTAGTTTAGTCCCTTACTCAAAAAGACGGGGTATTGTATCTTTATATGGAGTTTTGTACGTCCTAAGCATTTTTTTTCTATTGCTTGCTCAAAAATATAATATCCGCAGATCAAGAAAGTGGAACAAGTTAAAAGACTATTACGACGCCTCCTCCGCCTGTCTTATAGACGCTGTACGAAGAGACCCCGAGTTACGTCAAGTAGACCTAAAAGACCAGATAATTCTCATGAAGAACATCATTAAATGGCTCTACAAAGGGGCAAAAGACGACAAAAAATACCTCGGACCAGTATTAAAACCATATTTAGATGGTCTCTTTAACGCTTCCATAGAAAATTCATGGTTTTTGGAAGAATTTGAGGAGAAAAGGTGTATGAGAGAATTGGATGGGCTACAAGATTATTGTATGGGTGTGCATAATGGGCGTGTCCAGCCGTGTATGGGTATTTTGGATGCAGCTAAGAAGTTTGTGTGGGCTAAAGCTATGGTGGATTTTGTGGATCGATTTAAGTACATAGGTTAGTATTTCATGAAAAATTATTCAGGATCTGGCTGTTGCAATCATCCAGCTCTTACCAGCCCCCTTTCAGAGATCGTCACTCCACTTAGCCTGAGAGCCTTCTACGCTACATTTGCTCCATGATCTTCACTCAAGAACTTGTTTACCACAACAAACTGCTGTGGTTCTCAGGCAAATATGGTAGCCTTCACCTTTTTTCGCTTGATAACCGATGGATTTTGTGAATATCTTTGATCAGTCATTCAGTCCTACAAACATAGCCCGCTAAGCGTAGGATGCGCAGTAGTGACGATTTATGCAAGGTGACTCAATGTGTGCTTTGATGATGAGGTGATTCGAAGAGTCAGGTATATTGCGAGCGATTTACCTGATATCAGTTTGTTGCACTGTGATGATAAAACGCGAAAGATTTAGGGTTAATGAATACTAAATTAAATGAAAATCGATATCAAATTTCACCTTCGCCTTTCACCTTCTTTCATTTTAATATTTTGCTTTTTTAATTTTTGCTTGTGTGTCCTGGTCCTGTTTGTGGTAAATAAATGTATTTTGCTTTCTGTTTTTCAAACTGAAGCACACAGTTTTTTATTTCTAGAATTCCACATAGTATATACTAGCTTCCACCTGCGGCTTCGGCCGCGTGGTTCCCGTTTCTTCCCCTTAAGGGATGAGTTTTGAAAAAGCCTTTCTTAGTGCACGCACCCCTAGGCCTCATATGGAACCTATGTGCTATATTTGGAGTCCCTAGACCCAGCGGTTTTGACTGTGCGTTGATATGTCAGTCAGTCTGTTTCTTCTGTTATGTATTTATAAAGATTTTTTGATTATATAAGGTACAAGCTATGTATGTTTGTACGTTGCAGATTTCCGCTTGGTATTTCCTACAGGAGATGGTATGGCAGTATCGTATCCCGCTCGGTTCCCTTCCAAGCGCGAGCACAGTGAGGCCAGGACCTTAACTCTGTCGCGGAGACATAAGGCTGCGGCAAAACTGCGCCTCGCTACGCGATGTGTCTTAGGTGCCTTTGCTACTGCACTATTAGGAGATACAAAGTAAGACATGACTTCTAGTTAATGCTGTAAAATATCCTTGAAGTGTGTTCATATAAGTAAGTAATATTAAATATGAGGAGTAAGTAAGACAGGTAAGGTACCGATTTTCGTCGTTCTTTGGGCAGCACGTTGGGGAGGTATTGTCCACCTTGCAAAATACACTCAGTATAATAACTGTTGGCTGTTTTCCTGGTTATTAGTGAAGTAGACAAGGTCTGTGGCCATGTAAAAGATCGGCAAGGTGTTAGTAATGCATATACTGTGCTAATGCCTCTGATGTTGCAAACACATCCATAGGCTTATTAAGATTAAAACTAAGCTATCACTGTGGTCTATAGACGCTTGCAACACCAGAGGTATCACTCATGCATTGGCGATCCTTTAGATGTCGACAGACACTGACCATCTTAGTCTTTTTTATATTCGGGAATAGACTTGCGCTCGACTACAACTTGTCTTAAGCAATGATGTAGTCTACTATGGACGCCTTTGCCCATTTTACCGATTACTATTTTACCCATTTCTATTCTCGGTGAGAAGGTGGCATTGGAGTGAGGCTCCATATGATTAGAAACCATAAAAGAGCAACAATTCCGACCCACCCTCTTATATGGTGTCACCAGACATCGCACCGGAACACGACTAGTCCGCTTGGCGGTGCGGTTTCGTCTGGTGGGTGGTCACTAACTACTGCTGCACCTGCCACCAGTTAATTATCACCTGATTAGCACCACCCGAGGATCACGTATGGGGATTCAGACAAAAAGAACACTCCCAGGAACACAACCACTTATTACACTTCGTGTATTCTATAAGTTGGAGGTACCTTTGACGGGCCGGTGGCGTGGTCGGTAAAATACTTGCTTTTCACGCCGCAGGTCGTGGGTTCGATTCCCACCCGAGACAAACATTTGTTTAAATATGTCTGTTTGTCTTGTGTCTGGGTGTAATTATCTATATTTAAGTATATATTTACAAAAGAAAAGTATTATATGTAGTATATTACCAGTTATCTGGTTTCCAAGCTCTGCTTAGTTTGGGATCAGATGATCGTGTGTGTTGATGTCCCGCTATATTATTATTATTACCTATCTCCCCAGTCAGGATACTCATCAGTCATCACTTTCAAATATTGAATTTGCAGATGTAGTTAAGAATTCTAAATTAAGCACGAAGTTATCGAAGTTTTTCTAAAACGTGGCACAAAACTGATTAAACTCAAAACTTATCGAATAATACAGCCATCGTTAAAAGTTTCGTTCTGTCACGACTCCGACGATAAAGGATTAAAGGAAACCGTTTCAGAGTTCACGGTGATTTATTATAAGTTCCCGATTTTGACACCCTCCTAGATTAGTGCACTAGCTACCACTTGCAGCTTTGCCCGCGTGGTATTGGGATAATAAGTAGCCTATGTACCAATGGGCGAAGGGTAGAAATTTGGAAAAGGGTAGACGGATCAAATTAAATTACAAGTATTTCTTGGTTACCTACGCCGTCTTTCAAACTTACCAAGTAGTATGTACTGCATTTTTGATGCTATTTAAAACTTTTAGGCGTTACATAATATTGAATTTCTACGTTATATAGTTAATTCTTAAAGGGAAGCCGGTGGGAATCGTGTTGTATTGTCTTTTCGCTACTGCTTTGTACTATTTCAGACTATAATCATTCAGTCGCCACAGGGTGTAATTTACATAGGTCAGTACGGGAAAGTCTGAAACTATAAGACATATGAAGATCTGTAGGCTAATTCACGTAATTAAATGAGTTCAGTTGCAGTGCAGTTGCAGTTAAGTTTCGATCAAAACAGCCCTTTTCGTTGTCTAGTAACATTGACAGCCGCTGTCAGATACGCTCTCGTCAAGTTTTCGTCACGCGAGCACATAAGACTACATATGACTGCTAAAGAATTACAAGAATACCATTTTGCACTAAGACGTAAACTTAATTGCAACTGCACCACAACTTGATCGGGGCGTCAAGAAAATAGGTGAATTATTATATTGAACAACCCCTCTGAAAACTTAAGTTTTGACACCATGTAGATTTTAAAGTAAAAAGTAAGAGTTTTTTTATTCTGTTGATAAATTAGAAATGATTTGTGTGAATCCATCGTTATAATGATTTAAGTGACTAATATGAGTGTAAAGCTGTAATTCTGTATGTGTAGGCAAAGATAAGCAGTTAGTGGTGAGAAACTATTGGAAGGTATGATTTATGTGAATAACTGGGTATTATATCTCTTTTAATTTGAGTTGTGAGGTCTGATGGAAGAATAATAGTTTTGCTATAGATACTTTTTGTATTAAAAGATGGCACACATATAGGCAGAGGTTAATATTACCTACATTTCGCCATGTTCAAGCACTACGCAGTGGTATGGGCCTTAGAATATAACGTCGCTTCTTCGAATCCCAATCGTGCCCACACATCTTGGTGTGAATTGTTTCATCTCCGCTGCTCAATATCGCTGAAGGAAAACATCGTGAGGAAACCGACATGTCTAAGAACTAATTATTCGAGGATATGTGACATCCAATCCGCACTTGGCCAGCATGTGTAAATTAAGGCCTAAACTCTCTCAACTTGTAGGATATTTGAGAGAAGACCCGTGCCCAGCAGACGTACACTAAGATGGGTTGAATTGGAGGCCTTAACCTGGGCTACATCGTCGGTAATTGGTTAGTAACTGAAAGATACATTTTTTTCAGCCTCAGACCGAAACCCATCTCCCGTCACGAGAGTACTGACGAAATATTAGACAAAGTAAAAAACGGTAATTATTGGAGACCTTCTAAACCTGATATCATCCCATCTTCTACCAATGACATCACAACCCTGGACAACCTTCCAAAGGTCCGTAGAAGATCTAGACGTCCTGCCACAGCCTATGGGTTTCCAGAAATTTCTATCACCAATGACGCGAAGACTATAAGAAGGAAATACCATACATTGAAGAGTTTGGTATATTTTGAGCCGGTGGAGAGTATTAAAGAGTTGAGGCAAAGACCGCGGTCTGCTGGGTCTACTGTAAGGAATAAGGAGGGGTTGAGTAGACCGAGTCTTTTGGAGACTTTGGATTTTATTAATAGTGTGAAGGATGCTTTGTGTGGTGAGTATTTTGCAAATTTACACCTGCGATTTTGCCTGACTGCTAAGACTACCTAAGGTATAGCATGCTCGGCTCTAGCCTCTGGGGTCGCGGGTTCAAATCCCACACCGGATCAAAAAGAGTGTTGAGACATCGCAGCACTAGTCCGGAGTCAGAAAGTTGGTGGACAAATACCCCCGTGCCTCAGAGAGCAAGAAAAGCCGTCGATCCTGCGCCCGATCTATTACCGCTTGTGTCGGCCGTCCATCTGGGCTTTAAGAGTGAGGGAAATAGAGGGTGCATTTGTGTTTGCGCACACACTTGTGCACTATAATATCTCTTGCGTATCTAAATAGTCAGCTTAGACTGGCTGCCGTAGCCGAGGTTCAGCCAGAAGTTGTGTTTTATGAAAATACCACCAGCATAAAATTGTATTCCTCAAACAACGTTCGTTTAGTTATTCCTCCAATGAAGAATCATAATGTAAAGTGAGTAGGAGTTAGTCTCTAAGCCGGCGGCGAGAGTTTTGCTGATAGGGCCCCGTTAGTACAATAAAATTACTTTTTTCTTAAAATAAAGCACTTCGTTAGCATTCTTTGCTTGCTGCTCCCATCTATACATCGCCAACGTTCCTGTCATTGTCACGAATTCTCATTTTTTTTAAATGTATTTATTTCATGGGTACTAAGGTTTGATGAATAACCAACTGCTTAAACTTTTCGCACAGAATATAAAATACCAACAATCGCAAGAAACAGGAAAATTAAAAAATAAATTCAACCCGTAATGCGATTACGTTTAGCATAATCCTAAGTTGATCGCTTTCATTAAGATGCTATCCCACTGCTCCGCACATTACGGCTTCGTACACATTTTTTTTATTAAGATAAGAAAAAACGTTAAGTAAAAATTTTCACGTTTTTACAGTCAATGCATTGAAAATCTGTAAAATATTTATTAATAAGATAACAGTAAAAATTTTTGGTAGTCTGTATTGTCTCACTGCTGGACAAAGACCTCCAATGTCTTCCATATAGTCCGGTCTTCTTCGACCTCTGGCCGTTCTATATAGAATGCATCTAGATCGTCACGTCATTAATATTACGTTATTTTGCTAACAATATTCAAGAAAATAGAAGTTATTTGGAAAAAGAGGGGAATGTGTGCACATTTTTGTAATATCCCTTTTTATGGTAATATCTATATACATAAAAATCTAATTCTGTTCGTTAGTCTCGCTAAAACACGAGAACGGTTGAACGCATTTATCTTATCTTGGTCTTGAAATGTTCGTGGAGGTCTAGGAAAGGTTTAAAAGGTAAGAAAAAATATTTTTTTTGTTTATAATATTTCTTTTCTCACCTTTTAGTTTAGGTCTTTTATTTATCGATTGAGGCAGTACGAAGTCTGTCGGGTCAGCTAGTAATAAATAAATATTATACTTGATCTATTCATGACATGTCGTTGTCAAATAAGCCAACCCAAGCAACTAAACATGCCGTGTTCTCGTGCTTAGCGCTACTGTGGAACAGTGCCTTTACATTTTCTTGATCTTGTTGTTAAAGTCTGGGATGATCTTTTAATGAATGATCATCGTTTTACTTGATAACTGCTTCGTTGGTTCATAGAAGTATGTTGCGCAGACGGCAGGAGGTCCCACTCCAGTGGGGGCCCCAGCCGTCTGCGTCCCTTGAATTCGAGCCTGGTAATGGGCAGTCTGTTGTACCCGCCGGCTGCCTATATAAATAAGGTCGAGAATAAAATGATTCTATTGGATTGATCGTCGTTAGACGGTTCACCGATGAAGTCCGGTGAACCAATAAAGCCCTTCCGACCGATTGAGTTAGGTCATCCGCAAAAAAAAGACTCCAATGAATGATGTACTGAAAGGCAATTGTGCGATGGCGGTCGTGGTTGTAGATCTATCGAGTTCCCAGGACTTATTCAAACATCTGAGGCTGGGTACCGTGGTATTTTTAGTGGGTGACCCGTCCCCTGACTGATGCATCCCCATTAAATAAATGGTTTACACCACGAAAACAATAATCAAACAAAATGTAATAGATATAAGTACTTCATTTAAAAAAGAAAAAAAGCCTACTGAGTTTTTTGGCAGTGTTTCTCAGTAGTTGCCAGTCATTCACTGCCCGGTAGGAAAAGAAATTGGACTATTTTTAAGTAGACTCGCGTCTCAAAAAAAATAAAGAATATTTTCATTTCATTTCAAAAAAAGGTGTGTTTACTTTACAACGTTGTTCGGAATACCCGAAAGTCGATTCCGGGTTGACCTAAAATGAATATTAGTCTTTTTAAAATATCAAAATTTTAGGAGCAGTTTGTCGAAGTTAGGTGCTGTGACTCTGAACGAATTTTTGACTCACTACTCCTGGTAAACAAACGACAAACAAACTACTGACAAACGTGGTAACGTTTGGATGGCACGCCTTGCTTTTAACATTACTAGGGTTAGCGTCCCCTTCAGGAATAATGTTGTTTCGTCGAGACCCTTCCCGAGAGACTTAGATAACTATATAACTTTATACCACACATTTATTTGTTAGGCTGTTTATGTTATGTCACCATCATGTACAAGGCGAGAGCTAAATTTTCTGGCCTGAAGTTAAGCAATGATATGTACTACTTACCCGGTATACCGGTTCATACGCTATTACGAGTGATTTTCGGTCAGAAAGTTGCAGTGGGATTAGGTTTCTTATTATAAACGAAAAATAGAAATAGACAATCATCGCACTGGAAAACGATAGGCTGTGTGGCAGTGGTTTGTCTGTTGGGTAGTCAGTAACCACGGCTGAAGTCTACCCCCAGTTAGTTGTCACCTGTATTGTACTACCAGAGGTAGTGTGAGGATTCAAATTGAAGGTGCACTCCCGCGGTCGAAGGTGACTCAGTCCTCAAAACTAAACTAACTAAACTTATGTTTTAAGTCGAAGAATCCTGTGCATCGGACGCAGAAGATGCCCCTTGGACAGCAGAAGACGAGTGGTTGGTGGGACAGGCTGCACCTCTCAATCTGATCTCCAGCCGCAGCGGTGCCAGCTCCTCACACCTGGCGCTGGGGGACCTGGTACTGGCTCTGTTACACCGGGGCAGGTTCACAGTTAGTATACTGTCCATACTTGCAGTGGTAGTTTGCTGGCCATATCAGTGGAAGAACTGATAACCAAACGTAGTGTAGGACGCCTTCCAGCTAGGTGGAGTGAGGATCTGCAAAAGATAGCCGGCAGCAGCTGGATGCGACAAGCCAAAGGGCTGAAAAGGTGCTTATTGGGAGAGGACTAAGTCCAGCAGTGGATTGGAATAGGCCGATGATGATAATGATGATACCGTCGATACTTCACGCTTATAAAACATATGCCTGGTGAAGATTTCGGGGGATGGGCTAGATTTTTTATCCTTTTATAGGCTTGCGGTTGACAACCACGTTCCTGTTGTTAAGTAATGATGTGGTCCACGATGGAACACGCTTTCCCAGTAAATGCATAATCTATAGTAATATTATACAACTGAAGAGATTTTTGATTGTTTGTTCGAACGCACTAATCTCAGGAAGTACTGGTCCGATTTGAAAGATTATTGCACTGTTAGCCCATCTATTGAGAAAGGTTATATTGAGTAGCGGTAGCGCAGCGGTGCAGGCCTCACCTTAGAAATATGTATAAGGTCACGGTGTCGATTCCCAGTCGTGCCGACATATCTTTGATTGTTCCATCACTCGTGCATCGCTCTCGATCTTGGCTAATTGGGCCTCTAGAAAAATTACACAGCGAAGCTATAACGAAAGTTCAAATAGAATAAAATGTATGGAACTGACACGTGACATTTCGAAGGTAAATCTCAATCCCATACATATTGTTCTTTTTGATTTTGCATGCAGTAAATATAGTATTTAATAATAATAGTGGGAAGTTAACACACACGGTCATCTGATACCAAACTAAGCAGAGCTTGTAATATGGAAACCAGATAACTGGTAATATACTACTTAAAATACTTTTCTTTTGTAAATATATACTTAAATATAGATAATTACACCCAAACACAAGACAAACGGACATATTTAAACAAATGTTTGTCTCGGGTGGGAAACGAACCCACGACCTGCGGCGTGAAAAGCAAGTATATTACCGACCACGCCGCCGGCCCGTCTAAATCATAATCTGACAGTATGTTCACATGTCTTCTTTCAGATGCTGCAAGAGTTATGTTCTCTGCTGGGTGAAGGTAGTGAAGGTGCTTTATTCGCTCTACACCGACTCGCTAGAGCTGCTCGTTCTAGAAGCAGTGAGAGAGCTTCCAGGTAACATTCTTCAATTCACATTAACTGTTACGGGTCTTCTCTCAACTATCTTACGAGTTGAGCGAGTTTTGGCCTTAGTCCACACACGTTGATCAAGCGAGGGTTGGAGCATGTCCCATGAAGAGCCATAGGCTCGCCCCCTATTACATATTATGTACCTAAAGAGATGGAACCAAAAAATGCAAAATTATTTCACAAGTTTTGTTACTCTGGAACAGGCTTGCGTTTGACCACTACTTGTCTGATGTTAAGCAATGATGTGGTCTATGATGAAACGTGATTACCTAGTATACCGTTTCACTCGTAATTACCGCTATTCTAAAAACTAATAAAACGGTGTCGTTCTTTTAAAAATCTATCAATCTTCAGTTCCTGGCGTTTACCAGAAGTCCTCGGATCTGGTGAAGAAGGTCATCAGAAGTACAGACCTCGTCCACCAGACTATATGTCAGGAGATGAAGCTCCTCCACCTCCCCCATTACCTAGACATTCCAGTTTTAGAAGACAGGTAAAGTATTACCTTAGATCATTTTACGCAGGAACTGTTAAGCGCACGCAATTTGATCGGCGCAATTAATTACGTGTAATGGGCCCTTATCCACCGTTTCTTGTAAATAATAATTATAAATAATTGAAATGAAACGAGATGAAATAAAATGAAAATATGCTTTATTTTATTTTGAGACATAAAAACTCTCCAATTTCTTTTCCTACCGTGCAGTGAAACACTGCCAAAAAACTCAGTAGGCTTTTTTTCCTTTTTTAAATAAAGTATTTATATCTATTACATTTTGTTTGTTTATTGTGTTGAATTATTTCAGGTACCTCATCAAACAGACTACCTCCCCCCCACCCGGATACAAATAGACCCTCCAACCCCCACACCACCGTACACTGGGATCATAAACCCTATATACGATATAAAACTACCCAAAAACAAGTTCCAAGTCAAAAGATCCAAGTCCTTAGGGCGAAGTTTTAGTTCCAAAAATCTAGGAGTTGATTTAAGATATAATATAACTTTGGGGAGAAATGGGAAAAGGACTAATGATGTGCTAACTGCGATTAATGGGACAAGTGGGGAAACTGGATTGGATCCAATGGGGAATGTTTTCTATGGGTATGGGACTAAGGTAGTCGGGGACTCATATAGGGCTAGTAGAATTACTATTGACTGAACAACAAAGGCAGTAAAAACTTAAACTTTGTTAAATTTTTTAACCGCTCATGAAAAATAGGGGTTTCGTAGCGCTTAAAGACCAAGTTTAATTTTAAAACTGAAATTTGCGACACCATTAATTTAATTCACATCATATCTATTTATTTATGCGGTTCGAGTTTACTTTGTTCGTGTCAACGCGGTTTTTAAATAAAGATAATCATAACATGTTAAATAATGTAGTTTGTATTTAAACAGTGTTTATGTGTAAAATTGTTTATTATAATAAATGTGAGAGTATATTTAGTACCACAAGAGTTTTATTTGCATCCTATAAAGGTGGCTACATTGAAATGAAAAAAAATATATATATGTCGGAGAAGTCATTAGTACGGGAGCAGACTTAACAGCGAGGCGGCAGCGCGTCGTGTCGACACGCTTCGACAGAGTCTAGCCTGAGGTCCGCACGGGCATAGAGTGGGGACCGTCGCTACACTACACTACACCTTATATGTGGACTCCACTAGTTAAAATAACAATAATCTTTCTAATCAGCTACGAATCGATAATATCGCCTTTCAAAGGTAGCTTTAAGTTTTATAAAAGGTCGTATTTTCTTTTAAAAGGCTGAATTAAGAGGGTTTCAGCCAATGAAGTCTCAACCAATGAGGTTTCAATATAGTCTTAATAGAAAGTTACACCGACAGCCACCCCTGAGTACTGTGACTGCACGTTAGAATTATTGTGGGAAGTGTTGAGTATTTTTTTAATTTTAACTAAATTTTATTGTTATTTTTGTTGTATTGTCTCACTTCAACCCTTTTTAGTGTCCCACCGTTGGGCGCGGGTCTTTTTTCAACTATCTTACGAGTTGAGACAGCTTAGGCCTTAATCCACACACGCTCGGTGCGGGTTGGTGGATGTCACATGTCCTCGAATGATTTGTTTTAGATGCCGGTTTCCTCACGATGTTTTCTTTCATTGATATTGAGCAGCGGTGATATAACAATTCACATAAAGATGAGTGGAAACGAACGGGAATTTAACCCACGACCTTTTATTTCTATGGCGACGCCCGTACCGCTGCACCATCGCTGCGCCACCACTGCTCTGTATTGTATTGACTATTATTATGAATTATAACTATTATGTACTCCTCTTTTGACATTATTATTTTTTGGGCCGTAAGTCTATGTCATTGTGTGTATTATTATAATTTATTAATGTTGGACTTATGTAAATTGCTTGTCAATATATAGAAGGGCTAATTTGCATGCTTAAATGAAGATAGACACCAGCGAAATACTCTACCATCTTTTGTACGCACGGCTACACATGAAGCTAAACATTTCCATAGCGACTCACCCTCATAACTGATGTCACCAGACATCGTACCGGATCACGGCAGAGCCAGTTGCTGGCACGATTTTGTCAGGTGGGTGGTCACTTACCTTTATTTTTGCCCGATTTGTTCCACCTACAGTCCATCAAATCTAAGAAGTACCTTTTGACGTTTCACTGTTTTCTATTAAATTAGCTTTATATAGGCGTAAGTCACATTATTTTTATTAGCTTTCCTATAAAATAATTGAATTATGAAGCTATTTTTATTTTAACATAACATGAACAAAAAACCGGTTTGCTGTTAGAAAATTCACATTTGAATTAAGCTCGCCTGTGTACATGTGCTATTTCCTAACTATAAATTGTTTATGTTAGTGTTTTGTGTACAATAAAGAATAAGAATAAGAATAAGAACAATTTTCATAAAAAAATAAAATTCTAAATGTACTACGTTTAGAACTGTCAAACGGTACTTCTTAGATTTGATGGACTATAGACTTGTTGCCCTGGAATGGGTACATTCTAATCTCATTACAGAATTTAAATCGATGGGTGTACTGGAATGCTAAAATAGGAACTCGTCACATGATTTATACGTGTTTTTATTAATGAATGCTTTTTAATTAATCGCGAACTCTTCAATTCAGGATATAAGCCGGACGCTTGCAAAATTAATTTTATTATTTTGATGTGTAATTTATTATTGAAAATATTGTTCAGCAGAGAAGTTTAAATATGGATGCGATTGTGTATAAACTTGAGTAATATACTAGCTTAAGTAATGTTATTCTCACAGGTGGTTGATATAGTTTGCATTTTCGATTTTGTTTGTGAGTAATTTTGAGTGAGTAACTTGGATCGAATTTTAAATTACTGCAATAAATGTATTTGAAAATCTGTCAAAACATATTCTTCAAAAACAAAATACTTTTTAATTATTCATGAGACATATATACATACAATTCTACGGGTAATTCATTACCAACGAAAAAAAAACTGATTGAACAAAATTAAAAAGGCTCCTACCAGTACCTTATATTTGATAAAACACAGGTACTTGTCAAAGAAAACCGGTTCCTACCAAGAATGATCCGTGAAGCTATTGAAATTAAAAAACATCCTAATTTTAACAGAGAAAATGGTTGGAATATATCACTTACTTGGGACCCAGTGCTTAATTTACATGTACCAAGCAAAATCAACTGAGAATTCAAGACACTGTGAGCTAAGTTTGCTTAAATCGGAACGCAACTTAAATAATGTTGTTTGTAAGTAGTCAGTAATAATATTTTTTGGATGTCTATATCTCAGTCCACCCTGATCATGAAGGCTGAAAAGACTTTAAAACGTCGGGATTTAAAATCTTAAATATACCGCGATAAAATCCGTTATAGAGTAGTTTTATTTCAATGATTTATAATAAAAAATATCCTGACCATTAGGACAAACCATGGTGACTGTGTTCCGGCGGCGAACTGTCGGTGTAAGACAAACATACAAATATATAAATATACTGTTTGTTTGTCACTTATTGTATCCAGTTACAGCTTGTAACCATCTTGTAAGAAACCTGTCGATACATCATTACTGGTAGTCACTACATTTTCAAAGAAACAATGTTTCCTTGTGGCGTCTATCTGGACGTAGTATATCTTATATCTTATACGTATATCTTATATAAATTAATAATAATAAAAATCTTTATTGACAAAAGTATACAAGTTTATTACTTGTATACTTTTGTCAATATTGTACTATCTTTAACTCCCAAACTAAGCGAAGCTTGTACGAAGTGTGCTAAGAGTAAGTACTTATGTATATAAATATATAAATAAAACTAAAAGCAAAAAGAACATTGAATATTAAAACCAAAATAGAAATACTATCTATATATATAAAAATCAATGCCACTTTTCGTTGTAATTTTATAACTTAAAAACGGGCTTACCTATTCAAACCAAATGTTTAGGCATTGTTCGGACTATTTAGTAGATGGTTTATGTGAAGTTTGCACAAAATCGGTTGAGCGGTTCTTTATTTATCACGTTTTTTGTAAATTGTTGAGTGGGCTGAAGCTACCCGGGCGAAGCTGGGGCGGGCCGCTAGTATACAGTATACAAATGAAGTGGCGTATATCAGTACTAGCTTTCCCCGCGGCACCGGCCGCGCTTATGTCGGATATCACGCTAAACCATTAACCTCTTTTTGCGCAGTCAGATAAAATTATCCTATGTCCTTCCGCAGGTCTCAAACTATCTCCATACAAAACTTCCCATTCGGTTCAGTAGTTTCGACGTGTAAACAGAACAGATCGACATTCGCATTTATAATATTAGTAAGGAAGTAAAGTATAATAAATATTGCTAAAACTCGAGAACAGCTAAACTAATTTTGGTCTTAAAATATTTTATTAAATAATGTATAATTTGTAGAGGTTTTCGAATAATTTTTATTTGTTGGTGTGTACCTACAAAGTTAGTAGCTCGAATTCTAACTAAGTAAGAGCGAACAAAAAGGGCTTCCGTTCCTAGAAAAGGGGACGGAATGATCAATATCCAACAGTTTAGGGTCGGAGCTAACTTAAATATGCCAGATACTTATTTCATATTTGTTGTAGTTTAGTTACAAACAGTTTAATATTTAAGTATGTTAAACGTGTTGGCCTCGGTGGCTGGGATAGCGGGTTTGAAACCTTCGCGAATTTCGCTTAGACCAGCGAAAAACGCGCCCTGCGCTCCCGTCCAATATCAGCATAATCTTTGAGGTCAGTGGTGACTATATGACCTAAGTATTTCAATTGGCCCTAGACAACTCGAGGAAACACGCATACATTAAGCTCATCACACAAGGATTTGTCCTGGGCGGGACTCGAACCCACGATCTCTAGTATAGCAGTCAGGGTCACTAACCACTACGTAACAGCGCTGTCATACATCACATCACATAAGTTTCACTTTTATTTAAACAATTAATTCTCACAAAGGCGATAAAATTGAGTGTGCTACGAAAAATTTCGTAGCGCTACGAAATGCTACGAAACGTTACGAGGCTACGGCGTAGTAACATTATTTACGCCATTAATGTTTTATGTGAAAATGTGTTTTTAACAAAAATACTTTAAAACAAAAATGTAATATTAGAAAACAGATCAATTTTAGTAACGCTTTGGAACTTATCTGACACATAGGAATAGTCATAGCGTCACACCTGTATTACCTGAAAGTGTAGGCAGAGCTGAATATCATCCATTTTTTGCGGCTATATTTAGGTAATAGGGAGAAAACATAATGCAGGATGCATCAGGCACAATTTTAAATTTCGAACTGCACGTAGATATATGAGTTGAAAAATCAAACACCCTGAAACTATAACTACGAAAAATTGGTTGCCTGTAAAGTCGGTATACGGGCGAAAGTTTTACGTGACAACGACTTTGAGTGGTAAAATAATTTTAATGTGAATATTCATTCGTATAGTAGGAAGAAGGATGAAATAATAGTAACAATTTAAAACATTTATTTATACAAAGAATTATATTTAAAACATTAATTTATACAAAGAATCTCGCTCTTAGGCGGGCTAACTGTGCTCGAGTGGTAGGGACGCGTGCCTTTCACTTTTTATGTCTGTCTCTCTCGCTCTTAGGCGGGCTAACCATGCCCGAGTGGAAGGGACGCGTGCCTCTCACTCGCTCACATTGTGAGCGCATAACGTGAGCGGAGCGTAACGCAGTTTCTTGAAGTGTCACCCGGGAAACCAATTTATAAGACGTTGTCACGTCAAAACAGGAAAATTTTGAGATTTTTATTTTGATATGTTTTAGTACAAAAAAGAGAACTAATCTCTAACGAAAGATCTTTCCAATGATACTGATTGTACTGTGACTAGTACGTAGCCGTATCAGCTGTGCGCTCGTTGGGTTACCGCACTGACCGGTAATTATACTGAACTGTCTTTGACCTGATAAATCTATACTAATATTATAAAGCTGAAGAAATTGTTTGTTTGAACGCGCTAATCTCAGAAACTACTGGTCCGATAATAAACTAAAAAATGATATTTTTATTTGTATTATTAAGGTTTGTACGTCACAATATTATAGTATATGGCTCCAGTAACGTAGAATTTAAGGCATGATATACACTTTCCAGTAGGCTAATTCACCTAATTTCTTGACGCGCCGATCAAGTTGCGGTGCAGTTGCAATCACGTTGCAATTAAGTTTACGTTTTAGTGCAAAATTGTATTCTTGTGATTGTCATACAAATAACATACACGATAAAGCGCTTGCGTGACGCGTACGTGACGCTAGCGTATCATTTCATTTATTTATTCAGAAAACAATTGTCATTGTGTTTGAAATTGTCATTGTATCTGATAGCGGTCGTCAGAATTAGGAGAATACCAAAAGGGCTGTTTTGATCGAAACTTAACTGAAACTGCACTGCAACTGAACTTATTTAATTACGTGAATTAGCCCACAGGTCACCTTGTATAATGTAAGTAGTATTGAATGGTATACGTACCTAATGACTTGTCACCTGACCCAGCAGCGGGCAGTGCGTAGCGAATATAGCTAGATTGAGATTGGCACTACAATACCGGCACTACCGCTACTCTTGTCACTCGAACCTAACTCGAATTAGACGGGCCGGTGAGGTGGCGTGGTCGGTAAGATACTTGCTTTTCACACCGCAGGTCGTGGGTTCGATTCCCACCCGAGACAAACATTTGTTTAAATATGTCTGTTTGTCTTGTATCTGGGTGTAATTATCTATATTTAAGTATATATTTACAAAAGAAAAGTATTATATGTAGTATATCACTAGTTATCTGGTTTCCATAGTACAAGCTCTGCTTAGTTTGGGATCAGATGACCGTGTGTGTTAATGTCCCACTATAAAAAAAACTCATTCAAATTCACAAGATTTACACAGGGTACTTGGGTTTGTAAGACTAACCCTTGAGCCCGATACAAACGTGAACTAATGAGTTGCTACAGGGGTGTCCATTAATTACGTTAGGTGTTCTAGCGGGGGGAGCGGATCAAGCTAAATCTTTCCAAAACTTAATTACGGGGGGGGGGGTCTTGCCAAATATCACGTAATTATTTTTCTCGCAGAAAACTGTGTAAGATTGCGTGAAAAATTATTTCTAGAATAACTTATGGACAAATCTGACAATAGTAAGTAGTAATCTTGAAGATCATGACGGAAAATCATTTCCATCACTTTTAATTCCGATTCAAAAGGTGCACGCCCAAATACTGGTTTTGAAGAATCTCCCGTGAGATTACGGGAGGGGGAATCAATTAAAGGTGCACACCCAAGGTGTATAACTGTTGTGCTATGTGCCATGAAATTGATACCCCCGTATTCATATATTTGTATTTTTTTTAAACGCGATGTCCTGGTGAAGAAATAGAATTTACTTTAATATCACTTCAACCCCTTTTTAGTGTCCCACTGCTGGGCTTCTCTCACCGCTTTTTTTAAATTTCATTTAGTGTTTACTAAGTAAACAAAATCTATTCTATTGAAAATTAGTAGGTAGGTCTACGTTATTTTTGATGCACACAACACACACTATACTATAGACGTACCTATGTTTTTATTTTACAACACAAATATCAGGAGATTTTACAATAAAATCAGTAGATCAGGAAAACCTCACACAAACAGGAAATCTCCTGGAAAATCAGGAGGTCTGGCAACACTGTTAGTGCAAAAGTCTAACTCCAAAGCAACACAGTTGTATCGCCTTGTTACACTTCTCTTTTCGAAATATTTGGTGTCGACTGTCTTTGACAGTGATTCTGCCAACGTCAAGTTGAAAGAGACATGGCAATAAAATATTTGTTTTGTTCGTAGGTCGTGGTCGTAGATTTTATACGTGTTGTTAACTAAATAAGAAGCGGAAGACTTACAAGAGTATAGAAAATTAAATACATAGAGGAAAATCAACGAACAGAAAATAGGTAGAGTATTATATTGAGGTGAAGATAAAATAGTGAGTTTACGTCAAAGAGTAGTGACAACTGACACGTGCAAGCCCCACAGGAAACAATCACGCGGGAAAAACGTGTTCACGATCACTAAATTGATGTTTTTATTAAACGGGGACAAAGGACAGTGGAAAATAATCAAGAAGAGCACCTTGTAGAGAAAATAAGTGTCTGCAGTTCAGAGAATTTGACGTATTTGCTCGTTCTTACTTCTCTTTAATTTTTTGTTTAAAAACATATATACGTCGATGGTCAAAACTGTATTTTTTTTCTTTTGGGCCAAATGGACTTTGTTTTACCAAGATTTTGTTTTAAATAAAGAACCGATTCCGATTGAACGAGCAATGACTCTGGTGTTGCAAACGTTCTTAAGCTATGGTATCTAAATAGACGATAACATTCAGACTCAGGACCCACGATTTGCAGCGTGAAAAGCAAATGTTTTACCAACCATATCTTTCTAGGCTAAATAGTTTACAAGCAGGTAAACCCCAAAAAGGTTAGACTAAAAGGTTCTAAACCGCACTCCACCTCCATGAAGTCAACGGAAGTTTAACTTTTATCCGTACAATGAATAATGTTACTTGGAATTAATTTGATAAAAGTAGGATTACGAACCTTAACATATCGTTGTAGAACTCCTTTTAGATTAAGGTATGTGGTATGTTTGTTAAATAGCGGTTGGAGGTATATTAGTTTAGGAATTTACTCTATTTGCTAAGTTACTTGTAAACGTAGGTACCTGCAAGAAACAAAATCAAGGACAGTTTTGTGCTGAGTATTTTTTAAACATAGCTGTATAGAAAAAGAATAATAATAATGTATTTTTTTTCTGGAAACAACTGTTGTCATAATGGCTATAGGAAAAATATCTTTTGAATTTCGAACGTGCCTTGACAACAAATTCAGTGGATTATGTGCATTCACTTTGAGTTGAATGCCGTCTTTCTCTTTTATACTACGTGAAAATTGCTATCTCTTTCTAATTTTCCGGTTCGCGTCTGCGCATTGAGGTTTTTCCCGTAAGCTGTGGGCTACTAGAAGCTGCATATGGTGAAAATTTAATTTGGAATAAGTGGAAATTTATTGTTATAATTGTTTTGTTTAAAAAAATGATAAAGTTTGTTGAACTTTTTATCAGACAAATAGACACATGTAGTTTTTAAAACTACACTACAGCATATTTTCTTTATACTAACATAAGCAGTATTACAAATCATCGCATCTTTAGTAAAAACAACGAAATTGAATAGTAAATTAAACAATAACAATTGTTATATGATATTAATGCCGACGTAAGGCAATAATAATTGACTACAGTATCAGTTACGCAAGAGGGGAGGCGCAGCATACGAAGCTTCGATCGCCGGACAGGCAGACTCAGCCTCTGGAACCGGTAGATTCTCCCGGGCGGACGTACGATAGACAAAAATCCGGGAGCTGAATCAAATATCAGTTTAGTGCGGTCGTAATAATTAAAAAAATATAGAACTGTCAAAAAAATGAGCAGCTCGTGTTCTAAAGATTTTGAATTTGAATGTAGAATTAATTTAGTTTTTGGTTAGTGAGAATTTCGTGCCAGTGTTTGAGACCTTTGTTTTAGAAAAAAGGTTTAACTAGTTTTTTTTTATAGTGGCCTGTGAATGCGACAATGAAAATTAAGTGAAATATACGGTAAGTTTTGGAATTAAATACATACCATATTTTATTATTATTTTAAGATATCTGATCAACATTTTTGTTTATTTCTTAAAACGTTTGAATACCTATATACTAATGTAATAGGTGTTCTTGAATATTTACCTTAAGTAGGTATTAGGTTAATTAGTCTGATGTGTAAATTTAATTTAGGGCAACAAGTAGGTGGTTAGAAATTTAAAATTTTGACCGAGTTTCTATTGACAGAACAATTTATTCTTATAAAAAAATATTTTTTATTTAAAAAACGGTGTTTATGAAGGTTATTAAAAATTTATTCTGATGTGGATGCTTCGAGCCTTTCAGCTGCCATGGTTGCGTGGCGACGAGTGAAAGAGGGGAATAAAGGGAGGTAAGGTAATAAAACTGAAAATTTGAAATTTGAATTGTTGGAACTATTCGTCAATGGAATATAACTCTTATTAGAAACAATGTAAGGGTTAATAAAGTTGGATAGTTATTATTTATTATGTAACCATAGAGTGAAAATGCTTTGTTTATGGGAGTTACTGACATTTTATGAAGCAAAGTATGTAGATACCTAATAATAATATTTATTTTATTATTTAAGTTTAAGTAACTAATTTTGGACCAATATGGAGTTTATACTGTACTGTACTACATATTATTTGTACGTGTATATGTGCAATAAATAAATAAATATAATAAAATATACACTAGATTTTGTTAATTACATAAAAAAAAAATTAAGAAAAAAATAAAACCAACTAAAAAATGAGACTAAAATAAGCAAAAAATAATTTCACTTGACATAAAGTTATTCGTGATTTGATTTACCTAGTTAGTCAGAAGTGATTTAATAAGTAAGTAACTTGAAGTCGGTGCTAAGTAAATATTACAACAAAAGATAGATTATTTGCACTGCTTTGTTTGGGAACATGACCGTGTGTGTTATCTTGCAAAATATTATTATTAATATATTAATAATAATAATATAGTGGGACATTAACACACATGTCCATCTAATCCCAAACCAAGCAGAGCTTGTACTATGGAAACCAGATAACTGTTAGTATACTAGATATAATATGTTTCTTTTGTAAATACATACTTAAATATAGATAATAATACCCAGACTCAAGACAAGCAGACATGTTCATCACACAAATATCTGTCTCGGGTGGGAATTGAACACACGACTTGCGGCGTGAAAAGCAAGTATCTTACCGACCACGCTACCGGCCCGTCGAAATCGATTTGTTAAATGGAGGTTAAGATCAATTTCCATTTAACAAATCGATTTCGCATTTCCCATTAAGAGTCGGAATACGGACTTGTACTGGAAAGTCTGTAAAGTCCCGAAGCTTTTTGATCCAGGATTTGGACTCGAGAGTTCGATCACGAGTGAATCGAGTGGGCTGGCACGTCCCATCGTAGACTACTTCACTGCTTATCATCAGGCAAGTTGCAGTCAAGAGCAAGCCTATTGCAGAAAAAAAATTAAATAAAAAACTCAGCGATGAATGCTAGGCGATCGGAGTAATTATTCTGGGATGGATGATCGATGAACGGTGACTTTTGAGTGTTTTTTGTGGTTTGTACATGACTGTATTCGTGGCCGCCCCGCCTGCACCTACGCCTGAGTCATTGCGAGTATAGGCTGACCGTTTAACTCGCGTATCGCCATCTAAGGTACAAAGTCATAAAACATTAATTAAATCTCTTAAAGAACTATTTAACCACAGATAAAAGTAATGTAAGACTAATACGTCACTAATATCCATATCGCTTGGATCATCATCACTGTATGTGCAGCTTGAGGAGTCAGAATCTTGGCGATAGGCAATACGCGAGTTAAACGGTCGGCCTATAATCACCCGTCGAGAAACAGAACTATAGAAGCTACACACTCACTTCTCGTCTCTCTCTATCTTATATTTAACTAGCGGCCGCCCGCGACTTCGTCCGCTTGGATTTCGGTTTTTGCTACGACAACAGTGCAAGAATTTTTAAAATCGGACCAGTAGCGCGTTCAACTAAACAAACTCTATAGCTTATATTATTCAGTACTAGCGATTTCGTTTTATTCGCAATAAAAGGTAGCCTATCTTCTTTCTCAGGATGTAAAGATTGTCTGTGCCAAGTTTCATCAAAATCGGTTGAGAGGTTTAAGCGGGAAAGCGTAACAGACAGACAGAGTTACTTTCGCATTTATATTAGTAGGGATTAAAGGGACTTTTACGCTCAGCGTATGCCAGTCCCATCGTATTCTAAACAATTGCAATTGTAAATGCACTATCAATTATTAATTAAACAATTATCTGACTATATATATGAGCCATGAATTTGAACTAAGTCTTTGCATTGCGACTGTTAGGTTGTGACAACATTTTATGAAACGTGCTTAAATTGTCTTTGTTCAAATTTAAGTCTCCTATTAACTTAATTCTATTGTTTTCAAATTGGACACATTCCATCATTATATGGTGTAGATTAGGAGCCACGTTACATTGCTCACAATTGGGAGTGTTGGCAAATTACAAATTGTTACACCGACGAATTCTGAGTCAGATTTAACGAGACTAACCAAATTGGTTCTCTATTGGTTAATCTGGCGGACACCGGAATAAGTCGATGCGGTGAGGCGATCTATCTCGTTCTATTATGTTTAAAATGTTACTTCACTGATGTGGAGGTTTCCACAAATCTACCACTAATCACTGCTACTAAACTGCAACAGCGGTGCCGTGAAGAGGCTCACGTATTGAATCCGTCGATAGGTAGCCTAATTCACGTAATTTCTTGACGCGCCGATCAAGTTGCGGTGCAGTTATTAATAAAGTTTTAGGTAAGTATTACCTTAAACCTATGAAAACCATCATTATCATCATCAAACGTTTGATAAAATGAAGATCAAATGTTAGAAATAATAATGATATTTTCACAGATACACCAAATCTAATCAAATCAAATCTAGTCCGAAGTTTAGCAATTATATTTGCTTGTGTTACGGGTACTAGGAACTGATATTCTACGCATACACATTTTTTTGTAACATACATGCATATTATAGATTTACTACAATCATGTTCATCCCAAAATAAGATTTGTCCAGCACAAGAATCGAACTATTATTGCGTAAGATGCAACGGTGAAGCCTCTGGTGTTGCAGGCATCCACTAGTGACTACAGTGGGGCGTCTAACCATAATAGAATGAATTAATTAAAAAATCAATTTAAAATAATATGTATTTGTGCTCTGTGGAGTACAATGTCCAAAATGGCTGCCATTATCATAGAAAACCAATTGAATTGCTTTTAAAAGGTCTATATTTTGTTTTAATGTGAAAGGCGGTGATGTAGAACACTGGTTGACCATAAACATCCTTAAATGGGCAGGTTATTTGACGTAGAGGATTTATTATTTCTCAAAAATGTGCTGCAAATGAAACCTAGATTATTTTACGATAATAAATTCATTAGGTACGTAATTTTGTCAAGTTTGCATTATTAAAAATCTAAATATATAAAAGAAGAAACTGACTGACTGACTGACTGACTGACATATCAACGCAGAGCCCAAACCGCTGGGTCTGGAGACTCCAAATTTGGCACATAGGTTCCTTAAGGGGTCTAGGGGAGCACTAAGAAAGGATTTTTTAAAACTGTGAAAGTCTAAGACTTGTGTATACCAATACCAATGAATTAAGTTCATTTTTCAACTGGTGGTAGGCTTCGGCCGTGGTAAGTGACCACCCACCAGACAAAGCCGCACCGCCAAGCGGCCTTGCCGTGTTCCGGTGCGATGTCTGGTGACGCCATGCAGAGAGGGTAGGTCGGAATTGAGGCTCATTCCACTGCCACCTTCTCACCGATAATCAATCGTAATCACGATTAAATCGTTATTCTGGGCTGGCGCGTTCCATCGTAGACTACTTCATTGTTTAACATCAGGCAAGTTGTAGTCAAGCGCCAGCCTATCGAAGAATAAAAAAAAATGAATTTCATCTGGCATCGATCCGAATGATTGCATTCATTCAGTTCAACAATTGTTATACATAGAAGCAGTTTGTAGTCAACCTAAGGTCTCGACTAAAAATCAGGATTATCAGACAACTTTAAGTAGGCATGGAATATCGGGTAAGAAGATGGTATTTCCAATAAAACAACTACGGCAACAATCACTTCTCCCAGATCTCTCGATAGCACAATCATTAATTCTGCTAGATAGATACAGATCGCTAAGATTAAGTTGGATTAATTATAGAATAGCATCCACTGAGCACGTGGTCGCGTGTGCACTTCCCCACGACGTAACGGTCCAACACAAAAGTGTCAGCTCTTCTAAGATAGCCGTTCCACCCGTGCATGGTGTTCGTTCATTTGTTCGTTCATGTTGGCATTTTCGAGTAACAGCTGACTCCAAAGGTGGATGCGATGACAGTACAAAATGACAGTTGATGTATTGAGAAGCGAATGTGTCAACATAATAATATAATTATACAAATACTAAACTCTCTTAACTCGTAATATCCGTGCCTAGCCGTGGAACACTAAAAAAGGTTGAAGTTATATATAAATAAATACAATATTTTACTTATACCCAGCAAATCCCTGGCTGTCAATTTAGATGGGGTTGTCAATCGCAAAAAGTGACGTCATTACTGTTATTTTGTCAAGAGCCCATATATGACAGGAAAAGCCAGCTAAAATATAGCGGAAACGAGTGGCGGGGACCGGAAAATCCCTTTAGGAAAATAATATTGTTAAAAATACTGTAATAATACTTACATTCTTAAAGTCGAACAGCTATTTCCCGATAGCTATAATCTGCCTGTCTCTGTCATCAGTAATTGTCTGTAGTTAGAGAGTCGGTGGTAGGGATGGTAATTAATGCGAATTCACATAATTTCATAAGCATGTGAATTCATGAGTCATTGCATTAGCATGCTAATTGCTATTGTTAAGCTAATAGCTAATATGACGATAATTAATAATAATGAAGTTTATGATTTGTTAAATATGCGAATGAAGGAGATAATATCTTCACTCGTGCACGGTGTCATCCAAGGTCACGCACAACAAAGAGTACATGATTGCGTGCGATCCACCACCGCAATCCCTCTATTGCTACTCCTGTAAGCCAGGATCAACAACGGCGCCGTGAAGAGACTCAGTATTTGAATCCGGTCAAGTTTCGGGACGCCTAAACTGTCTTGGATCCCGTACGAATTTAATCAGAAAGATAATAGGAGGAGATGGAAAGTTACATAGTTCAATTTCCTCCAGGTATAGCGGGAGATAGCATAGAGAAGAAAAGATGGACTTGATCATTTAGCTTAGACTGGCTTCCATAGCCGCAATACGGCTAGAAGGAGATTGCATTAAGTAATTAGAGAAATATGGATATCCACCTCTGCATTAACCTTCGGGTAACATAGGCATCAATTTATGTTACATCTATGACTTCGTCCGTTGGATCATTGAAAAATCTCTAGTATATATAAAAATCATTTGCTGTTCTTTAGTCTCGCTAAAACTCGAGAACAGCTGAACGGATTTATTTTATCTTGGTCTTGAAATGTTTGTGGAGGTCTAGGGAAGGTTTAAAAGGTTTAAAAAATACTAATTCGCTTGTAACTCTGCTTACACATTTTACAAATATAAGCGAGAAGTCTGTTATGTTTTAATAATGCTGTAACCTCATTTTCAACTCGAATGATTCTATATTCATGAGAGTGTCTAGTGGAATGACTTTGCGAGTTATAATCAGTGACGTTAGGGGGCGCCACTGCTTCTTAATTACTGAGTAGGTGGCAGCACTGGAGTGTGTTCGAGTAATACTTAACGGAATTAGCTGTTGTTAAAGTCATTTGCATTTAATGTTGTATAATTATATATGTAGAGTTAGGCTCAATGATGAGGTGTTAATTTTGATTACAAGATTTTATTGTCTTAGATTTACACAAATATTACACATTGAAATAAAACTACTTGTCCACCCGTGAACATGAAGTTTGAAAAGACTCTGAAACGTCGGGATCTAAAATCTAAAATAAACCGCGATAAAATTCCATACAAAGTACATAGTTTTCTTTCAATACAAGATTTTAATTAACCTCTATGGTTCAGTGTTCGCTTAGTAGCTGCGAGATCGCGGGTTCGATTTCTGGGTCAGGCAAGTCGTGCCTAATTAAACATAGGCTCGCTTACTATAATGAAACCCAAGGTGTTGAAATTATAGTGATACACTTCTACCTACGTCTTTGGGTACTGCGGGCGTAAGCGCTATGGCCACCAATTAGGCTAATTCACGTAATTAAATAAGTTCAGTTGCAGTGCAGTTGCAATTAAGTTGCGATCAAAACAGCTCTTTTCATATTCTCGTAATTTTGACAACCGCTGTCAGATACGCTAGCGTCAAGTTCATGTCCCGCGAGCGCTTGAGCGTATGTGTTATTCAAATAACAATTACAGGAATACCATTTTGCACTAAAACGTAAACTTTATTGCAACTGCACCGCAACTTAATCGGCGCGTCAAAAAAATATGAGAACTAGTCTACAAATTTTAAGTATTTGTGGTGAGAGTACCCACTGAACATCTGCCGACCTTCACAAAAGAAGAGTTTTAGCGGAAAGGTGTCTTGTTCCGGCGCTTCCGAGGTCGTATACCTGACACCACGCAACACACGATGCAGCGTGGAAAAAATAATAAATAAAGTATTTTACATTGTATTTATAGTATTTAGATTTGCTGAAATTTAATATTGTAATTTTTTATAATATAATATTTTATATGGGCCTTGTAGCCTGAAATAAAAGGTTATTATAATTATAATCTAGACTCGAGACAAAAAGTAATGTTCATCATACAAATGTCTGTCGCGGATGGGAATCGAACCCACGACCTGCGGTGTAAAAAGCAAGTATCTTACCAACCACACACCGGTCCGTCTGTAATGTATGAAAGGTGGCCAAAGGAACTTTAAAATAGGTATAAATACGACCTCTGCTTACACCGAGTAAACACAGTAGTGAGTTACGCATTCTCATTACCATGGAACAATAAAACTCAGCCATTATCACAAACAAGTAATAGATTTATTGCATTCGCAAGCTTTTATTGAAATTAAACGAATTGTCGAATACAATTTATTTTATCAACGCGTTTGGTAATGTTTTAGAAGACGTTTATTGAGGTGTGTGCTAATATTTATGATTGAATTTAACTAAAAATATTAGCGCCTCGCAATGCTACAGCGCTTGGGTGCGCCTCGCCGACCGGAGCTCGTGGTCCCCTCGAGCACTGCTCCCTGGCGGTCTCGGTCTCGGTTCGCCGGCTCTATATGTGTGTGGTGGCTAGCCTAATATTTCTAGCGGATTTGTATCGAGTTGCCCCTGAATTTCTTTGATCACTTGGATTTATTTTGTCACTCACACATATAACATACAGGTTTAATATATTATTTATTCACTACCTTGTTACATAAATTTAGTTTATTGACTTGAACGCTACGATTAGGTTACATTAACCACGACGCGTAAAAGAAAACCATGGGGACATCGGACTTCACTGGCTACTAGTATTATTCTTTCTATTACTGTTACTATTTCAGTCCCATTAGATAATTATTAACTTTGTACCGGGCAACACGTCGCGCAAACTTCACGTCGTCGCGGTTTCTCGCAAAGACAAGAGCGCATGCACTTACCCACCTAAATACTTCAGAGCAAGATCCCAGGGTAGTGCATTGATGGCGGAGTGGTATCAGCCTCGTCTTTGAAATATAAGGTCGGTGGTGGGTGGCGTGGTCGGAAATACTTGCTTTCCATGCCGCATGTCGTGGATTGATTCCCACTCGTGTCAGACATTTGTGTGATAAACATAATATCTGTTTGTCTTGAGTGGGTGTAATCTATATCTATATTATATAATATTATTATTATTATCATTATATATAATAAAACTAAGTTGATAAAATGTGCGTGCCGATAAAACTTAAAAAGGAGTCCCATCACGATAAAGGGACTTATATAGTGTGATAGCCCTTTATCCCCCCTCGAACAAGAAAGTTCCCGTTTTAACCTAAAGGGTGTGTTTTTAAAGATATAAGGGCTTTTCCAACCCTTCAACTTGGAAAGTAAGTGTAGTCGCGCCATCTGTTGTCAAATAGTTGAACTTCATTCATTGTACACAATATGGACTTAAAAGAACGATTATTTGGGGCGCGAAATTTAAAATTCTCATTTCAATAAAGTCTTAAATTACATTTGTTACCATAACCCTTTATCCCCCCTCGAACAAGAAAGTTCCCGTTTTAACCTAAAGGGTGTGTTTTTAAAGATATAAGGGCTTTTCCAACCCTTCAACTTGGAAAGTAAGTGTAGTCGCGCCATCTGTTGTCAAATAGTTGAACTTCATTCATTGTACACAATATGGACTTAAAAGAACGATTATTTGGGGCGCGAAATTTAAAATTCTCATTTCAATAAAGTCTTAAATTACATTTGTTACCATAATAAAGTTATTAAATTTTGTGTATTTATACAGCAGTAGCTAACTTATATGTTGGAGTTAAAGCGATATCATTTTAGTTATTCAAATTACTTCTGAAAACATTTTAAAATTTAAGTTTTTAAATTTCGCGCCTTTACTGCGTATGCTACAGCTGCAAAACCTATTGTTACGGCGAACGATAACGTCGAGAACATTCTATACCTAGAAGGTGTGAGAAAGTAAATATTCCCAAACTTTCTTGAATATCCTAGAGCCATCTTTCTCGAATATCTTAGAGCCAACTATACACTTCATGTGTATAGTCTCCATAAAGCCAACTTTCTGGAATACCCTAGAGCCTAGCTTTCTGAATATATAAGAGCCCGGTGTCGCCCGCCAGAATTAATTCGATTTGAACAGCGGAACAAGCCACTTCGAAACGAAAAAGAAAGAAGTTACCTGTGTGAGCCTTTATTTTGAAGTATCACGTGTGAGTATTTTTAATAGTGTGTTTAATTAATTCATGATCTTGAAGTGAAGAAAAAAAAAAGTTATCTGTGAGCCTTTATTGTGAAATATTAAATGTGAGTATTTTTAATAATGTATTTAATTAATTCTAATGGTTTTTTTTTCTTTTCTTTTAATTGTAATTTCCTTAACTTTCAAGTAGTCGCGCGGCGTTGAATCGATATACTTTGGCCGTAAACAAAATATCGCGCGACCGCTTGAAGATTAAATAATTTTGTTTTCTTTGTCTCAACGTGCCCCACGTTTACGTAATAATATATTTGTCTATAAAATGTTCATTTAATTTATATTTTACAGAATATAATGCCTAGACGTAAAAGAGGTGGAGATCTTGCCAGTTCTGCAGCGAAACGGCGGAAACAAAAAGAATATCGAAGAAATGAAACGGAAGAACAGCGCGAAGCACGTTTACAAAATCAACGAACCAGAATGAGCACCCTGAGAAGCGGAAAAAGCGAAGAAAGAAGCGAAAATAAAACTATTGAAGAATCGAGAATTTTAAAAGATAATCTAACAAAGGAAGCATTCCACTACGAATCGACGAAGAAATATTACAATCATAAATATGTTGTGATCGGAAAAATGAATAACATTTGCCAATTTTGCCACGCGAAAAAATTCAGTAAAGAAACACCAGGTCTCTGTTGCATGAATGGAAAAATTCGATTACCACCACTGGAAGCACCTCCGCAGGAATTTCTACATTACATGACCGGGGAAACACCAGAATCAAAACACTTTCTTCAAAATATAAGATCATACAACTCCTGCTTTCAAATGACTTCTTTCGGTGTTACTTCGACTAACACTAATAGAGATGAATTTGAATATGTATTTTCAATTCAAGGGCAAATTTATCACAAAATAGGATCGTTACTACCAATGCCTAACGATGACTATAAATTTCTGCAAGTATATTTCATTGGAAATGAAGAACAAGAAATTGATCAACGAAGTACACATTTTAATGGATTGAAACGCGAAATAATCCAAGATGTACAGAGGATCTTACACAAATACAATCAACTGATTTACATATTCAAAACAACACTAGATCGCATGATTTCTGATGACTATAAAATTGTGATTCGAGCCGATAAAAGACCACGTGGAGAACACGAACGTAGATTTAATGCACCTCAGATAGATGAAGTCGCCATCGTAATTGTGGACAATGAAAATACAAGCCGTGACATAATTTTACAACGAAGAAGAAAAGGACTACAACGCATTGCAGAGACACACCGTTCATATGATTCTCTTCAATATCCTTTAATATTTCTGCACGGAGAGGACGGTTATCATTTCAATATAAAACAAATTCATCCTGAAACAGGCATAGAAACAAACAAAAAAGTCACTTCCAAGGAGTTCTATGCTTACCGCTTAATGATCAGAGACAATGAAATATACAATCACATTCTCAACACTCGCCGTTTATTCCAACAATTTCTGGTAGATATGTACGCAAAAATAGAAGCAGAACGGATGCTTTACATAAGACTGAATCAGAAGAAACTACGCACAGAAGAATACATCCACCTTCGAGATGCGATCATAAATGACGGCAATATTGACGATATTGGAACAATGGTAATCTTACCCTCATCATACATAGGAAGTCCAAGACATATGCACGAATATACTCAAGATGCCATGACCTACGTAAGAAAATATGGACGACCTGATCTCTTCATAACATTTACATGCAACTCATCATGGCCAGAAATCAAAGAACAACTAAAATATGGACAAACCTCCATGGATCGACACGACATAATAGCCCGAGTTTTTCGACAAAAACAAATAAGATTTATTGAAGTCATCACAAAATACCACATCTTTGGAACCGTTAGATGCTGGATGTATACAATCGAGTGGCAAAAACGAGGATTACCTCACTCACACAATCTCATATGGCTACACGATAAAATTTATCTCACGGATATCGACAAAATCATCCAAGCTGAATTTCCCAATCCACAAAAAGATCCGGAACTATACAGCATAGTAGTGAAAAACATGATTCACGGACCATGTGGACCATTAAACTTTAATGCGCCATGCATGCGTGATGGAAAATGTACAAAAAAATATCCAAAACCATACGTAGACGATACAAAAACTGAAGATGACGGCTATCCCAAATATAGAAGACGATCACCGAAAAACGGTGGTTTCACAGCAAAAATACGAATACAAGGCAGAGATGAACTGGAAATAGATAATCAATGGGTAGTACCATATAACCCACTACTTTCTAAAATGTTCCAAGCACACATAAACGTTGAATATTGCAATTCAGTAAAATCTATTAAATATATATGTAAGTACGTAAACAAAGGTAGTGATATGGCAGTATTTCAAATAGTCCAAAATAGCGAACAAAATAACAGAAATGATGAGATACTCATGTACCAAATGGGAAGATACATCAACAGTAACGAAGCAGCGTGGAGGATTTTTAGTTTTCCCATACACGAACGCGAACCAGCTGTGCAACATCTAGCAGTACATTTGGAGAATGGACAGAGAGTTTACTTCACAAAAGACTCGGCTAGAAAAATTGCAAGCGAACCACCTCAGAACACAACATTAACAGCTTTTTTCCAACTTTGCCAAACGGATCCATTCGCAAAGACGTTACTGTATGTCGACGTCCCTATTTATTATACGTGGGACAAAACAAGAAAAATTTTTCAACGACGAAAACAAGGAATGCCAGAAGAGGGTCATCCAGAAATAATGAAAACTAACACAATAGGTCGAGTATACACTGTACATCTAAACAATGCCGAATGTTTCTATCTCCGGATGTTGTTACACGAAATACGAGGACCAACAAGTTTCACAGATCTCAGGACTATTGACGGCTACCTATGCCAGACGTACAGAGAAGCATGTCAACGCTTAGGATTATTGGAAAACGATAACCACTGGGAATTAACACTACAAGAAGCCACACTCACAGCTTCAGCTGAACAAATTCGAGAGTTATTCGCCATAATTCTAACAACATGTAACCCATCAAACCCAAAACAGCTATGGGACTCTTTCAAAAGGAGTATGAGTGATGATATATTGTACCAAATCCGACAAGCTAATCCAGAACTGACTATAGAATTCAGTGACAACATCTTCAATGAAACACTCATTCGCTTAGAAGATAAATGCTTAGCAATAAATAACCGGACCTTAGTAGAACTTGGAATGCCAGCACCACAAAGAAATGCTTTCAGTATGCTAAACTACGAAATTACAAAGGAAAAAAGCTACAACGTCAATGAACTACTTGAATACATTGCTCACAATAAACCACTCCTCAATGACAATCAAAAAACAATTTACAACGTTATAATGAACCGAATAAATAACAACACTGGTGGAATTATTTACTTGGACGCACCAGGAGGCACCGGTAAAACGTTTCTAATAAATCTAATACTGGCGGAAATACGTGCTAAAAAACACATCGCACTGGCACTAGCATCATCCGGCATTGCAGCCACACTTATGGAAGGAGGACGAACTGCTCATTCTGCCTTACAACTACCGTTGAATATAGCCGAACAACAATTCCCGGTATGTAAAGTCTCAGGAGCATCTGGACGGGGTCAACTTCTAAAACAAGCTAAAATTATCTGCTGGGATGAATGCACCATGGCCCATAAAAAATCACTAGAAGCCATGGACAGAACATTACAAGAATTGCGAAAAAACTCTGAAATAATGGGAGGAGCTCTACTCATACTCTCAGGAGATTTTCGACAAACACTTCCAGTTATTCCCAAGTCAACACCAGCAGACGAGATCAATGCATGCTTAAAAAAGTCACATCTCTGGCCAGAAGTACAAATACTGCAATTAACAAAAAACATGAGGGTTGAATTATCAAAAGATGAAACAACAGCACATTTTGCTAAAATGCTTTTACAAATAGGCGAAGGTACATATCCTACTGACCAAACGACCGGTCTCATTGAACTCAATAGTGATTTCTGTAACATAGCCACTACTGAAAACGAACTAATCGACAAAATTTATCCAAATATTATTCAGAACTATACCAACGTAGAGTGGTTATTTCAAAGAGCAATTTTGGCCACTAAAAATAATATTGTTGACGATATCAATTTTAATATTCTAAAGAAAATACCTGGTGAAGAGAAAGTATATAAATCGATCGACACGATGGTAACCATTGAAGAAAGTGTCAACTTCCCTACTGAATTTCTAAACTCTTTACAAGTACCAGGAATGCCATTACACTGCCTTCGTCTGAAAATTGGATCTCCAATCATACTACTTAGAAATCTCAACTCCCCAAAACTATGTAATGGAACGAGGATGATCGTAAAACAGCTATCGAATAATATCATTGAAGCTGAACTTATTTCTGGAAAGAACAAAGGACACACAGTATTTATACCTAGAATACCACTGATCTCTTCTGAATTGCCATTTCAATTTAAAAGATTGCAGTTTCCAATTAAATTAGCCTTTAGTTTTACAATTAACAAAGCGCAAGGGCAAACTTTAAAATATTGTGGCATCAACCTCAAAGAATCCTGCTTCTCTCACGGTCAGCTTTATGTAGCTTGCTCAAGAGTAGGAAATTCGAAAAATTTATATATATATACCCCGGACAATAAAATGAAAAATGTTGTTTATAAACAAGTAGTATAAATAATGAGAAAATGTAAATACATGTAAATATATATGTTTAAATATACATGTAAATATATATATCCATGATAATGTAAATACATGTAAATATATATGTTTTCAATATATATATATTTTTTACTTTTTACGTCATAGTTTATTTTTTTATTTCAACTACCACGTAACCTCATATCAACTCCCGAGCGAAGCCGGGTATTACAGCTAGTAATATTATAAATGCGAATGTAAGTTTGTTTGTTACGCTTTCACGCAAAAACTACTGAACCGATCTGGACGAAATTGGGTATGGAGGTAGTTTGAGACCCGAGAAAGGACATAGGATAGTTTTTATCCGACTGCGCAAAAAGAAGGTAATGTTTTGGCGCGATAACCGACATACACGCGGGCGAAGCCGCGGTCGGAAAGCTAGTTGTCTATATTTAAGTATGTATTTACAAAAGAAAAGAATTTTAAGTATAGGCCGACCGTTTAACTCGCGTATCGTCTATCGCCAAGATTCTGACTCCTCAAGTTGCACAGACAGTGATGATGATTCAAGCGATATGGATATTAGTGACGAATAGTCTTACATTACTTTTATCTGTGGTTAAATAGTTCTTTAAGAGATTTAATTAATGTTTTATGACTTTGTACAGATGGCGATACGCGAGTTAAACGGTCGGCCTATAGCTAGCTAAGCTCACTGTCCCGGCGAACTTCGTGTATTTCTCACCTTTTAAACCTCCCTTGTAAGAATAGAAGTGGCTGGTGACGAAGTAATGTTTAAGGGTTGTTAATAATTTTTAACACTACTTCATAAAAAAATAAAAATAAAATAAATATCCGAAAAATAAATGAAAATAATTTTGGGTTGGATTAATACATAACAAAAATAGATTACGATCGATTCTTAGACCTACCGAATACAGATATAAAATTTCATAAAAACCGGTCCACCCCTTTTGGAGGTGTTTAGTTACAAACACCGTGACACGAAATTTATATGTATTAGATTAGAAGATTATTATTATAGTTATCTGATTTCCATAGTACAAGCTCTGATTAGTTTATGATCAGGTGGCCGTGTGTGTTAACGTCCCACTATATTATTGTTATTTACTTCGTCTTATTTACACGTTTCCAGCGCTGCGCTGGCAACCTTCGTGTCAATAGGATTTAACTAAATCCGCTATAATTTCGTGTTGTTTTAACAACGGTAGCAGGTGTGTGACCTGACGGAAGGATTTTGTTTGTACAAATTTTGTGACCGCTAAGCAAAATAAAAAAGTGTACAGGGTGATCTTTAGGTTGTGAACACGATAATTTTTTTTGAATAAGTAAATTATTTTTTATTTAATTTATTAATTAAATTATAATAGGTTTTATAGTGTATTGTAAATCTAAGACAATACTAAGTTATTGTCTTAGATTTACGCGAATATCACACATTGAAATAAAACTAATTTTTAACGGGTTTTATCGCGGTTATTTTAGATTTTAGATCCCGACGTTTCAAAGTCTTTTCAGACTTCATGTTCACGGGTGGACTGAGGTATTTGACGTCCAAAAATATTAATCACAATTATTATTGACATGAAGTATGATAAAACTTTGAAAAGTCGGGATCTAAAATTTAAAATAAACCGCGATAAAACCCGTTAAAAAGTAGTGTCAAACTTTTTAGAATAAATGACTAACAGAGGTCATAGTCAATAATGTCCCAAAACCAAAAACAAAATCGCTGCTTAATTTACTTGTTTTCACAGAGGTTTAAGTTGGGTCCATAATTAGGGGTGACTTAATTTTTTTTTATATAGTTACGAATAAAAATGAAACAATCAGTTTCTAAACATGTTTAGGTACTCACAACTTAATAGTGTCACATACCTGAGTATTTAAAAAAAAACCAGTCTTTCCTCACCGATGAGCCGCATAAATGCAATAATTTACTCAAAGATGTGTCATGATGTCACCAGTGATGGTTTATGTTACGACAACAGTGCAAGAATTTTCAAAATCGGAGCAGAAGTCCCTGAGATAAGCGCGTTCAACTAAACAAACTCTATAGCTTTATATTATTCAGTATACATCACAATGCAGAGTCCAATAGAGCGTAAGCCATAGATCAAATTGTTAGGTGAAAAGATATTAATCGTGAACGCTTTTGGAGGGCTTCTAATCTAAATATATAAAAGAAGAAACTGACTGACTGACATATCAACGCAGAGCCTAAACCGCTGGGTCTGGAGAATCCAAATTTGGCACAAAGGTTCCTTATAGAGTCTAGGGGTGCATTAAGAAAGGATTTTTTAAAACTCACCCTTTAAGGGGGTGAAACGGGGTTCCAAAGTTTGTATGGAGAAACGAGATTAGTGAGATCAATTTCGCGGGCGAAGCCGCGGGCGGAAGCTAGTATGTCATAAAATTAACATTAATTTGAGTAAAATTACGCAACTCAGCCCTATTGGGTAATTTTACTCAAAAGTGAGAGCATTAGTGTCCCGAGTTACTATAAACACTACGTTCTACAATATAAGAGTTGTGTTGCTTTGGGTAAAGTCTTATTGGGCGTATGCACTGCTCAACAAAACCTGATAAAACCATGGTCTTATCTCTTTCTACTCATCTATAAACGATAGAGATAGACAGTGCTTGCAACATGTTTTCCTGTGCATTTTACGCCAGTGGAAACTAGGGGTTAGCGCAGCAGCGTTAAGACTTTACACAACGAAATCGAAGTTTACAGAGTCAAAATGTTAATCACGACTTCAAATCACCCTGTAAGTTTTATATCACTTCACTTAAATTTACTTTCAACCCTTTTTGCAACTCTGCCCAGCAGTGTCCCACTGCTGGGCAGAGTTTAGGCCTTAATTCACACACGCCGTCACATATCTTCGAATGAATGGTTCTTAGACATACCGGTTCCCTCACGATGTTTTCCTTCACCGATATTGAGCAGCAGCGTTAAAGCAATTCACACGAAGATGTGTGGGCACGACCGGGAATCGAATCCGCGACCTTATATTTCTAAGGCGAGGGCCGTACCGCTGCGCCACCGCTGTTCTTATACTGTATTTACCTCTATTTCACTATACTGTGTCGTGTTTTGAAGTACCTAATTTCATGTACAGAACAATTTGAAGGCCCCGGGGAAATTTCAGTTCCAAATGAACTTGCCTGTCGGCTGCTATGAGACTGATGCGTGATATACGTTTCATACCTGATAAATGAAGACCTGGGTCCGCCAGGACGGAAATTGATTGTTTATTGGCTGGGTTGATCAGCCTTCATTATTTGATTCGCGGATACCTTCAATATACCCTTACACGTGGTCCCCGT
This sequence comes from Meganola albula, assembly GCA_936450015.1. Taxonomy (NCBI): domain Eukaryota; kingdom Metazoa; phylum Arthropoda; class Insecta; order Lepidoptera; family Nolidae; genus Meganola; species Meganola albula. Next base: position 13,123,333 of record OW388155.1, read on the forward strand.
TGGGTGCATATCAGATAACTATAAACTAGTGTTAGACTTCGGAACTGGTTAGTGACCAACCACCATGTAAAGCGGCCTTGCCGTGTTCCGGTTCGATGTCTGGTGACACTATAATAAGAAAGTGGGTTAGAATAGTAGCCCTTTTATGTTTTTCAACCACACTATGGAGCCGTAGTCCACTTCCAACTTCTCACCGAAAATCACTCGTGGTCACGTGTCAATCGATATAATGGGTAAACGTGTTCCATTATTGACAACATTGTTGCTTATCATTAGGCCAGATGTGGCCAAGCGCAAACCTATTTCAGAGTAAAAAAAAGATATTCAAAAAATGCTCTGCCCTACAGAACACACGCAGTGCAATAATAATTATGGGAAACTAGCGGACCCTGCAAACGTCGTAAAGCAGTGCCACCTACCGGGTCCGAAAACAGAATACGACCTATAAGATTTCATAAAAATCGGTCAAGCTGTCTCGGAGGAGTTTTTTTAATTTTTCTCTGCGTAAAAACCATCCTCGTACGTCAAGGAATATTCTAAAAAAAGAATTAGTGAAATCGGTTCTGCTGTTCTCTAGTTATGCGCTTACCAACACATTTTGCGATTCATTTTTATATTAAAGATTACGTCAGGTCTTCACGTCGTCCATTCCACAAAGTCTAAAGACGAAAGTCTTCAACCAGTGAGTCCTAACTCCTACCCGTTGTGACATACGAAACGTCACATGGACACTCACTGTAGGACTGGTTTGTAAATTCAAAGTCGCTCAGCGAGCTATGGAAAGGGCTATGCCCGGAGTCTCTCTGAAGGATCGAATACGCAATGAAGTGATCCGACCAAGAACTTAGGTAATTGACGTAGCCCACCGGATTAATAAGCTGAAGTGGCAGGGTCCGGTCATATCTGCCGCACAGCTAACAACCGCTGGGGTAAAGGAGTTCTCGAGTGGAGACCACTAATTAGCAAACGTGGCGCAGGATGCCCTCAAGGGCGGCCGGCAAGAACTGGATGAGAAAAGCCGCGGATTGTGCTCAGTGTCGTACTTTAGGACAGGTCTATGTCCAGCAGTGGATGAAAATAGGCTGATGATGTCGATGATGATGATGAAACAACACGACCGGGGATCGCATCCGCGACCTAATATTTCAAAGGCGAGGCTGATAACGCCATCGCTGCTCAAACGATGATATAAGTAGTGTGTCTTATCAAAACCTCTCAACAGTGAACACGGACACTTCAACTGCGCACTAATAAAACGTAACAACCCACAGCGTAACTATAGCAGCAAATAAAAACGCAATAAAACGTACTTAGGTACACCTAACACACACGTGCCACTTTTAGTTGCGTAGATTTTGCGACTGCAAAACGCTGTTGCGATTTAGTTGGTAACTCTATTTTCTTCATAAACGGGTTAACCGATTTGGATGTGTTATGCGATGCGATTTTTTATTTAACAACGGGTTAGACCACCATTTATTATTTTTTTTCTTTGAGTACAACTTGCCTGATTCCAAGCAATGATGTAACTACGATGGGACGTGCCCGCCCACTATACCGATTCACTTGTGATTACGAATGATTTTCGGTGGGAAGGTGGCAGTGAAATGTGGATCCATATGGTAAGAAACACATAAAGAAGCAAAAATTCCGGCCCACCTTCTTAATTGATGTCACCAGAAATCGCACCGGAACCCAGCAAAGCCGCTTTGTTGGTGGGTGGTCGCTAACCGCGGCCGAAGCCTACAACCAGTTAATTGCTAGTAAACATAATTACCAGTTGATCGATTGTCGCCTGATTTGTTCCTCCCAGGGACCACGTGTGGGGGTTCAGATAAAAGATGCACTCCCACGGATGAAGGTGACTCAGTCCCCAAACAGTTTGTAAGGGTTTTTAACTTTAAATACTTGTACTTGAAATGTGTACGCCATTAAAGACACATTATGTAAAAACCATATTCTCACAAATAAGTTATTATGATTATTAATGGTTTAAACTAGCTTCTGCCCGCGGCTTTGCTCGTATTGGGGTAAAAAGTAGCATAATGTGCTGTGCTATTTCAGACTATTATCTGTCTTGTAGTTTTTGGATGGAAGAGCAAGAAACATCCACCTATCACATTTACACAACCAAAAAAAAACAACCTAGTTAAGCAGGATAGTATTAATATGACTGCGCAGAAAGAGGTTAATGGTTTAGCGCGATAACCGATATGCGTGCGGGCGAAACCGCTTTCGAAAAGCTAGTTACAGATAAACATTAAAATATTAAAGTTATTGTATTGCAACTTTGTTTAGGCAACTAAAAACCGCTGCCTGCGTTAAGCCTTTCCAAAAAAACGACTAGTATCATCCCGATTAGTGTTTGTAAGTGTGAGGAAAAATGCGTCTGAAAAGTCGACTAGCTCATGCAAGTAGCAAGTGTATATCACTCTTTAGAAACTGGAAATAGATGTCGCCCCCGTATCGCTGAATGAAGCGTCTCTTGACTTTGACAAATTGTGCGCTCATTTGTAATTCATACGTCTTCGTATATGAAGGCGAATATTAAAGTGAACCGCAATATTACCTGTAAGTTACCCACTATTATATAAGGTGTTAATGTTTAACGATGTCATCATCAGCCTATTTTAGTCCACTGCCAGACATAGGCCTCTCCTAAAGCACGCCTTTGAGCACGATCTGCGGCTTTTCTCATCCAGTTGTTGTCAGCCACCTTGCAAAGATCGTCACTCCACCTAATCTGAAGGCACCCTACGCTACGTTTGCTAATTCGTGGTGTCCACTCAAGAACTCGTTTACCCCAGCGGTTGTCAGTTCTGCGGCAGATATGACCGGCCCGCTGCATTTCAGCTCTTTCGGTGAGCTATGTCGATTACCTTAGTTTACGAATTCCATACCAGACAATCGCATGAATGTACAAACATAGGAACCGTTCCCTTTAATATCAGAATCTGGTGAAACATGCTGACCTAAGAACATTTACTAGAGAACTATTATACGCAACTTCTGTTACTAAATTGAATACAGAATAAATGCTGTGGAAAGGCGTTCTTTACGAAAGATGTGTGGTGTGGTGTGACACTGAATGATACTATAGATTGAGGAATGAAGTAATTAGAGAAAGCTGTGGTCTGAAATAAGATGTAGTGACAAAGGTGGAGAAAAAAATGATTAGGTGGTTTGGTCATGTGGAGAGGATGGATGATAGACGATTGACGAAAGGTATACACGGTGAGTGGAAACGCTGGGAGAGGACGCCGTACGAGGACAATCACTGATCTCATCGGTGATGTCTTACAAAAGGAACAGGTGCATAGTACTTACAACAGCCGTGCATGTCTGAACAGATGTATGAACATTAGTGAGGCTAAGATGTTTAGATCGTAGCAAGTGGCGCTCTATACTCTGCCTATCCCCATAGGAAAGAGGCGTGATTGCATGTATGTATGTGATTTAAATAATAGAAGAAAATATCTAATTACTCGAAAATAACGTAAGATAATAATAGAGTATTAAATTAGTTAGTTGACCTAGTTGAGTGAAAGGTAAAGTTAAAGTTGAGTTAAAAGTGAATTCCCGGTATGTCGCACAATAGTTCTCTAGCATCAGTTAGTCACGTTGTTAGTAACTAGGACAACAGACAGGATTAAACGCCCACAGAACAAATAACTGTTAACTGTACCCCTAGTACAAGTTCATCAATCTATCTAAATATATAAAAGAAGAAACTGACTGACTGACATATCAACACAGGGCCCAAACCACTGGGTCTGGAGACTCCAAATTTGGCACATAGGTTCCTTATGGGGTCTAGGGGTGCACTAAGAAAGGATTTTTCAAAACTCACCCTTTCAGGGGGTGAAACGAGGTTCCAAAGTTTGTATGGAGAAACAAAATTAGTGAGATCAATTTCGCGGGCGAAGCCGCGGGGGGAAGCTAGTATACCTATATACAGGGTTATTTCAAAAACACCAGCAACCTCTTAGGAGTAGATGATTGATATTATATGCAACAACTTTTGTTCTACGACGTTTGATAATATGGCAGTTCTTTTTCCAAGACCGAAAGTAAATTATGTCGCTTTCCCATATAAATTATTCCTACCTGTCAAACATCTGATAGCCGTCCCGTGGTCGTTCAGAAAACAAATTAAATTCTAAGGTATGAAGTTAGCCGGTAAGCTAGTATAATACTAATAATAATATTTTCACATATATTTCATCCATAAAGCGCCATCTAGTCCCATATTAAGAAATTATATTTGCCTGTTATGGGTTTGTACTAGAAGCTGATAATATTATCCCTACTAATATTATGAATGCGAAAGTAACTCTGTCTGTCTGTCTGTTACGCTTTCACGCCTAAACTACTGAACGGATTTGGATGAAATAGGGCATGGAGGTAGTTTGAGACCCGAGAAAGGACATAGGATAGTTTTTATCCGACTGCGCAAAAAGAAAATAATGTCACGCGAGCGAAGCCGCTGTCGGAAAGCTAGTACTACATAAATACATTTTGTTCAATACGAAAGTTTACATATATCTTCAATGATTTGTTAATTTTACGTAGATTTAAAAACTTAAAATAATGTATTAAATAATTAATGGATATGTTTTCTATCACTGAAACAGAACAACCAAATAAAATTTGCCCACTGGTGGAACAGTTGTCCTGAATAGCAAACTGATGACAACTCTGGTCACAGTAATCTATACACGCTTGCAACACCAGATAATTTACGGTCATAATCATAAAAATCTTAGAGGCATCATTAGTTGACTTTGTCTTTATCTTACTAGTAATATATCAAGAAGACAGACAAAGACAAACGAATTATAAACCTACTAGGTTGCGCCAGCGGCTTTGCCCGCAAAATTGATCTCACTAATCTTGTTTCTCCACACAAACTTTGGAACCCCGTTTCACCCCCTCAAAGGTTGAGTTTTGAAAAATCCTTTCTTAGTGCACCCCTAGAGCCCATAAGGAACCTATGTGCCAAATTTGGAGTCTTCAGACCCAGCGGTTTGGGCACTGCGTTGATATGTCAGTCAGTCAGTTTCTTCTTTTATATATTTAGATTTTAGCTATAATGAGCTTATAAGACGTTTAGAAATACGGGGGTTTGTATTTTCTTCAATTTACGCAAATATCACACATTGAAACAAAACTAATTTACGAGTATAGCGGATTTTTACGCGGATTATTTTTAATTTTATATCCCGGCGTTTCAAAGTCTTCTCAGACCACCCGTCAAGAATTAAAGTCTAAAATAAACAGCGATAAAATTGTTTTAATACATATTTTTACTTGCAATTAATTCTATGTATCAAATGATTTACTTTTTGTGTTGAATTCTTACAATATTTTCATTTATAAAATATTTCTATGTCTGAAGACTAAACATGGCGCATCTTTTTTGTAATGACCACCTATTTGACGGGCCGGTGCGGTGGCGTGGTCGGCAAGGTACTTGCTTTTCACGCCTCAGGTCGTGGGTTCGATTCCCACCTAAGTCAGACATTTGTGGGATGAACATGTATGTTTGTCTTGAGTCTGGGTGTAATTATCTATATCTAAGTATGTATTTACAAAAGAAAAATATTATTACCAGTTATCTGGTTTCCATAGTACAAGCTCTGCTTAGTTCGGGATCAGATGGCCGTGTGTGTTAATGTCCCACTATATTATTATTATTATTATAGTAAATACCTCAATACTCAATATCTTCCATAAGTATCATTAGATGGTAACATTAAATAACATAGGTACACCATTATGGACCCTGCAGGGCACAGCACAATAGGGTGGGAGAGAGGAAGCTTTGTTTGGAACGTTAATTTAAATTATCTAATGTCATTATTAATAGTTTAAAAAAAAAGATAAAACTTAAAATCAAACGAAAAGATTAAATAAATAATAAATTAAAAAAGATGTGTGGCACTTGTAGACTGCCGCGGTAAAGCTATTGCATAGCATTTTTTGTCAACTTTAATTATAATTATAACTTTAATTTTAATTATAATTATTTATTTATTTTATTTAAGCAGTATTTTTTTCTTTTTTTTTATTAATTCAATGATACAACCAATTTGGGAGGCAAACCAATGCGAACCGATACAACCAGTGCCACCTAGAGGCGAGTTAAAGAGAACTGAACTAAAGAGACAAGCGTGATACTTCAAAAAGTCATTAAAAGTTTTGCTATTCATCGATAGATGGCGAAACTAAAGAGTATCAGAGGTTGGAGTGGGGGCGTGTTAGGTTATTTTCGTTACGGAATTTCTGGATTCGGTCTCACGCTCTAGGCCCGCGATAGAATCTATGCAATAGCTTAAAAATATAAAAAAATCAAACTAAAATTAAAAAAATTAAAATTACATAATTGAACTAAAAATTTTCAATACTCTACAATTATTAATTATTTTTCTTGTACCTATATGTTTCGCTAGTAAAAATATGAACCAGAGGCATGTACATGCACGTCTTTTAGTCGTTATTAGTAACTAGAACAACGGACAAGTATAACGCTTGCTAACCAATTATACTGTTATTGTATTTGTACTTCAATGAATATGACCCTTAGGCTCTCGTAAACAGATGTTTCTCACCGACTTTAGAAAGAGGAGGTTATTAATTTAGATATATTTATTTATAGTTATATGTTTAGAGATGATAAGGATGAATACAAGGTATGATAAACCGTTAGAGATATAAAAGCATGTTTGTATATGGTTATAAAAAATTTTAGAACCGTGTTTTTTGCTATATCATTGAATGAAACAATAATAAGATACAACGCATTAAAGTTTAAAAAAACTAGTGTGGTTTAGTTTAAATTTAGTTAAAATGGACTGTGTCTCTTTCTTACTAGTATAAATGTCCAGATGACTGAAAAAGACAAACGAATTAGAATTATGTATTATTGTTATTATATTAGCTATAATGAGCTTTTATGACGTTTATGTATAAGGGGGATAGAATGCGAGTGCGCAACGTCGCGCAAACGTCGAGAAAAAAAGACTTGTCTAATATACTTACTTGTCTAAAAGACTTGTCTAATATCTTAGTTACAGCTCGAAGTTTGGGATTGTACCCCATGAACGGCAATAAGCTCGCCCCCTATTACGTATAGAACCTACACATAGCTGTCGAAAATTGAATGACATTTACCTCTGTCTCCACTTTCGGGTAGCTCAGGCGACAGCGCTATGCTATGCTAATTTAGACAAAATATTGTTTACAATATTTTAATTGACTTTTTGAAGACTCTTTTCAATTATAGATGCCATATTTTATCAACTTTCCTTCACAAAGTCTCTTATATAAATTTAAAAGAGCCATTGCCATGATCGTTAATTAACTTTCTTCTTACTGTAATAGATTCTTTCTTTTGTTCTCAGATTGGGTTGATCGACGAGAAACTTTGGAGACTAAAACATGAAAATAACATTGGAATTATGAAAACCTAACAAAATGACAAACTTCAAATTAAAACTAATGTTTTTCCTTCTAAACTCTTTACTATCCGCAGACATAGTATACTCCAGACCATATTCTAACGCTAACACTACAGATGTCTTTATTTTTAATGAAAATAGTAACAATACATTTAGTTTGCCAATTGATCCTAATTCTGATACACTAAGAGTGACCAATGATTATGAAATTAAGAACGAAAAAGAAGGAAAAGAAACGAAAGCAGCAAAAGAAGCAAGAGAAGAGAAAGAAGCACACGAGGCAAGAGAAACTGACAAATCTTCTAAAACATCGCTCGAAGCTATTGTAAATGCTGAACAAGATAGAGACGAGGCCCTTTCTAAAAAGGTTATGAAAGATCAAAATAAAGTTGAATACCAAAATCCAGAGGCAGATGTTACTGAAAAACAATCAAACATATCAAGTAGTCTTCTAGAAGATATAATTAACTCAGAAACCGATAGAGAAGACACAATTACTGATATTCTTTTTAGACCAGAGGCAGAGTTTGCAGAAGATGTACCAAAGTTCGAGTTTTTGATAGCTGGGAAGATAAATGAGAGCGAGGTTAATAGAACTGTAAATGAGTTGGAAAGAGATAGGAATAGTAGTGATGTGTTGAAGAAGGTGGACTATGTAGAGCTGGTAGAGGTGATTAAGCCGGGTAAAGAAAATAATAGTGCGTATATGTTGAATATTACTGTACATGAAGTGGACGATGATCTAGCGCCTGATACGAGTGAGTATTATGATATTATAGGATCACCCAATTTATTACCTCAACTACTAGTTAAAGTGGTACTCCATAGGCATCAAATGCACATAAGTGTATTACAAATTTATTTTGATAAACTACTAGCAAATCCTTTTATAAGTTTCAGTTCATTCGAAAAGGGGGATGTGGGTTAAAAGTCCTCCAAAATCTTTTTACATACTACACTGGAACAACAAACATGTTTTTTTACAAAATGATGATTTATTAATTGTAAATGAAACGTTTGGGTACTGGGTAAAAATAAGTAAAATTTTGTTGAATCAATCTCGTTTAAACTTCCACAAAGTTAACTATAAAAGTGGTTATCTTCATTGTACAAAACAAAAATAATTTCGACCACTTGAAATATTTGAAAAAGTTAGCTAAAAACTCTGAAATACAATTACATTGAACTGACAGTACTTAATAAATATGCAAATTATTGGATCTCTATAATTTCAAGTAATCCTAAGCGATCCCAAAGTACCAGTATCTGTCCCCTGTCACATTATTCCATTATTGAATTGGAAAATTTGTAGAAAGTGAAATCTTTTGTTCTATATACCGGATTACTGGTGCAGAAGTAATAGGGTTGTGACGCAGCGCCTTATTGAATTCACATATCCAACAGATGTATTGTTCAATTGTAATTCTATGCTGTGGAGCGGTGAAAATAGCTAGTTTCTTTGAAGAATCGAATACGAAATTGTGATCTGACAGAGAACTAGAGTAAACGACATAAACACATTAGTAAGCTAAAGTAGCAATCGTTAGGATGAATAGTTTCTCCAAGTGTTAACTTACTATCTGTTATGACCTAAAACCTGCACATTAAACTCAATAATCAATAAGTATCTATATGATTGTTCTATAAATTATTTCAACCGCCTAAAAATTCAATATCAATTCCGACCACAAAGTGTCGCGCTTTCTCCAAAGAATGCCTCAAAGAAGCCATAAGAGCCAATCAATCACTCCGTTCTGAATGAATGAGCAAGTGTTAGTAGATCTCGCTCGTCATATTGGCAGCCGCTACTCTCGCGCCGCCTACGTCATCCAATGTTGCCAACACAAGTGTAAGACGCCCTCCGACTACGAGAGGAGACTTTAGAATAGGTTCCTGATCATCGGTAGACTAAAATATGATAATGATGTAGAGTTTTGTTACTATTATACATTGTGTCAAATATAATTTAAAACTGCGTCCTAATTTAGCGCCGGACATTACCACTTGAAGAGCATGCCACTGAGAATTAATAATTTGCCTTCCACTAGTTACATTCAGAATTTAAGACGTTATATTTAACCTACATTTCCAAATTCAAATTAAATTTTCTGCACACGTTTTGTTTGGGTGACAAAGAATAAACAAACACAGGTAGTACCTATTCTAATGTTTCTATGGGCTTTTGTAAGGGAGAGCGTAATATCATTTAGTTTGGTTCGAAGAAAAGCGGATTTCGCTGTGGGCAATGATAATTAGGTTTTGAGGAAAACAACTTCTTACTTAAAAACCAACGCGTAGCATTAAAGTAAACACAATTCTTTTCTTTGATAATGACATTCTATACGAATTCGAGGAATAAAAAATAAATTTGGTCTCTTTTTTAATTTGGCTTTACGTTTCGACACGGGTTGCACCGGTCGTGGTCGCAAGCAGACAGATCCAGCGAAAGAGCTCCGTAATAAATTTATTTTAGTTATTATTAGCCTTAAGACGACGTGAATAAGGGTAGTCTATAGTGTCTTTCTAGTGAGGCTTACCTACGCTTGTAAAACATATAAGGCTAAAGTCAATCAACTACCAAATTCAACTAGAATTTCAGACGTGACTTATATTACCTATCGTAGGGTAGATCCTACCTACGTTAAAAACATTTCTAATATAAGAAGTAACATGTGTCGTAATGGATTTGTCGTGTAAAAAGTATCGCCTCGGGGAAGCCAAAGTTTAAGATGTATCCTTGGAAGTTACGCAATTGCAGTTTTTAGGTTGAAAGTTGCTTTAAACTATTAAACAGCGAGGATGTCTCTTATCTACTGCTAGCGTAAAAGAATGTCATTTATATGAAGAAATATGTAGTACACAGTAGTGCTGTATTTTTTTTGACATTGAGCCAGTTTATTCGTATCTCAGCTAATGTGTATCGAGAGGCTTCATCGAAGCTAGATCGAGCTCAAGTTGGGCGCCAATAGGAAGCCAATTGGAAGGCTGCCTGGAGTTAGGATGCTTACTTCGAAGAACATTGGAAATTGTGTTAGGTTCAGTATGTGGCTGTTTGAAGTAATTTTCTTCAACGTGGTTCGGGTGTGATGTGACTAACACCGTCGCACCGAGGTTGTTGGTGTTTCCCAACGTACAATGATATCATAGGTTGCTGAGGGAGATGTTAGTTCCTAAATTACTAGGGTATTGATATGATATGTGTACAACACTTGCTTAATAATATGAAGGAGACAACCGATTTATACGAATGCTCTTTATTGTACTATGATATATGCAGATTACACAATAATTATAACTACGGTTCATCAAATCTAAGAAGTACCGTTTGACAGTTCTAAACGTAGTACATTTAGAATTTTACTTTTTGTATGAAAATTGTTTATGTTATGTTAAAATAAAAATAGCTTCATAATTAAATTATTTTTAAGCTTTTGAAGCTATAATAAAAATATTGCCTCTACAAAGCTAATTTAATAGAAAACAGTGAAACGTCAAACGGTCAAACATCATTACAGTCCATCAAATCTAAGAAGTACCTTAGATTTGATGGACTGTAATGCACGTGTCAAATGATAGGTGCTAAGTCACAGTTAGGCACGAGTAAGCACTTGGATAATAATGTACAAGTACCTTGTAAAGAGGTTTCGTGCTAGATAGCCCATAACCGTCATAAAAAAAACAATGGCTTTCCGCTATTATATTTTTTTAGAATGGAATAGAACTAGCAACTGTAGGTTTTTAGTATCTAGCTATATGCTCTCTAAGAGGTCATTTTTTAGTCTTTATCATTCCAATATTAAAAAAAATTAATTCTCAAATATTGTCACAACCTCTTTTATCTTGGAGGGTTGTTAAGCATTTAAAATCAAAGTAGTTTATTCCTGTGTGTAAAAATCGTCATGAATTCTGATGAATGTTAGTCATAAATTTAACTCTTCAACCTTAACGCAGGTTTAATAAATGAAAACCAGAATCCTTAGATAAAATAATAAAAAATCATCACTCCATATAAATAGAAGAATATGTTGATAAATATTATTGTACCTATCCTATCTCATCAGAGCCCTAAATACGGTTTCCATTGACTATTATAAGGGTACCAGTTACAATTAAACGGGTTGACGTGACGTGACAAACGATCCCCGTCCGTCTATTGTCCGCGGTCGGACTATTGCATTGTTTGAATGGTAACTGGAATTTTATGTTTTGTTGCTATGCGGGATACTTTGATGTAATAAATGCATAATTTATTTTAGAACAAAGGGAGAAAACTATTGTAATAAAATTTGTATAAATAAAGATTCTAAGTTGTGAAAATGTTTACAAACAAGTCGGTCCAGAAGACTGTCTGTATCTTGAGCATTGCTGTTCACCGAGGTAATGCTGATAATGAACAATTTTTTTAATGAAAAAACTTTTAAATAACTAAATTGGTTCCATATTTGAGGTCGTTACTCAACTAGGTAGCTAAATTTTCTCTTATAAATAATTTCCTGTTAAAATATTACTAAAAGTAATCGTTTACCTAATATCAAAATAGCGGTTGATGCAATCTAGCTTCTTTTGTAAAAACAAAGCAAAGACGAATTAATTGCAACATAAAAACGAGTAATATAGTACTAGTTTGACTTTGAGCCAACTAATTAGTACCTCAGTCACGAAGAATCGATGTGTATCGAGAGATTTCAGCGAAGCTAGATCGAGCCTCAAGCTGGGCGCCAATTGGAAGGGTGCCCGGAGTTAGGATGCTCGCTTCGAAGAACATCGGAAATTGAGTTAGTTTGAGCATGTGACTGTTTGAAGTCATTTTAGGAAGGTCGTTAATTGGGTCCGGATATAATTACACCTTAAGAGGTGTAATTATAAACTAGGAAGTAATTACATTCTGATCTAATTAATCTCTGATATCACCACCAATAATAATTACGATTAAAATCACAAATTGTATATACTATAATTACTTTCAAAATTACTAGTCCCATTTTGGATGCCATTGAGTTACTTTTTTGCGGATTTGGTTGCGAAATTTATGATATATTTTACGTAGATGTTAAAATTAATTAGATAATATTATGTTTTTTTAAACAAGTACAAAACGAGATAAATAAGCCCTTTATTAAATATTAGCCCCATTGGGCGCCAAAACTAGGACAGGGACTCATTGGCGCCCAAACGTGAGACCCATTTTAATGCGACGTAAATTACTTTGAAACAGGGCTTTCGAATGAAAGAAGGATTCTAGATCGTATTGCGTAATATTGCTTGCCATTGTTTTGCCCTATTCTATTTGTATCTTGCTTGTGATAAATATTATACTAAGTTACCCTGGCATGTGACCTGTCGCAGTTTTGTCTGTGTTCTCAGGTTTCACCGACGTGCAGACCTTGTTCTTGGCGTGCTTCGGGACGTTAATACCACTGCTGGCAGTACTCTTCGCTACGTTATTTATTCGGTAAGTTTTGACAATATCAAATGGATTTAATATATGTATTTAATAATCATAATTATGACTTATTTAAGGGTGGTTGGAAAAACTTCTTTAGAGGAGAAAATAGATCTTACATAACATTATGATAGCTTAACAAAACACCCTCTAACACAAATTTTAAATTCACCCCTCAGGGGGAAATCAGAGACGTTGAATAATCAGAACGACGTTGTTAATATTTTATGTCTGTGCGATTTAATTAAAATTTGAGGCCTTGAGGACGCGCTAACATAAATTTTATTATTTCGACTGTATTTTGTCTTGTTGAGTCAATGAAAAAAAAGGACTTAATTAGTTACTAGAACTTTCTTTAATTTAAATGGTCTTCTATACACACAAGTATGAAAAATTATATTGGTCTCGCAAGGTATTTGTTAACGCGCAAGACTCCTTTGTGTACAGACGGATACACATCAAGCTTTACAATTCATTGACCTCGTTACTGACCTCTAGTTTTCAAAAATTCTATACAATGTGAGATCAGCTTAAACTGGAAATGTATAACTTGAAGTGTAGCCGTGTGTATTACGCTTAAAAAAAATACAGTTAAATAGTGCGTGCTCTGTGGTATGCTGTCATTCTACTGACAAAGTGTCAAATGTCATAGACTACGTGATTGAGTGACGTTATATATCTGTCAAATAACTGTTTTCTCTATGTTAAGATTGCTAACGTTGGTTCTTTATTTAAAACTAGCTTCCGCCCGCGGCTGCGAAATTGATCTCACTAATCTTGTTTCTCTATACATACTTTGGAACCCCGTTTCACCCCCCAGTTTTGAAAAAATCCTTTCTTAGTGCACCCCTAGACCCCATAAGGAACCTATGTGCCAAATTTGGAGTCTCCGGACTCAGCGGTTTGGACTCTGCGTTGATATGTCAGTCAGTCAGTCAGTTTCTTCTTTTATATATTTAGATTGTATTTGTTTGTATTTTGGGCTTTTAATTTGGCACCATTGTGTACCAAAATAGAGATACAATAGTCGATACGATAACTTTATCTTCGATTCTATCCACCAAATATTCTACAGGGGTGTAGTAGTAGAGAGCGTTATATAATAATAATAATAATAATAATAATAATAATAATATAGTGGGACATTAACACACACGGTCATGATGATGTATGATGATGTGTATGATATTTATGTATCTACTCGTTCGCAACTGACGTTGACAACTCAATACCCCATTTTCCACTAAATATATGAGGAAATATATCAAAAATGTGTATATAATAGCAGAAATATTGCTTCATATATTCGGTCTTTCAATAGCGTTGTGACAAAATATGCGAATATTAGTTTGGCTCAGAATAATTTTCTTGTCAGCCTGAATTCGACTATATTTCAAGGAGTTAAGATTTAGATTTGTATGTCATGGTTTTGGAATAGTTTTCTATTACTCAATCATGCAAATGTTTTGTGCGGAAACACGAGGATTATTTGCAATCAAAGCGATATCAATAGTGTAGGCTTGCGTCCTTATAGTGTACTATTTTTTCACTCACGGCTTCACCCGCGCTTATTTCGGTTATCGATCAAAATCATTAACCTCTTTTAGCGCAGTCGGATAAAAACTATCCTATGTCTTTTCCCGGGTTTTAAGCAATCTCCATACAAAATTTAAAAAATAAAAACAAAAAAAAAAATAGAATTTAATTAATTAATTATTAATTTAATTTAAATTTTATTATTTTTTTAATTTAAATCTGTTCAGTAGTTTTTGCGTGATAGCGAGACAGACAGATAGACAGATAGAGTTAGTTTAGCATTTTGGTATGGTTTACTCAGAACTTTCTCGAATCACAACTTTTAGCAAAAATTTTGGTCTAAAACAATTTCTTTTTGATGAGCGCAGATTTTAAGAAATTTAAATCGACTGTAACCACTTTGTTTGCACACATTTTAATTGCGTAGACCGATATTTATTTGTAAAAATTAAGACACTTTAACCTCTAGTCCCATTTGGGCGCCATTTCCAAGACGCTACAAATGTCATTTTATTAGCAACAGTAAATTGAGTAGATTCTTAACAAAGTTATTAAGGTGCTATGAGGAGTTATTAGATTAGTAGAGGATAGTTGGAATACCTTTCTAAACTATCTGAAAAGTTATTAGTTCGTCGAATTGTTCAATTTAGGGCACAGTATCAGATCGTACAATTGAAAGAAATTGGTGCCTGAACGTTCTATAAAATTATGTTTGGGTTACTATTGACGGGCCGGTGGCGTGGTCGGTAAGATACTTGCTTTTCACGCCGCAGGTCGTGGGTTCGATTCCCACCCGAGACAAACATTAGTGATGAACATTTCTGTTTGTGTCGAGTCTGGGTGTAAATATCTATTATATGTATGTATATACAAAAGAAAAGTATTATATGTATAGTATATACCAGTTATCTGGTTTCCATAACACAAGCTCTGCTTAGCTTGGGACCAGATGACCGTGTGTGTTAATGTCCCAGAATATTTATTATTTATTTATTATTATTTTTACATTTATAAGTATAAGCCGTTGACGACGTCGGTAGTCGAGCGGTGTAAGCTTGCCGATTGGGCTATATTGTGCCCGGGTTAGGTCGCGGGTTGGATTCCCGCCCGGACAACAATGATTCGTGTAACAACAAAAAAGTTTGTTTCGGTGTCTGGTTGGTTGACGGACTACCCTCCGTGCCTCGGAGAGCACGTTAAGCTGTCAGTCCCGGTTGTTATTAAACACATCTATTACAATCGTTACATGTAGTCAGAAGCCAATATAATCTGACACCTGGTCTAACTTGGTTCCCTACTGATCTCGAGGTCTGATGGTAGTTGCTCGTATAATTCTGGTAGCTAGCCGCATCAGGTTAGACTGGGAGCCGACCCCAACAGAAATGGGAAAAAGGCAAGGGGAATGAATGAGGTATACCTAAGCCGTCAATCCTATTTTACTTTATGGAAAGGCAGAGCCTATAGAGCACATCTGCGATGATCATAACTTAATTAATTGGTTTAATATGGTCATATATGCAGGTTGTAAGTCCTACTCACGACCCTTTAAAATGACATCATACCCCCCCTCTATTCGATATAAGCAATAAGAATTTCAAAGGCCTAAATACAGGTAGTTATCTTCAAACTGACTCAATTCCCGTTGGAAATTATAAGTAGTTTTAAAATATATTCATGACTGCCGTTTGGAGAGGTGCCAGGGAGGTTATTGAATTCAGTGTACCGTTTTACTTGTTCATCTGGGAGTATGGCCGGGGTTAAAATGCATGGTTTAACCTTCTCAAGGATTAATGTTTTATTAGATACATTTAATCTTAATTTTGGAGTAAAGTTTTCTTTAAGATATTTAATTAATACGATATTTATCATCCAACTATAATTTTTGCACCATCAAAACCATCTCTCGCACATTGTTGAACTTTTGGGACGGTATGCTGATGTCTTAAAATGGTCGAACAAATTAGAACGGTTTGGCACTCAGATTTTTATTATCTGGAATTCAGTTTTAGTTTAAGTTTACAATAATTGATTAACCTTGGAAATTAACTTTCTGAATGAAAACATTCACAATAAATATTAGCATACGTTAGTAGGTACATGTTGCTTCAAGGCTTACTTATTAAAGTTTCATGAAATGGAAGCTCTAGAGCTAAAATCGAAGGACACACTGGGTCTTGTTAATCGAAGGGCGTCAGTTTTGTAACAGTTTGGCGTATCTTTTAATTGCTTTAGGCGTTCGGAATGAGGCGAAATTAGATGCGACATGGATAGACTGTTACTAACCGACTTGCGTAAAGAAGGTACAAAGACGATGGATGATAATTTTGATTCTGACACTAACGTTGTATACGTTAGGTACGTTAATGCTGACAATGCCTCTGAAGCTGGCCCCGACCATTATGCTGCTTATGATGCAGATCCGATAACGTTGACATAGGGATCTGCATACGTAGGTAGGTACGTATTCTTGATTGCGTGAAAAGTGAAGACGATGCATATAATTATTTATCAAAATTTGCAAAAGATAAATAAAAAAATTAAAATGATAATTCAAAGATAAAACTGATGATGATTATGATGCCAAAGTTGATGAACTTCACTTCACTTTTTTAAAAAAAAATTGTCGTCAACCGTCTTTGACAAGTCAAGTTGAAAGAGACAGTGCAAAAAGAAAAAAAATTTGTACGGTGTGGGCCAAACGCTGACTCAATAAAGTAGGTAGGTATTGGTAGGTAATTTATGAAGAGGTTAAACAGAAAATTAATATTGAGTCAGAATTTAACAACAAAACAGAAAATACACAGAATAAACAACTACATAAAACATATAGAAATATATACACAAAATACATATTGTACGAATTTTTATGTTGTAAATAAATGTACATTACATAACAAAGTTGATGAAAACCACTAATAGTAATACACTTAAGCCGACAGTGGAAACGCCGGCTCTGACGTCGAACTACTCAAACATGCTAAAGTCACTGTCAATGATGACTTAGGCATAATTTATAAAGACCACGGCTATGATAGTAGTGCCGACGCCAGCAAGTCTAATGCTGAAAGTTAATCGCGATGTTTTCGCGGGTTCACATCCTGTTTAAAGTTGTACAACAACTATTCCAGCTATAGTTTACATTTTACGAGCAAAGTTGGTAACTAAAGCAATTGAGTAATTCTGATAAATTAAAGAAAATAACCTTTGGTGGTTCTCCATGGGGAGTAAGTACATTAAAGTTAAACATTCACTAAGTGTGAATTTCCTCTCAATAGGAATATCTGAGATAGAGAGAGAGTAACTCTATTGTTGATGGCAATAACACAAACCATGTGCATCTACGCGCCTGGCCATGGTCATTATAGCACATCTAATTATATTACCTGCAGAAAATTTTGTGCCATTGAGCGCCTTTGCCCTTCATGTGTTTGCCACACCAAGTGGTCCAAAGTTCAACAATATTGCTAATGCTTGAATAACCCAAGATCAATAAGCAGGTGCTTCTCACACCGAAATACTAAAACTACTTTATAACGGATTTTATCGAGGTATATTTTAGATCCCGACGTTTCAAAGTCTTTTCAGACTTCATGGTCACGGGTGGACAGAGTTATTTGACGTCCAAAAATATTAATCGCAATTATTACTAATTGTTTCTACTAAGAATGATCCGCGAAGCTATTGAATATAAAAACTTAACCTAATTTTAACAGAGAAAGTGGTTGGAATATACCACCAGCTTGGGACCCAGTTCTTAATTTACTTGTACCAAAATCCAAGACAAATCAACTCAGAATTCAAGACACTGTGAGCTCAGTTTGCTTAAATCGGAACGCAACTGAAATAATATTGTTTGTAGTTAGTCAGTAATAATTGTCATTAATATTTTTGGATGTCAAATACCTCAGCCCACCCGTGACCATGAAGTACGAAAAGACTTTGAAACGTCGGAATCTAAAATCTAAAATATACCGCGATAAAATCCGTTATAGGTAAATGTAAGACATTACTATATTCAAGATATAACATAAATTACAATAAAATAAAATAATAAGTCTAGGTCTTAGGCTCATAACCGCGTCAGTTTGCGTTTTAAAGTTTCTTAGACCATGTTACAGGTGTAAGCTATACTGTATTCTGTTTCCAGGTGTCTGTGTCGGCGGTACTGTCCATTGTACTGCAGGAAATCCACCAGCTCCTCACCCTCCGTCAGCAGCGATAAACAGGATGCTAACCAACAGGTATGTTTCTTTTATTATTTACTTTAAATCACTTATTCATTACTGTAATGTATTTAATCTAGACCATGAGACCTCATATTATACTCTGCCTAATATCCTGCTAGTCATCTATAGCAGACCATTGCAGATTAAAAACTGACATTACCTATAGTATTTTCTTAGATTTACTCGAATATCACACATTGAAATAAAACTACTTCATAACGGATTTGTTGTATTTTAGATTTTCGATCCCAACGTTTCAGTCTTTGAACTTTTTTTCTTTTCAACTTTTTGACTTTTCTTTCCTTTTTTTTTTTTGATCTTCATATTTTGCTTTGTCCACCCGTGACTATGAAGTCTGAAAAGACTTTAAACGTCGGGATCTAAAATCTAAAATATGCCGCGATAAAATCCGTTATAAAGTAGTTTTATTTCAACTGACATTATATTCAGCCCTAGGACCTGTCAACATAACCCACAGTCACTCTCTTCTTCTTTTTTATGTCTATATCAAAAAATTGAATTGATGGATATTCGTAACGCTAAAACTCAAGAACGGTTGAACCGATTTGGCTAATTCTGGTCTTAAAGTCTTTAGATAAGTCATAGAAAGCTGTAAAAGTAAGAAATACGAGCTAGGAAGTTCACCGGGACTGCAAATATTTATATAAAGTAAATATGGGTAACGATTAATTGACGTTTATTTTTCGCATTAACATTCGAGAACAGCTGAATTTAATTAGCAAATTCTGATCTTAAAGTACTTATATAAGGCCAAGAAAGGTTTAAAGGTGTGAAATACGCGGTACGATATTCGCCTAGGTAGCTAGTTTTCACAACTATTGTACAAATTGGCTCGGTACACATATAAGCAAGGTACACCTTTTAGATATTGATTGGATTCTCCTGTATCTCCGTTGTTCTCCCGGGGGACAGCCGACCGATGTATTACACCAACGTGCCTCTATATGTTTAGTACCTACATACTTTTGTTATAGTTTTACACTTGGGTTTCACTGGATTTAGTTGGTCGTCGGTAAGACACTTTCTTTTACGCCGCAGGTCGTGGGTACGAATTACAATATACATTTGTTTGTTGAACACGTCTTTTTGTCTTGTCTGGGTGTAATTGTCTTAAGTTAAACGTAGTGTATGTATAGTAGGTGTATCAGTTATCTGGTTTCTATAACACAAGCTCTGCTTAGTAGATATGGTCACACACAGTTGAGATAAGATGACCGTGTGTGTTAATGTCCCAGAATATTATTGTTATTTTAGAGTTATATTATCTTTACAAATGTTTTTATGTGCCAGAGATCAAAAAATTACTCGCAATAGATTTTTTTCCAAGAATTAATTATCTTCAATTCAATTCAATTTTTCATTTTTGGCCTGTTGTGGAAGGCTACCACATTAATTATCTTACCTTGAAATTTATTTGGTATCCTTTGCAAGACAGTCATAATTAAAATATACGTTAATAAAAAAGGTTACTTCACATGTTGATATATATTTTTAAAAAAAGAAAATCAAAGAAAACTTCAGCCTTCTTGCTTTCATTAATCCACTGAAATCTAATCAAATTTCACTATGAGATTAATTAGGTAATTCATCTTTGGAGTCATGTCCATGTTATTGCGGGCAATTATGGCAATTTCGATCTCTCATAATGGTACAAACATTTGGTATTCTCTTAATATTCCACGAAATTCTCAGATGTCTAACAAAGCAAACTGCAATGCGCCTGCTACTATTCAATTTGTTCTACAACGTGCTACATGTTGCTTTAATGTTTTAGTCAGGCGCTTTCTGTTTAGTTCCGAGTTAATTTGACTTTGAGTTGAAATAATTCGATAACAGAACATTTTGAGGTAACCAACCTTGAATTTAATTCAATAAAATGTTTGTAAATAAGTAGGTACACGATGTACTTATTAGGCACACGTAAGTAAGTAAGTAATCTTTATTACTTTTGATGGAGTACCTACAATAAGATGGTGAAGTACATTAAATTAAGTTACATCAATTAGCGTACCTTTGTGTACAACGTATTTTTGTATTTAGGCTTTGCTTGCGCGGTATTAACCTGTAATGTACTTAGTCTACTGAAAATACCCAACTTTATAACGGAATTTATTGTAGTTAGTTTACTTCAGAATTTATATACCGACGTTTTAAAGTCTTTTCAGACTTGATAGTCACGGGGGGGGGGGGGGGGGATTGAGGTAAGACATCCCAACTTATTAATTACAACTATTAGCAGCTATAAAACATTACAATAATTAAGATGCGTTCAGATTTAAGCAAACTGAGCTCGCAGTGTCTTGAATTCTAAATGGATTTTGCTTGAGTTTTGGCACATATAATTATGCACTGGGTCTCAAGCAGAATGTGATATTAGAGTAAATTTCAGAAAATACAAAGTACAGTCTATGTTCTATCCAGACTATAATCTATTTCTGTGTAACTGTGTCTGAAAACCGCGTAAAAGGGTAACAGACATTAACACATCTACACACACTTCTAGATTTTTTTTTGCATTTAATAGAATGACACATAGGCAGAGCTTCTGAAAATTAGCTAATTTATGGTACACGTGCGAGGTCTTTGCCCAGTACTGGGACAGTACAGGCTAGATAAAAAAGGTTCATAGCTACTTATCTACTATGAGTAGGTAGATTTTCACCGAAAAATATCGTAATTATTTACACTCAATTCTTTATAGACTTTATCCTCGCTAAGGTCACAAGATTTACAGCCCCCGAAGGACAGGGCCGGACCTCGGATGATTTACTGGGCTCTATTTAGCTTTGTGTTTTTAAGGTATCTATCTACTCAAGCAGGATTATTGCCCTTGTTTTGAAGATTGTGAATTTTTTGTTTAAAAATATGCATTAGCTTGTAAGCTTGCGCTTGACCATAATTTGCGGTAAAGTGGTCTCTATGGTGTAAATACACACAACAAATTATAGCTATCGGGAAACAGAACAAGTAGCGTAAGTACGTCTATTAATTTGATTATGATTTCACTAAATACCTTGAACATAATTAAAAAAATTAAAAATAAAATTAAATGCCAATGAAATACCATTATTTAGACAGATACGTTGAAAGAATATGTTTAGAACCATTTTATTATTTTTCTGATACAATTTGATAAGAATTTCGACTTTTTATAAGTAATTATATAAAAACTAAGATAATTAATACCCTTAAAATAATTTCATCATCACCACGCAAGCTGTTGGCGAGTCAGTAAGCGAAAACATGCGAAAAGTCACGCAATAACACAAAATCTCTGAAACTACTTGACCTACTAAACAAGAGATAGCTGGGTGTTAGTAAGATAGGTTCACTGGAAAGAAATTTAAAATATTCTCCTACAAAGGAGAAAAATTAAGATTAAGATTAAGATTTTTAAGTCATCCGTGTTTGGCAGGCAATATTGTCACTGTTTGCGATTTTGCGAATGAGTTATTAGATGTCTACCCACTTTCCAAATTATTATAGATTGTTATAAATGATGTTATTGTAGAATACCTACTATTAGTTCTGTATGCTTATAATATATGTGTTTTTATGTGTTTTCTCAGTAAGTGAATTTATGTTAATTCTTATGAGAAATAAAGATATTCTAAACCTAAAATGGAGGAAGCTTATAAACATCTATCCTTTGCTGAAAATTCCATGAAAATCCATTTAGTAGTTTGTAAGATCATCGCAAATATAAATAAAATACACTAACAAATACTGTATGGACACAGCGTAAGTAGGTATGTACCCATGGAAGTTTTTTTGTAATATACTACCTACCGGTTATATCATGCCGAGAAGTGAAAAAAAAAGGAACCTATAGCCTTCCTCAATAAATGGCCTATCTAACAGTGCAAGAATTTTTCAAATTGGCCCAGTAGCGCGTACAACTAAACAATCTTATGTAGGTACTCACCTCATATGTCGAAAGCAGGAAAAAATCTTGTTAATCGCAACCTAAATAATAACCAAATGAATCATGGCCACAAAGCAATAAGTATTTACATTGTATTTCTCGCTACCAAACTAAAAATATCTCTAAATATAACACAGCCCTGCAAAAAAAAGAAAACTGACTTCCACACCGTCGAAAATCGGTCGCAGGCGCATAGGTCAAATCTACTGCCTCTCTTTCTAACACATACATGAGACAGAGACAGGTGTACGCCTCTAGAAGCCAAAAATGCAGTTTGGGCAACTCGCAAATGGAGTAATGAGATTGCGAATGCCTTTTTATTGGTTTTTTGTTGAACCTAATACTTTTGGGCGTAGGTACATACAAGATCTTGTTTTTAGATTTACGTGTATTGCAACGTGTATGTATGTATGTATACGATATATGTTTGCATACAGAAATATATCGATTGCGCGCTTATACCTACGAGTGAAAAGACTGGAGATGCGAAAACCGCAGTTTTAGGTAATTTAGTATATGTAGTTAGCAGCGGCGAAGGGCAAAAATTCGAAAAAGGGAAATCGCAGCAAAATAAATGACAAGTATTTCTCGGACCACGCCGACTTACTAAAAAGTACATAGGTACTGCATTTTTGATGCTATTTAAAACTTTTAGGCGTTACATGATATATAATTAAGAACGTAATATGTTGAAATAAAACTCCTTTTTAACGGATTTTATCCCGGTTTATTTTAGATTTTAGATTCCGACGTATATACCACCAGCTTGGGAACCAGTGCTTAATTTGCTTATTTATATTAAAACCCAAGCAAAATCAACTCAGAATTCAAGACACTGTGAACTCGCGGATTTCTCAGTTATTGTTAATACGTAAACATTAGTTTGTTTTAAAAAGAAAGGCCATTATTGTAAAACAATTTTTCAAATATGGCTTCTGATAAGTAAAATATGGCTTTTAGTCCCCTTCAGACTTAATTATATTTCTTTTAAATTTTATTTGCAGTAAGTAATAAGTAGAGTAAGTTGTTACTTGAACGTGTAAATAAATCACTTAACCGGAATAATAGGTAGTATTAATTAACCAATTGTTTGACAAAGCGTTTGCCAGCAAAACGACAGAAAACGGGACGGACTTAGGTTGTTTAAAAGGGGTTAAAGTGAAGTATTTAAAATGACAAGCGGGTGGCGTGGTCGATAAGAAACTTGCTTTTCACGCCTGTTGTGGGTTCGATTCCCATTTGAGTCTGTTTGTCTCGAGTCTGGGTGTATATTTTTTTTAAACACACGATCATCTGATCCCAAACTGAGCAGAGCTTGTACTATGGAAACCAGATAACTGGTAATAATATAATATAATACTTTTCTTTTGTAAATATATACTTAAATATAGATAACTAGTGGCCCGCCCCAGCTTCGCCCGGGTAGCTTCAGCCCACACAACAATTTACAAAAAATGTAATAAATAAATAACCGCTCAACCGATTTTGTGCAAACTTCACATAAACTATCTACTAAATAGTCCGAACAATGCCTAAATATTTGGTTTGAATAGGTAAGCCCGTTTTTGAGTTATAAAATTATAACGAAAAGTGGCATTGATATTATTTATATATATAGATTACATCTAGACACAAGACAAACAGACATATTTAAACAAATGTTTGTCTCGGGTGGGCCCTCGCCACTGGCCCGTAAAAATATCTTTAAACTAGCTTTCCGAAAGCGGCTTCGCCCGCGTGTATGTCGGTTATAGCGCCAAAACATTACCTTCTTTTTGCGCAGTCGGATAAAAACTATCCTATGTCCTTTCTCGGGTCTCAAACTACCTCCATACCCAATTTCATCCAAATCGGTTCAGTAGTTTAGGCGGGAAAGCGTAACAGACAGACAGACAGAGTTACTTTTGCATTTATAATATTAGTAGGGATTTAAGGGCGGTTGGAAGGAACTTCTTTACAGGAGAAAATAGATCTTACATAATATTATGATAGCTTTACAAAACACTCTTTACTACAAATTTTAAATTCACCCCTCAGGGGGAAATCAGAGACGTTGAATAATCAGAACGACGTTGTTAATATTTTATGTCTGTGCGACTTAAAAAAATAAAAAATAAAAATATAACTAGTACTGGTATGTATTGTATATACCAGTTATCTGTATTCATAACACAAGCTCTGCTTAGCTTGGGACCAGATGACCGAGTGTGTTAATGTGCTAATATAAGTATGGTGCATTTGAAATACCTTACTTCACTTAAACTCTATTTTAGTGTTACTTAAATGACGGGAGTTGAGAGAGTTTTAGGAGTTGAAATACTAGTGCTGACTACATAATTTATTTACTTATCTGCGATGAAAAATTATAGTGTTATAAGTTTGATGTGGGTATGTAATTTTGTTTCTGTGTAAAAGTTTCTTGCCATGTAGCAACCCCAATCAAAATTACCTATTACACATATATTTTTCGCGATATCCCGCTAACTTTTGACTATAACAATTTCATACAATATTCGAACTAAGTAGCGTCTAGTAAGTCGGTGATAGTACGTTTTTAAGTACTAACTGCACCCTGACCATGAAGTTTGAAAAGACTTTGAAACGTCAGCATACAAAAATCTTAAATAAACCTTTATAAAGCCCGTTACAAAGCAGTTTTATTTCAATGCGCCCTGAAGTTCAAAAACGTTGCTTTAATAATGATCAGTTGCGGACCCCTGTTGCGGCCCTGTAGCGACCCTGTGATTCAATTAATTAATGCTTGACAGTTATCGACATCATTTGACGAGACCAATTTGCTCAATACTCATTATAAAGTCAACCATTTTGTTTATAATTGTGTAATTTACAGAAATATTACTGTATGGTTTTGTTGAAAATTGTACGCCATTTAATGAACAATATTTTGTGTAATTTACTGATGTTTCATCAACTACTGTGGGTATTTTCGGTTCAGTTGCATAAACTGCAACCATAAAATACTTAAATCTATATTAGTTTTATTTTTTTGACGGGCCGGTGGCGTGGTCGGTAAGATACTTGCTTTTCACGCCGCTGGTCGTGGGTTCGATTCCCACCCGAGACAAACATTAATGATGAACATTTGTGTTTGTGTCGAGTCTGGGTGTAAATATCTATTATAAGTATACATTTACAAAAGAAAAGTATTATATGTATAGTATATACCAGTTATCTGGTTTCCATAACACAAGCTCTGCTTAGCTTGGGACCAGATGACCGTGTGTGTTAATGTCCCAGAATATTTATATTTATTTATTATTTTATTTATTTATTTATTATATTATATTGGGACAGTTAAAGCTATACATTTGTAACAAAACTACCTAAACTACGCTTGTTTCTGTAGAATATTGTGAAATTATGTTTCTCGAACTAAGCACTACATAAGTAATATTAAATAAAGCTTGCAACATCGGTCGTAACTCGTAACCTCGGGCGCAGTCAAAATCCCACCAATGCAAGCTAACTATATTCTAGTACTTACGTATAATGATCGCATGCGCACACGCATACAGACTCACGAACCAATACCACTGCAACTTGCACTACAACCCGCACAGGAAGATAATGAGAGAAGGTTTACAATGGTTTGTTTTAAAGGTCGTAATTTGTTATCGCCCGGTTGTTAATGACAATAAAATTATTATTATATTAGAAACTGTGGACAGGAAGATCGTGTGGTAGTGACACTCCAGTGCAACGGGAAGATTACCATTACCTGGGGTTATTAAAACACAGGTACATGTCAAAGAAAACCCGGTTTCTATCTAGAATGATCAGCAAAGCTATTGAAATTAAAAAAACGTCCCAATTTGAATATACCACCTGCTTGGGACCCAGTGCTTAATTTACTTGTACCAAAAGCAAAGCAAAATCAACTCAGAATTTAAGATACTGGAAGCTCAGTTTGCTTAAATCAGAACGCAACTTAAATAATAATAATAATAATAAATATTTTGGGACATTAACACATACGGCCATCTAGTCCCAAGCTAAGCAGAGCTTGTGTCATGGAAACCAGATAACTGGTATATACTATACATATAATACTTGATTTTTGTGAATATATACTTATAATAGGTATTTACACCCAGACTCGACACAAACACAAATGTTCATCACTAATGGTTGTCTCGGGTGGGAATCGAACCCACGACCTGCGGTGTGAAATGCAAGTATCTTACTGACCACGCCACCGACCCGTCAGAATAATAAATAATGTTTGTAGGTAGTCAGTAATTATTGTGATTAATAATTTTGAACGTCAAATACAGATACTGACTTACTGGTAAACTAAGATAGTAAAATTAGAAAAGTAATTTTGCTCGACCCGGGAATCGATTTCGGGACCTCGCGGTTATTATTACTCTCTTATTTTATAATATTAATTTCGCATAATGTGACATCCTACGACTGAAGAAACAGAAAAATTATACCAATATGGCTATAAATGTATGTGTTTTGTTTGTATTCTTTGTTGGAAATTAAAATAAATAAAACCGAAGATAGAACAGATGCAGTTCCTCATTCCACTGCCACCTTCTCACAGAAAATTGATCAGAATCGAGTGAATCAGTATATCAGGCAAGCGCGTTCCATCTTAGACCAAATCATTGCTTATCATCAGGCAAATTTGGGTCAAGTGCTTGCCTATTTTAGAAAAAAAAAATCCATGCAATCTATTTTATTTTTCTTTTGTCATACACGTGTTAAATTAACGACACTCCTCATTTTTATAGAAACTTAAACATACTAACTTGTATAGTCCACTAACATTATTTTTTTAAGTCACGGGTCGACTGACTGGTCCATCTGTGACCAATATGCCGCGATAAAATCCGTTATAGAGTAGTTTTATTTCAATGTGTGATATTCGTGTACATCTAAGAAAATACTTAGTAAAAAGCACAGATAATAATAATACTATTAACTTAAAATAACGCCCATTATTACTTTAAGCAGGTTGTACAGTACAAAATTATTGCCAAAATTTCCCTTTGCCCTTCGCAAACATGTGTGTGTTACTCACACAATCACACATAACTTGTTTGTGTGTGCTAGCCGGTTTCCCAAAGTACATTTGTAGGGTGCACTCACACTTATTAATAGTATAATGAGGTTTTGAAAGAATTTTGTGGATATTGTAGTGACATCTGGTGATTTAGAAGGTAGTAAAAAATGATCATTAAGAAATAAATGTTTCGTATTCGAGGATAAAGGATTTTTTGTGGTATCACTAACTCGGAAACGAATTAATTTTTTATTTTGATGCAAAGTTTATTATGAAATTTTAAAAAAATTATACAGAGCTGAACAGTTTAGAAAGAAAGAAACATTTATTTGACACAGACAGGACACACAAAATCAAAATGATAAAAAAAAACACATAGAAAGAGAAGAAAAAAAAAACACAAATGGAAAAATAAAATAAAAAACAAAGAGTAGGTGTGACCTACTTGTGCCAAACATGGACATTGCTCAGTACACGCTGTAAGTGCCTATTAGAGGCGACCCACAGTACTGATTTTCAGCAATGAACGCGTTAATCTCTGGGACTACTGGTCCGATATGAAAAATTCTCGCACTGTTAGATAGCTTATTTATTGGGGAAGGATATAAGATACTTTTTACCCCAACCCTGGACATTATAGATAGTGTTCACGTTATAATTTAGTACTATCAAGTTTTGCAGTATTGAAGATTTTTCCCAACCAAGTCTTTTCACGCTCACTGCTGTCGGTCCTAGCTTACAGGAGTTTCAGTGACGAAATTCTGTTCGTGGAGTTTCTTATGAATGAAAAAAAAACATTGTTGGAATTCACTCTTTTCCGAAAAAAAATAAGATAAATACATTGTTTTCCGTTTCCTTTTCTTAGAAAACAACCAATGTAATATAGAAAAAGGTACCTTTTTACAATAAAAAAGGCAATTTATGACCAGTGATGCATACCTCACACATTACATGAACAAAAACCATGGAACACTATTGTCCTTACCCTATACAGTACTTGAAAGCCCAAAACTTTCGGGAAAAGAGAAAACCTATTTTATTTCAGTATAGATAAGGTTTCTTTTAGGATTTGGAGGCTGTTGTAGGAATTCGCAATGAAACCACAGCATCTCTTTTGGGACTAACGGTAATACAAGTTTGTGTAGTTATATTTGAGGTTTGGTGTACAGGGTGTGGAAAAAACGATTTTTTATTATTTATTTTTGACTTCAATTTTTTAACAATTATCTCAAAACTCGGTCAACCGATTTCAATAAAATTTAAATTGTCCCAGCTGAAAAGTATGCCCTTTAAAACCAAAAAAGAATTGTTAAAATCAAATCAAAACTGGTGGAATTATCGCGTGATTCCAATTCGCGAATTTTTTTGACTCGATAATTTATAATCTATCCTTGTCTCTTGGTCACGATGGGACAAGTTAGAAGGACAGTATTCTTATGAAAGACAAAATCAATTCAAAAGTTAGCGGATAATTAGAAAATTTAATAAAACTTAATGATTATGATCACGCCACGAGTACTTGAGATTTGATAAAACACAGGTACTCGTTAAAGAACATCGATTTCTACCAAGAATGATCCGTGAGGCTATTGAAATTTAAAAAACATCCTAATTTTTAAAATGTTTTGAGTATACCGCACCGCAAAGCGGCCTTGCCGTGTTTCGGTGCGATGTCTGGTGACGCCATGCAGAGAGGGTGAGTCGGAATTGTTGCTCCTTTAAGGTTTCTAACCATGTGGGGGCATTATTCCACTGCCACCTTCTCACCGATAATCATTCGTAATCCCGAGTGAATCAGTATTCTGGGCTGGGGCGTTCCATCGTAGACTACATCATTGCTTAACATCAGGCAAGTTGTGGTCAAGCGCCAGCCCATCAAAGAATTAAAAGAAAAAATATTTGATGAATGAGAATCGAACCCACGACCTGCGCCGGCGTGAAAAGCAAGTATCTTACCGACTGAGTTAATATTCGTATTTTAGTTCAGACAAGTCGATATCTGTCGATTCAGATAGTCGTTTATATTTTTATACTTCTAAGCTGCTTAATCTAGTCCAATCCATCATGTTCTAGAGAAGTAAGGCACAGCAATTTCACTTCATTCGACCTCAAACATATTTTTTTATGTATGTTTTGTAACATCCTGTATTCCGTATTTCATGTAAGATTAATGATAAACTTCAACATTTTGGTGCTTAGATACCAATTGTTTGGGGTGATTAATATTGAAACCTCTCAAGTAACTTGAGAAGATTTTAATTAAGACTTTTATAAGGTTTTAACTGATTGATGAGTCTGATAAGACCATTATATGGACTGCTTTAATAGTCCCCTAGTCCCTAAGAACCGTGTTAACAAATTGAGAGGTCATATGTTTTTACCCTGGGTCGTACAGAAATTAACGAACAGCAGTAGTTTTGCTTTTTTTATTCTATAACCAATAGGCTTGTGTTTGACCACACACTATTATTAAGCAATGATGCAGTCTATGATGAAACGCGGTTACCCAGTAAATACTAATTCAATGGTGTCTTGAAGACAGGCAGATTATAGCTATCAGGAAACAGAGATGCCGGCAGCGCATTCCACAACTTGGCAGTTCGCTTTTGTCCTTTTCTGTTTACGGAAGGGCCTGGTGTAAAATTCAGTTTTTTAAACTGTTTTTTTGCATAGAAACAAAATGAATTTAAAATTACTGAATTAGTGCTGAGTACGTCTTTTCTAAACAATTTTGACGGTTGAAAATGCCGAGCTAAACCAGCTCTCTTTTTTGCATTGAAAAGAAATGAAATATAGATATTTTATTTTTATTTTTCTTGCTTTATTTTTTTTTGAGACGCTAGTCTACTTCAGTCTACATAAAAGTAGTCCAATTTCTTTTCTTACCGTGCAATGAACGACTGGCAACTACTGAGAAACACTGTCCAAAACTCAGTTGGCATTTTTCTTTTTTTAAATGACTTATATCCAGCACATTATGCTTGTTGAGTGTGTTGTATTAGAGCGATTTAATTCCAAGCGTTTCTCTAGAGATTCTACACTAGCAAATTTAAAGGTAAATGTTTCTGACCTAGGCTGGTGTAGCATTAGCAATTGCATTTTGGCTATTCCTGCATCTTAGGGAGGCAAAATGTTATAGTCATTGTACAATGATTTAATTTTATTAAAAAAACAGACAAATTACATGAATGTTAGAACTTATGTATCTATGCAATCCTTACGGGACTGACATGTTCTATGAGAACAAAGTCCCATTAAATAAATGGGATTTAAAAAAAATCCAAGCGTTTCATCCGTTAAATATTCTGAAATTTTATAATATGCTTTCTTTGAAATAAAACTACTTTTTGACGAAATTTTATCGCGGTTTATTTTAGATTTTTAGATCCCGACGTTTCAAAGTCTTTTCAGACTTCATGTTCACGGGTGGACTGAGATATTTGACGTCCAAAAATATTAATCACAATTATTACTGACTACCTTCAAACATTAATATTTCAGTTGCGTTCCGATTTAAGCAAACTGAGCTCACAGTGTCTTGAATTATGAGTTGATTTTGCTTGGGTTTTGGTACAAGTAAATTAAGCACTGAGTCCCAAGCTAAAATAAACCGCGATAAAATCCGTTAAAAAGTAGTTTTATTTTAAGGTGTGATATTCGCGTAAATCTAAGACAATACTAATATGCTTTCTTCCATAACGTAGACTTAATAATTATTTTTAATTTGTTCATAGTCATTTCCCTAACATTATTAACAAACCTGTTATTCTTATAAAAGAATTATGTAGGACATTCGTTAAAAAGACAGTTATTCTGTTCACGCTCGTTGCATCAGCAAAGGGCTAACCTGAGTCTAACTTTCCCCGAGTGACTCGGAAAATCTTTTGTTACTTAGCGAACGGTTTTAAAAAAGAAAATGTGTTAATTACCCCGTCACCATTGTACACGCTAAAATGTTAATTTGTATAAACAAAAGTCGCATTTTTTCCTTGTGTGCCTACGAAATATTTACGCAATTTGGCAGAATAAATTATAATAGATAATTGGATTTATTTTTACCAGCTTAAAAAGAGGTTTAAAATATTTTATCCGGATGTTTTTGTGTAGTATATTTACCTACGTTTGAGATTTCAGGTCATGACGAAATTATAACTAAGGTAGAAATTTGTATACATGAACATAAGCACAGTCTATCTTGAAACTAAGTGTAATTATTTATGAAAAAAGTAGTTTAGATTCCTAAAAGTAGTATTTCCGTATCAGGGACAATGGTGGATCGGAAGAATTATTATTATATTTACAAAAGCCCTTTAAAACTGAGTTGCAAAACATAAAGTTAACAAACACACTTTCTCTACTAATAATAAAGGTACACTCAATATAAGGACGAGTAGGGTAACACTGCTTGTTGTGTTCTACCAATATTTATTATTACATTTTTAAACATAAGTAGGGTGAACACGAACATTTCTTACTATTTTTGTATGGAAAAGAAGAAAAAAAAGAAGAAAAGAAAAATCATTTATTTGACAAAGACATGACATAAAAAATGAAATGATAAAAAAAACACATAGAAAGAGAAAAAAAAACATAAATGCAAACTGTAAAGAAAAAGAAAGAACAACGCGATATGTTCATTTTTCATACAAAAATACACGTAATCATTGCGACGATATCGAAAGACGAGAGTAGAAAAAGTTCATGCTCCCTCTACTGTTATAAAAGTGCTGCCTTTTTTTTGGGACTTATTCACCACTGCAATCCCGCTACCGCAACTCCTGTGAGCTAGGATTGACAGCGACGCCGAGAGACTCGGGATTTGAACCCGGCCAAGTCCTCGAATAGCTAAAACTGTCTTGGATCCTGCACGATAAGCAGTGATGTCTATAGGCATTATATCTAAAAGGTCATCAATAAATATGTATATCAGTGTGTTGTGTTAAACGAGTTGAAATATGCATGAAATCTCCATGATTTTCCGCAGAACAATATTTATTTACAAGGCCTTTGTATACTTTTCCTTGAATAAAGGAATAGAGAGGCCGCCTGTGTTTGCGCAGTATCTATTTGTGCACTGCAATATCTTTTGTGACCGTGGGTAATAGCCATATAATGATATACCGAAGTAGGAGTAGTTTTATAACGGTCTATATGGGAAGCCTCAAAACTCACGGTAAAAATTAAATTAAACTAGCGGCCCGCCCCAGTTTCGCCCAGGTAGCTTCAGCCCACTCAACATATTACAAAAAATGTGGTAAATAAAGAACCGCTCAACCGATTTTGTGCAAACTTCACATAAACTATCTACTAAATAGTCCGAACAATGCCTAAACATTTGGTTTGAATAGGTAAGCCCGTTTTTGAGTTATAAAATTACAACGAAAAATGGCATTGATTTTTATATGTATAGATAAGACCTAAATAAAATCCCCTACTTCATACCCATTTTTATCACTTAAACTTTTGAATAAAGAAAATTACATTAAAATTAATAAACTTGTACACAGATTCACACGACACACATTTTTCCTTCGGGAGTTAAAAATTGAATTTAAATGGAATCCAAAAACACTGTCGAAAGCTTTTATTTTAACATGGACAATAATTCCTACGTTTACCCTAAAGTTTTTGCAATCCATGACAACTTTCAAACGACAACATCTGCCCTTCTCATTAGCAGGTGCGCGCTTGCCGAACTACAGGTTCTACAATATTTGGCAGTTACTGCCATTTCAACCTTAATTGGGCAGTAGACTGCCACAAAATGCGGTTCGACGTTTTAATTGGATATTTTTGAATGTTTATTTTATAATCTTGTTACAATAGGATTAAAAATATTACAACGTACAAGTATTTTAAACAAAAAAAACCGACTTAAAATACTAACATTAAACGTACGTATTATTATTTAAACGTTTAATTGAATTTATTTATTTGTCAGCGAACCCATGGAGAAAGTTAATTAATATCTTTGTTAATGATTATAGCACCTCCCTAATCACAAATATTCACAAAAAATTTGGATGGAAATGGATTACCTTTTCAGAGTTGCACGCATCACGTGTTCAACCGACCTTATTGACATAGTCCCCTGACGTAATGACAATCACAGACAAGCGCCTTGAGTGACATTGAATTCTTGTCAGTTTGACTACTGACAGGCGAAATGCAAGTAACTGAAGTGACCTCTAACTGTCTGATTAGCCAACACCTTGCTTCGATAAGTACTACGTTTAATAAAACGCGCTGCGACTTATATTATAGTTTAGTTAATCCACTCACACAGACAGTGTTAATGTTATAAAGAAGGCACACAGTCTGTGACGGCCGAAGGGTGACGCAGACTGGTCGGTAAGATACTTGCTTTTGCACGCCGCAGGTCGTGTGTTCGATTCCCACCCGAGACAAACATTAGTGATGAACATTTTGTTTGTGTCGAGTCTGGGTGTAAATATCTGTTATAAGTATATATTTACAAAAGAAAAGTATTACATGTATACCAGTTTACTTGTTTTCATAACACAAGCTCTGCTTAGCTTGGGTCCAGATAACCGTGTGTGTTAATGTACCAGAATATTTACGAAAAAGTCTTTAAAAAAATATACAGGGTGCTCGGAACGTGAAATATTATAAACTCTGTCTGTCTGTCTGTTACGCTTTCCCGCTTAAACTACTGAACTGATTTGGATAAAATTTGGTATGGAGGTAGTTTGAGACCCGAGAAAGGACATAGGATATTTTTTATCCGACTGCGCAAAAAGAAGGTAATGTTTTGGCGCGATAACTGACATACACGCGGGCGATGCCGCTGTCGGAAAGCTAGTTAATAATAAAACTATTTCATTTTAACATGTTTGAGTCGATATCTACATCAGAGTTCGCAATAAATTATTAGAGGCGCTGTCGTGGTTTGGATTACACTAATAAGAGAAAGCAATTCTTGGAACAGTACGCCCATACCTTACTCTACTTTTACCCTTTGTGTTTTTCAATATGCAAGTAACTAATGTATGTATGTATAATAATAATAATATAGTGGGACATTAACACACACGGTCATCTGATCCCAAATTAAGCAGAGCTTGTACTATGGAAACCAGATATCTGGTAATATACTACATATAATACTTTTCTTTTGTAAATATATACTTAAATATAGATAATTACACCCAGACACAAGACAAACAGACATATTTAAACGAATGTTTGTCTCGGGTGGGAATCTATGTGTCTTTATTATCAAATTTCACAACATTACAATACATATTTCATTGCCCCACAAAACTGTTTCCACAGTTTGTCTGTGGGTACACACATTCAGGTTAACGATAATTATAACAGTGCGTGAAATTTTAACTAACTATTTACTTAATAGGTATAATAGGATATAGGTGTACACTTATGATACAGTATTGTCTTAGATTTACGCGAATATCACACATTGAAATAAAACTACTTTTTAACGGATTTTATCGCGGTTTATTTTAGATTTTAGATCCCGACGTTTCAAAGTCTTTTCAGACTTCATGTCCACCGTATTCACTAGTCTGAAAAGACTTTGAAACGTCGGGATCTAAAATCTAAAATAAACCGCGATAAAATCCGTTAAAAAGTAGTTTTATTTCAATTTATGATACAGTATTCAAACGGTTTCAGTATTCAATGTACCTTCCTGTACGGTCCGGTCCAGTGGTCGAAGTCACAGTTTCAAAACGTTTAAGCAAAAAGAACAGCGGTGGCGCAGCGGTACAGACCTAACCTTAGATTTATAAGGTCGCGGGTTCGATTCCCAGTCGTGCCCACACATCTTTGTGTGAATTGTAACATATGGCTGGGCCACGGCTGCTCAAAACTATTGTCTGTAACTTAATTTAACTATAATTGATAAAAGTCGGATATAATGGCGGACTTTAATTGATAAAAGTCCGCCATTATATTCATAAAAGTCGGCCATTTTGTTTCGGTGTTTTAATAAGAGGAATATCAAGAGTTTTTCCGTCAGGCGTTTCCTTAACGCCCTCATTAAATTGTTTTAACGAGCATTCATTATTTTATTAGCTCTTGGCTCTTTATACTGCTGTCTAATATGGAAAAGCTGTTTAGATAGAGTGTTTAAATATATTTGAGTTAATTATCATTTTATTCAATTTTAGTTGTTTCATATTTAATCGACTTCAAACGACTCTGTAGGAATTTTATGATAAGTTTCAATTATTTTTGTGTTTTTTTTAATTTATTTTTATTTTATTTATTTTTTAACAGAAACATAAGAAAGCATCACGGATCCCAAACATATTCGCAGCAGCGTTGCACTTGGATCAAAGGAAGCGACACTGGTTTACTCCATTCGAGAATCGAACCCGTAAAGATAAGGTGTAGTAACACATCGCTATCATAATAATTATATTAACTATAGGTAGCCTAGCCTATAATATAGTATCTTCATCACCGGCCTAAGCAGTAAACGTAATGAATCTTTCGAAAAAATATTATAATTGTGCAGTAACAATTTATTCAATAAATATACGGGGTGTCCCAAAAATAGAACGCCACACGCGACTCTGGGAGTAGCTAACACTAGGTCTATTCCACAAAAAAATGGCTGAAGACAAGTCTCATGAATTTCGAGGTATTTGGATTTTCAATTCATTTTTCCTTTTATTATGTGCCAAAATTATCACAAATGTCTCGCTTCTCGCATCGTTTCCTCATTGCTGAAGATTGTGATGCCCCAAGCATGGAGTAATCTTTGTTCTTATAATTTTGCACCATCTATTATGGTCTTTGGCATCATAGAGGGCATCGTGTAGTTTGGTGTTCAGCGTAGAGCGGATTTGGTCCGACTATCACACACACAGACACACTCACACCATCACCACACAATTACCACACCACAAATGCCTAATTACCTGCCAATCTCGCTATTTTGAAATATCGAAATAGTGCGATCTAGATTTAAGTGTAGTTTTCAACAATGGATTTTTGCAAAGTGACGCCAGTAAGTATTAATTTTAGTTTAATTTTCATTTACTTTTATTATACTTTCTGCTTTAGCAATCTTCTCTTAATTCCCTTGACCTATTTTACTGGGACTGGTTAGAGTTTAGAGGATAAAGTCTATGCCAAACCTATACAGAGAATGATTAAAAAGCCAGGTGTTTGCAGCAGCCTACTTAGAGTGCCGCTGTGGTAATTAAATAAGTAAAATTTTTAAAAAGTTTTTATGGATTAGCCACGCTCAAAAAAGAGGTGTTATAAATTTGACGTGCGTATTTATTGTGAACAAATTTTTGATTTTAAGATATATGGATAGGTATATGCTGTAAAATACGTATAACTTGACCAAACTAATAGCACTTGTACGAAGCCGGGGTAGGTTTGAATAAAATAAAAACCGTGTAAATCTTGTATTTGATAAACTCCAAACGAGTTATAAAATTAGAATTACGACAGTCTCAAGATTTTTGTTTTTACGATACATTGAGATAATATCTGTCGTAAAAAACATATTAAATATGTTTATTACTGTTTTCTCATTATGCGCATATGTTTGTTGCATTACTATGCGCAAGAGACTACCTCTGCCTTTGTCTAAATGTTAGATATTGTCTTAAATTTACGCGAATATCACATATTGACATAAAACTACTTTTTAACGGATTTTATCGCGGTTTATTTTAGATTTTAGATCCCGACGTTTCAAAGTCTTTTCAGACTTCATGTTCACGGGTGGACTGAGCTGTTTGACATCCAAAAATATTAATCACAATTTTATTACTGGCTACCTCCAAACATTAATATTTAAATAAATAAACTTAAATATTAAACTTTGTTTTTAGTTTTTTTTTAATGTTAGGTTTTTAATTAACAGATAATTTTTACCTGAGAATAATTTTGACCTTTTGTGTTTGCATGGATAAATCTGTGAAACATATTCTTCACATAAAAATAATCTGTGTTTTGATCACTGAGCCTAATAGCCAGACACAGCCCTAAAAATTTTATAAACCCCGACACATTTTTAATACTTCAGCTTTCTAATAATAAAACAGCATTAAAACTAGTCCATCCGCGCTACGTGGTAACAAACTTGTACACAGATATACAAAATACTACATGTCTCAATATAACACCTTCTTTTTTGCCGAGGGTTAAAATCCAATAGTCACAGCCATAAACTGCTCTGCTTCTTAAATTTCTATTTAGATAAATATTATACTTATGATAACTTTTAAATGGTTTGTCCGATTTGAATAATTCAAAAAGTAATTTAGTTGAGCTTCCTTTGTCCGTGGGTTTATGATCCCCGGGTGGTGCAAAACAGGTGACAATAAACTGGTGGTAGGCTTCAGCCATGGTTAGTGACCACCCACCAGAAAAAGCTGCACCGCCAAGTGGCCTTGCCGTGTTTCGGTGCGTTGTCTGGTAACACCATTTAAGAAGGTGGGTCGGAATTGTTACTCCTATATGGTTTCTAACCATATGGAGCTTTATGCTACTGCTACCTTTTAACCGAAAATCATTCATTATCTCGAGTGCAGGCGCGTTCCATCGTAGGCTACATCACTGCTTTAGATCAGGCAAGTAGTAGTCAAGCGCATTCCTATTAAAGAATAAACAAACAGAACTAAAGTCGCTCCCGGGTAAAATTCGGGATCGGATGGCCCCGATCCCTTGCAAACGATTGTTCGAGATTTTGTTTGAATCCGGGCTCGTCCTAAGCCGAATTTTTGGGACCAGACATTTGGGCTAATATACGTAATTAAATAAGTTCAGTTGCAGTGCAGTTGTTGCAGTTAAGTTTCGATAAAAACAGCCCTTTTGGTAATCTCGTAATTCTGACAACCGCTGTCAGGTACGCTCGCGTCAAGTTCGCGTCATGCGAGCGCTTTATCGTGTATGTTATTTAAATAACAATCACAAGAATACCATTTAGCATTAAGACGTAAACTTAACTGCAACGTGATTGCAACTGCACCGCAACTTGATCGGCGCGTCAAGAAATTACGTGAATTACCCTGGATGTTTATGAGCCGATCCTAAGATCCATTCCAGTTTCTTTACGATGTTTTCTTTCACCGATATTAAGTAGGAACTATGAAAACCTAGTATAAGATAGTAGTTTCTGCTTACATTTTCAGTTAATACAGGCGTAAGGTACGTTATCATGAATTGAAGATTTAGATTATGTTTACTTATTACAGTCCATCTATTGGTAAAATAATTCTCAAAGTGCATCAGAAAGCAATAACTGCGCGAGCGCAGACTGCAGGGAGAAGAGGGAGGGGCAGTTCGTTACCAAAAATCTAGTCAAACTGGCTCGCTATAGTGCAACGCACTTCTCGATGAATGCGTTTGGGATAGAAGTGGGGTGGAGTAGACTTAGGTGTTTTTTTTGTCATATGCTTACAAAATAGAGAGCTAGAAGTTTTTTGAAGAGAACAGTCGAGTCGAGTGCAGTTTAGACGGTGAAAATAAAAACAATAAAACTGCTGACAATTATTTTTAAATTACTAGTCACTATATATTTGAATTCAACAAATATGGTTTTTAAAAAAATGTTGAATATAAAAATAAATATAATATTGCTGTACAAAATCAAAGAATATGTAATATTGTATCATGGAAAAAGCGAGTAACTATAATGCGTAAAGAATTTTTATCTGATTATTTACTAAATAAACTATGTGTGTTTGTTAATTAGTTAACCTTATAAAAATCGATAATAAAAAAAGCTAATAAGCATAATTATAAAAAATATGCTTAAATATAATTAACAACATGTTTGTACCAAATTAAACCAGCCAACCATTTAAAAAATAAACTATGACCACTCCACACATTTTATTGTTCCGGTCGTTAGATAGTCATATAACTCGAGTAGGTGCATCTAAAAACTGCAACTCGATTTCAAGAGGCTGCGCAAGGGGGGGAGGGGCGCTAAAAAATAAGAGAGCCCCAAAATGCGCGGGCGACGACCGGTCAACGAACTTACTTAGGCTGAGGATACACTATAGGCAGTGTCCTATCTAACTTTCCAACTCCTTTGTCTTTCTGATTAAATTGTTGCGGGATCCAAGAAGGTTTAGGTGTCCCTGGACATGGCCATTTCACGCGCCTCAATTGATCTAAGCTTATAGGTCTTCTAGCTATGTCAGGATTGTCATATAAACCGGCATCTCTTAGAACTAAATAACGAAGGTTATGTGATATTCATCAAACTGCACTTGTGTGTGATTATGGCATAAACTATCTCAACCTCTAGGATAGTTGAAAGAAGCCAGTAAGTACCTACCATCGTACGAGTACCTAGTCAATTCGAAACAAGTTTTTAAATATCATGAATATTTCAAGATAATAAGTTAAAATGCAGAAAAAATACAAGTTATTTTACGGTGTGTTCTATTTCCAATTTTATTCTGTTTTCAGCATTTTTTTTTTCTTTTTATCGGACATTTTGAATGCAACAATTGAATTTGAAATCACATTTTGACAAGTTCAAAATAGTGTTCGATAATTTTTTTCGTATTGACGAACTGATTTTAGACTCAATATCTGGATGACCAAGCTTTGCTCGGTATTTTTTTTTAAATGACATTTTCTAAAAATGATTCCTAGCTAGATCGATTTATCGCCCCCAAAACCCCCTATATACTAAATTTTATGAAAATCGTTGGAGCCGATTCCGAGATCCCAATTAGTATATATATATACAAGAATTGCTCATTTAAAGATATAAGATTTACAGCTGTGACGGTAATATGGCTCAAAAGGGTTATGTATGTTATTAACTATAATATGTCATTTTTCGACCGTTTATTTGCTAAGCAAAATATAACGAGCCACTACTTAGCTATGACAATAGCTTGTTTTGTGTTGTCACTTTCGGTGAGATAATTTCTTTTTATTTTTTAAAGAAAATTAGAATTAGAAAGAAGAAAACGTCTTAGA
Organism: Meganola albula; assembly: GCA_936450015.1. Classification (NCBI taxonomy): domain Eukaryota; kingdom Metazoa; phylum Arthropoda; class Insecta; order Lepidoptera; family Nolidae; genus Meganola; species Meganola albula. Next base: position 13,163,927 of record OW388155.1, read on the forward strand.
AGTTTAAGCGCCATTTTAGTAATAAGTAAGGGGCCTATATAGTGTGTGCCTACCCTTAGACCTAAGGACTAGTACTGGGTGAGGTTTTATTAACACTTTTTGTTATTTGTGAACATTAGTGTCGACTGTTTGGGGGTTAATGACTGTTGGTTGGATGACAAATGGATTTTAGATATAGAATGACGTGTGTGTAGGTACTAGTGAAGTATGGTAGGTATGGCAGGGGGAACTAAATGTGTTCCCGTCTGTTTTACTTGACGGTGTATGTCATTGAAATGAAACTACTTTATAACGGATTATATCGTTTTTTTTTACCATGAAGTCGGAGATCTCAGACATACCGACTTTACCGACTGACCGAACCAACGTCTAGGAAAGCCTTAATTTTATATAAATTGGTAGATTAAGGAATAACTTTTATGTTCTTTTTGTTGTTGTGTTATATGTATGCTCTTTGTAAAAATAATAGAACGACGTGGTCGCTGTGCGACAAAGCTCTTTAAATAAAGAAAAAAAAAAACCATGTAGTTGAAAATACTTTGATACTTCGGGATCTAAAATCTAAAATAAACCGCGATAAAATCCGTTAAAACGTAGTTATCTCAATGTGTGATAATCGCGTAAATCTAAGACAATACTAGGTGAATATCTCTTACATTTTGCCAACAATGTTTAGGTCTCATAGCAAGTCGGTGCTCTAATAGGTCCCCTTAGATTACATTACCCGTGGTTCTTACTCCATTTTGATGAGGCAATTTAAACCTTTCTGTTTTCTATAAGCTGTCTTCCGCTTAGCCTGGAGGGGAGTGGACAAATCAACTTTCCAAATCCTCCTATTTATCTTTACCTTTCAGTTGTCAAGCATACTATGTTTAGCAGAACTAACTCGTTAAATGAGTAGTATAACGTTGAAATGAAACCACTTTTTAACGGATTTTATCGCGGTTTTGGTTTTTAACCCAAGCAAAATCAACTCAGAATTCAAGACACTGTGAGCTCAGTTTGCTTAAATCGGAACGCAACTTAAATAATAATAGTAGGTAGTCAGTAATAATTGTGATTAATATTTTTGAACGTCAAATACCTCATTCCACCCGTGAAGATGGAATGAACATGAAGTCTGAAAAGACTTTGAAACGTCGGGATCTCAAATCTAAAAAGTAGTTTTATTTTAATGTGTGATATTCGCGTAAATCTAAGAAAATACTATGAGTAGTAACGTGTACAGCACATGTGACGAGGTTCTGAATTTGGATGCCGGTTTGATCAAATTTGAAAAAATAATAATACAGTTTGTGTCTAATGTATGGTTATAGATTCGCCTTGTATTACATTTTGAAACTGTTGAAACTGTTTGAATTGTCGATTGAAAACTAATTTTTGTATTCTCGGAATGTTAGTAGATAAGTTAATATTATTATTATATTAATATTTAAATAGTTAGTTAGTTCAATAATATGTCGATTTCGGGGTCTAGAAGTTTAAGTGCTATGTGGGTTTTTAGAAAAGGCGGTTGATATTTTTGTGTAATAGGTACTCATTTCTTATACTCTCTGCAGCTAGTTTCTCGCTAAATCTTCTGACCTGCGTGGGCGCAGGTGAACGATTTGTCAATTCAGGTCATTAGCAGGTTCTTTGTAATTTACCTGAGTCATTATAAACATCGGGGTTTGAATAAATGACAATATTTGCGGCGTGTTACATGCAATTTAAATTTTTTGTAGTACAATTGGTGACGCGCTAATGGGTATTTTTACCGATGTTATTGTTAATGTCTGTTAACAATAACTTTGCACTATCTCTAAATATCAATTGTACTAAAACACTATATTATATTAAACTTATCTGTCGCATTAGGTTAATGACCTGTAATGATAGATTAAGTAAATAAATAAATGAATTAGTTGCTAGCTTCCGCCCGCGGCTTCGCTCGCGAAATTGATCTCACTAATCTTGTTTCTCCATTCAAACTTTGGAACCCCGTTTCACCCCCTTAAAGGGTGAGTTTTGAAAAATCCTTTCTTAGTGCACCCCTAGACTCTTTAAGGACCTATGTGCTAAATTTGGAGTCTCCAGACCCAGCGGTTTGGGCTCTGCGTTGATATGTCAGTCAGTCAGTGTCTTCTTTTAAATATTTAGAAGATATTATATTAAAGGAATAAATAAATTATTAACATTCTTACGTAATTCAAAGAATAAATTTGTAACAAAATTAGGAAAACTCAAAATAACTAAATAATTTTTTTTTATTTCAAATTGCAGCTCAAATCACCAACAGAAGAAAGCACAGGCACAGGGGATGCGGAGAACGGGGAAGCTGTTCCAGCCAACGGCTCCATCTTCACCATGACCTTGAAGAACAATCATCTTATCGTGGAAACTGAGGAGAGAAATGTGAGTAGATCTTATCCTTGTGAGATCAAAAATGCCTAATATTCGAGGACATCCACAAACCCACATTTGGTCTGCATGTGTGGATTACGACCTTAAGATAGTTAAGAAAATACTCGTAGTCAGTAGTGGGGTACTAATGGGTGTTATTTTTACTTTTACACGATAGTTAAAGTTATTATAATATGTATCTGCCTCGGTAGTCCATTAGTAAGCGTGTTTGCTTAATTACCGCGAGGTCTTAGGGTTCGATTCCCGGGTCAATCAAAAAGACTTCTAATATATTTAGAGAATCTTACTTGCAGCTTGAAGTTTGAAATTGTGCTCCATGAATGGTAATAGTCTCGCCCCCTTTTATGTATGGGACCTAAACATAGTCGGCGATAAATGGGTGGTATTTACCTCTGCCTACGACATCGGGTAAGACAGAGTATTTCTAACATTAAGAACTGAATTTCTCATTTTCCAGGACATCACTAAAAACGGTCGCGAAACAAAAATGAAATACTCACCTGACAATGATGGCATCTTTGTTGTCGAAGTCCAACAGTCCCAAGCATACAGACCCAAGAACCTACAGAACTCACCGCCCCAAGACCCTCAAATCTCTACCAACCAAGCTCTCATACATCGAGTTCCAGAAGAATTAGAAAAGATAGAAGAAGACAGCGACAGAAGTACCTCAAAGGTAGAAAAAGACAAAGCACTGGCGCTATCGAGTACAGGACTGTCCATTTCAGATCTAAGTATGTCTTCTATAGGCTCTCATAACATCAGCTATTCTTACAGCAGTCAAATGGGATACGAACAAGGGCCTTTTGGATACCCTATCTATACAGGTTATGAAATTAAAGAGGATATTAATGAAGGTGTAGTAAACGATAATTCGCAAGAGCCGTTAATTAGTAAAACACCTGATTATGATAAACCGGTAGTTACTGCTGCTATATTTAAACAGGATTCGATAATTGGCAATGATTTGCAAGGCCCAGGATATTGTATTGAGGGGTCAACTGACGGGCCTTTATTATCTGATGTGCAGGCTAGAGAGTACAGTCTACAGCATTTACATGATCAGAAGAATATTGAAAATGGTATAGCAGTTCCTATAGAAAAGGTTGATGGGACGAAATCTTTTAATCGAGCTGACAGTCTCCCAGTGCGGTTAGAGGAAGATTGTGAAATTTTACCAATGGAAACTATTATAGAAACTCCTAAAGATGGCTTTGTGAAAAGGGGATCTTTACCAACAATTAAAACAGATATGTATGAAACTGTCAAAGATGTGATTATTGGTTCTCCCAAATTTGAGAAGTTTGTGAACGATTCCCCTGGAGAGTACGATTGTCCCCCAATGATTACTATTACAGAGGAGAGCGAGTCTAGTAAATCTGAGGCTACGAGTTAAGTAGTTGTATATATTGTGATTGCCAGTGTTAATGGGAATATAGGAAGTAGAAATAATATAAAAAAATGGCAGTTACGTTATTGCAGATAGAAGTGAAAAGTGTGAACTTACGAGATCTCACCTATCCAAAAAGCATCTAACGCGCCCGGTCACTGCGCCAGTAATGAGCATGTCAGTGACGCGAACCTAAAAGATTTTTCTATACTAAAAAGTGCCCGACGCGGCAAAAGAAGTTTTCACTTCAAAAATAGGGGTAGAAAAGATTGAGCAGTGTATACCATTACTATTTCAGAAAAGATTACAATGTCGCACGACTCCCATGGCACGCCCATTTTGGACTGTTGGTTATTGATGGATGGTCCGTTGGCCATCAAATCATTGCAAAAATCACGATTTTTTTATTTTAAGTTTTGCAGCATTTGCATATTGTTAACCCTTTAGATCATCAGCTCCCAAACTTTATCGGGTTCCGACTCACCACAAGCTGCCAAATTCAGGTCTAAACTCTTGGTCGTCTTAATAGAGGGCATAACATATTGGTAACTCTTCCTCGTTCTCATTAACACTCTGTTACCTAGTTAGCAATTTTGTAAAATCTACAGTAGTTATAAGCTTAAAATCTCGTGTTGTTTCATAAGTTTCTGCTCAGCAATTATAGTCTCTATGTACGAGTAGTTGACATTGTAAAAAAATACTTTAAGCTGCGTTGATACGGTCAGTCTAGTGTTTATGATGATTTGGTTGAAAATGGAGGTCATATTTCGGATAACAACTTGAGCCTTTGTCACTTTTTGCTCTTTGTGGACAGACTTCATCTTTCTCACTGCGTCATTTAAAATAAATGTGGAATACATACGCCTCAAGGTTTTCTTCAGAGTGTGGAGTACATTTTTACTTAGAATTTCATAGTTCAGTGTTGTCATGTATACTCATTCTCTGGCAACAATTTATGTTAACTAAGAAGATGCAACTAACTATATGATTTGAACCCAAGGTGACGTTCAAGATGAGATGAAAGATGGCTTCGCCAGTCCTTCCGTTCAGTAGTTTTTGCATGGTTAAATCACAAACATTTAAATATTTTCACAAATTGTTCATTTGTAATGTTGGTTGGTTGCTATATAAAAATGGAGCCCTTAATCGAAAATAACTTAAAATTTAATAAGAACAATATTTTGACACGTATGTGACAGCGCCTAGTCCCAAATTAAGCAATTATGTGACTTGTATTATGGGCACTAGGAACTGATTTACTTCTGAAATACTTTTTTTTAAATTCACACATATTTTAGATGATTATTGTACCCAGACACAGAATAAACAATAATGCTCATCACACAAAGATGTATCCTGGGTGGGAACCGAACCTACGACCTCCTGCTTATCAGGGTCACAAACTACTACTCCACCAGTCAATTCAATTCATTTCTCCGTTGTCACAATAAGGATCACGTAAGAGTATGCCAGTTCAATCAGTCGTAGCAGACTGATCGTGTTAACGTGACCTTACTATTATAGTTGTTGATGTAATTAGTAATGAAAAACCTACTTTATCATCATCACATTTAGGTTGATTTTTAGTTGTAGGCTCTGAAAACATAATTTTATGAACATTGTTTTTACAAGTAGTGTTGTATAGGTTTTTATTAAAGTATTTTGTACTTCTTGTGTTTTCTTGAAGTAATAAATATTGCTCTATAGATTTAGGTATTTGTTTATTAAAAGGATGTTGAATTCAAGGAAGGGAATTGATATAAAAAAGTTCTAACTTTGTTTCAAAGGAGTATCATTTCTAGCTGTTTTCGAAAAAGAAGATATTCTATTATTTCTGTATCATTTTATGAATGCATTGTAATAGAGACACAAAAATAATTTCGAAGAAAAAATTATGATACTAGTAGTATCCAAGTACCAACTAAATAATAAATTATATGAGTAAATCATTTATGATAATTTATTTTGTTTTTAATTTTAGTGCCGTCCGTATGACAAAACGAAATTTTATGTGCCAAGCAAATGTTACATTTGAATTAATAATAACGCTATTTAAAATAAGCGATTCCATTTTTGAAATGGTTCATTTAAAATGTACCAAAAATAAATGAAGTTGTTACTGATTTTAAATGAACCGTTGTAGAAATATTAGAACTTTAAAGCGAAAATGTCTAAAATAAATTATTAGATGTAATTTGATTGTAGATTAATTGTGATTTATAAGAAATAATAAATAAAATTAGAATGTAAGCGATAATAATATATTAATGTATGTGAATAACTTCGGTTCGCATTAATTTTAATATTTCATTTGAAGTTACTTTTATAAAATAAATTTAAAGTGATTTGCGGAATAAAATGTTTGAGTTTTATTTTCTTTACCTAACTTCTAAAACCCTTTTAAATTACACTCAAAATTCAAGACATTCTGAGCTCAGTACTTAACAGTAACTTAAAAGGTAGTCAGTAATAAAAGTAATTAAAAAGGTTTGACGTCAATAACCTCAGTTCTCAGTTCCAATGGTGGCTGTAATTACTCTAAAACATCGATAAAGAAGCTGAAATAAACCGTTAGTTAAAAAGTACTTTTATTTCAATGTGTTATATTCAAATTATAGGTAATGAGTAGTGATCTCTTCGATTTTGCCATACAAATAAATGTTCTCGTGTGACACTAAAAACTAAAATCAACAACTAAAAATGTGAAAATATTAGTAATAATTACACCCAAAGTCAATACAGAAATGTACATCTACGCTAATATCTATCCTGGATAGGAACCCACCCAGGTTTTTACACTACTGAAAAGCCAGCCATTCTCGCCAACTGGCCATAAATAGGTAGGTCCTTAAAGAAGAAGTTGGCTATCGGCTTAACCGTCTTCGGACGCAATGCGCTTCCTGCATTGGGCAGATGATCCTTAAAAAAAATCCGCCTGGTTTCATGCGGTATTTCGAAGGTCGAGGTAAGTACCCAGGATTGTTACTTTTAACTCTTGTGTCAAGGAGCCCTGCATGTATCAAGGAGCCCTGCATGTAGCAAGGAGCCCTGCATGTATCATCAACATTTCCCTTGCCTTTTTTCCATTTCTATAGGGAGCGGTGGTGGTACAGCGGTGGCGCAGCGGTACGTGCCTCGCCTTAAAAAAATAAGGTCGTGGGTTCGAATCTTGGTCGTGCTCACACATCTTCGTGTGAATTGTTTCATCTCCGCTGCTCAATATCGGTGAAGGAAAAACTGAAACCCTTAGGGAACCAGCAACCAAGGTGGTTAGACCAAATGTCAAATTTTATTAGGCTTCCGACTACATGTAACGCTTTTACGGTTATAAAAATACAACCAGGACCGACAGCTCAACGTAATCTCCGAGTCCGGTATGTAAAGTAGAAAACATTTTTTTTAATTCTTATATAGGCTAGCACTTGACTACAACTTACCTGATGTTAAGCAACGATGTAGTCTACGATGGGACGCGCCAGGCTAATGTACCGATTCACTCGTGATTACGAATGACTTTCGGTGAGAAAAACAAATAAAAACCTCGGTCGTTGAAAGAATAAATCTACAATTCTGCCAGAGTCAATTTAAAATTTATATATAAACGAAGATTAAACTAATATTAACTGTCATGTGATTTTAAACCGTTATCTAAGTATAAATATATATAAAAATTAATCCCTATTTACAAATTATGCAGGTTTGATCTTTTGGCAACCTTGGCGCCTGGCGTCACACTGTGGGAATATGGACATTGCTGAAAATCAGTGTTGTGAGTCGCCTCTAGTAGGCACTCACAGCGTTTACTGAGCAATGTCCATGTTTGACACGGATAGGTCACACTTACTCTAGTTTTTAATTTTTTTTCTTTTACATTTGTTTTTTTTTCTCTCTTTCTATGTGTTTCTTTTTTTATCATTTAATTTTGTGTGTCCTGTCGTTGTCAAATAAATGTTTTGCTTTCTTTCTTTTTTCTTTCTATTTCCCTTGGTCACGCAATAACGCGTGAACGGCTGGACCGTTTTTGCTATTTTTTTTCCAATATTCCTTAAAGTACAAGGATGGTTCTTACGCAGAGAATATTAAAAAGAAACCAATCTCCTCCGAAACGGGTTAACCTTATTTTATGAAATTGTATATCTATATTCAATAGGTCTGAGAATCAGTCGTAATCTATTTTCGCACCCGGTAGGTGGCAATGCTTTACCGGGCAGGATGACGTCTGCGGAGTCCTCTAGTAAAGAACAGAAAAACATAAAATAACGTGAAGGTTCTAAGAAGCATTTCCTAATCTGAAACGATGTCTCTAATTCGTGGAAATGGCGTTAGTTATCTTTTAAATTAGTTATAAGCAACGCCATCTATTGGGTGGTTGTAGAAACTGAAGTGGAGCGTTAAAAAGGTTTCCATTCATTTCCTCATTTCCCGGGATGTATGGTGAAGTTTGAATACGTTACGAAAGAGGGCGCTAATATTTAACCATGTTTTTTGGTCGACTGTTAAGAAATTGTTTTGTTTTTCATACGTTATTTTGATATGAAGGTAACCAAACATAACAAACAAATCTATTGACGTGACAACGTCTTATAAATTGGTTTGCCGGGTGACACTTCAAGAAACTGCGTTACGCTCCGCTCACGTTATGCGCTCACAATGAGAGCGAGTGAGAGGCACGCGTCCCTTCCACTCGGGCATGGTTAGCCCGCCTAAGAGCGAGAGAGACAGACATAAAAAGTGAAAGGCACGCGTCCCTTCCACTCGAGCACAGTTAGCCCGCCTAAGAGCGAGATTCTTTGTATAAATTAATGTTTTAAATAGAATTCTTTGTATAAATAAATGTTTTAAATATAATTCTTTGTATAAATAAATGTTTTAAATTGTTACTATTATTTCATCCTTCTTCCTACTATACGAATGAATATTCACATTAAAATTATTTTACCACTCAAAGTCGTTGTCACGTAAAACTTTCGCCCGTATACCGACTTTACAGGCAACCAATTTTATATTGTTTGTTATGTTTGGTTACCTTCATATAACCATCGTTTTTATATAGATGTTTAAAAAATTGCGGATTTTTGAGACAAAAAAAAAACTGCAATCGGTTTTTTTTATCTAGTTTTGAAAAAGGAAGTAAACTACATTCAGTGGCATTTTGAGGTAGTAAGGTACGAATAATAACTAGCTTTCTAACCGCGACTCCACGTGAACTACATTTCTAACCCCCGCAGCTAGATAAAAAGTAGTCTATAGCCTTCCTCAATAAATAAGCTATCTAACAGTGTAATAATTTTTCAAATTGGGTGACTAGTTTCTGAAATTAGCGCGTTCAACTAAACAAACTCTTCAGCTGTAATATTAGTGTTTGTTTATTTTTAAAATTTGCATATAATGTAAGCTATTTAAAAAAAATATATAGCTAATAATATTAATAATATTCCACTAGTTAATTTTCTATTACTCTATTCTTTATTATGTAAAATAACAATATGTAAGTATACCTACATAAAACAAGATAAATCAGTAGTAAGTACGTATGTAAAATTCAAAGTACTTTTATTATAACAAAATACATTTTCGGGTCGAGCCACGGCTTCTTACTTACAAAAACTGAAGCCATACAAATATCTACACAACTTATACAAAAGCAACGACCCTCTAAAATAGGTCAAACCGGTACAACGAGACCCGGAAAATTTTTAAACAGGATAAAAAACATTAGTACCATCACAAACAGCCAACTACCCTCATCTCGCTATTGATTCACTGCGGATAATTGAGTACACGCGTGTCACCCCCACCCTTTTTACCCCCTCCTTCTACCCACTACATACGCGTCGCACCTCATTTGATTACAACTGAAAAAGCGGCGAAAAATCGAGTAGATGTGATGCAGTAATCTGCTGTTTCCATGACAACCCATATTAAAGCGAGGGGCTATATAAATAGATTCCCACATAAGTCCGATTCCACGCGTCCCCACTCACCCTCTTTGGGTACCTACTGTGTTAAAATGCCTAAAACCACCCACGCCCGAGTTTTAAAATGCCTCTGTAGATTAGCTAAAACTACGCATTTTTAGCCCGCTCAAGAGGGATCGGTTTCCTCTTGCCCCTAACTACAGAGTAGGGGTGAAGGGGGTAGGGTACGGAAAAGTTTGTGTTTTAAATATGTCCGAAGGCACGCATTAAAACCGTTGGAGAAATAATCATTAGTAAGTATACTGTACCCTTTTACAGAGGTTTATATTTTTATTTTACAGTTAAATTTTTGGCTGTTTGGTAGAGAAGTAAAAACAGTGTTCCACCGCTCGCCACGGGTCTTGTTGTTGCGTTTGTGTATTGAGACCTAAACTCTCTCAACTCATAAAACGGTTGAGAGAGTTTAGGTCTTAATTCACAAACGCTAACTAATAGGAATGACGACAGGGTATGTAAAATCTTATTTCAATTAGGATTTTTTTCTTTTTGGTAATTACTGGGTAAGCGCGTTCCGTCGTAAACTACATCATTGCTTCACATCAGGCATGTTGTGGTCAAGCGCAAGCCTAATAAAGGCTAAAAAAAGTCTGTCAGTACGATTTTTTGCTTTATCATTTGAAATGAAACAATATTAAGATTTTTTATGGAGTGCGAGTGCGCTACGTCATATCTCTGTATAAAACTTACCTCGGTGTGACGTCATGCGAGGTTTCGTGTCGCCATAATCTTTAGGTCACACAAAGGGAAACTTCGTGACCAATATTTTTAAATGTATTTATCTGACGGATAAAAGAAAAATGTCATCCCCCCTGTGTTAATCGTAAACTACTATTTAATTAACTTGAACTTATACGAGCAGCGGGGGCGCAGCGGTATCGGCCTCGCCTTTGAAATATCAGGTCACGGGTTCGATTCCCGGTCGTGCCCACACATCTATTGTTTAATTGCCGCTGCTCAATATCGGTGAAGGAAAACATTGTGAGGAAATCGGCATATCTAAAGAACTAACCGCACTTGGCCAGCGTGTGCGGATTAAGGCCCACACTCTCTCAACTCGTTAAATAGTTGAGAGACCCGTGCCCAACCCGGGGACACTAAAAAAAAGGTTTGAAGTGATTTAACTAACTTGCTAGTTTTCTCAGAAATTGATAAACTCTAACAGGTGATTTGTCACTTGTTGCATATCCAAATAGTTTCAATTTTAGAAGTTATTTCATAAAACTATGATGACCACACCATAATATTTATTAAATTTTTATATAACACTAACGGACCCCGCAGACGTCGTCCTGCCCGGTAAAGCAGTGCCACCTACCGGGTCCGAAAATAGATTACGACCGATTCTCACACCTACCGAATCGGTCAAGCCGTTTCTGAGGAGGTTGTTTTTTTATTTTTTCTTTGCGTAAGAACCATCCTCGTACTCCAAGGAACATTCTAAAAAAAGAATTAGCGAAATCGGTTCAGCCGTTCTCGAGTTATGCGGTTACCAACACATTTTACGATTCATTTTTATATTATACGAGTAGATTAACAATTTGGGAGTGTACAACATAAAGAAGATAATAAGTACCAGAAAAAAAATCCTACGCACTAACTTAGCCTAAAAAAAAGTAAATATAAAATAGAACTTTTAAAACATATGTAGAGCTGGGCGTTAAAAATCTCCTCCATATCAATGTTGGTTGGTAGCGTACCAAGAAGGCTGGCAGCTTTGCCACGGTGAATGGCAATGTTCAATCTTTGGTCTAAGTATAGACCAGCCTTCTTGTCGCGTGTTATAATAATAATATAATATTCCAAGAGCAGCGGTGGCGCAGCGGTACGGGCCTCGCCTTAGAAAAATAAGGTCGCGGGTTCGAATCCTGGTCGTGCCCACACATCTTTGTGTGAATTGTTTCATCTCCGCTGCTCAATATCGGTGATGGAAAACATCGTGAGGAAACCGGCATGTCTAAGAACTAATCATTCGAGGACATGTGACATCCACCAACCCGCACTTGGCCAGCGTGTGTGGATTAAGGCCTGAACTCTCTCAACTCAAAAGATAGTTGAGAGAAGACCCGTGCCTAGAAGTGGGACACTAAAAGGGTTGAAGCGATTCCAATAGTTTGGCTGTCAAATATCGAACATGCAACGTAAACTACATAAAAGATATCTTCTATATTTATTCGGTGAATAACAGACCGTTTATTTCTATTTTACACATTATTTTCACAATTTTGATAGTATTAATGCAAAAGTAATACTGTCTGTTGCGCTTTCACGACAAAACTAATGAACCGATTTGGATGAAATTTGGTATGAATATAGTTTGTTTCCGGGAAAAAAAAAGAAATAAAGAAAAACATTTATTCCACAAAAGAAAGAAACAACGAAAGGTAGTTGAGAGAAGACCCGTGCATAGCAATGGGGCACTAAAAAGGGTTGAAGTGTCAAGCAATTTCATATTATTTTTAGTATACTAGGAATTAAATTATGTTTGGTGTCATTATGTCTTAATTTACAGTCATTTGAGCGCTGGAGGCTAATTTACGTAATTTTTGACGCGCCGATCAAGTTGCGGTGCAGTTGCAATCACGTTGCAGTTAAGTTTACGACTTAGTGCAAAATGGTATTCTTGTGATTGACATATAAATAACATACACGCTAAAGCGCTCGCGTGACGCGAACTTGACGCGAGCGTATCTGACAGAGGTTGTCAGAATTACGAGAGTACGAAAAGGGCTGTTTTGATCGAAACTTAACTGCAACTGCACTTATTTAATTACGTAAATTAGCCCACTGGCCTGAAACACAGGTTATATACTAATCTAGTTCAGGTTAGCCGACACATTTTCTTTAGAAATGTGTAGTTATTGGTGTTTTATATTTACATAGAACGTAGTCTTAAACTAGTTTTAGATCGGGATAAACTTTACTATAGGATAAATAGAAATAAGTACTAAGTAATCAACCGGTGTCTATGATTCCTTTACGTTCAATAAACTTTTTTTTGTAGTATTACTAGCTTCGCGCTTCGCCCGCGAAATTGATCTCACTAATCTTATTTCTCCATACAAACTTTGGAACCCCGTTTCACCCCCTTAAAGGGTGAGTTTTGAAAAATCCTTTCTTAGTGCACCCCTAGACCCTATGAGGAACCTATGTGCCAAATTTAGAGTCTCCAGACCCAGCGGTTTGGGCTCTGCGTTGATATGTCAGTCAGTCAGTTTCTTCTTTTATATATTTAGAAGATTAAAGCCAAATCGTGTTCTTTCAAAGCTATTAATATCCAGGTGATATTTTTCTTTGTAAATATATGAATATTTTAACTGCTTCCCGCCATTTTAGGTGGCTGTTAATATATTAGTTTTAATTTGCTTTCAGTACGTGTAGTCGCGTGCGTTAATAAATTATTCGGGAGTTAAATAGCGCTCCCTTTACGGGGGAAACATCCCCCCTTTTAAAAATGTCGCGAGGGATGCATTGCATTAGCTAAAACTACGAGCAGAATTTTTCGCGATATATTGTTATCTCTTTTTCTCTAGTTGGGAAAGTTTTTAGAAAAACGTCGTGACGTCATTTGAATGGAAATGGGGAATTATTGGGGAAATTGGAATAGGCAGTTTGAAGTGGAATTTGCAAATAAATATGGTAATTATTTTCATTTAACATTTAACATTTTTGGATGTAGTTCATTGTAATAACATTTACGCTTGGCATACAGAAGTTGACGGAAGCAAGCGCTAAATTAAGGCTGCACTAAAAAAGGATTTTTCAAAACTGAAACGGGGACCAAGTCTTTTGTAAGTATAATACTTACAATAGATTTATTACTAGAGACTTATTAATCTCCATCAAAATATACAGTTTTTTTTATTACCAGAACCATAAACATAGTAAGCATTACCCCGAATTCCCGCGCCGCCAGCAGAAAGGCCAGTACCTTTATTATTTAGCAATTTATTAGTTGTGGTAACACAGAGCCGGGCTAATTCCTCCCGGAGATCTCCGCACGTTTTATTTTCAAACGATTTTAGATAGGGGTTGGTTTGCATATCTAGGGATGGTGTAATGCACAAGCGATTGTTTAAGTTGACTAAAATTACCAATCACCCATAGTAACCTGTTAACCGTGATTTTTGCCCAAACTGCCGGATTGCTATTAGCTGGATTCAGAAAGTATTCAATGAGCAAGTTCTTCAACTAGTACCTAAAGCAGAAAATTTTGGTCTTATTTATAAAAATCTTACAAGACTCTTTAGTTAAAATGGACTTTGTCTCTTTCTCACTAGTATAAATATCAAGATGACAGACAAAGACAAACGAATTATAAATCTATTTTAGTTATAATGAGCTTATAAGACGTTTATAAATACGGGGGTTAATCTTTTGCAGACGGACAAACAAAGATAAGTTGCCTACCTAGAACATTGTTGATACATGACAGGTAAAGTCTCGGGCAAGAGACGATTCTGTTGGAGAAAGGCATCTTGGCTGTGCAACATACGGGACAGGTATAGCAAGTGCAACAGAACTATTCCATTCCCTAGGGATAGAAACGAGTATGCTAAATTGACTGTCAATCTTTGTTATTTAGAGAGGTTCTTCAAGAAAATAAAGTCCAACTTGAACCTTGAAAACAGACGAAAAGTTGTTAGTTCAAATTCAAATTAATAAATACACATGAAGTTTTGTATGAAAAACATTTGTATGAAACTTAGGCAAAAGTTCATATATAATAGAGCGTCGTGTGGCAGGTACACTGTGGTAGATGACGTCATCCAAAGAAAAAAAAATCTAGTGTAACTCTATGAGGAGTTTGTTCTATACTCGTATCCCCGAAGTCCATTAACAGTACACTTGGAAGAACTAGTTTTTTAACAAATAAAACAAAAATATTACTTTTTTTATCTCCGTAATAAGTCCGCTATTTGACCGCCTCAGTGCAATGTCCAACTCATAGCTTTAGTTACAGCCATGAAAAAGAGATTTGAGAAAGAGATTTCTCTTGAATCCCCACTAAATTATAGATGCGAAAGTAACTCTGTCTGTCTGTTACGCTTTCACGCCTAAACTACTGAACCGATTTGGATGAAATTGGGTATGGAGGAAGTTTGAGATTCGAGAAAGGACATAGGATAGTTTTTATCCGACTGCGCAAAAAGAAGGTAATGTTTTGGCGCGATAACCAACATACACGCGGGCGAAGCCGCTGTCGGAAAGCTAGTACCTATGTCATAAGTTGATAGTGTACATACGCTGGTTTTAAACGAAAAGACAAAGAAATTAGAGAAAAATGTCTTACACAAATAATTTCGCAGCACTTGGGCATCACCAAGTTCTATTAAATTGTTTAAAACGTATTTCTATTTTCATCTCGCCTCCTGAATACTTCGATAGGACAAAAGCAAGAAAAAATCGCGAAACCTTACGTTTGCTCTAAGTACTATATGAATGAAATAGCGCCCACCACCGCTCATGACATGCACCATTCCTCAAACCAATACACACACGATCGATGTCGCCCTAAGGCGTCGTTTGAAAAGCCAATAAAGTTTTTGTTCCGATTCTGTTATGTACGACCAGTAAAAGTGAATTATTGGTTATATCTGATAATGTTCCAGCTATTTTATTATAATTCTCAAGGAATTTAGGCAGATAGAATTCATTTGATAAGAAAATACCTTACTTCAACCCTTTTTAGTGTATCACTGCAGGGCACGGGTTAATCCACACACGCTGGCCAAATGCGGGTTGGCGGATGTCACATGTGCTTAAATGATTAGTTCTTAGATATGCCGGTTTCCTCAAGATGTTTTCCTTCACCGATATTGAGCAGCGGAGATGAAACAATTTACACAAAGATGTGTGGGCACGATCAGGATTCGTACTCCCGACCTTATTTCTCTAAGGCGAGGCCCGTACTGTTGCGCCACCGCTTCTCAATTTTATTTGTGCCCAAATATTTGACCACAAATTCCCGATTTTACTCAAACTGCAATAAGATACACGCAATTTATACGGGACCCAGTGCTTAATTTACTTGTACCAAAACCCAAGCAAAATCAACTCAGAATTCAAGACACTGTGAGCTCAGTTTGCTTAAATCGGAACGCAACTTAAATAATAATGTTTGTAGGAGTCAATAATAATTGTGATTAATATTTTTGGACGTAAAATACCTCAGTCCACCCGTGAACATGAAGTCTGAAAAGACTTTGAAACGTCGGGATCTATAATCTAAAATATACCGCTATAAAATCCGTTATAAAGTAGTTTTATTTCAATTTCCCCATACTAACAGAGTTATGTAATGCAGGGGTTCAAAATAATTACCAAAACTAATCTCGGAAGCGAAACAAAAATAAAATGCCTCAGCTGTGCGACAATTTCAAATAAGGGGATGAGGGTTAAATTTGTAGGTAAGTTTTCACTGCCTATCTGCTTGGGGGGTGGCGTATGTTAGGCCCGATGTCGCGGGTTCCAATCTCGCGCTTGACTAAAAGTGTTGTAACTTATCTAATTTCTCAGCACTAATCCGTAGTGAGGAAGTTGGTGCCACCAACGTTTGGTCAAGCGCGAGATTGGAACCCGCGACATCAGCCTAACATACGCCACCCCCCAAGCAGATAGGCAGTAAAAACTTACCTGCAAATTTAACCCTCATCCCCTTATTTTAAATTGTCGCACAGCTGAGGCATTTTATCGATCAGTGATCGAATCTGCGGCCTATATTTCAAAGTTAAGTTGGATACCGCTGCTCGCTTCAACCCTTTTTACTGCTCACCGCTGGGCACGAGTCTTCTCTCAACTAATTTACGAGTTGAGAGAATTTAGACCTTAATCCACACACGCTAGCCAAGTGCGGATTGGTAGATTTCACATGTCCTGGAAGGATTAGTTCGGATACTCTCTACTGTCCAACGAGTTGAGAGTGTTTAGGCTTTAATGCACCAAAATGATCAAGTGCGGGTTGGTGGATGTCACTTGTCCTCGAATGATTAATTCTTAGACATGCCGGTTTCTTAACGATGTTTTCCTTTACCTGATAATGAGCAGTGGTGATGAAAAATTCACACATGATGTATGCCTACGACAGGGGATCGAAACCGTGATCTTATGTTTTAAAGGCGAGAACGATACCGCGACACCGCAATAAAGCCTTATTAGTATAGTATTAATATAATAGCAAGCAGGTGTAGAGCAGCGGTGGCGCAGCGGTCAATGCCTCAACTTTGAAAGGTATAAAGTCGCGGGTTCGACCCCGGTCGTGCCCACACATCTTTGTGTGAATTGTTTCATCGCCGGCCAAATATCGGTGAAGGAAAACATCGAGGAAACCGGAATGTCTAAGAATTAATCATTCGAGGACTTGTGACATCCACCAACCCGCAATTGTCCAGCGTGTGTGGATTAAGCTAAGTCTCTCAACTCGTAAGATAGTTGAGAGAAGATCCGTGCCCTGATAGTATATTCTACACAAAATATAGTACAAAATTTAACAGTAAAATTTTTATCTCCATTTTGTGGCGAGTCCTTTTTCTAAGCTAACAAATGTGAAGGGTTAACCCCTCTCCCCCTAGGGGGGTGGTCGGTGAACAAATACGGGAAAGTAGCCAGAGGTCGCTAATTTGATTCCCATCTATTACAAATGTAGGTTACGTTGGGTCGTGTGGGTTATGTTGTATTTTTAGAGGAAAATTATCACCCTTGTATTACCCAAAAGTGTAGGCAGAGGTGAATTTCATCTACTATTAGCTAGATATGTATAGGTCCAATACAAGATTCCAACTTCGAGCAGCAACTAAGATTGTCTAAGTATTGAAATAAAACTACTTTTTTTGTTTAATTAGTTATATTCGCGTAAATTTAAGAAAATATTTGTCCAAGTATATTAGAATATTCTGTGCTTGACCCGGGAATCAAATGTGCGACCTTGCGAACACGCTTACCATTGTACCACCGAGGCAGTTAACAATTATGTAATCTTCTTTTCTATATAATACCAAGTTGGCAAAGCATACGGCTCATAGGATACATGATGAACACCATAGGACACCATAGTGACGAGCTTTTAGACGTCTAATATAGGTATAGGTATTTCACTGGCTTATTATTTGCGTAGTGGTTAATAAGCCCGACTGCTACGCGCGGAGATCGTGAGTTCGATTCCCACCCAGGACAAATCTTTGTTTGTTCTGTGTCTGGGTGTAACTTATTTATACCTTACCGTATTTATACATACTCGTGACTTGAAGACAGGCAGATTATAGCTATCGGGAAACAGAGATGCCAGTAGCGAATTCCGTAACATGTCAGTTCGCATAATAAAAGTGGAAGTAGCTCAAGACGAGCGAGCTTACTGGTGCTACCTAAAACCAGGACTAACTTTGGCAAAAAAATGCTTACGTTTGAAGGAGTACAGCTATACAATAGAATACCCTCACATATAAGAAATAAACACTCACTCAACTCATTCAAAATCCAGCTCAGCCAATATTTATTAAAATCATAATAATAGTAGTAACAATGTAGTGGGGCATTGGCTATAAAAAAAAAACTATGTTTTAATGAATGATTTGAGTGAGTTAATTTGTCAAATATGTAGTTTTAAGTATCTAAACGAAGTGAAGTTGAACGTTGTAACTTTACTATTATTTTTTGTTCTCAAGTAAGTGACATTATGTTTTTATTGAGAATAAAGTTTCTTTAAACCTAAGTAAAGCGTTGAAGCGCTACATTGACTAATAATTTAAATTGAGTACTTTGTCTATTGACACTGACACTGATATCTAGACACTGCAACAATGTTCGTAGTCGATTCAATTCAATTTCGTAGCAGCGTTACGTGCTACGAACTACGAACTATTGCTACGAAACTATCATCTAGGATACTACGAACTACTACGAAACTATTACTACGAGTAGTGAGTTACTACTAGTAGTGACTACGTAGCATGACGTACTATGCGGTACAGATAAGAATAGAACTGGACTCGCGGCTAATTTCATATAAAACACCAAGCAAAAGTAGCGTCAGCATAAAATATCAAACCACTAATAATAAATTATGTCAAAATGTATGGAAAAGTGACTTATGTAGAGAAGTATGTAGCTACCCTAAGTAAAGTTACGCGCTAAGATGCCACAAACTTGTATTCAAATACATAAAAACACAGATTCATAGATCGTCTGAAGTGAATAAAATATCACTTCGACCCTTTTTAGTGACCCACTGCTGGGCACGGGTCTTCCCTCACCTGTCTTACGAGTTGAGAGAGATTATGCATTAATCCACACACGATATCCAAGTGCGGGTTGGTGGATGTCACATGTCATCGAATGATTAGTTATTAGACATGCCGGTCTCCTCGCGACGTTTTCTTTCACCGATATTGAGCAGTGGAGATGAAACAATTCATACAAGGATTTCGAGATTCGAGATTCGACACGACCGAGGATAGGACGGGGAAACGAACCCGCGACCTTATATTTCTAAGCAAAGCCCGTACCGCTGCGCCACAGCTACTCAATTTTATTTGTGCCTAAATATTTACTTACAAATTCCCAATTTTACGCATTTTGTGAAATTTTTATCTAGATTTGATCATTTTTTACAAACAAAAGTTTTTACCCACCGTACTTAAAAAATGTGAAGTTGTTGCGCATTTCAGTTTAAGATGTCGATTTTCCAATCCTATTCTTATTTGAAAAGCATAGTATAATTGGCCCCGTCTTTGATTCCCCGGTCGAGCAAAGTCTATGCTGGACTTCCTACTAACTAATATTAAAAAGGCGAAAGTTTGTAAAAATGCATGGATGTATGTTTATTACTCTTTCACGCAAAAACTACTGAACAGATTTATATGAAATTTTGCACAAAGATATAACAGTCTGGGTTAACACATAGGCTACTTTTTATCCCAATAAATAACACGCGGGCGAATCCGTGGGCGGAAGTGACAACAAAAAAACATAGAAACCAAAGTGAAGTTATAAACTGCAAGGAGCCCTTGCAGATGCAGGCCCTATGCAAGTTCTACCGAGGTCATTGTCCTAGGCACCCGAAATTCGAAAGCTCTAAAAAAAGCTCCAAAATGGCCGCGGACCTGTTACCGCGTAACATTACTCTATGCCAGGTGTTGCCAACTTTTAAACCGACTTCAAAAACAAAGAAGTTCTTAATTCGACTGATTTTATTAGTATGTATGTTATGCGATGATTACTTCAACCTTTTTTAGTGTCCCACTGCTGGGCACGGGTCGTCTCTCAACTATTTTATGAGTTGAGAGTTTAGGCCTTAAGCCACACACGCTGGCCAAGTGCGAGTTAGTGGATGTTACATGTCCTCGAAAGATTTGTTCTTAGACATGCCGATTTCCTCACGATGTTTTCCTTCACCGATATTGAGCAACGGAGATGAAACAATTCACACAAAGATGTGTAGGCACGACCAGGATTCGAACCCGCGACCTTATTTTTCTAAGGCGAGGCCCTTACCACTGCGCCACCGGTACTCCATGCGATAAATCCGCTAATTATTTACTTGATCGATTTTGATAATTCTTGTTTTGTTTTGAAGGTTATACTTATAAGGTTATACTTAAGGTTCAACAAATTTTATACAGTTGTAAAGTCAACACTATGTAGAACCTAAGGTTTTAAGATATTATCAAATTTCAGCCTATTTAGCGTATAAAACTGATTGGGACCAAGTTGCTTTACCACAACATAAAATTAATTCCCTTTTTTTATTTATTTATTTCATGAAGAAAGAAAATCATATTGATTTCTTTGACATATTTCCTACGCTTAAAAACCCGAATCCAAAGGTATTGCCAATAATACTTGAGTTGAGCACCCCTGTCGCACTACGCCTAAGAACAAGTTGCACTCACACAAACAAACAAACACACAAGCACGCACTAATGCACACCTGTGAGCGAATTCGGGAATAGACCGGTTCCAACTGCTTTCAACCAGAAATAACCAGACTATTCTAGGTAAGGGGCAACGACACCCTAAATTTAGAATTATTATCCAATTAAACGCAGTGAGAGTGCATTTGCAAATCGTAGAACGAAATTTTTGGAAGAAAAAATTCTCTTGCAGTTTTTGGTGGTCCACGTTTTGACCGAAGCTCTTGATGATAATAATATAATAATATTATGAGACATTAACACACACAGTTTATCTGATCCCAAACATTTGCAAGATTTTTATCAAAATTACAAATGTAATACTAAAAATGATTCAAATTTGCAATTGTTTAATTAAATTTATTAAATTATAAATTACTAGCTTTCGCCCGCGACCTCGCCCGCGAAATTGATCTCACTAATCTTATTTCTCCATACAAACTTTGGAACCCCGATTCACCCCCTTAAAGGGTGAGTTTTGAAAAATCCTTTCTTAGTGCACCCCTAGACCCCATAAGGAACCTATGTGGCAAATTTAGAGTCTCCAGACCCAGCGGTTTGGGCTCTGCGTTGATATGTCAGTCAGTCAGTCAGTTTCTTCTTTTATATATTTAGATTATTTTTGAATACCCACCACATGGTTATATTAAATTTTATATGGAGTAAATAATTAGTTCGCCATAGTCTCGAGTCAACTCCAACACAAGTATTACCATACTTACTGGAGGTGACTTATCTAGGTTTCAGTAAACAATGTGTGAGATACAATAAATCATTTTTTTTTATTTTTAGTTAGATATTTATTAATTATTAACATAATGCTTGTGAATTCTAAGATGCATGCTGTGTGAGTCTGTAAGTGGCTGTTGCATATATAATTTTTTATATTCCTTGTTGTTATAGATGTAATAATATGTTAACAGTCGTTTACTGACCTTAAATAAATAAATGAATAAAATAACATAGCTTGCAAAATACTTTTATTTTGTGGGGTAGAGTGTGTATGAAATAGTCGACATTATTTTTGTGAGTAATAGTTACCCAGTGTTGCTTAGTAAAAAATAAATTAAGCTATGGTAGTTTAAAGGTAAGTTAGAAAAAATCTTAATATTCTTTTAAAGCTTGGCTCTTTCATAAATGACTGACTTCAACCCTTTATAGTGTCGCACTGCTGGGCACGGGTCTTCTCTCAACTATGAGTTGAGAGAGTTTAGACCTTAATCCACAGACGCTGGCAAAGTGCGGGTTGGTGGATGTCACATGTCCTCGAATGATTAGTTCTTAGACATGCCGGTTTCCTCATGATGTTTTCCATCACCGATATTGAGACAAAGATTCACACAGATGTGTGGGCACGATCAGGATTCGAACCCGCGACCTTATATTTCTAAGGCGAGGCCCGTACCCCTGCGCCAACGCTGCTCAATGCTATACATACTCTTCCTTAAATACATACTTAATACAGATAATTACATAGTATTGTCTTCGATTTACGCGAATATCACACATTGAAATAAAACTACTTAGCTCAGATTGCTTAAATCGGAACGCAACTTAAATAATAATGTTTGTAGGTAGTCAGTAATAATTGTGATTAATATTTTTGGACGTCAAATACCTCAGTCCGCCCGTGAACATGAAGTCTAAAAAGACTTTGAAACGTCGGGATCTAAATTCTAAAATAAACCGCCATAAAATTCGTTAAAAAGTAGTTTCAGTCAAACTCAAGACAAACAGACATGTTCATCAAACAACTGTCGTAAAAATCAAGTATCTTGCGCCCACGTCATCGCGCAACGAGCCCATCAAAATATTGAATTAATGTAATATTAGCATCATTAATTAGGTGTAAATTAAATCAGTTTAAAATTTATTGTACATGCTGCGCGCACGCACACACCAACCTACAAACGTATCTAATAGACATCGAGATAGAGTGGAAAAGGCCGCCTGGACGATTTCTCATTAGATGTAAATTTAAGCTGGTCCCTTTACAGTAGTGAGAAACAGTGGCGCAGCGGTATCGACCTTGCCTTCAAAATATGAGCTCGCGGGCTCAATCTCCGGTCGAGCAGAGACATCTTCGTATGAATTATTTCATCTCCGCTGCTCAATATCGGCATGTCTAAGAACTAATTGTTCGAGGACATGTGACATCCACCAACCCGCACTTGGCCAACGTGTGTGGATTGCGGCCCAAACTCCCTCAACTTGTAAGATTGAAAATGAAACTATTTTATTACGGGTTTAATCGCGGTTTATTTTAAACTTTAAATACACACGTTTCAAAGTCTTTTCAGACTTCATGGTCACTAGTTGGTTGGGATTTAAAATCTCAATGTGTGATATTCGCGAAAGTTTAAGAAAATACTATGTAACTCGTAAGATGATTGAATGAAGACCCGTGTCCAGTAGTGGGACACTAAAGGGTTGAAGTGAAGTGAAGGTCTAGAGTAAGCAGCTTATAAGGACTTACTTAGTTCCAAAGTAGGCAGAGGTGGATACCACCCACTTTTCGCACGTTATGTTTTGGTCCCTTAAGTTAGGGGGCGAGCATATTGCCGTTCATACATAGTATAAATTTCTCTATGATATTACAGATTCAGCAATAATTAAGATAATATAAGTACCCAAAATGTTTAAAATGATGTTAAAACACAGCAAAACACAGCCAGTTTCCATCAGATAATTTGGTAGTTAAAAATTATGCTTCATTTTATTCGGCCATTTTTCTACGCACTTTCGCGCGCACACAGCCAAACTGACCGCATGTGTACACAAGACCGCAACGCACACATACAAAACAACCAATAAATAGATTGAACTAAACGGTGAAATTTAAAAAAGGAACAAAACGAACGAATCGCACACTCACACATACAAACTGAGTGCAACCCAATCATTACATACGGCTATTCAATTATTAACCTTTACTTGCAGCATTTAAAGTAGAATTTTGTATGTGCCCAAATAGTTTGTAGAACTAGCATGTTAGCACTACTTGTACATCGGAATGCCGCTCACACACATGCAAAACATTTTTGATTATACGAACACCGAATTTTCTTTTAAGTGTGCGTTTTTTTCATCTGTGTGCGTGGTGTTGCATTCTTTTTCGCTTTAGTGGATTATAAAATGTTCATATGTGTTTAAAAAAATGTTATTGTGTGTGTTACCTATTTTGTTGTTCACATGATGGATTTGCGTTTGTATTAGTGTGTTTTTTGTTCTTTTTTTCGTATACAGCTGTAGACATACAGGAGGATGTGTAGTGAAAAACTGGCACACTGCAAAGTATGTTTAATTTTCGTTCACTCACTGCGAAATGGAACGTCATTACGTTTTAAATTACGATGTGCGGTTGTTTTTTGTATATGCTTTTTAATTTACATTGTTTGTTTAATTTTTGCATTGAGTTTTCTTTTTTTACAGAGGCAAAGGCAATCGGAATTACGCGATCTGAATGATGAATGAGATTGATTATTATGTTATGGTAATAATTGAAAACTCAGAATAGATATTACAATTAAAACTTGCCTTATTTTACTCACAGATAGTATAGCTTTGCTTACCCCGTTGGTCCAGTAGCATGTTCGCTCAACTACCGGTTTACTACTACTAAGTCCGGGGTTTGAATTCAGGGTCGAGAAAAACCACGTTTCTAATATTGCAATATGTTAGTAGCAGATTGAAGCCGGGAAATTTACACGGGTTCAAATTATCAATATAACTATATTATCACTTTTCTAGTGTAAAAAATACTACGCGTTTCAAACAACAATTGGACTGGAAATCTGCCATCTTAGGTAGGCAAAAATTTTTGTTTTAAAAAACAATTATTTTCCCTACATTTTAACATAATTTATTATTAGTGGTTTGATATTTTATGCTGACGCTACTTTTGCTTGGTTTTTGATATAAAGTTAGCCGCGAGTACAGTTCTATTCTCATTTGTACCGCATAGTACGTCATGCTACGTAGTCACTACTAGTAGTAACTCACTACTCGTAGTAATAGTTTCGTAGTAGTTCGTAGTATCCTAGATGATAGTTTCGTAGCAATAGTTCGTAGTTCGTAGCACGTAACGCTGCTACGAAATTGTAATGAAACGACTACGAACAATACATAGAAATATTTCCGAGATTTCGAATATTATCCTGCCCTAGTACTCTGTGGATATGTCTGTAACCGCTTCAATCTCAAAAATAAAATGACTGATATATTAACAATAAAATATTGGGATATTAATTATTAATTTAGACGGGCCGGTGAGACGACGCCGCTGTCATGCATATGGTGTCAGCTCCTACGATGTTGCTGGAGTTAAATAACCCTATAAAGTACACAATTACGTTGAGGAACTTTTATTTCATCTAAACTTGTATGAAAAGTAGGTGTGCGTCTAGGTATAGGTCAATGGAATAGGCACATGGTCGGTAAGATACTTGCTTTTCACGCCGCAGGTCGTGGGTTCGATTCCCACCCGAGACAAACATTTGTTTAAATGTCTGTTTGTCTTGTGTCTGGGTGTAATTTATCTATATTTAAGTATATATTTACAATATTATATATATTTTATTTATTTATATATTTTTTCTCTTGGGTATTATATGTCTTTAGATTAAGTTTATATTTAAGTCGCTTTATATAATGATAACTATTGAACAAAAATAAAGAATTATATGTAGTATATTACCAGTTATCTGGTTTCCATAGTACAAGCTTTGCTTAGTTTGGGATCAGATGACCGTGTGTGTTAATGTCCCACTATATTATTATTATTATTATGTATGTCTTTTCTTATATCGGAGCTATGGAGCTCCGGACTTTTGGAAGGCGTGCGTGGGGCCGAAGCCAACACGTAGAGGCCCGTAAGACAATTTTGCTGTAAATGTAATGTGGCACCAACCGACGATTATCCCTGTTCGCACCATTGTTATTATTATTATTATTAATACACACGGCCATCAGATTCCAAACTAAGCAGAGCTTGTTCAATGGAAACCAGATAACTGGTTATATACTACATATAATACTTTTCTTTTGAAAATACATATTTAAATAGATAATTACACCCAGACTCAAGACAAACAGACATGTTCATAACACAAAATTAAATGTCTGATTTGGGTGGGAATCGAACCCACGACCTGCGGCGTAAAAAGCAATTATCTAACCGAATATGTGCAATCCTATAGACGCACACCTACTTTTCATACAAGTTTAGATGAAATAAAAGTTCCTCAACGTAATTGTGTACTTTATAGGGTTATTTAACTCCAGCAACATCGCAGGAGTAGATAGCTGACACCATATACATGACAGCGGTACAGTGAAGAGACCCTGTATATAAATGGTATGGTATGAACACACATGAATTTACCATAAAATATTCACGCCATCAAACACCGAACAAAACCTCAAACTGTGTTAATCCTACCCTATCAACAATAAGTCTAACTATTCGGAACATCTCCACAAATATTTCGTAAACGGTACACCATTAGTACCGATAGGATCTCATAGAATATTAAATACGACAATAGAAAGCAAGTTAGTGTAACTTTATACAGGGTGTTAATGAATTAAGTCTTCATTTAGGAGTTGCTTAATATGGATTTCTTATATTAAATATTATACAGTTAAGTTAAATACAACTGATAAGATATTTAAAAAAAGTTCACATAAATTAAAAAATGTTGTGTGCTAGCTATTTTTTAAGGTCTTGTAATAGCTTGAAAATGAAATGATAAATTTTTATTGTCAACATTTCTTACAATAATTAGATTTATAGTGGTCCTCACACTAGGCAAGCCTGTATCGTGAGGAGCCAACCTTAAAATGATATGCCTGTGGTAAAAATTTGAAATCTACAGTGACAAAAATACAGTCTACAGTTTTTTTTTGTGTTGATAACGATAAAATAAAATAAATTATTTATGTCCTTAATTCAGGAATGAATGAAAGACAACATTAGAATTCCATCACAACCTTATATATTACCTTATCTTAACTAGATCTTAACTAGATTTTTCGTCGCATCGTAATTATGCGTAAACAACCATTTAGTGATCAATCCTTAAGCTTCATGAACGGTAGCATCTTTGACAAAGCAGTGCTTAACTACAGCGTTGTGTATATGAGTCTGTACAAACTGACCAAACCGCCGTGCAAAGGTGGTACGCAGTTGTGGAATAGGTAGGCGGTAAACCCTACGTTTAACTAATGAATCATATTCAACAGAGGCTAATGTATTTCTGTGAACTAGCAGTGAGGTTTTAGAGGAGCTTAGTTTATAACAATACTTTTAGCTTAGCTAATGTGCACTTAATTTTAATTTCCCTTTCCTTAGTGTTTTGTAATGGTAGTG
Source organism: Meganola albula (assembly GCA_936450015.1). NCBI lineage: Eukaryota > Metazoa > Arthropoda > Insecta > Lepidoptera > Nolidae > Meganola > Meganola albula. Next base: position 13,190,972 of record OW388155.1, read on the forward strand.
ATACTCAATACCTTTAAAGTGACGTAGTGTAAGCTATCTACTATGTAAGTACCTATTATATTAGTAACTACTATTATATGTAAAAACTTGTAATTGGCCATTCTTGAATGAATAAATCTCTTTAAATTATGTATTTAACATTTAAATAACATATAAAATTATTTAGGTAAAGATGATTACATTAACATTTATATATAAACATGTTAAATTCAATTTTATATTATTGTAACAATTTTTAAATCAATAGAAAATAAATACCAATTCCAATTTTAGTTATTATGTCGAATTCACAATTTAAAAATTCAAATAAAGAAAATGTTAATAAATTAATCAATTCAGTTACATTATTGGTAATTTAAGTCATAATAATTCAATTATAAGTCGTTTATTGAGTATAAACATCGTTCTAGTAAAGGAGACGTTCAAAAAATGTATACAGCCTGGGATTAAAATAATTGTAAATTTGAACAGCAATCTGAGTTACATATGTTAATAGAGCATAATTAATTAAATTTTTTGGTGTATTTAAAATAATTTTACAGCCCCCTGTTTTTTTAAAAATTGAAATTGAAAATAAGAATCCTTAATGCAATATTATGATTATTGCAATTGGCAACCCCATGGTCAAATGACAATTGAGCAACCAAAAAAATCAAAATTATTTCGACGCTGTCAATCAAACTGATCAATGACAATGACATCTTGACGTTTCCCGTAATTATATTTTTTTCCACGCGTTTTGTTATTACACTAATAAGATAACAAATATTTTTCGTCATAATTACATTAAGCTGCAGCTAGAATAATATTACAAGAGAAAAGTACTGTAACAGAATGCAATTATTGACGTGATTGCAATATTTATACTGCTTAGGAAACGGATAATTAAAGGTATTGTGCGTTTTGTTTTTCTATTACATTTTTTTGATTTTTACAAAAATGGTTGGTCCTAAAATTCGTGTTTAGTTAAATTCTAACAGCTTATTAAATAAGCTTTCCAATGAGGTATATCACATTGGTGTTCAAAATTCTAGCCCACTTTTGACCTCTCCTTTGTTTCCTAAAAGATGTTACACCATCATGATACCTTTACGCCTGTGTTACCCGAAGGTGTAGGCAGAGGTGAATATCACCCACTTTTCGCCGGGTATATTTAGGTCCCATACGTAATAGGGGTGAGCCTATTGCTACATTGGGTACAATACTAAACTTCGAGCAGCATCAAGTTAAGGCCTTAATCCACACACGCTGGCCAAATGCGGGTAGGTTGATGTCACATGTCCTCGAATTGATTAGTTCTTAGACATGCCGGTTTTCTCACGATGTTTTCCTCGCCGATATTAAGCAGCGGAGATGAAACAATTCACACAAAGATGTGTGGGCACGACCAGGATTCGAACCCTCAACCTTATTTATCTAAGGCGAGGCCCGCACCGCTGCGCCACCGCTGCTCACCACCGTGGTTTACCAATTACTATTCGCAGCATATGTTTGGAATAGTTAGCGGAATATAACCCCCTATATTCATAAACGTCTTATAAGCTCATTATAACTAAAATAGGTTTATAATTCGTTTATCTTATAAACTCTCTCAACTCATAAGATAGTTGAGAGAAGACCCGTGCCCAGCAGTGGGACACTAAAAGAAAAAGGGTTGAAGTGAAGCCACGGTGTCTCAAGCCGATAACATAACATAAGTAATCCCACAGCGTCGGTTGCTAAGCAACGAACACAATACCAAGTGATTTCCCGACTCAACTATCCGTATGCATGTGTGTGAGCTAGTGTAGGTAGCGACAGGAGAAAAAGTTTTAGAAAATATTTGTATTTTAATCGATTGCAGAAAGAAAAAGGTTATCGATTTAGGTGTTTATATATTTTTTTCGATTGATACTCGATGCAACTACGTTATGTATAGATTGTACTATTATTTATTTTTAATTCAAAGAGGTTATTCTGTCTCAAATTTATTTCTAAGCCGTTTTTTTCGATTTTAACGGCCATTTATAATTCATAATTATCAAAAATACACACAAACAATTGAATCAAACCCAATAAACACCAATTAATTCAGTATTCAAAGGCAAAATGGCGGGAATCCAGTGGGTTTATCAAGATTATTGTTGAGTTTGACCGCTTGTAGGTTAATTTGGGGCGTTCCTTTATTTAATTGGTGCGCAAGGTGGTAACGTGGAGTAAAAGATAAAAGAAATTTCACATTAGGAAGGTTAGTGATAAGTATTTAAAAAAAGTTACAGATATTTTCATTATAATCTTTTTTTTAATATTTATAAAGATTTTGACTCATTTTTAAAAATAATTTTCTCAACATTTTCTTTCATACGATTTTTTTTCCTGATAATCGCAATTAGAACGAATAAATTACAATTATTACAGTTAAACTGCCATCTTCTCACCGCAAATCATTTAAATCATGAGTGAATCAGAATATTGGGCAGGTGCGTTCCATCGTTGACTACATTATTGTTTAACATAAGACAAGTTCTAATTAAAATCTATATAAGAAAAATAAATATCCTGAGGGGAAACAATATTAAATAGTACTTGCTTAGTAGGGAATTAAAAGTTTTAAATTGCATTTCTAGTTTGGTAGTTAATTTAGATGAAAGATGAAAGAAAGAAGAAATGCTTATTTTGTCACTGTTAAGTGATTTCAAAGTGTCATAATAAGAAAATGGCGAAACATGTACCTATTATTCATTTACATATTATTTTCGTTTTAATTTCTTTATTATTAATTTAAATTTCTATTATGGGTCCATTGTTACCTGGAATAAATGAATTTTATTTTTTTTAAATTGAAATAGGTTTTCTCATTTTTTAATGATTTTTAAGTAATCTAAACTAGTCTATAGATTTTTAAATAAGGGTAAATTCACTTCATAAAGATTAAATTAAAATTAAATATGTGAAAAAAAATATATAAAAAATAAAACTAACATTTCTATTAAATAGTTTACTATCGGTACTTGAGCTAGTGTGAGTGCTAGACACGGACTAGACACGCTGACCCACTGCCAGTCGACCTTGCTTCTTATGTTATTATTCTATCTCCCTCGCTCGTGCACCTAGAATGTTGCTGTCTCGCTCGTGTGTAGTCTATTGATAGTTAAGACGTCCAAGGCCTTGGACGGGTTATGGTAAGCTGTGGGACGCGCAGGTGTATTCAGACTCAGCGTTGATTTTGCTTTGCATTTCAGTTAATGTATGTGTTTTGTATTGATTATAAGTATCTTACTGCATTGAAATAAAATAAGAAAACACTATTTAACTACATCTTTGGTTTAGTATTGAATATTTTAAACCGAATTAAAAAAGGAGATGTGGTATTGTCTTAGATTTACGCGAATATCACACATTGAAATAAAACTACTTCTTCTGTTTGTGTCGAGTCTAGATGTAAATATCTATTATACGTATATATTTGTAAAAGAAAAGTATTATATGTATAGTATATACCAGTTATCTGGTTTCCATAACACAAGCTTGGGACCAGATGACCGTATGTGTTAATGTCCCAGAATATTTATTATTTATTATTATTTATATATTTAACGGATTTTATCGCGGTTTATTTTATATTTTAGATTCCGACGTTTCAATCTTTTCAGACTTCATGTTAAATAATAATGTTTGTAGGTAGTCAGTAATAATTGTGATTAATATTTTTGGACGTCAAATACCTCAGTCCAGCGAACATGAAGTCTGAAAAGACTTTGAAACGTCGGGATCTACAATATAAAATAAACCGCGATAAAATCCGTTAAAAAGTAGTTTTATTTCAAAGGAGATGTGATTTGTTTGTTTATTTTTCTTATATTTGCACGCTGACTATGTCATAATAAATTCTTTGTTTATGCGTGAAAGAGGTTGTCGGGTGACAATTGCTTTACGCCCCTGGGTCGTGGGTTCGATTTCTATCCAAACAAAAAACATTTATTTTAGGTGCTGAACATGTCTGTTTGTCTTGTCTAAGTTTTAAAGCTTTGTGTGGCTTCAGATGACCGTGTGTATTAATATTCCAATTAATTAATAATATCTGGATGACCGAGCTTTGCTCGGTATGTTTTTTTAAATGACATTTTCTAAAAATGATTCCTAGTTAGATCGATTTATCGCCTCCGAAACCCCCTATATACTAAATTTCATCAAAATCGTTGGAGCCTATTCCGAGATTCCAATTATATACAAGAATTGCTCGTTTAAAGGTATTAGATAATTTGAAATTGCTATTATTGTTTGTTTAAATAATATCTTGTCTGTAATAGAAAAGTCGAATAGCACTTTTTGCTCAACCTAGGATTAGAATATAGAACTTTACGGAAAAGCCTATTATAATTTAATAATAATTTTACACACACACAGCGCCATCTAGTACCAAATTAGGCAATTATTAGCTTGTGGTATGTGTACTAGGAACTGAGCTACTTAAATACATTTTTTAGATACACCCAGACACGGAACGAATAATCATGCTCGTTATTCTGGGGTGGAATCGAACCCACGGTCTCCAATTCAGCTGTCAGGTTCACCACTGCGCGAACAGGGCAGTCAAATTTCAAATTCAACCCTCGTAAACTTATCTACAATAGGGTAAACTGTGTTATGTCCGTCCCAACTTGACCCTCAACCCTTATCGTCTAGACAGAAGGAAATAGTTGTAGTTCGCGTGAAATAGGGTGTTCTGTTATGGGTTAATTATGATGTTACAAATTGTTATACCTTAAAATGGTTATTGCGTCTATTGTGAAGGTAACATTGAGTGTGAAAATTGTTAATTTGGTATTGCACTTCTGACATTTACTTTTGATTGTGACATGAATTTGTAAACTTTATTTATGCCGACTTCAATTACCAATCCTTACTAATTTTATAGAGTAACGGTGGCGTACGGGAAATATAAGGTCGCGGTTTCGATTCCCGATCGTGTCACATCTTTGTGTGAATCGTTTCATCACCACTGCTCAATACCGGTGAAATAAAACATCGTGAGGAAACTGGCATGTCTAAGAACTAATCATTCTAGGATATGTGACATCCACCAACCCGCACATGGCCAGTGAGTGTGGATTTAGGCCTAAACAATCTCAACTAGTAAGATAGTTGAGAGCAGACCTTTTCCCAGCCGCAGGACACAAAATATTTGCACTGTTAGATAGCCCATTTATTGAGGAAGGCTATACGCTACTTTTTATACCACTGCTGGCCCAGGAAAGTCTGGATATCAAATAGAACTCTTATGTTAATTCTAAGACACCGCATGTTATACTTCGCTTGTACTAAACTTATACATACAATATATATATATATATATATATATATATATATTTATCGAAGAAAATCGCAATATAGCATCGAACTCGAAATATAATAAATAAATATTCTGGGACATTAACACACACGGTCATCTGGTCCCAAGCTAAGCAGAGCTTGTGTTATGGAAACCAGATAACTGGTATATACTATACATATAATACTTTTTTTTTGTAAATAAATACATATAATAGATATTTACACCCAGACTCGACACAAACACAAATGTTTATCACTAATGTTTGTCTCGGGTGGGAATCGAACCCACGACCTGCGGCGTGAAAAGCAAGTATCTTACCGACCACGCCACCGGCCCGTCAATTTAAGTTATAATTTGATGTCTCATCAGATACCACGGCACAACCTCTGCTTTTAATTAACCACAAATTAATCGACAGCAGTTAAACGAATGAACCTAAAACCTTTGCCTAATGACGTCACCTGTATCTAAAAAATATATGTTGGAATATAAAAAACGCACACACACATTTGTAATCTATGTAGTGAACGCATACAACGATGCGCTTGCGCCGATCTAAAACACTCGTCCGGCGGCGGGCCGATAATGGCGGCAGGGTTATTGTACTCAGTTACATATTTAGAAAAAAATATTTGGCAAATGCGCACTGCAGTGTAATGCAGGACAAAAAAATAGGACATTAATAAATTTGTTGATGGATTTGCTCCCATTTTGCTTGCATACGTACGTAAGTCAATGTACAATCCCTACTAATATTATAAATGCGAAAGTAACTCTGTCTGTCTGTCTGTTACGCTTTCCCGCTTAAACTACTGAACCGATTTAGATGAAATTGGGTATTGGTAGTTTGAGACCCGAGAAAGGAGATAGGATAGTTTTTATCCGACTGCGCAAAAAGAAGGTAATGTTTTGGCGCGATAACCGACGTACACGCGGGCGAAGCCGTTGTCGGAAAGCTAGTATGTAAATAAAAACAATATTTTGCGTTCAGTTTCACGTCAACCCTTTTTGTGGCCGACCTCTGGACACGGGTTTCCTCTCAACTATCTTACGAGTTGAGGGAGTTTAGGCCTTAATCCACACACGCTGGCCAAGTGCGGTTGATGAAACAATTCACACAAAGATTAAGGTAGGGACTAGGATTCGAACCCGCGACCTGATATTTCTAAGGCGAGGCCCGTACTGCTGCGCCATCGCTGCTCCGCTTCCAGTTTAAACATTACAAATTGACGGATTTTTAAGACTTCCCTTTTGATTCACGTCGCTCGTTGCAATAAACTACGCCAGCCGTATGAAACTGTATGACTGGACCCTAAATATAAGTAAGTACTGTAGATTAGATGGGCCTGAAAACTTCATTTTAAAGAAGAATTTTCTATTGATAATATTAAGTTAAAATATTAACAAAAAAAACCGACTTCATGGATGCCATTCTCAGAACTAAACCAAACTGAAATGGGACCACAAGGGAGGCATCAGCTTTCAATTAAAAAAAAAAATATCAAAATCAGTTCACCCATTCAAAAGTTCTGAGGTAACAAACATAAAAAAACATACAGTCGAATTGATAACCTCCTCCTTTTAGAAGTCGGTTAAAAATCTTATCGAAAAAGTACTATTCTAAGACAACGAGCTATAGTACTTATAGCTATATGTATATCTTACTTTCAATGAACAGAACTTTACAAACAAATACTTTTTCGGTAGATATTTAACACCTATGTAAATAAAACTAAAACATGAGATATAAATATTTATTTCAAATATTTAAAATGTAACAAAAATATCTGGATGACCAAGCTTAGCTCGGTATTTTTTTTTTAAATGACATTTTCTAAAAATGATTCCTAGCTAGATCGATTTATCGCCCCCGAAACCCCCTATATACTAAATTTTATGAAAATCGTTGCAGCAGATTCCGAGATTCCAACTATATGTATAGATATTTAAATACAATAATTGCTCATTTAAAGATATAAGATAATTGGTTTTAAATTCGAACCTTAGAAATATAGTCTGAGGACAGCTGCTTTGGTTTTTTTTTCGGATGACCGGATGATTCAATAAGCCTAAAGGGACATAGCTGTTCCCCACTATTTATTTATAACTGTTCTATGTTATATTTTTTAGTACAAGCTAAGTACTTCTAGTAAAAGTTGGTCGATACGAAAAGAGTTTCCGAATACTATTTAAACCTGAGAAAATGCTATTTCAAAAACCGATGACCGATCACGCCACCGGCCCGGTGGCGTGATTGGTAAGATACTTGCTTTTCAAGCCGCAGGTCGTGGGTTCGATTCCCACCCGAGACAAACATTAGTGGTGAACATTTGTGTTTGTGTCGAGTCTGGGTGTAAATATCTATTATAAGTATATATTTACAAAAGAAAAGTATTTTAAGAATAGTATATACCAGTTATCTGGTTTCCATAACACAAGCTCTGCTTAGCTTGGGACCAGATGACCGTGTGTGTTAATGTCCCAGAATATTTATTATTTATTTTATTATTATTAATTGCAAATTTTAAATTCAATTTTTTCATTAAAAACATTCATTAGAAATGAAGTAAAATACTAGAATAAAATGAATTGGATGGATAAATTAATTGAATTGAAAACTAGGTAAAATAATTTGTAGATAGTTTTGTATTTGAACCCATCATTTTGACATGTTACTGGTAGCATTCGATTTTTTTTCGTGTTGACCACTCGTACCAAGGGTACTGTTAGTTTGGGTTCAGAGGATCAAATTTTATCATGTCCGGAATATTATAATAAGTAAGTCGTCGAACCCATGGGGTTGCGATCATCAAATACACTACAACCCCTTCTTCATACATCTAGATGGAACATAAAATATCACCAAAGAAAGCTAATCAATATCCTTGTTCATAATTATAGCAACTTCCTAATCACAATATTTGGATGGAAATGGATGCCTTTATGTGAGATCCAATTAGGTTTTTACGACTTACCCTCTGACTTGACAATGACAATCACAGACAAGCAACCTGAGTGACACAGTTGTCTTGTGAGTTTGGCAACTGAGAGGCTGAATGCTATCGCAAATGACTGAAGTGACATTTATCCGTCTGGTTACGCGCTGCGGCGTGTATTATTTTCATGGTGTAAATTTATTGTCCAACAGTGTATGAACTGAGCGCCAGTAGAGATGAGTTCAGTCATATACCTATGTTAGCTATCTGCAGTGTAATGAACTAAAGCAATTTTATATTTTATACGATGCGCTGTTTATTTAGGACATGCTCCAGAGTTTGAATAATTTTTATTTATATACTGTTTCCGTAGAGTTTTTGTTTTTAACCGACAGAAAAGAGAAGTGTTATAAGCTTCAAGCGTGTATCTGTGTATGATCAAGTCTGAAAGAAAGAAAAAACAGTTTATTTCCACATCCATTTATTTCATCATCCACTAACCCCCACTTGGCCAGCGTGTGTGGATTAAGGCCTAAAACTCTTTTAATTCGTAAGATAGTTAGGAGAAGACCTGTGCCTAGCTGTAGGACACTAAAAAGGGTTGATGTGTGTGAATCATTTTTTTATTTAACTGCAATACTTCTCTAAAATTTTATCGCGGTTTATTTAAGATTTTAGATCCCGACATCTCAAATTATTATTTCTCACTTCATGGTCACGGAAACGTTAGGATCTAAAATCTAAATTTATTTTAGATTTTAGATCCTAACCGCGATACAATCCGTTAGAAAGTAGTTTTATTTCAATGTGTGATATTCGCGTAAATCTAAGACAATTATACTATGTAACACCTTATATTAACCTCTGCCTGTACCACAGCTACACTAATATATTCATGCTATATTATTACCAGCTGCGCAATAAACCGATATATGTCTGTATTTCCCACTATTATACTGAACCAAAGACTATCTCCTTGAACTTGCGAGTCATTGCCCGCCACCTCATTACGAATATTTTGCAATTCTATATCTTGGGTTTAGTTAGATGAGGGTTTATTTGTTGTTTCTCTGTTTGAAGCAGTTGCACTAACTTTTAATCTATGTTTAAGTTATAACAAGAGCAGGTTTGGTGTATTGATGGCGTCATATACCTCACGCCACTCAAGAGACGCGACGTCATAGCAATCCTGAATCGCACAAGCAAAGTTTCACCGAAGATTAGCATATATACAACTTCCCAACAAGAACAGTCGGAGGGAGTACAGCGGTCACCGGGCATTACAACTCGCCCGGCTGGACGATCTTCCCTTTACACTGGAGGGTCACTACCACCCGATCCTCCAGTCTCCTCCACACTGATGACCTTCGACCTTGGATAGCAGCGCAACCTTCGCAGCAGCATCGTCGGCGGCTATCAACACTTCATCCTTCCTTCTCACTCCACTACAGCAGCGAGTTAATCGAGCCAGTCAGCACCGGGTCACGTGACCACCAGCATGCAGCGTATGAGCAAGCCTGGTCACCACACCCGCACCTCGGCACAGCACACTGTACATCGGCTGTACCGCTTAATTATATGTACCACCGTTGACTTGACACGCTCCGCTCGCCAGAGGCCGCATTACCTTAATAGCCAGCGAGGCGAGCGGACGTGCGCGTGGACTGCAAAACAACATTTTATTATGAGATCCCTGAAGAATCCGCCTATCAATCGCCGGTCGTGCCTACACATCTGTGTGAATGATTTCATCGTAGCTGCTCAGTATTGTTGAATGAAATGAAACACCAAACTGTTAAACATTCTGACACAAGTGACATCGACAACTTACACTTGGCCAGCGTGTGATTAAGGCCTAAGCCTCACAACTCGTAATAGTTGAGAGAAGAATAATGCCCAGCAGTGGGATACCAAAGGGTTATTGCTAACTGATAACCAGTGTATTGAAATTTAGAAATTCAGTATCACGCCTGTATTACCCGAAGGTATAGGCAGAGGCGAATATCACCCAATATTGTCGGCTATGTTTAGATCCCATACGAAGGCCCATACTGCCGATCATACGCCACAATTCCAAGATTCTCTAAGTATTAAAGAAAAGTATTTTCGCTTGACCCGGGCATCGAACCCGTTACCTCACGGTCACTAAGCGCTCGCTTACCACTGGACCCTGGACCACCCATTATGATTTAACTAGCTTCCGCCCGCAGCTTCGCCCGCGAAATTGATCTCACTGATCTTGTTTCTCCATACAAACTTTGGAATCCCATTTCACCCCCTTAACTCACCCTGAGTTTTGAAAAATCCTTTCTTAGTGCACCCCATAAGGTACCTATGTGCCAAATTCGGAGTCTCCCGACCCAGCGGTTTGGGCTCTGCGTTGATATGTCTGTCAGTCAGTTTCTTCTTTTATATATTTAGATTTGTGCTTACTTAAATAGTTGCTTACAAGCTTGGCCACTTGTCCAAATTAGCTTACCTTGTTCGGGATTCATCTCTGAACCACCCTTAGGAATTCTTGGTCCAAAAGCAAAAAGGATTCCAAATCATTCGAAGTACCAGATCCGAGTCATTATTTGAAGACCTTCCTCAAAGAAGAGTTTGCAGAACATTTCGCGGTCACCTACGTAGCACGATGCATAGCAACACGACGTTGTTTCTTCGTGTTAGTTATAACTATCCGGAAAAGTAAGTCCTGCTGCGTATGCAGTCAAAATAATTAGACGGTTCACAGATGTGGATACTGCTGGAATTGTATTCTTTAGTTTTTTTACAGTATCATGTCTTACGGAATTCTTCTTTGGGGAAATGCGGCTGACATAGAAACCATCTTTATTTTACAAAAAAGAGCTCTTTAAGCTATCTACAAACTAGAAGCCGTGTTTCCATATGAGAGAAATTCAAAGACAAATATTTTGACTGTCGCTTCTCAATATTATCATCATTCCCCTTGCCTTTTTCCCATTTCTATTGGGGTCGGCTCCGTGTCTAACCTGATGCGGCTAGCTACCAGAATTATACGAGCGACTGACTCGGGATCCAGTAGCCTAGATGGTTAGACCAGGTGTCAGATTATATTGGATACTGACTACATGTAACGATTGTCATAGATGTGTTAAATAACAACCGGGACCGACAGCTTAAGGTGCCCTCCGAGGCACGGAGGGTAGTCCCTCAACCAACCAGACACCGAAACATTTTTTTGTTGTTTCAAAAATATTGTCTGGGGCGGGAATCGAACCCGCGACCTCCCGGGCACAGTATAGCCCAATCGGACGGCTTACACCGCTCGACTACTGAGGTCGTCGCTCGACTACTGTCGCTTCTCAATATATTTAGGAAAATTTATTGTATGTGAATAAAAATATTACGAAATTGAAAAAAAAATAACACACGCATAGACACATCATACACATCTCCACAAAATCAGTAACTCTTTTATGGGGCCGTAAATACGTTTCTACAAAAATCTACGTAATGTAAGAAAGCGTATTATAAAATTTCAGACTATCTAACGGATAATAACGCTTGGAATTAATTCGCTCTAATCCAACACACTAAACAAACAAAATGTAATAGAATATAAGTACTTCATTTAAAAAAGAAATAGTTTACGCAGTTTTTTTGGCAGTGTTTCTCAGTAGTTGCCAGTCATTCACTGCACGGTAGGAAAAGAAATCGGACTTTTTTTATGAAGACTCGGGTCTCAAAAAGCATAATATATTTTCTTGTCATTTCATTTCATTGTATTGGTATTAAATCTATATAATAAAAATGAATCACTAAATGTGTTGGTAAGCGTAAAACTCGGGAACGGCTGAACCGATTTCGCTAATTCTTTTTTTTTAAATATTCCGTTACGCAGAGTAATATTAAAAAAACTCTTGACTTGACCGATTTTTATGAAATCTTATCGGTCGTATTCTGTTTTCGGACCCGGCTGGTGGCACTGCTTTACCGGGCAGGACGACGTCTGCAGGATCCGCTAGTTTTTATATATTTTTTTTGAGACTTGTTGCTTAAAAAATAAATTAAATGAAATCAAAATGTTTACAACAAAAGTCGGATTTAGAGTTACTAAAATGTGGTCTAAGTTGCTTGTAAACAGACGAAGCCGATCGAAATTATTGTAGCAAGTTAGTATGTATTTGTATACTGTAGATCGGTCAGTGACTGATGTTTTAAATATAATGTTTGGTATAAATTAGTCAGAGCTTGCAGCCTTGAGTGACCCCCAGTTGATTACGGTTCCGGTCAGGAAAGGACCGCGCGAACGAGAAATATCCCCCGATCCCCTAAAAAACTAGAGTGTCCGGTAACGTCCTGAACCGAGGTTCATCCCCACATGGGGAGCCCTCATGGCAGTTGCCACAGTACTTGATCGGTTCGACCGTCCTCGGACGGCTCACCGAAAAAGTCCGGTGAACCAATAGAGGCCCTTTCTGCTAATTTGGTTAGGTCATCAGCAATTAAATTTAAACAGCCTTGAGTGACTGGGACCTATTAATAATTAAATGCACTCGGCGTCAGCCAGCCTCAATCAGTGAAGAGTTACATAGAGAAGAGAAGAGAAGAAGTAAGTAGAGGTACGGCTATGCGCCACCGTTATATGGTGGAAGTTCCACGGGTACGCACAAAGCGCTTTGCTTTTACTTTCATTGTACGAACTGCCAAATTGTGGAATTCGCTGCCGGCATCTATGTTTCTCGATAGCTATAATCTGCCGGTCTTCAAGTCACGATTAAATAGGTATTTACTGGCTAAGCACGTTTCATCGTAGACTGCATCATTGCTTCACATCGGGCAAGTTGTGGTGCTTGACCACAAGCCTATTTTAAGATAAAAAAACATCCAGACTTCTAGCATAAACTGGAAAAGTATAGCTTGATGTGAAGCCGTATGTACAAACACAGGAGCACTCTCAGAGTCTGATGGGACGGATAGACCAACAACACTGGTGAAAGATCAGGCGAAGGACCCACAGCTTTACGTATTCTCCGAGGCATGGAGGCTTTACACCACCAGTTTTCTGTATTTGATCTCACTTCCTCACTCACTTCAACGCTTTTTAGTGTCCCACGGCTGGGCACGGGTCTTCTCTCTACTATCTTATGAGTTGCGAGACGGCCTTAATCCACACACGCTGTCCAAGTGCGGGTTGGTGAATGTCACATTTCCGCGAATGATTAGTTATTTGACATGCCGGCTTCCTCACGATGTTTTCCTTCACCGATATTGATTACCGGAGATGAAACAATTGGCACAAAGATGTGTGGGCACGACCAGGATTTCGACCTTCTCTAAGGCGAGGCCCGTACCGCTGCTCCACCGCTGCTTGGACTATAGGCCGACCGTTTAAATCGCGTATCGCCATCTGTCGTACAAAGTCATAAAACATTAATTAAATCTCATAAAGAACTATTTAACCACAGATAAAAGTAATGTAAGACTATTCGTCACTAATATCCATATCGCTTGAATCGTCATCACTGTCTGTGCAGCTTGAGGAGTCAGAATCTTGGCGATAGGCGATACGCAAGTTAAATGGTCGGCCTATAGTGCTAAGAAATTAAAAAAGTCTACACTCGATTTGAACCCTTGACCTCGGTGCTAAAAGCGAACCTATTATCCTCTAAGTTGATAAAGGGGTTACACGAAAAGGCTAGTGTCTAAATATAATTATTTTTGAAACTGTTTATACAAAAGATAAATCTTTTCTTTTGAATGTATACTGATTAGCAGTCGCGTAGGTAGATTTGTATAGAAAACATACGACGCAAGAGCATTGTTATGAAAAATAGGGCCATGGAAGTTACCTGAAAATATACCTTCAGACTAGGGTCAGTGACCGGAATAATCTGCAGACGAAATTATTGCCTTTTGTGTTTTGTAACTGAGTATATAGTTCGGGTTGTAACCGCGATACCAACGGCAGATAGGAACACCGGTAGCGCAGAGGTATCGGCCTCGGGTTCGATTCCCGGTCCATTTGTTCGCAGATTGTGAAAAATAATTTATGGCCTATTCTCAGACCTACTGAATATACATAAAATTTTCTTAGGAATCGTTCTAGTAGTTTTGGAGGAGGTTTTATTACTAACAGTGTGACATTAGAATTCTATTTAGACAAGCTAACCTGGTGAACTTCGTGCCGCGTATTTCTCATCTTTTACATCTTTTTTGGGCCTCTAAAAACATTTCAATACCAAAATCAGCTAATTCAGTTCAGCAGTTCTCGAGTTTTAGCAATACAAACCGTCAATTATTTTTTTATAAATACTAGATAATATTCTGGAAAAGAAAGAGAGATTTAAACAAATAAATTACATTTATTCTACACAGACAGGATACACACAATTTAATATAATAAAGAAAACACATGTGAAATAAAAAAAACAAACTAAAAATAATAAAAAAAAACAAAAAGAGTGACCCATCAGTGTCAAACATGGACATTGCTCAGTAAACGCTGTGAGTAGTACCAGAGTCAAACCAAAGCACTGATTTTCAGCAATATCCACATTCCCACAGTGTAACGCCAATGTGATAAATAGAAACAAAGAAAGAAAAACATATTCGGACGGAACAAACAGGACTTGAATTTTTATTATTTGATTGTGTGTACCCACAACTCATCAAGCTATACAGAACCATCATAAGTTGACCTTTCTTTGTACGGAAATCTTATACAGTGCGAGACCAGCTTGTACTAGGAATGTATAGTTTAATGTACAATAACGTAATAAAAAACAGGAACAAAAGAAAAAAAAACAAATAAAACAGAAAAAATCTAAGAGCACATAAACTACTTTTATCCTAATATCACACGAACAACCGCAATCCGAAGCTAGTTTATAACATAGAGTTATTTAACTATACAGGAATTACAAGCGGTGCCAAAATAACCATTACACACGTTCAAACACACAAACACACACAGACACGACTAATATAAACAAATCAGCTTATTTCAAAGTTCGATAGCCTAACCAAGGCGAAGGCGAAACCTTGGCGAGTGTTGTGCTCTAGTGCATTTAATAATTTTAGGGTTACGGAAGATTAAAAACTCTAAATTAAATATTCAACTTAAATACCGGTGGTCCACTGATAAGTAAGTCCCAGGTCAAGCAAAAAGACATTTCTAATTTGCTTACGGCCTTATTCATAAAAATCTTAAGACTCTTTAGTTAAAATAGACTTTGTCACTTTCTTACTAGTATAAATGTCAAGATGACAGACAAGGACAAGCTTATAAGACGTTATAAATTAATAATAATAATAATAATAAATATTCTGGGACATTAACACACACGGTCTTTTGGTCCCAAGCTAAGCAGAGCTTGTGTTATGGAAATCAGATAACTGGTATATACTATAACATATAATACTTTTCTTTTTGTAAATATATACTTTTAATAGATATTTACTTCCAGACTCGACACAAATACAAATGTTCAATTAAATTATAAATAACAGATAACATAAGCAGACCCATATGCGGAAGTATGCTTTCAATAAATATTTCAAACTGTCTATAAACTAGCTCTTAAAGTACCTATTTAATGTGAATGCACGCTAGGAACCAAGGTTAGGTGACTAGACGCGGCCATTGTGGTAGGTCGTGTGACGCATTATAAATTACATTCACATATTACACACTAACAAATAGAGTTCACTAGTATCGCCACGCGACTTTGTCATGTTCAATTTGAGGTTTGATCATACAATTTTATTTTTAAACGAGCTACCCGCTGTCTCCTTCGTCCGGGTAGCTTACATTTTTATATGCCCAGTAGGGGAATATAAAGTAGCCTATAGTATTTCTTAATAAATGAACTAGATAGGGCTGATAGTGTATATCAGTGCTGTGTCGCCTCTAGTAGGCACTCACAGCGTTTACTGAGCAATGTCCATGTTTGACACTGATGGGTCACACTTACTCTTTGTTTGTTTGTTTTTTCATACTGTTTCTTTAGGTATTTTTTCTCTTTCCATGTGTTTATTTGATTCTGTGTGTTCTGTCACTGTCAAATATTTTTTTTTTACTTTTTAGTCCATTTATTGAGAAAGACAGTGCAAGAAATACTTAGTCCTGGGGATTTGCGCGTATCTCTTCAGCTTTATAATATTAACTTTTAATTATAATGTTAGTTTTCCTGATTGTCTACAATGGAACACGCCTATCTTGGGTCCCTGTGATGTAAATGGCATTGTAACATATATTATTTACATGAAACACAGCGCTTCTAGAGGCATTATTTATGTAATTAAATGTGAAATAGAATTAAAAAAAATCAGGAACGTAACTTGTGTTAAAGCAGTAACCAACACCCGTTTACACAAACTTTCGCATTTATAATATTAGTAGGATAGTACAATCAAGCAAAAATAGTACTTATACCAACGTAATAAAGACTGACAGGAAAATTAATTCGTATTAATCTATGTCTGTGTGTGGGTTTAGTTTTTTTGGACGATGATTACTCATGAACTATGTTAGGTTCACGGCCGTTTTTGTTTCTGAGTGTGAAATGTGCATATGTATGCAGGTATTTATGTACATAAGTACCTATGTGTGTTCCTTTCAGTGTACTTCTATTTGTATTTATGTGTATATGATGTAGTAATTATCATACATTGCCAGCCTTATAACAAAATTATCCGATGAAACGAGCCATCCGAAACTTTAATAAATAAATAATGATAATATAGAGGGACATTAACACACACGGTCATCTTATCCCAAACTAAGCAGAGCTTGTGTTATGAATACAGATAACTGGTAATATACTACATATAAAATAATAAATAAAATAAATATTTTTGGGACATTAACACACACGGTCATCTGGTCCTAAGCTAAGCAGAGCTTGTGTTATGGAAACCAGATACTTATAATAGATATTTACACCCAGACTCGACACAAACACAAATGTTCATCACTAATGTTTGTCTCGGGTGGGAATCGAACCCACGACCTGCGGCGTGAAAAGCAAGTATCTTACTGACCACGCCACTGGCCCGTCAATATAATACTTTTCTTTTGTAAATACATACTTAAATATAGATAATCACACCCAGACTCAAGACAAACAGACGTGTTGATCACACAAATGTCTGACTTGAGTGGAAATCGAACCCACGACTTGCGTGATAAGCAAGCAATTATCTTACCGACCACGGATTTTACGGATTAGTGAAATGTATGTGAATAAGCATCTACCTACATAAACACCTACAGAATGTAATAGATTAAGTACTAATGTCCATGTTTGACACTGATGGGGCACTCTTACTCTTTGTTTTTAACTTTTTTGGAACGAAGTTCCTTATCGCGCGTTGTGAAAGGGGGTAGACGGAAAAAATTCTTACGAAAAGTTGTCACGACACTTTTTGCTATAGTAAGCTATTGTAAGCTGTGCGGCGTGCGCATGTTTCTCTGTCTGTCTGTCTTTATGAAAATTGAGCCTACTGATTAAGTTTATATTACATTATATTTGTTAATAACAAAAAATAATATTATTATAACTTAAAAAAAAATAAAATTTTATTACAATTCCTTCATTAATTAATGGAAAGGAACTTCGTTCCATCCGGGTGTCCCTTGACACCTCTCAAGTTTTTTCTTTCTTTCTTTATTAAGAGGAAGGCGCTTGTGTCTGTAACACAGTTTTTACTAGCATAGACACAGTCGTTCACTCCATCTATGATAATAATACACAACGCTTAACTCATCAAACTGTATTTAGCTTTTAAAAATAAAGATTTTATCATTTATTATTTAAATTCATAATTATATTCATCAACAGAGAAATAAGATTGCTGAAATGAAAATGAAATGAAAATATGTTTTATACTTTTTGAGACGCGAGTCTACATGAAAATAGTCCAATTTCTTTTCCTACCGTGCAGTGAATGACTGGCAACTACTGAGAAACAATGCCAAAAAAACTCAGTAGGCTTTTTGATTTTATAAATGAAGTAAGCCACTTTTTAATTGATTGTTAAGTAGTCGATTTGGTAATCTTTTAAATACTTTTAATATTACTGGGTACGTTGTTAAAAAACTATAGCAACACTTTTTTAAATGTGCTGTTCTTATCTGTGTTGATGACATAATTTATCTATTATATATAATTTCCACGTCACAATGTTTGTTACCGCACTCCTCCGAAACGGCTTTACCGATTTTTACAATATTTTATATGCGAATTCAGTAGGTCTGAGAATCGGCTACTGTCTATTTTTCATATCCCTAAGGGGTTGTTTAACCTTAATTTCTTTTTAATTTTTGGACGATTTTATTTTTGTTTTTATTTTTTTATTATGTGGCATTAAAAATACATACGTATTACATTAGTAATACCCGGTACGAAGTTCGCGGGAAGCTAGTTTATTTATATCATTTAGACGAACTTTAAACATGCAATAATAATTTGGTGCCTAATAAAGCCAGGCAACACCCAGACAGTCTAGACGACGGCCTATCATAACACATAGGTAAAAACATAAGGTAGTGTGCGTCTAATTTGTATAGCAGTATTACACATATCTAATATATAAAAACAAATTGCACACAAACAAAGTCCACCCACACTAGCACAATAATATACGGCGAGTATCACTGACCTGCGCAAGCGCATCTATCGCGTAACCTTGTAGACTGCGGACGTTGACGTTTCTAATGTTTGGTTTAGTTGTTAGTTGTTACACTAGGTTATGTTATTATAACATACATTGCGCTAACGCCTGTATAACCCGAAGGTGTAGGCGGAGGTGAATTTTACCTACATTCCGCGGGCTATGTTTTCAGGCTCCAGTAATAGGGGCGAGCCCTATTGGTGTATTGCATCGGACACAATAAAAAATCTTCGAGCTGCAACTTTTTTTTAAGTATATTTAAAGATTTTTTTCTTTGATCCGGGATTAGACCAGTTATTTAGCGAACTCGCTTAACACTGAGCCACTTCAACCCTTTTTAGTGTCTCACAGTTGAACACAGGTCTTCTCTCAATTATCTTACGAGTTAAGAGAGTTTTAGGCCTTAATCCACACACGCTGGCCAAGTGCGGGTTAGTAGATGTCCTATATCCTCGATTAGTTCATAAACATATCGGTTTCCTCACGATGCAGCGGAGATAAAACAATTCACACAGAGATGTGTAGGCAGGACCGGGAATCGAACCCGCGACCTTATATTTCAAAGGTGAGGCTGATACCGCTGCGCCACCGCTGCTCAAACTCAGTGTGATCCAGATTAATGAGGCATAATATATAACCTCTACCTATCCTGTATAGATGTAAAAACATTAGCAAAGACACTAAGATGAAACAAAGTAATTTTTAGTTGTTTACTAATTCGACTCAATGTCGGTTAGCCAGTAGCCTTGACGCGGCCATTGTCGCTTCAGATCGCTCGTTTGAGATAGATTTTATGTATTCGAACCTCGCTAGCGTAGAAGCGTGTTCACCTCTAGTTAAGGTCGCAGGTTCGAATCCCGCACCGGACCAAATGCCAAAGATATAGTCAGGAGGTTAATTTATTAAGTTAGGTCAGCAAGTGTTTGTAAGCGACCACTATGTCAATCGAGTTCTATGTACACAGAA
Source organism: Meganola albula (assembly GCA_936450015.1). NCBI lineage: Eukaryota > Metazoa > Arthropoda > Insecta > Lepidoptera > Nolidae > Meganola > Meganola albula. The sequence goes on from OW388155.1 coordinate 13,210,829, forward strand.
CTAGCTTCAGTTTTAAGCTAATTTACATAGCACTCACGCTTGTGTTAACCGAGGATTTAGGCAGAGGTGAATATTATCCACTTTTCACCTGATATGTTAAGGTCCCATAAGAAATAGGGGTGGAGCCTATTGCCATTCAATGGGCACAGTTCCAAACTTTGATCTGCCACCCGGTATATACCAGTTATCTAGTTTCCATAACACAAGCTTTGCTTAGCTTGGGACCAGATGATCGTGTGTGTTAATGTCCCAGAACCTTATTATTATTACTCTTAGGCGTTACATAGTTTTAAAGAAGTAAACGATATTTTAATCAATTCCTAAAGAGAAGCTGGTTGGAGTCAGCTTGTATGAACTTTTCACCACTGGTAACTTAGGCCCACCAGGAAGTCTAATGTAACTTTACTCCTCTTAATACAGTTAAACCGTGCCCTTTATATCTGCCCTTGAATGTGATCCCATGCCCTTGCAACCTTGGGCCACTGACCACTCCTACGCCTATCCGGTCACTATTATACTCTACATAGAGTCAATTAATTTACATGTGTTACTTCCAACTCTATATTTCAATCTTATCATACCACACATGCACAAATTTTATATCTAGCTTATAGCTAGGTATAAAATTTATCTAGGTATATGTAAGAATTACTTAAGGTATGGAGCAGCACAGCGGCATCGGTCTCGCCTTGGAATATAAAGTAACTAGTTCGATCCATGGTCGTGCCCACACATTTTTGTGTGAATCTAAATCTAATCCTATATATATCCTGGGATTCCATCATCAGGTCATTGTAGAAGTATATACCTTCAAAAAAAAATACAACAAAATCGGTTCATAAACGACGAAGTAATCTGCGAACAAACATACAAAAAAAATACAAGTATACGGTGGAATTGAGAAATCTCCTTTTTTGAAGTTTGTAATAATGTCATTGTTACCGCCCAAAGTCGGTGAACGTACATCCTAAGTGTTTAGAATCCCACTAGACTTTAGTCACGTTTTATTATTCATTATGATGCACTAATCATTCCATTATACTATTCAAGATGTAATTTATCGGTTTTAAAACGATATGTCCTATCGAAACAGAAGTTATGGTCACAAATTAGGCAGTCTGCAGTCTGAGAACGTGTCAAGGATGTTTAGGACCTTAGAGTTAGCAATGTGCCTAATGTCACATATGTAAGGTCACTTGACAAAGATTTTATGTTAGAATTAGCTGCCCCGGAGAACTTCATACCGCGTATTTAAAATAAATATTCCGGGACATTAACACACACGGTTATCTAGTCCCAAGCTAAGCAGAGCTTGTGTTATAGAAACCAGATAACTGGTATATACTATACATATAATACTAATATTTCTCACTATTTAAACTTTTCTTTAGACTTGTTTGAATAATTTAAGACCAAAATTAGTCAAATCAATCCACCCGTTCTGAAATTATAGCGAGACTAACGAACAGCAATTAATTTTTATATATAAGAATTTTCTCACCTTTCAAACCTTCCCTAGACCTCCACATTTCAAAACCAAGATATGATAAATCTGTTCAGCCGTTCTCGAGTTTTAGCGACACTCGGTAATCTCGCTAATCAATTGCTGTTCGTTAACAGCACTTGATTTTGATATATAAGATGTTTGTCTGTAGATTGATATTTTGCAAAGCGCCTGAGTATCTATGTCCCTTTAGTCTAGGGCACGGGTCTTCTTTCAAATATCATCTTTCAAATACCCAGCACCGTTTGCTAACCGTGCCCACGTGTCGCACAGTGGCACGTGCCTCATCCCCCGTTCCTTGCGTTCTTACGGCCCACAACCGCCTTGTGGAAGCCAACCCAAACTGCGATATTTTTGCTGATGAACTAAGAATATTAATGTGCATATGCCTAAGTTTCTGTGAATCACAGCTAGTATAAGTATTTTTTTTTAATATTTTTAGCTTCTTATATATCATTAATATTATAAACTCATTTTGTGTTCTCTTATCCATATTCTTCTACTTTTTATGTATCTACTTATATGTTATTGTAATCTATATATATAAAAATTAATTGCTGTTCGTTAGTCTCGCTAAAACTCGAGAACGGCTGAACGGATTTATCTTATCTTGGTCTTGAAATATTCGTGGAGGTCTACGGAAGGTTTAAATGGTGAGAAAAATTCGTATAATTTCCGGGAAAACCCTAAAAACAGCGGTCGATTGAGGCAGTACGAAGTATGCCGGGTCAGCTAGTTGGTAATAAATACCGTTATAACATAAATAAATTAATTAATCATAAGAATTGAGAGAGTGCCACGGTGGCCAGCAGCTGGATGGTAGAAGTCACAAGTCCTTCAATAGTTAGTTATAAGACTTGCCGGTTTTCACACGAAACTAAATTAAAAATTGCAATCTCCTACTGGCTTCAAAGATCTAAACCGAAATAATAACTATGGTCTATTTGTTTTAAATCTGGGAGTAATCTTCTCTATACATATATATAAAAATCAATGCTACTTTTCGTTGTAATTTTATAAATCAAAAACGGGCTTACCTATTCAAACAAAATGTTTAGGTATTGTTCAGACTATTTAGTAGATGGTTTATGTGAAGTTTGCACAAAATCGGTTGAGCGGTTCTTTGTTTATCACATTTTTTGTAAATTGTTGAGTGGTCTGAAGCTACCCGGGCGAAGCTGGGGCGGGCCGCTAGTTATCAATATGTGTTTACAAAAGAAAAGTAGTCGCTGTATATAATAATACTAGCTGCCCCATCGAACTTCGTACCGCGTATTTATTAAAAAAAAAATCACTTAGGGGTATGAAAAATAGATAGTAGCCGATTCTCAGACCTACTGAATATGCATAAAAAATTTCATAAGAATCGGTCAAGCCGTTTCGGAGGAGTATGACAACGAAAACTGTGACACGAGAATTTCATATATTAGATTTGCAGTTATCTGGTTGACATGGCACAAACTCTGCTTAGTATGGGATCAGATGACCGTGTGTGTTAATGTCCTAGGATATTATAATCTAATCTAGGATATTATAATAACGTGCTTTTTTATTTGGGATTGTATTAAATTTTGCACAGAGATAGATAATAATCTCATAACTCGACTATTTACCCTAAAACTACGCGAGTGAAACCGCTGGCGGTAGCTAGTATTATCTAAATTAGTCTTTAAAAACCAATATAAAATGTTCTAATGCGGAATATTAAATTTTCCTACACCACATAGAACACGAACTATTAAGTGAATAGCAAAGTGACTCTACATTTACTTCAAGCCCCACTAACCTACCTCAAAATATCACAATTCTGAGAATGCGAATGTAGACGGCTCACTATTAGGTGACGTCATGTCTCTATTACTGGTAGAGTCGGTGACCGGTAGAGTCAAGGTTACGCGCATAGAGCGTTAGTGTAGGTCGTGTTTAGTTGTAGGAATGTAGAGTTATAGTTTTAGATAAATATGCTCTGAATGTTTGAAGCTGAATGTTGGGGGCTGAGTCACCTTCATCCGTGGGAGTGCACCTTTTATATAAAGTCCCACACGTGGACCTCGGGTGGTGCAAATCAGCTGACAATCAACTGGTGGTAGGCTTCGGCCGTGGATAGCGACCATCGAGACAAAGCCGCACCACCAAGCGGCCTTGCTGTGTTGCGGTGCAATGTCTGTTGACACCATTTAACTGGGTGGGTTGGAATATTGCTCTTTTATGGTTTCTAATGGAGCCTATTCTCATCATTGCTATCACATAATCTACTATTTTTGATGTCCCAATGCTGGACACAGGCTTTTTTTCAACTATCATACGAGTTGAAACAGTTTAGGCCTTAACACGCTGGCCAAGTGCGGGTTGGTGGATGTCACATATCTTCGAATGATTAACACAATTAAATGTGGGCTCGACCGGGGATCTCACCCGCGGTGGAAGCTGCTAACTAAGATGGAGAAGGGTCCTTATGAAGCAAAAGGTTATGGATTGTAAAAGGTAAACCTGATATTGCTGCGCCAGAGTTCCCATGCCGTTTTTCTTTACCATGTACACTTTTAGTAGTAAGATTTTCACGCCGCAAGTCGTGGGTTGGATTGCCACCCAAGTCAGACATTATTGTGTAATGCACACGTCTGTTTGTGTTGAGTATGGGTGTAATTATCTATATTTAAGTATGTATTTACAAAAGAAATGTATTATATGTAGTATATTACCAGTTATCTGGTTTCCATAGTACAAGCTTTGCTTAGTTTGGGATCAGATGACCGCGTGTTAATGTCCCACTATGTCCCACTATACCCGCCAACACTACAACGTAAACAAGAGTCAGTAATTACCTATGTAGTATGTAAAACCAACTAAAATCTTGCACTGCAGGACATTGAACTTGCTGCTGCAGTTGGCCTCGAGGCGTGGAGCCACACGTGCCTAACTAGCGAACACGTTCGATCGTGATTTGTTTGTAGTTAGTCCGAATAATGTTGTGCAATCTGTTAACAGAAATCACGTGGTCTTTATTAAAATCAAATAACTTTAAAATAAAAATGTAATAACTAACTCAGTATTCTAGTAGTAAATGTGTTCGCTTAGTAACCGAAAGGTTTCGATTCCCACATCGGTCAAAAAAGGCTTCTAGGAGATTCAAGTTTGATAGAATAAAAAATACCAATTCAACGGTAGGAAATCCTTGAAGGAAGATTACACCTATAGAGTAGTTCATTTAGAAGACAAAAAGTTAAATAAAGGAGTTATCTTGACGGGCCGGTGGCGTGGTCGGAAAGATGCTTGCTTTTCACGCCGCAGGTCGAGGGTTCGATTTCCACCCGAGACAAACATTTGTGTTTGTGTCGAGTCTGGGTGTAAATATCTAATTTAAGTATATTATATTATTTACAAAAGAAAAGTGTTATATGTATAGTATATACCAGTTATCTGGTTTCCATAACACAAGCTCTGCTTAGCTTGGGATCAGATGGCCGTGTGTGTTAATGTCCCAGAATATTTATTTATTTTATTTATTATTTATTTATCTTTGAGTTTACCACTGCTGGGCTTGGGTTTTCTCTCAGCTATATTAAGAATTTAGGTCTTTTTGCCAAGTTGAGGCCTTAAAGAATTTGAAGACTAAATTGCATACAAAACAAATTTATTCGTACTTATCTAAATTAACTTAAGACTAAGACTGATTCTTACCCAAAGGTTAGGCAGAGGTGAATACCACCTACACTTGAGTGTTCACGATAGTAAAATCATCCTGTATCTCTCTATTTCGACCTACATAACGACCTGCCTAGCTCGACCTTGTGCGGTTATTGACTGGCAGTCAAATAGTTTTAATGAGAGACCTGACCTACACTAACATAGAATTAGTCGATACTGTTGTTTTTACCCGACTGCGCCAGACGGAGGGTTATGTTTTTCGAGTATGTATGTATCTTCAACCCTTTTTAGTGTCCTACTCCTGGGCACGGGTCTTCTCTCAACTATATTACGAGTTGACTGAGTTTAGATCTTAATCCACACACGCTGGCCAAGTGCGGGTTGGTAGATGTCATATGTTTTCGGATGATTATTTCTTAAACATGCCAGTTTTCTCACGATGTTTTCCTTCACCGATATTGAGCAGCGATGTTGCAACTCACACAAAAGATGTGTGTGGGTGTGATTCGGAACCGAACCTGCAATTTATATTTATAGGGCGAGGCCTGTACCGCTGCGCCACCGCTGCTCTATAATGATTGCTTCAATGGTTTGTCAAATCAGTTTTCCCTTCAGTTAGGTGATGTTGACACAGTCGGGTGTTATGATTTTTTTTTAAATAATTTTGCTTGTTGTACATTTACTAAAACTGTTTGTCTATTTTTATTTACTAACTTCCTCCTGTGACTTCATCCGCATGATGTTCGGGAAGTATCATATAGGAAATTAAACAGGGATTATAAGTATCTTCTTCTTTGTCGTTCCGCTCTTGTCAGAGTGGTCGTGGTCACATTGAGTCATCCACATTGGTTACAGACGTGGACACAGCTCTTCGCACGATCTCCCGCCATCTGTGCCTATTGGTAGAGTGTCTGGCACAATCATGTAAACTGTTTTTTGTGGCGGATTTTATCTGGTCAGTCCAGCGCATGGGTGACCTGCCGCGTGATTATAAGTATGCCGGTAGTATAATAATAAATAATATTACCCCCGGATCCATACACGTGTTATAAACTCATTATAGCTAAAAAAAGATTATTAATTTATTTGTCCGTGGAATTTCCACCATATATCGGTGGCGCATAGCCGTACCTCTACTTGTACGATCAAGGAACAGAGACGGGAGAATAAGATTAGGTATGTGGTAATTTATTTTAGATGTTACTTTTCCATAGCTATGTTTTAATTTACAACTCAAAAATTTTACTTCACGTCGAAAATTCGAAGATAACGACCATACGAGATGGTTTGTCAACCGACTTCAATAAGGGGAAGGTTTTTAATTAAATTGTATGTTTCTTTGTATGTATGTCACGCAATAATTCTGCCGAATAAAGATCGATTTTAATAATTATTTTCGTTGCAAAGGGTACTGTCCAAATGGTTCTATCAAATTTTTATCAAAACCATTAAATAAGTAAATAAATATTCTGGGACATAAACACACATGGTCATCTGGTCCCAAGCTAAGCAGAGTTTGTGTTATAGAAACCAGATAACTGGTATTACTTATACTACTTGTAATAGATATTTACACCCAGACTCGACACAAACACAAATGTTCATCACACTAATGTTTTTCTCGGGTGGGAATCGAACCCACGACCTGTGGAGTGAAAAGCAAGTATCTTACCGACCACGCGACCGGCCCGTCATTGAAGCATTGAAGACGGTTTTTTTTTAGAAATATTAATAACTCTAGCCAATTATTTTACTCATGCGCAAAGACCTTACCCAAAAACTCTATTTTTTTGTCAGTCTAATAGTGATTTCATGATCAAAAAAATATGTTAAATGTAGTTTATTAACCTCGAAAATACTTTACTTAAATTATTTTGTACAAAAACACATCGCAATGTAACCTAGGTATTTAAAAAATTCAAGTCGTTGCAAAATTTGCATTTTATGGGAACAAAAAACTAATCTTTTGGACAGACGAAACAAAGGGCGTCTACGCGGTGCGCTGACGCAGACCTACATGTGTGCGTGGGTCAAAGACTAAATGGCAGAGGGTACATTGGGTTGACAACTTGAGGCCTTAGTAATAAAAACTTATTCACACATCTAATTATTATTTAAGTATGTATTTACAAAAGAAAAGTATTTTAAGTAGTATATTACCAGTTATCGAGTTTCCAAGCTCTGCTTAGTTTGTGATCAGATGCCTGTGTGTGTTAATGTCTTTATTATTAATATTATTACTAATTATAGACGCAAGTCAAATAATCTTCAGAAAACCTTTAATGCAGGTAGCCTTAAGTTTTATGAAGTTTACATAGCCTCATGCGTGTATAATCTATAGTTGTAGGCAGAGGTGAATCTCACTCACTTTACGTAATATGGGGCGACCCTTTTACCATTCATCGGGCTCGATTCCAAACTTCGAGATGCTCGTTAACATGCTTGACCGCTAACCAATCGACCACTGAGGCAGTTACGAGTATCTAACCGTTGTGAAATTGGTGTCGCACTGTCTAATGGGCATAGGGATACGTTTAGGGAAAATTGAAACATTTGCCAAAACATGGTGGCTGACACAACTTCGTCCGTTTCCCCTTGAACGGGGTGGACCATTTTAGTTCTCTGTAGGGCAAGTAGGTACAAAGTGTTGATTGTCCTATCTGCAATTCTGTGAATCATTTCGTCCTTCTTCTAAGGACATACGGCCGACAACCCGGCCAATCGGTCTAACGTACACTGTATATTTATTGCTATACTATGGAAGTTGGGAATCGAGAAGTAGAATTTTTATACAACACAATAATAAATTGAAAAGAAGCTCACACTAATAATACAAACTACACGCAGTGTAATATCTTTTGGTTGTGTCCTTGGTTCTGATATTTGGGTTCCTAGACAAAGTGATATAACGTAGCGATAGCGAAATATCGATAAAAACAAAATGTATGGGACTGACATAAGACATGACGGCAAGGTGTGTAATCCCATACATTTTCTTCTTATGGATATTACGCCGTCGCTTCGTTATGTCACTTTGTCTAGGAGCCTAGTCGACGTCTAAAAGATCGGAAATGTTGATGCTTCTGGTGTTGCAAGCGTCTATATGCTACAGTAACTACTTGGTAGTATAAAAATATCACAATATGCGAGTATGTTTAGTTCTTTTTCTTCAGCAACTCGACGTATCAAAAATCTAGACAAAATATTTAGGATATTTTTCCAATCCAGGAAGAATCATAGCAGGTATTTCACATTTTTGAAGGTTTCCTGAACATGGAACTATTAATTTTCATTTTCGGGAAGCACTTTTTGTTCGAATCGAGATTTGGACCAAAGAACAAGTAGGAAATTGTGTCTGGTGAAAGACAAAAACCTCGCTCCATATTACTTATGGGACTTAAACATAGTCCGTAAAATATGGGTGATGTTCACCTCTGCCTATACCTTCTCTCAACTATCTTATGAGTTTAGTGAGTTTAGGCCTTAATAAGGAGGAGTTAAGGCGTTGGCCAAGTGCGGGTTGATGGATGTCACATGTCCTCGAATGATTAGTTTTTAGACATGCCGGTTTCCTAACGATGTTTTCCTTCACCGATATTGAGCAGCGGAGATGAAACAATTCACATAAAGATGTGTGGGCACGACCAGAATTCGAACCCGCCACCTTATTTTTCTAAGGCGAGGCCCGTACCGCTGCGCCGCCACCGCTGCTCGTGTACCAAAAGTCATCGAACAAAAATGATTGCATATGATATCACCTACCCTCTCTTGATGCTAGCGTTTTTAAAATAACCATGTACAATGTAGGTTGTCACAAAAGCTTAATCTTCTTAAAACTAAGCTCAGTCACCTATTTAATTCTAAGCTTTTATAAATAGTTCCCTTCTGCCCAATGAATAGTTTCAAAGCTTCTAATATTTTTAAAAGCACCTGTGACGCCCTTCGTCCTTTTGCTCCGATGCCTTTTATATAGGCCCTAATTTTTATAGGATCTTTTTTTAGACGCCATTTAAAGTAGTTAAATTCTATAATGGGTTTAGAACTCGTGGGAAGAAATCTTGGCTAAACTTAGATTAGATTTTTGAAATTTAGGCTGTATTTTTATACTGAATCTTTAAGCAGGTATTCACGTGGTCTATTCCACAGAGTCTAAACACAAGTCTTCATCTAGTGCTATATGGAGCCAACACGTGGAGACTCATGTATGTATCTTTATTATCCAATTTCACAACATTACAATATTTCATTGCCCCACAAAACTGTTTCCACAGTTTGTCTGTGGGTACACACAGTCAGGTTAACAATAATTATAACAGTGAGTGAAATTTTAACAAACTTTAGTCGTTATAGGTGTACAGTATTCAAACGGCTAAGTAAGAAAGAAAAATTGAAGAAGACTTGAAAGTTGCTCAGCGAGTTATGAAAAGGGCTATGTGCTCGGAGTCTCTTAGAAGGATCGAATATGCAATGAAGTGATTCGACAGAAAACTAATGTAATCGACATAACCCACTGGATTAGTAAGCTGAAGTGGCAGTGGGTTGGTCATATCTGCTACAGAACCGATAACAACTCGTTCTAAGGGTACATCACAACGAAAAACCTCTATGTACTGTGGCGGATAGTTACTTTCAGTTGAACTAAATAAAAATTATTTTCAACCGACTTCAAAACGAAGGAGGTTCTCAATGCTACTGTATTTTTTATTTGTATGTATGTTTCGTGATAATTCTGCCAATCATAGATTGAATTTTATGATTCTTTTTATGTTTAAAAGGGTATACGTTTTAGGTGGTCACATGTAAATTTTGTTAAATTCGGTAAAGCAAGTTTTTCAGTTAGGTAATGTTAGAACATGGAAGTAGGTCTGTATGTATTTTTTTAAACTATTCTTTGATTTGCAACACTAGGATTTTCCTGTAACTTTTTCTGTATTAATTTATGAAACTTAGTCATTGTAAAAAATCATGTTAAAAGCAGTTAATTTCTAATTTAGTTTTTTTAGCTTACGCTGTTTTCATTTTTTGTGTGTATTTTCCGCAACAAACGGTGCGGTTTTTTACTAATACAAAAAGCGACAATTTTGGATATTTAATAATAATACCTGCGCAGCAGTACGGGCCTCGCCTTAGAAATATAAGGTCACGGGTTCGATTCCCGGTCGTGCCTACACATCTTTGTGTGAATTGTAACATCGCCGCTGTTCAATATCGGTGAAGGAAAACATCGTGTGGAAATCGGCATGTCTAAGAACTAATCATTCGAGGATATTTGACATCCACCAACCCGCACTTGGCCAGCGTGTGTGGATTAAGGCTTTAACTCTCTCAACTCGTAAGACAGTTAAGAGAAGACCCGTGCCCAGCAGTGGGACACTAAAAAGGGTTGAAATTAATAATTATACCTAATAATAGTATTCTAGTACAATAACACACACGGCCATCTGATCCCATACTAAGCAGAGCTTGTGTTGTGGAAACCAGATAACTGGGTGGATATGCCGATACTAATTATAAATGCATCCATGTGAGGCAGAGGCGGGTTGTTATTACACGTAGATAGACTTTTGTAGTTATAAATAATAAAGTCAAATATTCTTAGAACTAACAAGTAATAATAAATTACAATAACTTTATAGTTGTTTTCGTTTATTTTAGCTATTTCGTCTAGCAGCGGTGAATCCTTTTTTGATCAGAATATTATTTACGTGATATGGAATAACCGGTTTTATTTCAATCTGGTCTAAGTTTATTTTTGATTGTTTTGTTTGTTTACACCTATTTATGTATGTTGCAGAGTTAAATATTAAAGTAGTATACCCTTGGACTAGGTCTAACTACCTGAACCCCTTTACGTGCCATTAACAGGCTTACAGGAGTAGAGCGGTTTGTCCCAAAATTAGTTCAAGGCTTTTTTCACACTTTTAATAAATAGTTCTTATAAGAAAATTACTATTTTGGAGCAGATGTTGTATGTTGGGGTAACTAAAACGTAATTAGACCAAAACAGATGAACAAATGTTTGATGGCCGCGCCGAAACTCTTGCGCCGCTCATTCCCAAACGTCGCAACCGACACAACTACAAAAGTACTACAGATCCTGTGTTTAAATTAGTCAGAACTCCCAAAAAACGCGGCCAACGACCTCTCCAGGCACTACCTAAGTATTTTAACGTCTAAAAAAATCACATGTTTACATAACACACCGAATTTTTAAATAAACTTCAACGCCAAAGGGCTTCAACGCGCACAGACAAAATTTTCGTCTGCCACGCCTGTGTGAGTGACACACACATGGATAAGACATAAAAATGCCCAATCCGTACATGTCGCACCACTACAATGAAGGCAGGACGTAAGTCGCATACAAGTGCATAATTCGGCCGAGATGCAAAAAAAAATATTTGGCAATGCGGCCCCTACGCGCCTGCCAGTCGTCCGCCCGCCTGGGTTAGGTTAGGTTAGATTTTTTGGCTCAAAACGCTCGTTCGATTTTTGAAAAGAATTTTTGTGTCTACTGCAATAGTAAGCGCGCTTCCTTAATATTGCTGGCCAGTACGTCGCGATTTTTTGAATAAAGAACAACCGCGAGCGCTCTATTTGGAATCTTATTGGATTTCAAAGTTCTAATAAAAAGATAAATATCTATTTATCTATTTATTATTGAATTTTAACGAGCTTTTGAGCTAAAATTAAAAGGCTTTCGGCGGTGTGCTTACTGTTTTTATTTTTGCAGACGTTACAAATAATGGATTAATTAATATTTAGTAAAAAACCAAGATTTTTCATCAATCAGAAAGACTAGTGTCTGGTGCCGTGTTGTGTTATTTTTTATTTTTATTCTGGACTTTTGTGTTTACAATTAATTTGTTTTTGGTAAGTTTTTCTTTTTTATTTTTCTTTAAATTTTTCGTTTGTTGTTCTTAATGATTTTGAACTTGAATTATTTTTAAATTTCATTATGATACAGCATTTTTAAATTCTTTTGTCTTACATAATATACAAACGACTTATGCCAACAAAACTTTTTTCTAACACAATGTATTAAATGTGAGTCTTAACTTACTAAAACACATATTAATTTAATAAAACATATATTTTTGTATCAATCGGGATTGTTCCCTAGACAAAGTCACAAGGACACGTCGTGTTGTGACGTCAGAACCACTAGACACTGCCGAGAAAGTCGGCCATCTTGATTATGTGTTCTTTTTTTGAAGCCTACGAAGTGCGCCGGCGCAGGCTCGCCATGTTGCTGTTGTTTGAATTTCGAATTTCAATTTTCCTTGTTAATTTAGTTGAAATAGGTATAGAGAATTATTTAAAAGTGCAGTTAAAATATTTAATATAAAAAACCATAACATAGCGTCTCGCCTGTATTACCCAAAGGTTCAGGCAGAGGTGAACATCGCCCATTTTTTTGGTGGGTATCTTGAGATAATAGAGCGCGAGCCTATTGCCGTTCATCGAGCACAATTCCAAACGTTGCGCTGCAACTAAGATTCTCTGAGTAGGTATATTAGAAAATTATTTTTGCTCGAGCCGGGAATCGAACACTTATCGTTTTGATATCGAGGCAGTATTTAATAAAATTAGTAGGTTTATTAATTTGTTGAAATCTCGGTTTTGATGGAAAAAACACATTGTGATATTGACTAAACTTGACTCTGTGCGCCATGGGTGCTGAGTTCTACTCAAGCTTACTTGTAAAAGTTATTTTAAAGAGAGAATTATTATGTTTAACGGTTCAGCCATTTCCTAGTTTAGCGAGACAAACGAACGATAATCTAGTTTTATTTATCTGAAGATGCTAAAGAACTCTATCTTTTTTCAATATTCTGTTTTTACAAGTAAACAGCTTGATCGATGCTGATATATTTTAGTATACGCATAGATTGTACTATGAAAAGAGGTTTACAGTTATTAATCTTCGTATAAACTCTGGAAATCTATAAATACTTAATGTAAATACCAAATTTTTATAGTTTAGTAGGCTAAACTGCTTGACCAATTCTGATTGAACTAATAGGATGAAAATTACTTACATGAAATGAAATCATGATACTCTTTTATTTTTCCTATTCTATAGTGAATGACTGGTTTTTTCTTTTAAAAATAAGTAGATACTTATATCTATTACATTTTTTTAAAGGCCGACCGTTTAAACGCGTATCGCCTATCGCCAAGATTCTGACTCTTCAAACTGCACAGACAGTGATGATGATTCAAGCGATATGGATATTAGTGATGAACAGTCTTACATTACTTTTATCTGTGGTTAAATAGTTCTTTAAGAGATTTAATTAATGTTTTATGACTTTGTACCTCAGATGGCGATACGCGAGTTAAACGGTCGGAATATAGTGTGTTGTATTACTTGGCGTTTGTACTGCACAACAAAACATGATATAAGGCACCATCTATCTCTTTCTACTCTTCCCTAAGCGATAGAGACGGACAGTGTTTGGAACATGTTTTCTTGTAAATGTTTCGCCAGTGGGAACTAGGGTTAGAGAGACATAATTCCAAGCGTTTCTATCCGTTGGATAGTCTGAAAATTTTTAAAATTATAATAATATTCCGGGACATTAACATACACTGTCATCTGGTCCCAAGCTAAGCAGAGCTTATGTTATAGAAACCAGGTAACTGGTATATACTATACATATAATACTTTTCTTTTGTAAATTGAAATATATATTAGATAATCACACCCAGACTCGAAACAAACAGACATGTTCATCACACAAATGTTTGTCTGGGATAGAAATCGAACCCACGACCTGCGGGGTGAATAGCAAGCGTCATATACACAAGATACGATGCAGGAGATACTTTATGGCACAGCGTGTGTGTCACACAGCCGCAGTCTCTCATAAGAATTGAGACGTATAACAAACCAACACGAGCTATCAGAGATTAGGCTCAGGACCGACAGCTTAATGTACTTGTAAAGACAAGGAAGTAACAAACTAATTTCTTAATAAAAGTTCTAATACTCGTTTTAAATGGTATTCGAACCCGCGATCTCGATAGTTAGAGATAATGCTATTCCCTACGCCATCAAGCAAGTGGAATTACATAGCACTCACGCTTGTCTTACCCGTAGGTTTAGGCAGAGGTGGATATCACCCACATTTCGGTGGCTATGTATAGCTCCCATCTATACTTAATATTATAAAGCTGAAGAGTTTGTTTGAACGCGCTAATCTCAGAAACTACTGGTCCGATTTGAATAATTCTTGCACTGTTAGATAGCCCATTTGTTGAGGAAGGCTAAAGGCTTTTTATCCCACTGCTGAGCATGGTATGTAGTTCACGTGGGCGTAGCCGCTGCGGAAAGTTAGTCATATGTAATAGGTGAGCATCGGCTGAATTACTACTAAGATTTGTCTTCCAAGTCTTTTTGCTCGACCTGGGATTTGAACCTGGGACCTCGTGGTTATTACACAAACACGCTTACCACTGGACTACCGAGGAATTTTGTCCTATTAATTGTATTACGTCACTCTGTCTTTATAGTGCATCTAAAGAGGATTGGCCGAGCCAATAAACTTTTGCTTTTCAAACGACATTGCCTGTTTACTGCCTAAAACTACACAGTTGAATCATTGTTTATAGTATTAACTATGTGATTCTGTTAGATATTACATCGTTGAACCATCGTTGGTGAGGTTAATAAAACTACAATTGCTTAGTGGGTGAAAATAGTAATTAATATATTTTTATTACTATGAAAAGAAGAAATAAATTATTTTATTATTTTATTTATTTAATTATTTACTGAACGTGATGCTCTCAACATATAAATAGTATTTAATAACAAAATAAACAAGAAAAAGATTTTAATCTATGTAATAAACTAAATGTAATGCTACGTTTCATTCGTTGAACCGTTTTTTTGACAGCGCCATTACCTAATGAAGTTTGAAGTTTAGGTTTTGCATACCACAAGCAAAATTTTACATTGATATCTTAACAAAAAAGTGAAATGTTAGTAAGTATGTAAAAGCTTAAGGTATGCAATTGATGTCAAAAAAGGAGCACTTAAATCAACTTGGTGATGAGTTTAGAGTTGGGATGTGTTATTGATGCGCCAAAGCTCCGATGTTTTAGAAGATTGACACGTAAATTTAAATGTTTTCTATTTGAATATTGTGGCTATTTATCTAATAGGTTTTGATAAGCATCAGGCCGTAATTGCTCTTAAATATGTCTAACTAGCTTTCCGACCGCGGCTCCGCTCGCTCATATGTCCGTTATTGCGCTGAAACAACTCTTTTGGCACGATCGAATGAAAACTACCCTATGCCCTTCTCCGTGCTTCAAACTATCTGCACATCAAATTTTATCCAAATCGATTTAGCTGTTTTGGCGTGAAAGCCCGACAGGCAGACAGGCAAAGTTAATATTGCATTTATAATATTAAAGAATCCGCGACCGGGCACAGCATAGTCCAATCCGACGGCTTACATCGCTCGACTACAGAGGCCGTCTAAATACAATTTTTAACCAAAACTTTTTGCTTGACCCGGGAATCGAACCTGGGAGCTCACGGTTATTAAGACAATACATTACCACTGGGCCTCCGAGACAGTTTACCAACGCGGACATAGTCTAATCTTCCAATCTGAATTCAAAGTTTCACCCAAAACAGATCAGATGTACTGTTAAATTTGGTATTCGTTTAAAAAATATTAATACTTTTCTTGATAACAGATATGGTGACAATAGGTCGCCATCTGAGGTACAAACTCATAAAACATTAATTAAATCTCATAATAGAACTATTTAACTACAGATAAAAGTAATGTAAGACTATTCGTCACTAATATCCATATCGCTTGAATCATCATCACTGTCTGTGCAGCTTGAGGAGTCAGAATCTTAGCGATAGGCGATACGCGAGTCGGTCGGCCTATAGTTCGTCTGCCACGTGCATCACCCTCATTTGCAACCAGACATCTGATAACGATTCAGAGAGACTTTTCTAGTACACGCGATACCATCTTTGTACCTAATTTTAGAGCTACTTAACCATGGACCTTATGAAGGTGAACAATACATACAATGGAATTCTATAACATTCTGTCTGGGTTTAAAGTAGGTAACGGTTTTTATCACAAAAAATCTTATACGCCTGTATAGTCGTTGCTTAACAAAATTGTTAATTCGTTAAAAAAATTGTATCTTGCTTACTTATACACTTAAATGTCAAGATGACAGACAAAAACTAACTTCACTTCCACTTTGTGGTGTCCCACGGCTGGGCACGGGTCTTCGCTCAACTATCTTACAAGTTGCAGAGTTAAGGCCTCAATCCACACACGCTGTCCAAGTGCGGGTTGGTGGATGTCACATTTCCTCGAACGATTAGTTCTGAGGCAGGCCGGTTTGCTCACGATGTTTTCCTTCAACAATATTGAGTAGAGGCGATGTTATAATTCACACAAATATGTGTAGGCACTACTGGGTATCGAATCCGCGACCTTATAAATCTAAGGCGAGGCCCGTACCGTTGCGCCACCGCTGCTCTTTAGACAGACTAACTTGTTATAAACCTTTTTAACTATTGAAATAAAACTATTTTATAACGGATTTTCGTGGTTTATTTTAAAATTTATATCCCTACGTTTCAGTGTTTTCAGACTTCATGGTCACGGGTGGACAGGTAGATAAGTGGTCCACCTGTCCACCCATGACCATGAAGTCTGAAAAGACTGAAACCTCGGGGTATAAAATCTTAAATAAACCGCGAATATATCCGCTAAAATTTTGCGTGATGCGAAAATTAAAAAAAAATCTGTTATTCTATTAAACACTCTTAATTAAGATGACTTAATAAAGATGAATAACGTAGATGTGACATAGTATCAAAAATGACTGTCTCTTTAAAAAGGGTCTTAGTTTATCTTTAGGGTCGTCTAAGAAAATAAGTATAATAAAAAATAATATATTTTTTGTACGGTTTATTCTTTTTTTGTAATTATTTATTAAAATTTAAACGTCACAATACTGTTGCATATGGATCAAATAACACTGTGTTCGTGATCACCGTGTATAAAAGGTAAAATTTTTACAAATATATGCCTGAATGAAGTCTAAAGTAAGCAATCTCTTTGATAACCTCCCTTTTTAAGTCGGTTAACAAGCTCCAAGGTTTTTAAGCACTAAAATGCATAGTGCGAATCTAAGAACAGCTCGTTTCAAAGTAGTGTTGTTGCAATGTTGACAGTCTATCGATAGTAACATGGCCTTGTAAATCATTGAATCTATCGATAACCCTATCGGTAGTATCATTGTTTAATTCCTCGCTTTTATTAATATACTAAACAAACAAAATGTTATAGATAAATATAAGTACTTCATTTAGAAAAAAAGCCTACTGAGTTTTTTGTCAGTGTTTCTTAGTAGTTGCCAGTCATTCACTGCACGGTAGGAAAAGAAATTTGACTATTTTTATGCAGACTCGCGTCTCAAAAGAAAAAGCATATTTTCGTTTCATTTAAAAATAATTTTTTTTTTCACAACTGTTGCTTATATTTGATAGTATTAATACTATCGATAGTAATGATAATTACTATTTCAAAACTATCGATACTATTGAAACGCGTTAATAGGTCATCGATAATATCGACTATTTGATGCAACACTATAGATATTATCGCAGAGTTCAATAGTATTGTCTAATTTTCTCTATTGATAGTATTGCAACATTTCGATAGTTTCTATAGGGCCATTCGTGCATCGACTATTTATAAAGGTCAACTATCGATAGCTAAACTATCGATATTGCAACTACACTATTTCAAAGTATTTCCTTACGGCACAGGTCTCATGGCCGGCCGGTATCTACTTGTTGCACCTTGCGTTGTATTAATCTTGTTTGATACATAACAAGCCAGTTTACTAAGGCACTTCCTATTGCTGTTTAAAAAGATTCATTTACTGCAATTATTTTGCAGCGTCAAGAAAGACAGACATGATACAGGGTGACTGATAATTAGTGTTAAATACTTGACTACATGGCCACATGAACACATGTTTTTATATTCTTAAAATTGTATTTGTGTTTGTCTATTTATCATTCAAAAACAAACAACCGACTCACAATAATTCTTAATTTAAAAATGCTTCAATTAGCGTATGTCCGTTGTCGTACGAAACCATTAACCTCTTTTAGCGCTGTCGGATAAAATCTCCTATATCCTTCTCCGGGTTACGAAATTTTTATATACCAAATTTCATATAAATCGGCTCAGTAGTTTTGGCGTGAGTTACTTTCGCAAAAAAATAAGGGTCTTATTCATAACAATCTTATAAGAATATTTAGTTAAAATGGACTTTGTCTCTTTCTTACTGAAATGAAATGAAATGAATATATGCTTTATTTTGTTTGAGACGCGAGTCTACTTAAAAATAGTCCAATTTATTTTCCTACCGTGCAGTGAATGACTGGCAACTATTGAGAAACACTGCCTAAAAACTCATTAAACTTTTTTTCTTTTTTAAATGAAGTACTTATGTCTATCACATTTTGTTTGTTTACTGTGTTGAATTAGAGCGACTTAATTCCAAGCGTTTTTATCCGTTTGATAGTCTCAAATTTTATAATATCTACGCTTTCTTACTAGTAAAAATGTCAAGTTGACGGACAAAGACAAACGAATTATAAACCTATTTTAGCTACAATGAGCTTATAAGACGTAAATGAATATGGGGGTTAAAAAAAATATAATAATTTCTTAATAAACTCTCTTAAAAAAAATCGATTTATAAAAATACATTTGACTTGGCTTCCATTTCTTTTTAAAGTCAGTTACCAATAAAAATTATACAATAAAACTTATAATACGAAGTGTTGGCATTTCATAATCACCCGATATAATGAATATACACGGGAACAGCTTAATTTTAGAAGAAACTAAATGCATTTATTTTATTTTAATAAGTAATTAATCCTTGTACAGTACTTATCAATATTACATTTCAATAAACACCATAATTAGTAGTTACACTTTTTATATTAATGACTTTTAACCAATTTAATCCGAACGCACTATTGTTTCTCTTTAGCCTAACATTTGCAAAGGTTGATACACACTTCCAGTTAATAAATAAATTCGCAAACTTTTGTATTTGACCGAAAGAATTTACTAGTTTCTAATAGTGATTTTATCATTTATTTACAACTAACAGGGATAAAGATAAGGTAAGAAAGATTATAAATGAATGTTGGACAAGTATTTTTTGCGTTGTCATTGAAATGAAACAATATTGAGATAAAATGCATTAAATTTATGGAGTGGGAGTGCGCTATATCATACCTTTGTTTATAACTTACCTAGGTCAGATATCATTCGAACTTTTGAACGAGTCGCCGTAACCTTTGGGTCATCCAAAGAGAAATACATGATCAATATTTTTAATTTGACGAACAAAACGATACAAAATGGACTTCATTCCTCAACTGACGAGAAAATTGT
This sequence comes from Meganola albula, assembly GCA_936450015.1. Lineage (NCBI taxonomy): Eukaryota > Metazoa > Arthropoda > Insecta > Lepidoptera > Nolidae > Meganola > Meganola albula. Next base: position 13,230,464 of record OW388155.1, read on the forward strand.
TCTAACCAAAAAAAACTTATATTAAACAAGGAACGTATTATTACGTACTCGAAAAATTCTTCTGAATCCGATATTTTTTTAACTGGTATGGTGCTGTGACATAGTACTGTTTCCAGTAGAAACAAAGTCAATCAAATAAAGATGAATAATAATTCGTCTAGTAGTAATTTTTAATCATTCAAATATTTTTAACCCTCGATGATTACATAGAAGTTTGTGTTATAAGTTTGACGTGTTTTTTACATTAAACGTTAATTAATATATTAAAAATAATAATATAGTGGGACATTAACACACACGGTCATCTGATCCCAAACTAAGCAGAGCTTGTACTATGGAAACCAGATAACTGGTAATATACCACATATAATACTTTTTTTTTGTAAATATATACTTAAATATAGATAATTACACCCAGACACAAGACAAACAGACATATTTAAACAAATGTTTGTCTCGGGTGGGAATCAAACCCACGACCTGCGGCGTGAAAAGCAAGTATCTTACCGACCACGCCAACGGCCTGTCAATAAGAAAAAAAAAAGTTATAAGTTTTTTATGTTTGTGTGTCTGTGTTTTGTTAAACTCATTAGCATTGTGTCGTTTATGTGCTTTTATGATTAGAATACAGGCTATTTTGGAGAAAAAATAATCTTCGATGTAAATAATAACAATTGTTTGTAAGTGACATAAAATAAAGGTTTTGTACAAATTTATCTTAAGTTGTAGTGTAGTTGTGTTGGGTAGTTAAGTGTGGTCTAACCTTAACCAATAAGGAAAAGCTGCGTGTACGCACCGGGCTTACTCAGACAGCCTTGGTCGGACATCTTGCTTTTGTTACGACAGCTTAAATTATAGGTTTGTCCGTGTGAGCGTGTTGAAGGGCTTTGTAGAGAGTTAACGATTGTTTTTATTACAATAATAGGTTATTTTTATTTGTTAGTGTGTTGGTGTTACTGTTTTATTTGTGTACTAGCGACCCGCCACAGCTTCGCACGGGTGCAATGTGTTACACTTATAAACCGTCCTCTGGAATCACTCTATCTATTCAAAAAACCGCATCAAAATCCGTTGCGTAGTTTTAAAGATCTAAGCATACATAGGGACATAGGGACAGAAAAAGCGACTTTGTTTTATACTATGTAGTGACTAAACTGTTAGTAGTAAAATTTTTATATTTTTTGCATATTACGATAAAAAATAATAATAATAATAAAGTGGGACATTAACACACACGGTCATCTGATCCCAAACTAAGCAGAGCTTGTACTATGGAATCCAGATAACTGGTAATATACTACATATAATACTTTTCTTTTAAAATAAGGGCTATATACAACACCGCCAAAAAACTAATATGCAGTTTGACAGATTTGTAGCTCAGTAAACATGTAGCAGCAGCAGTGGCGCACGGGTATCCATCTCGCCTTTGAAATATAAGTTCGCGGGTTTGATCTCAAGCCGTGTTAAAAAAAATTGCTAACTTGTGTCTGTTTATTTGACAACTACTAAACCACCAAACAAATTTTGAAAAAAACACCCAAGCCTGAATTACCTGAAAGTGTAAGCAGAGGTTAATATTACCCACTTTTGGCTCGCTATGTTTAGTGCCCATACATAATATGCAGCCCCTATTGCCGTTTATAGGGCAACTTAAATTCCCTAATTATATTAGAAAAGTCTTTTTCGTTCGACCCGGGAATCGAACTCGGGACCTTGATGTTATTAAGAGAACACGCTTAACTGTTTGGTGATTAATATTTTTTTTTACAAGCGTGGCGTCACATACCTAATCCCACTCAAGAGACGTGACGTCATAGCAATCCTGAATTGCACAAGCAAAGTTTCACCGACGATTAGCATATATACAACTTCCCGACAAGAACAGTCGGAGTACCGCGGTCACCGGGCATCACAAGTCACCCGGCTGGACGATCTTCCCTTTTCACTGGAGGGTCACTACCACCTGATCCTGCCCCCCGATCCCCTAAAAAACTAGTGTCCAGCAACGTCCTGAGCCGAGGTTCGTCCCCACATGGGGAGCCCTTATGGCAGTTGCCACAGTACTTGATCGGTTCGACCGTCCTCGGACGGCTCACCGAAAAAGTCCAGTGAACCAATTCCGGCTAATTGGGTTAGGTCATCAGCAAAAAAAAAAACCACCTGATCCTCCAGTCACCTCCACACTGGTATTTAACTGGTGGTAGGTTTCGGCCGTGGCTAGACCACTCACCAGACAAAGCCAAGACAAGCGGCCTTGCCATATTATAGTGTGATGTCTAGTGACACCATTTAAGAAGGTGGGGCGAAATTGTTGCTTCTTTATGGTTTCTAACTTAAAACAGCCTCATTTCACTGCCATCTTCTCACCGAAAATCATTCGTAATCACAAAAGAATCGGTATATAGGGCAGGCGAGTCCCATCGTCACATTATTGCTTAATATCAGGCAAGTTTTAGTCAAGTGCAAGCCTATTTCATAATAAAAAATGCACCTGTGCAAAGCTAAGACGGGTAACTAATAATAACATTAATATGTCTGGCATTTAATGTCTCATACCTATTATTAAGCTATGTTATCTGTTCCGTCTTGAAACACATTAATGTTTTACAATCTATAAATAATATGCAAGGGTAGAGGGGGGGTGAGGTAGCGCATCAAGGGGGGATTCGAAAGTTGCACAAACCTTGACCTCGATATGCGCAGGCGCATGTCATTGTAGGGCTGAATATGTTTTATAGTAGGTAATTACAAAAGAAAAATATTGAAAATCTTTTGACTTTTTTTATAATATAATAAACCTGCGCTTTCCACTTGCCTGTTGTTAAGCAATGATGCAGTCTACGATGAAACGCGCTAACCTAGTATACTGATTCACTCGTGACCTGTAGATAGGTAGATTATAGCTATCGGGAAACAGAGATGCCGGCAGCGAATTTCACAACTTGGCAGTTCTCACAATAAAAGTTGACGCAAAGCGGTTTTTATAGATATAGAAACACAAGCGTCAAATTTATAATGCCCCTCTTTTTTGTCAGAGGTTAAAAAAGAGGTTAATTTAGAGCTTCGTGTCGGGGGCTAGAAATCAATACACCCATCCCTATTTATGAGTAATTACATTCTCTATGGTAACCTGTGACAACTGACGTATTATTAAAACTCTTATTAAAAAAAAAGTCATAATATATGAAACTCTTTAGTTAAAATGAACTTTGTCTCTTTCTTACTAGTATAAATACCAAGATGACAGACAAAGACAAACGAATTAAAAACCTATTTTAGCTATAATGAGCTTCAATGACGCTTACGAATACGGGGGTAAATCTTTTTTTTTTTATCCACAAATAGTTGTGTTTGTGAACATTGAACGGAAAATGTGCGTCTATGGAATAAATATAGGTGATGTCATGAACATATGGTGATTGTTTTGACGTCATTAAACGTATAAATGACGTCGATAAATGAGTAGGAGTCTAAAACAAATCTATTTGTAAAAAATGTTATTCTAAAATTAATAGATTGAACGGAAAGGGCGGGGAGGGGAGGGATATTACTTCAGCCTTAGGCACGGGTCTCCTCTGAACTACTCGTATCTTACGAGTTGAGATAGTTTAGGCCTTAACCCACACACGCTGGCCAAGTGCGGGTTGGCGGATATCACATGTCCTAGAACGATTAGTTCTTGGATATGCCGGTTTCCTCACGATGTTTTTCTTCACTGATATTGAGCACCGATGAAAAAATTCTTCTCCATCCGAAACCCTTCCGCGGGCCTCTAACTATCTCCATACTAAATTTCATCCAAATCGGTGCAGTGGTTTTGGTGGGAAAGCGCGACAGACAGACAGAGTTACTTTCGCATTTGTTTAACTCATAGTTCGTAGTAGTTGACTCGTAGAAACGCGTCTATTTCTCGTAGCATAGATTGTTGCTACGTCGTAGCAGATTTCGTAGCATAGAACTTGCTACGGGCTACGTAACCCTTACCTTGTCATTTGCGGAAATAGGCACATTATGGAAAGAAGTTGATTTAATTTTATTTTTCTGATAATTAAAATTCACTTCAACTTCTGCCCACTGCTGGGCACGGGTCTTCACTCTACTATCTTACTATTTGAGAAAGTTTAAGGTCTTAATCCACGCTGGCCAATTACTGGTTGGTGCATGTCACATGTCCTCTAATGATTATGGTTTCCTCACGATGTTTTCCTTCACCGGTATGAAACGATTCACACAAAGATTAGATAGAAATTGGTATAATTATGACTATCTAAATATATACCTCACTCACACCCAGAAACACAACCAACAGTTACTACACTGCGTGTATTCTGTAATTCCAAACGTATTATAACACAAGCTGTGTGTACAGACTAATACGATGCCTATCTTTAATCTAATACTCTACAGTACATTCATATGGTAATCGTTCATGGAAAGTTACCAATTGTCTGCCACAGACCGTGACCGTCTGCCCTTGCAAATAAGGGCTTACTGCATTGTAACTATACTCATACATATGAGTATAATAATCACACTTTTCCTTTGTACTATTTAGTTGGAGTCATTATTTAGCTATTATTACACATTTAAGGTAAGGATATAGGTACTATTTTCGACCAGTATATCTCTAAGAACTCGATTTTTGGTACATATTACAAAAATAGGTTACACCTTTTTGTTAGAATTATTTCAAATCAGCAAAGGAGATGGAAGGATGATTTAAAACAAAAGCTGAATCGAAAAAAAAATACAAAATTATTAATGAAATTAAAAAAGGTTGTATTGTAAATATATTACACACCAGTTGCTGCACTCTTTTAAATCTTAGGCAGGTAGTAGGTAAATATAAAAACAATTCTTATTTTAAGTAACGCAATTGCAACAATAATCTCGTTACCGCTTTCCTAATTATACCCGAAATAATAACTGGGAATGGCTATTGTTAAAAAAAGTTTTTCAAAAATGGAATGGACGCCATTAAACAATTCCTGCCTTCAGGGTTACCACTTTAAAAATAAGTAAAGTCTTACCAACTTAAAAAACTGCATCCTTTACCTATAAAGAATCAAGTAAAAGTCTGTTAAAAAATAATGATATTTCAGTGTGTGATATTTAAGAAAATATTAAGCTGAGAATAGCTAAATTATTTTTATCATTTTCGTTTATGACACTCCTTAAGCGTATGACAGGACGAAACAAGTAATTCTTGGCTAATGCTTTGGTATATAGGGGTATCTACCATGAAGTCTAGGCGAAAATGGAGGCGACACTCTCTCTGTAGTCGCCTCCATGTGTGTGACTCTCTCTGTGTAAAGAAGTAGTAGACCTTGTAATTTATTAAAAATGTACAATAGGTACATATTTTGGGAATCTTAGAATATCTTTGTACCTATCCTCATGGTTTGCTATTTTTTACTTCGTAGAATGCATGCACAGACCACATAATTATTATTATGTGGTCTGTGTTATAGCCTCCTTAGAAAATGCATCCAGCCAGCCCTGCCGTGATGCCAAGATGGCGGGCCTATTTAGATCGAGCCTTCTATTGGCGCGCTATTTAAAAATGGAATGCACTGTCCTTGGCTGACGGAGTTCGTTGACCTTCCGATGCATTTCGGCGGTGTTCTAAATCACTTGAATTAAAAAGCGATTTTGAACCATGCTGTCGAGAATTAAGGTTCATTTTAGATTGTAGAATGTTATTGCAATGTAGGAGCCATTAGTTTTCATTAATTCGAATAAATTTAAACTCTTTAACGTTGAATTAAGGTTAGAATTTAAATGCAACTTAAAGAATTATATCTTTTAGTGACTACATTTGAATTTAAATTTTATTACAATGCTGATAACGTTGAAAATGCGTTGTTAATGCTAATTAACGGATGGTTTTGAAGGTGACGGTAGGTAATGACAGTTTCTTAAGCAAAAAAAAACATTACTACTAGATAATCTGTAAATATACAACAATGCATATTTTTATGTAAAGCCCTTTTATTATTCCTCATTTATAACTAACAAACTATGTGAGGATTAATTTTGGAACTATGGTAATGAACATTTAAAAATATGTTTATTAAACTTTTAAATAATGAAGAAGTTATCCATCTGAAAGTTATATATTATTCGAGCATAACTATTTTTTTTATTTTAAAGGTCTGGTTCCGGAAAATGGACCGCTTTCATATTTTGTAGAAGGGCTATTTCATAGACCAGCCATCCGTTACGATGAATCTGAAGGTGAAGGGGTTGATCCATGTTTTTTTTCTAACATTTGTTCGATCAATTATAGCGTATAATCTTCTGTGGCTTGCAATCTTGGGTATCTAAATATAGTGTCATGAAAACTGTAATGAAAATCGTGATGCGTAGGCGCAGCGCGTTACGAAAATAAACGAACGCTTACTGTTATTACTCACTAGTGCATCGACTCTAGCTGACGTATATAAGGATGTAGAAGTTATTTCCTTTAATCGATATATCGATTAATATATCGACAACTTAATTTGCCAAAAATTATTGTTAAAGAATTTTTTTTATTAGTTATGCAACTTTTTTATGCGTAATTTATACATTTGGACAGAAAATATGTAGAAAGGCAGATATAATATCTAAAATATTTTTTAGGTAAAGGATTAAAGTAAATGAAGAAAGTATCTGGCTGTTAACAAACAGCTTTTATTAGTATTTTTTTTTTCTGCATCTGATACACACCTATTATGCCTCGGAAATAAAAACAGCTATTGGTCCTGTGCCCTATCTTTCATCGTGTCGGACAATCTATCCAACGACACTCTTGAGATGGAAGGGAAGAGAGAGTGAGCTCACATGTGCAACATCACTTCAGCCCTTTTTAGTGTCCTAATGCTGGGCATGGGAACTCGAGACATAGTTATGAGAGTTTTCGCCGAAGTCCACACACGCTAGCCAAGTGCGGGTTGGTGGATGTAACATCTCCTGGAATAATAATTAGTTCTTCGACATGCCGGATTCTTCATGATGTTTTCCTTCACCGTTATTAAGCAGCAGTGATGAAATAATTCACATAAATGTGTGGCTAAGGCGAAGCCCGTACCGCTGCGATGTGCAATATGATATTATAATATCCTGCGTACCTAGCTAGTCAGCTGAGACTGGCTGCTGAATACAAGATACGGCTAGAAATAGATAGATATTGCGGTAAAGATTTTTATATTTTTGGCTTCTCGCGCGTAATTAAAATAATTTTATTAGAATAAAAAGTATTCCGTATTAATCCAGACTACAATCAATATCTGTGCTAAATTTCATCCAATCCCATTCAGTAGTTTTAGCGTATTAGTAGAATGGTTAAAAAACTTTTGTAATTTCTCTGAAAAAAATATAAAACTGTAAAGTGTCTATGAAAATAATAAATAATAAACGCATGTTATCGAATACAAGAGTTATCGTTATGAATATATCCGTTCGTGTTTGTGAATTACAAATTGGCTGTGTAGTGCAACGACTGACTAGTGATGGACGCAGTTTTATCGATAGTATTTTAAAATCTATACATCTAATAATCTAATAATCATGTAGTCATTACTGTTGAATTAATAGGTTATGGGACAAGATCTGTATGTATGTATAAATATGAAAAAATCAAGGTGTATTTTTAAAGATTTTTAAGAAAACACGAAATTAATAATTAATAGATAGTAGCTTGTACTTCATTAATGTCAATTTGAGATATTTATTTATTCTTAATTCTTATAAAGTGCGTTAACACATAAAATAACACAAATTTCCATTCCATGTCTGTTTGTATGTATGTAAACGACAATCTTTAAACTACTGAACAGATTTTTATGTTTGAAAAAAAAACATAACCACAGTACCATACCATAACATACCATCAGTTAGAATTTTTTCAAAGAAGCTTTATAATTAACTAGCGGCCGCCCGCGACTTCGTCCGTGTGGATTTCGGCTTTTTTTCGCAATAAAAGGTAGCTTATGTTCTTTCTCAGGGTCTAAAGTTTGTCTATGCCAAGTTTCATCAAAATCGGTTGAGAGGTTTAAGCGGGAAAGCGTACCAGACAGACAAACAGAGTTACTTTCGCATTTATAATATTAGTAGGGATATAGTGCCCTTGCGAAACTGAGCCAAACACATTGCATCGGTGTCTCAAAATCGGTTTGTAAGGGCCTCGATTCTAGAATATTATAATGAGATACAAATGTGTAACTTGTAAGACCTCTATTTTTCGCCGGAGGATAATAAAAAGCTATTGTTTAGTACGCTAACCCATGGTATACTGATTTGTATTCATGTGTGGTCGATAACTAATTCACTGAAGGTTCGATTTGAATATCATTTGAGCTTTATTTGCTTTATAGTGGATCTACCAGGATTTAGTTATTTGGAATGTATTATTTAGTAACGTATGAACGTCATACGAATAGTAACTAACACTTATTTTATTCTTAACATAAAGTGGTAAATAGAAAGAAATTTATAATGCTATCGGTACTTTGTCTTATTACGAAGAAAATGACTGATTGATTGACATATCAACGCATAGCTCAAACCGCTGGATTTAGAGACTTACCTCCGTATTCATAAACGTATTATAAGCTCATTACAGCTAAAATAAGTTTATAATTCGTTTGTCTTTGTCTGTCATCTTGACATTTATACTAGTAAGAAAGAGACAATGTTCATTTTAACTAGAGAGTCTTCTATTTTTTTTTATGAATAAGAACATATAAATTTAGACCATACGATTCGTATGAGGCCTAAAGACGTATTAAGAAAATTTTCGTTCAAAACTCGCACCCTAAAGAAGTGGGACGGACACTTTGAGAGCAAAGCCGTAGAAGCTAGCTTATCAGTTGAGAGAGAAAAATTACCTAATGAGGAATTAAAACAATCAAAAAATTAATAATATTGAAGTAGCGCTATGTGAATATATACCATTTTACAACTACTAAAGAAATACATAAATCATGACACGCATACATGTATAGTACGGGCCTGACGGGCCGGTGGCGTGGTCGGTAAGATACTTGCTTTTCACGCCGCAGGTCGTGGGTTCGATTCCCACCCGAGACAAAACATTAGTGATGAACATTTGTGTTTGTGTCGATTCTGGGTGTAAATATCTATTATAAGTATATATTTACAAAAGAAAAGTATTATATGTATAGAATATACCAGTTATCTGGTTTCCATAACACAAGCTCTGCTTAACTTGGGACCAGATGACCGTGTGTGTTGATGTTCCAGAATATTTATTTATTTAGTAAATAATAAATGCGTTTATAAAATATGTATGTATATTATTTTGTGTAAGTTTTAACTAGTTCAGAATTATTTTATTGTGCAACGAACTTGTTAATGTCATTCACATGCATTGTTGATAACTTTGGGTTAGCGGGTCGTTTACCTAATTAATTTAATGCCTATGTGCAAGCACATTTGAACGTAACGTTTTTAATTCCATTCAATTTAAATTGGTATTTAGCCGATAGTTATAATTGTTGTAGGTTTGAATGTGAATGAATTACAATAATCATGAGAATAGACTACAAAATAAACTAAGTTTGGCTTATACTCCTACTAAGCTGGAAACCATTTCGATTTTTTTTGCGGACGACCTTAGTAATTCAGCCAAAAGGGCCTTTATTGGTTCACCAGACTTTTTCGGTCGCCGTCCGAGGATGGTTGAATTGATCAAATATTGTGGCAACTGCCGTGAGGGCTTCCCATGTGGGGACGAACCTCGACTCAGGACGTTACCGGACGGACATTTATATAAAGAAAACTGGATCAAATTTGGACATAAACTTATAAACAGATACACAGATATACAGATTGATATTTGGAATTAATAACACCCTTTTCTTTGTCAGGTATTAAAACTACCTGTTACTGATCAAATACTTAATATGTTTAAATTACAAGAAGATAAATAAAATGAGTGTAAAAGACTAAATAAATGTTTACATAAGGCGTTGGTAAAAGTCAATAAAATAATTTTATCGATAAAATTTTCCTTTTCCAATATAATCACCGCCCATCCCTAGTATTTCTAATTTCACGGGCGACTATGTAGTGTGCTAGTGTGTGTGACCTTGTTGCGCTTTGCGTTTGGCGGTCATTCACCCCGATGCAACCCTTGACTTTGTGGTTTGTGTGTGTGCGTGACGCGTTTAGTTTATCTATGTGTGTGGGTATTATTGATACATATGTGTGTAGATATATACAGAATGTTTGAGTTTAAAATAAAAATGAAATAATAATAATATAGTAGGCCATTAACACACACGGTCATCTGATCCCAAACTAAGCAGAGCTTGTACTATGGAAACCAGATAACTGGTAATATACTACGTATAATACTTTACTTTTGTAAATATATACTTAAATATAGACAATTACACCCAGACACAAGGCAGACAGACATATTTAAACAAATGTTTGTCCCGGGTGGGAATCGAACCCACGACCTGCGGCGTGAAAAGCAAGTATCTTACCGACCACGCCACCGGCCCGTCAATAAAGTTGTAACATAGTCCCGCTAGGTGCGTGTCTTCTCTCAACTATCTTAAGAGAAATGTGCGTCTTAATCCACACATACTATCTTATTGTGGGATTTCGCATGTTTTACGTACTTGAATTGTTAGTTCTGAGACACGCGGGTTTCTATGATGGCGATCAAACATTTGACACAAAGATGGACGGCCCAGGATCGAACCCTCGGTCTATATTTCAAAGACAAGTCTAATATCACTACGCATCACCTGTATCAACGTTAATAGGTTTGTTCCTATGGGACCTAAAAATAGCCCGTAATATATAGGTAATATTCATCTCTGCCTACACTTTCAGGTAATACATGCGTACTGCAAAAATAGTGCATCAACGCTTAATATTGAGACGTAAAACAAGTACGCTTTTTGTGGCGAGAGTCAATAAAAATAAATTTTATCGATCACCGCCATGCGCGTGAGCATAGCACGCGCCATTTTTACACACGTCATTCCATGAAGTAGTTAAACAGAGTCAGCTGTCATATTTGTATTTCGAAGCACATAATTATGAAAAAAGAAAACGGCCAAGTGCGAGTTATTCTGAAAGTTTTTTTGTCTGTCTGTCCATCATAGCTGATTTTCTCAAAAATTACTTGAACGATTGAATTGAAAAGTTTACTTTTCAATATTGGTGACCCAAAAACGGATGTGGTATGTAATGAAAAGAATTAAAAAAAATAGAAGAGACTTTCTAGGTCAAGGAAAGAACTTGTTGCAAAAAACAATTATTTTTTATAGTTTTACATTATTTACTTAAATTGTAAATAAATAAATAAATAGATTTAAAGTTGCTTCAAACTACTACAACTACTTAGGCTAAAATTATTAAAATAGAAAGGCATAACATAGCGTCTTGCCTGTATTATCCGAAGGTGTAGGCAGCGTTGATTATTACTTTATTCCGCTAGGTTTGTTTAGATCTCATACTAGAATAGTCTATTGTCGTTCACAATTGCAAGCTTTAAGCAATTACTAAGATTTTTTTAAGATTAATAGAAGAATATTTTATTTTCTTCAAAATTTTAAACAGGGTGACTGATAGTTAGTGTCAAATACTTTGCCACGTGGAGCAGCGGTGGCGCAGCGATACGGGCCTCGCCTTAAAAATATAAGGTCGCGGGTTCGATTCCCAGTCGTGTCCACACATCTTTGTGTGAATTGTTATATCACCGCTGCTCAATATTAGTGAAGGAAACCGGCATGTGTAAGAACTAATTATTCGAGAACATGTGACATCCATCAATCCGCATTAGACCAGCGTGTGTGGATTGAGGTCTAATCCATCTCAACTCGTAAGATAGTTGAGAGACGACACGTGCCCAGCAGTGGGACATTAAAATGGGTTGAATTGAATTACTTACTCATCCCAGAAAACATTACTAAAACCACTTCTAACATGAAAATCCACATTGAACCCTATAAAACCACAGTTAACTTTAATAACTAATGATCCTACCCCTAATTAAAACTAAACCCTTTAACAGACCACCATAGGATATGTATGGGTATTTGACATAGGGTTGCCACCCATCCTTAACCTAACTAATAATTCAATGCGATAGTATCTTTGTCCGTCTATCTGTACATCTACTATGCGTTTCAAATAAGAATAGTACTGGACTCGCGGCTAACTTCATACCAAAAACCAAGCAAAAGTAGCGCCAGCACAAAATATCAAACCACAGAAAATAATATTATTTTGAAATGTATGGAAAAGTGATTTGTGTCAAAACTTTACATAATTAAGTAATTACAATGCAGCTATCTAATTAAGTAACTTTACTTTCTAGGATACCACAAACTTGTACACAAATTCATATACACGGATAAGAACACACGTTTTAACTTGAAACACCGCTTTTTGTTCTCGAAAGTTAGTAAAATATGTTCGTACCTAAATATTTGACTCCAAATGTCCAATTTTACTCGAACGGCAATGAGATATACGCATTTTTTTTTTGCATCTAGATGTTATTATTATATCGAACAAATATTTTTTGCTCACTGTACTAAAAAATGTGAAGTTGTTGCGCATTCCAGTCCAAGATGGCGGATTTCCAATCCTATTCTTATTTAAAACGCATAGTATCTGTCTGTTGAGCTTTTACGAAAAAACTACGGAACCCATGGATCAAAAGACCCTGGCGTATGTTGTAGCGCTTCAACATCATCCTACTAATACTATAAAAGCGATTGTTTGTAAGAATGTATGGATGAAAAAACTACTGGACGGAATTAGATGAAATTTAGCACAGATATAGATTATAGTCTGGATTAACACATGGTCTACTTTTTATCCAAATAAATACCACCCGGGCGAAGCCGTGGGCAGAAGTTAGTAACTTTAATATCAATGATAAAGCAAAGAATACGTGTCTAACTTTTTTTTTATAATCTTAAATCAAAATAGGTTTTTTTATCCTTGTCATTCTATATTTATTGCAATATTAAAAAATATATATAATATCACCTTCAAATAAGGTGGCAACCCTCAAACCGCATTCCGTCTGCAACTCGTCTAGCAAACACCAATAAAATAAGATCCGTTGAAATCTATTCAAATGTACTGTAGAACTCTGAATCTCTTCGTACGAAGGGGGGTGGGAGAGGTCTTGTTAAACTGGACGTCCCGTGTAGTGTGTACTGGTCCTGACCTACAAACTATAGTAAACGTCTCTAGGTCAAGAAAGGATAGACGCACACATGCTCATGGTGTTCGTATGTGTGCACACATGGAAACAGATAGTTCCGCGACAGAATACGCGTAGTGTAATATTGGTTGTGTTCCTTTAGACTTGACAATGATGTTATTATTAACTGCCTTGATGGTGATTAAGCGTCGAGGTCCCGAGTTGGATTCCCGGGTCAAGCAAAAGACTTTTCTGATCTACTCAGAGAATCTTATTTCAAGGTTGAAGTTTGTAATTTTTGGGTGATTCAGGCAAGACGCGAAGTTATGCTTTTTTCATAAATATAAAAATGAATTGACGTTTGATAAGTAAGTACAATAACTTTTGGTTGTGTTCCTGGTAAGGTAGCTATAATCGTCGATATTTAAACGTTCGGCATGATGCTTCTGGTGTTGCAAGTGTTCTTAGGCTACTGCGACTTTTCACCATCATAGTGGGCCGTGGTTAGTCTGCCATCTTGATAGTAAAAACGGTTTAAATTTATAATTCGATAATCGTTTAGAATTTGTTTTCAGTTTCGCGGTAAAAAAAGAATTCCATTTTTAAATTTTGACGTTCGGCTTTCATTTTGCAGGTGTAATAAACGTTTGAGTAAAATATTTGTGCATTTTTAAAACACAGGTTTTTTGTTGAAACTAAAATTTGATATGTTTTATCAATAGCTGCATCAGTTAAGCTAAATCAGTTTAAAGCCTTTTATTTTGACGGATTACTGTATAAAATAACTCAACACATCGATTTTTAGTTATCTGAAATAAACTTTGGGAAACAAATTGTTTTAAAGTGAGGATTTTCTTTCCCAAGTTGACGACCTATTGCTTTTATCGGAAATATTTCAGTATAAAAATCGGAAGTAACAGTATTAGACGCATTTTTACTAATTAATATACTAAAAATTGATGATAATGATGCCAGTCACTACCTTATTTAAATATAGACATGACAAATATATACTTGTATGAAACCAGATAATCAAAAAGTTAGATGAAATATTATACTAGCTACCGCCACGTGGTACCTATTGCGACAAAGTAGCCTATGTGTAATCCAGACTATAATCTATATCTGTGCCAAATTTCACCCAGTTCCGTCCAACAATTTTTGCGTGAAAGAATAACTAACATACATCCATACAATCTTACAAACATTCGCGTTTATAATAATAGTTCTACTTACATTTTTTTTTAATACAAGCATAAATCAATATATCTAAATGTCAAATAAACACACACACGCACACATTCTCATTATAGATATCTAGAAACCGGTTCAATCCGGTACCACGACCCTCTGCCCTTCGAGTCTAGAACTGCTCTCAAAGCCCTTTGCTTTTTATAAAACTACCGCTCAATTTATGAAGACCTCTACCGTGTCCTTAGATAAGTATATTTTAGGTTGTATTCTGAGTTTAGAGGGTCCAATTTATAATGGTTGGTCTGTACTTTGTACGGGTTTGCCCTTGCAGGTCATCTAATACTGTTGCTATGCCTATCTGTATGTAGGTGGTGTTTATAGTGTTCTTAAAGTTTTTTTTAAACCTGGTTTGTTATTGTGAATTTAAAAGAGGTTTACTTATCTATATGTTACTTAGAATTTTTTTCTTGTAATAAGTTTTTATTGTAATTTGAAATAGGTTGAAAATGTCTGAATGAGGTTTGATAACTAAAAAGGTTTTTAAGATATCTATATAAATAATTATCTATGGCCAATAAAAAAACATTTTCAAATGAAGAACGTGTAATGTAGATAATTAAAAAAGTTTTAAAAGGTTATAGTGACCTGCTCTGGCTTTGCACGGGTGCAAATCTGTCTGTTGGTGAAAACGGTATGAAAATCCGTTTAATAGTTTTTGAATTCATTTTATACTATGTAAAGACATGCAAGACCTTAAAATCGTTACATTTTACATTTTTTATACGTTTTTCATATTATAGGTATAATTATAAAGGTTTAATGATAAATCTTTACTAAAATTATAAATGCTAATGTAACTCTCTCTGTCTGTCTCGCTTTCACGCCAAAACTACTGGCATTTTCCATAGATTCAGACCAACTGTTTCCAATCTTTTGTCGGCCATTTTAACTGCCCAATTTAAAAATCGTCGCACATTTTAAAGCTATTTATTTGAAAATTTCCATTTAACAAGCCTTGTTAACATTGATATTATATACAAAGATGGGTTGCGTTGATAGTAACAGACAATTTTAAAACGACCCAAACCTAAAGACGGTCACAAAGATAACTTCCAACATGAATAGTACAAAAAATAGGATAAGCATGTGAGTAAAAGAGAAAGCATAATATGAATATGATGGTCCAGAGATAAACTTATTCGCATAATTACCACAATGTCAATGGTTTGCTTCCCGGGTCGAGCAAAATGACTTTCTAATATAGGTGCCTACTTAATCTTAGTTGAACCTCAAAGTTTAGAATTGTTCCCAATGAGCAATAGGCTCGACCTCTATTAAGTATGGAATCACAACATCGCCGGCGAAAAATAAGTGATATATTCACCTCTGCCTACGACGTTGACGCTACTCCTAGTTTAGCATAATTCTAGTTCAGGTTTCATATTTTGTGCTCTCTAATTATTGTAAACTCTAGTTGTAAAGTTTTGTGTAAATCACTTAAACACATTTTAGTGTCCCACTGCTGGGCCCGTACCCAACTATCTTACAAGTTGAAAGAGATAAGGCCTTAATACACACACGCTAGCCAAATACGGGTTGGTGGATGTCACATGACCTCGAATGATTCGTTCTTAGATATGCTGAGACACCGATATTCAGCAGCGGAGATGAAACAATTCACACAAAGATGTGTGTGCACGACCTGGAATCGAACCCGCAACCTTATATTTTAAGGCTGATACCGCTTCGCCTCCGATGCACTTTGCTGCGCCACCGCTGTCCTATACCGCGCTTGGTGTGATTAAAGTATTATAATTATTATCTTATTAGGATGTTTTTGAGTCTTCAAAACGCGCGCGCTTGTTACGTACCTATCTGTTATTTTCAACATCATTGGCTATACTAATTATTATTGCCGAACATCGAGCCTATGTACTGACCGGTGCAGAATATACGAGTAGCGTACATAAGTGTATTATGTAAAAAGGGAGTTTTTGTCTATGTGCCAAATAAAAATGAGGCCGTAATGTCCGGCTGCATTTGTCGTTTATCGTTCGTCACCCAAATATAAAAAGTGATAACTTGGAAATTTATTTTTAGTAACTTTATTTATTTTCTTTGTTGCAAATATTAAAAATATTTGAAGGCTTAAGACTAAAAATATCAGGATTACAGGCAACGTTGCCTAGGCGTGAATTATCGGGTAAGAAGACGGTATTCCAATAAAATAACTACGGCTAATATCACTTCACCCCGATCTGTTTGCGTGCGCACTTTCCGACGATGCAACCGCCCATCACCAAGTGTCAGCCCTTCTCTGATGGCTGCTTCACCCGTGCTTGGTGTTCATTCGTTCGTTCATATTGACATTTTCGAGTGACAGCTGACTTCAAAGATGGACGCGATGACAGTATATAATGACAGCTGATGCTTTGAGAAGTAGATATTTGTAAAAAATAATTGTTGTTGTGAATTAGATTCATGACTGACAACATAATAGCATAGCATAGCTTTACGCCGGTATTACTCTAAGGTGTAGGCAGTGGTGATATCACCCACTTTTCTCCGGCTATATTAGGTCTCATATATAATAGGGGGCGAGCCTAGTTAATATTTAACTTAAAACCATTATATTTTACGAGTGACATTTTTTATTTATTGCCATATGTCTATCGTGAAATATATCCTAATATATTAAAACTGAAGAGTTTGTTTGTTTGGTAGACGTGCTAATATCGGGGATTACTGGTCAAATTTGAAAAACCTTGCACTGTTATCTAACTTGTTAATTGACTTATCCCAGTATTCATAAACGCCTTAAAAGCTCATTATAGCTAAAATCCCTACTAATATTATAAATGGGAAAGTAACTCTGTCTGTCTGTCTGTTACGCTTTCCCACTTAAACCACTGAACCGATTTGGATGAAATTGGGTATGGAGGTAGTTTGAGGCCCGAGAAATGACATAGGATAGTTTTTATCCGACTGCGCAAAAATAAGGTAATGTTTTGGCGCAATAACCGACATACACCCGGGCGATGACGCTGTCGGAAAGCTAGTAGGTTTATAATTCGTTTGTCTTTGTCTGTCATCGTGACATTTATACTAGTAAGAAAGAGACAAAGTCCATTCTAACTAAAAAGTACCGATAGGCTATAAAATTAGTGACTGGCGGAATGCTAGTAACGAATGTTTAATATTCTGAAAAAGGATATAAAGAATTGGAAGGCTATTTAAAAAAGGCCTAAAAATGCGTCTAGGGACTCGTAACTAAATTAACTGTGTAATATTCCAATTCCAATCATAATACCTTATTAATTATATTCGTAAACAGTAATCTCTTCTACAAATCGGCAATAAGGTCGACAGGGTATTTAATGAGGGACCAATCAAGATAAAAATATCTATGTAATTAGCTGATTTGATCACACAGTATCGATTTATGTAAAAAAAATGTACTGGGTGGAAAAGACCGCCTTCCACAAACTGATAGGGTGAAATCCGTACATTATACTGAGATGATCGGTGCATATAATTCAGAAACTTGGATACCCAATAATCGTGCTTCGATTTGCTATCATATATGGAACGTATACCTTACCTGAGGGAAACTTACTTGCGCCGCGTCATTTCACGCATCTTACTTTACTACCTAATGCATTGGTGGATATTTTATTATCTCTGATCTTCTTTCAAATCGTTTTTTGCGTACAGAATAGTAATTGTAGATTGAAATTAAGCAAAATATGAATAATTATAACCGGAACTAACTTTGCAAAATGATTTCAATGAAGGAGTTGAATGCACCCTCTCAATTTGTAGAGGGCTATCCTTTCCACCCTGTATGTGTTATACCAGGGCACCTTATACAAAGTTAGAATTCGAACCGATAACGAACGATCGGAAAAATAAAACGTATATTATTGACATGCACTCATAAAATGTCACGTGTCTATCTTATGTCAATTTCATATTTTTTTTATCTTTCGTTATTGCTTCGCTGTGTCACACTGTTTAGGGATGCTCTGCCTATGTTACGAGTTTTCTAAAATGCTACCGACCGAGTATAGTAAATTATCTTTTGTGAACTATTTTAGTAGGTAACATGGCGCTGTACACCTGTAGTTGATTTAAAAAAAAATAGATATGATTAACTCTATAGTATGCATATTAAACTCATAAGGTCTCTCTATATTTTTTAATAATTTAATGTCGAATTGCATATTTTATTAGCTAAATTATTTAAAAAAAATGCCGCGCAAAATACACTATTAATAGTATGATACATACTATTATTAAGGTTTTTCAATGAAGTCGGCAGCTTTACTTTAATTGGTTTTTACTTGATTGAGCCAGTTGAAACCGGTTTTCTCTGGAATTTAAAAAATATATAGGACAGAGCTATTAGCACTAATAAGTATGTTTTAAATACTTAACTAACCTTGTGTAGATTTATACAAAAACGTGGATGTTCGTTTAGTTAAAAGTACCTGATTTGCATGGAAAATTTATAGATAGGTACACACTAACATAACATAATGCTTAGGCATTTGTAGGCAGAGGTTAAAATCATCCACACAGCCGGCTCTATTTAAGCAATTACTGAGTGTAACATTACCGTTATCGGCAAAATTCTAAACAATTCAAATATTGCCAAAAACTTTACCAATAACCTATTATTAAAGATTAATTTTAACCCTTTTTAAATATCCCATATCTAGGCACGAGTCTTCTTTCAACTATATCACGAGTTGACAGGCCTAAATCCACACAAGCTGGCCTAGTACAGGTTGGTGGATGTCACATGTCCTCGAATGAATTCTTAGACATGCCAGTTATTGAGCAGTGACTATGAAACAATTGCAGAATGATGTGTGGGAACGACTGGGGATCGAACCCGCGGCCCTATATTTCAAAGGCGAGGCCATTGCTTTTAAACATTACTTACACTGAAGCCGTTTAAATTCGTTAGTGTCAATTTTTTTATAAAAAGCTTCAGAGTAGGTATAATATATAACCTGCATTTTAATGTTACCCTTGGTTTGCATCAACATTTTCAAGAAAACATGTCTCAAACGCTCTTCATCTCTATCGTTCAGGGATGGGTAGAAAGAGACAGATGCTAGCAACATATTTTGTTGTGCAATGGACAAGCAAATTATTGGGCGCAGCTTTCCAAGGCACAAGGTCGCCGAGATTGTTGGCAGGTGTCTATGACTACCGCTTCATGTTCTGCGATTTATACATAATCAGCTAAATGTTGTATTGGAAGTTTCAAATTTTACAGCGCCTTATATTTCTTTAATAACTTCAGTTATAACTTAGATTTTTTTTTAACATAAATAGGATTGCGCTTGACCACAACTTGCCTGATGTGAAGCAATGATGCAGTCTACGATGGAACGCGCTTACCCAGTAAATTCCGATTCACTCGTGACTTGAAGCCTGGCAGATTGTAGCTATCGGGAAACATAGATGCCGGCAGCGAGTTCCACAATTTGGCAGTTCGCACAATGAAAGTGGAAGAAAAGCGCTTTGTGCGTACCCGTGGAATTTCCACCATAGATAGAGATATTTAATATTATCTGTTTATTTATGTAACAATAACTAATCTAAATCAGCGTTAGTAAATCCTCTTTTATTTAATCTGTAAAACCCGATTGTTAATTATTTTATGAGGAACAATAGGTATATATTTACAGATTTTGCATGCATTGAATACCAAATATTAAACCTTAAATTAAAGTTTGCCCTTACTGAAATAAAAATAATAACAAAGGTAATTGTGTATTTAAAAAAAATTGCATTCTTACGCGCCTTATAAATTAGCATTTTAAATAATTATGTGAGAATAAATCCGCAATAGTACCAGTGTCAAAAGAAAATATTTATCACCGTTTTATAAACGTATTTTAATCTAATTATAGCTAAAACATGTTAATTATTTATTTGTATTTATCTGTCATCTTGACATTTATACAAGTAAGAAAGAGACAAAGTCCATTTTAACTAAAGTCTTACCTTTTTTTATGAATAACAACTAAAAATCAAAACGCCGATGTCCTTAGACGCCATTTTCCTTGATCGGCCATAAAAATGCCTAAAAACTTTCAAATCCTTACTTACACCACTTTCGTTGCAAACTGACATTCGAAATTTAAATGAAGTAGCTATCGCAATTAGTGCACACACGCACACTACACGCACACATACAAACAACTACAAATAAAAAGTATGGATCAAAAATGTGTGAAAGAACTCACGCACACATAGACAACTCAATATTGCTTGTCATTGTACCGTTCGGAACGTAATTGCAATTTATAATTAAGATTAATTTGTTTTATTGTTTACGGAAAATGTATATTTTCACTGCTGATTTGGTGAACAAGCAAGCATTTTTCGCTCTTTAAACAGCCCGTCTAGGAAGGTAACTCCACCTTGGATAATACACGCAGTGTAATAACTTTTAATTGTATTCCTGGGCGTGAGTACCTAAAGCCTTTGCCCATTGTCATCTAAAAAATTTAGCGTAGGTTAGCGCAATATGCCTCTGGTGTCGCAAGAGTCCATAGGCAGCAGTGGCAGCTTACTGTCAGGTAGGCCGTGTGCTTGATTGCCGACTTGGTAAAAAAAAAATATACACTTAATGTAAATTTAATTATATATTGTAGTCATAATTTTCAAAGCCATTTTTGTAAAAAAGGTAAATGAGTAAAAGTAAATGTCAACATTGCTATAGGTCATAGGTAACATTTACCCAAATATGGGTAAATGGATACTTCTTGTAACTTTTTCCAATTATTTATTTAATGCTTTTAATCACTCGTATAAAAAATAACTGCGTTTTAACGACATTGGGAATGAATTTTCTCTCAAATATCTCTTAAAAATTGAGACATCGCTAGATATAAATGATATATACTCGTACATAACATACAAAAAAAATTAAAGGTGAGCTTGTTAATAATTCGTTATGATTTAATGATAAATATCACTTACTTTTCACCTGCTATGTTTAGGTATCATACGTATTAGGGGCCGAGCCTATTGCCCTTCATCGGGCACAATTCGAAACTTCTAGCTGCAACTAAAAAGAACTACATAATACATAAATAAATATTTGGGGACATTAAGCTAAGCAAGCTAAGCAGAGCTTGTGTTATGGAAACCAGATAACTGGTATATACTATAAATATAATACTTTTCTTTTGTAAATATATACATATAATAGATACTGACACTACACCCACACTCGATACAAACAGACATGTTTATCACACAAATGTTTGTCTCGGCTGGGAATCGAACCCACGACCTGCGGCGTGAAAAGCAAGTATCTTACCGACCACGCCGCCGCTGGCCCGTCTAATAAATATAAAGAGTGAAAAGTTTCAATGGGCCCTGAAGGGGAAATCTCTTTTTTATAATATATTTTTTATTAGTTTATTTATAAATTTGTTAAATTTGGTTTTTTCTTTTATTTTATTGTGTAAATTATTATATATTTTCTTTAAATTACTAGACACACGCCGGTTATCGCGCTAAACCTTTAACCTTTTTTCGCACAATTGGATAAAAATTATCCTAAGTCCATCCAAGGTTTCAAATTTTATGTAATTCTATCTTCATACGAAATTTCATCCAAATCGGCTCCGTAGTTTTGGCGTGAAAGCGCGACAGACTAACAAAGTTTACAATATTAAGGATTTTACTACAAATATATTTCTTGATTTTTTTAAAAGAAAGGTAGGTAGTTACAGATTTAAAAAACATTTACCTTCCTATTTATTGGAATTGTTTGTATATAGGCTATTTTTTATAATACTACGCGGGCAAAATTTCAATATTTCGCACTCATGCGACACAGGCATAGTTAGTATGTTATTAAAAACTATATTACTATGTCAACATAAAAAAATAAATATTTTTTACTCCACAATAGAGGTACAACTTTATTTCCATCTCTCTCACACACACACAAACCGGTGTGCGTGCCGCCAGCACAACCAACACCATGTGGCGTATTTAGGTCAGTTGTGGATATAAACGCATCGACTGCGTCTGAGTCGTTTTTTATTGAAACTAACGCGGAGAGAGTTGCATTTCTTTTTTTTTTATGTTACAGGCGCCATCGTGTTAGTTAAGTCTGTACTGTTTTATTAATGCACTGGTTAAATTTAAATTGTTGCGTTTTGACCTAGTTATTACTGCAGTAAGCTAAGTTAGGTATTTGAAAATAACTGTAAAGTAACTTGAATGTTTATCCTACTAATATTATAAATAAGTATATATGTAATAAGTTTGTAAGAATATATGGATGTTTGTTATGGACGGAATTGGATGAAATTTAGCACAGAGCTAGATTATGGTCTAGATTAACAAATAGGCTACTTATCTCAACCAGTATCACGCGGGTGAAGCCGTGGGCGGAAGCTACAATTTTTACAGCTTACACTTGTTTCGCCCGAAAGTGTATGCACCCAAATATCACCCCCATTTAGCTGACTATGTTAAAGTTCCATACATAGTAGGGGGTGAGCTTATACTAATTATTATATTAAAAACTATATAAACTTTTACATGAATATCATTAAAAACTATTGCATATAAGCAAATTATACTATTGTAAAAAATATGATCATTAAA
Organism: Meganola albula; assembly: GCA_936450015.1. NCBI lineage: Eukaryota > Metazoa > Arthropoda > Insecta > Lepidoptera > Nolidae > Meganola > Meganola albula. Next base: position 13,253,493 of record OW388155.1, read on the forward strand.
ACAGTACTAGAGTTGTTTTAATCTTCTGCCTACAGCATAATTCAAAATAGCATACTTTCGTCCTTTTTGTAAATACATGTTCTGGCACAGCTAAATTTTTGATATTAAATTGAAAAAAAAGAAAGAAAAAGAATGTGTTTAAAAATATTATGGGACATTAACACACACGGTCATCTGGTCCCAAGCTAAGCAGAGCTTGTGTTATGGAAACCAGATAACTGGTATATGCTATAAATATTTACACCCAAACTCGACACAAACACAAATGTTCATCACTAATGTTTGTCTCTGGCGGGAATCGAACCCACGACCTGCGGCGTAGAAAGACCTAGACCTTTTTCCCATTTCTGTTGGGATTGGCTCCCAGTCTAACCTGATGCTGCTAGCTACCAGAATTATACGAGCGACTGCCATCAGACCTCGAAACCCGGTCCAGTAGCCGAGATGGTTAGACCTGGCGTCAGATTATATTGGCTTGTGACTACATGTAACGATTATATAAAAAATTAAAAAAAATAAAGCCTCCAAACGTTATTAAATTTTAGCCAATACGAATGTCTTTTAAATTTATTTAAGCATATGGCGTGTAAGCTTTTTGTTAAGAAGAGAAGTTAATTTTACTTTAGAAAGTGTTACTTAACAGGTATCCTCAGACATAACCTGTCCTGTGTCAACAACATTCTTAATAAAACATCAAAGGCTTATCTACAACAATTTTTCAAAGGCCGTGTTACAATTTTTTACCAATTCAGCCTTCGCTTCTTAAATAACACGTCACAATAAGACCGTCATTTTAAAACCCAACATATTTCAAATATCCCACCGGTTTGCATATAAATTTTATTATTTTGACATGCAGTTTAATATAGTTACAAGGCTCCTGCCGACATAAAAACACAAAGGTCAGTCTTAACAGGTTTAAGTACGCAATTGTATGGATTCCAGTGCAATCAATACCATCTTATAATCAAAGTTATTAGGATACTTTTTATGTTTCAAAAAATATTTGTTTGAAGGCTTTTGAAGGCTTTCGACTAAAAATCTCAATGAATGAATGAATGAACGAATGAATGAACGAATGAATGAATGATGAATGAATGAATGAATGAAAACTTTAGGTTGGCGTGAATTATCGGGTAAGAAGACGGTATTCTAATAAAATAACTACGGCAAATATCACTTCACCCCGATCTCTCGATAGCACAATCATTAATTCTACTAGATAATTACAGATCGCTAAGACTACATTGGATTAAAGCGTAACGTCCATCGAGCACGTGTTTTCGTGCGCACTTCCCGACGATGCAACCGTCCATCACAAAGTCTCAGCCTTTCTAAGATGGCCGCTTCACCCGTGCTCGGTGTTCATTCGTTCGTTCGTATTGACAGTTTCGAATGACAGCTTATACATTGAGAAGTAGATGTGCCAACATATTTATTGATTAATTCATTTTTTGACGGGCCGGTGGCGTGGTCGGTAAGATGCTTGCTTTCCACGCTGGAGTTCGTGGGTTCGATTCCCACCCGAGACAAACATTTGTGTGATGAACATGTCTGTTTGTCTTATGTCTGGGTATAATTATCTATTTAAGTATGTATTTACAAAAGAAAAGTATTATATGTAGTATATTACCAGTTTTCTGGTTTCCATAGTACAAGCTCTGCTTAGTTTGGGATCAGATGGACGTAGGTGGTAATGTCCCACTATATTATTATTATTATTATTGTTACTAATGCATACGTAGCACTGGTATTGTCCTGTAGGTCATGTTTAGGTCCTATACGCAACAGGGGGCAGTCTAGTGCCGTTCAACGGGCACGATTCCAGACTTCAAGCTGCAACTAAGATTTTCTAAGTATATAAGAAAAGACTTCCTGCTGGAGCTGGGAGCTAAACCCGAGATGGTGCGATTATAAAGCGACCACGCTTATCAATGGACCACCGAGGCGGTTCGGTTTTTCAAAATGCATAATATTAGAGAGCGTAACATTAATTGGGTCGAATTATTAATTCGGTCGAATTATAAATTCGACTTTAATTCACATTTTTTAACTTACTCGTATTTTACAAAAATATTATCTATAAATTCGTAAACAAAAATGAATTACTTAACTATGTAATTCTGTTATTACCAAATAACAATATTGTGTTTTTTTTTTGTGAAAAGAAAAGGTTTTTGTAAAATACATACCTATATTAAATTTCAAAAAATATCTCCTATGTAAAACTGGTAAGGCAAATTAAGTTACAATAAAAATTTACTGTCCAATAATAATATTACTTAATGTATTGATAAACACAGTATAAATTATAATTAAATTAATAACATAAACTATAATTCTTGAGCAATAAAATCCAGTTTTTAATATAATTCATATGCGTACTGCAATGACGTTTCGAAAAACCTTCGACTTCAAACGTTTACCTGTTATACTTATTTCGATTTGTCCTTACCAAACATCGTTAACTATATAAAAATATAAATTATCATGTACTTTTTAATCGTAAACATATCAGTATTGTCTACAATTTATAAAATAATAATAATTACACCACATGAGTAGCAAGTACCTTAATAAAAGTTTAAAATAAAACTATTTTATAACAGACTGAATCGCGATTTATTTTAGATCCCGACGTTTCAGTCTTTTCAGACATCATGGTTACGGGTGGACTAAAATCGGTTTAATATTCTTACTATAATAGTTTTATTTCAATACGTAAACGAATTGTTAAATACAAGCTAAAAACGTTTTAATTCTGACATACCTGAAGGATGAAGGATTAAGGATTATTATTATGAAGGATTTTCAGTAATAAATACTAATTCGATGACAATAATAGTCCATTCTAGTTATTTTTTAAGACCTACTAATCGGCTAAGTTTAGTTTAAAGTATTTAAAAGAGGTCTATATCAATCATTATAGACCTACTAATGTTTTTATGTGTACTAAAATTACTTAATAACGGATTTTATCGAGTATATTCTTGATTTTATTTTAAATATCCTTCACTATTTTAATAGATATTTTACATTAGATAGAAAAAAGTCATTAAAATTTTGATAACAAGGACAGTAAATTTTCAATTTAATTTGTAATAGCTAATTTATGTAATATTTTCAGTTTTATAACGTTACTATTAAAATTATTTGCTAGTCGATGTCGTAAAAAACGATTGTCGATTTTTAATGCGTGCTGCGACAGCGTCGAGCATTTCGGTAATAGAGTACACCCGCTGGTAAATTTAGTTATTTTTATGATTATATTTTTTTTAGTAATTGCAAAAACATTACTTACTTTAAATTAAACCAACCATTGGTTTGGTTAGAAGTCATTTTGTCACTTTTTACCGTTTTTCTGGATATTGTAGGCAACATTTCAAATCTATCCCAACCTAGTAACTAAAAAAAGCATAAAATTAATATATTATCGATAAAAACTGTGCGCAACTTAGAGCATTTAACACGGGAAGTGTTATACGCAACTTCTGGTACTAAATTGTTTCTGCGTCCTTACAAATGTACACGTAAATAAAAGCTACACACAAACACGAGACATGAACAGTGTACGCATACAAAGTGTTCATGTAGGTACCTCGGCAGAGGGAAACGCGCGCAATACCAGTTCCTTGTTTAATTTTCTAAGATGTGCTTAATGATTCTTACAAATCCTAAAATACTTAACATACAAACCACCACTGTTTGACTGTAGACGACCTAAATAAATGCATGTGTTGTATATTACTGGAGGTTAGGGCTTGAAATAATATTTTTTTCCTTGTTCTCTTATCCACTCAGATTCTATCTGAATTTTGTCCTACTAATAATTATAAAAGATAGTTAAAGAAGACCCATGCCCAGGAGTAGGATACTAAAAAGGGTTGAAGTGATAAATGATAAAGTTTGAATGGACGTGTTTGTGGGTAAGTAGATGAATTTTTATTTCTCTTTCACGCAAAAACTAGTTGACGGATTTGGATTAAGGATAGATTTTACTTTTTATCGTAATACCATTCAGGCGAAGACGTTGGCGGAAGCTAGTATATAATATACCTAACTGCCCACATGAAAATTAAGTGCATTTTTAACGTCAAGTTGCGGAAAATCACAATTTTCAATCAACTTAACCTTCTACAAGCAGATTTTTTAAACTACACCATTTTGACTCCCTATTCTTATCCTATATCTATGTAGGAGAACATCGTAGAAAAACATTATTTTTTTCATTGAATAGTATTGTTAACTTGATATCTGTTATGACCTAAAACCTGCACATTAAACTCAATAATCAATAAGTATCTGTATGATTGTTCTATAAATTATTTCAACCGCCTATAAATCCAATATCAATTCCGACTACAATGTGTCGCGCGGTTTCTCCAAAAAATGCCTCAAAGAAACCATAAGAGCCAATCAATCACTCCATTCTGAATGAATGAGCAAATGTCAGTAGATCTCGCTCGTCATATTGGCAGCGCTACTTTCGCGCCGCCTACGTCATTCAATGTTGCCAACAGTATGGGGCTAGATTTGATAACTAGGTAATGAATATTATCAAATCTAGCCCCTAAAAAATCTAAGATATGCTCGAACTAGCTACTGGAAAAATATATTTATATCTGTACTGTAGTCATTTATTTATTTACCTTTAGCAAAGAATAAACATTAAAAAAAAATTACTAAAAATAACCGTAAAAAATTATGGGTTTGTAATTTTTCTAGCTTTCATATTTATATAAAGTACCGACAGCATCTTGAGGGTATTTGCAGAAAGGCCAGATGGTCTTGTCCTAAGGAGATTTGTTGAGCTGCATATCCTGCATGGAGATTAACATACTCCATAATTCATTTTATATATTATGTGTTTATACTAACATAGTCAATAATAATAATAATAATAATATAGTGGGACATTAACACACACGGTCATCTGATCCCAAACTAAGCACAGCTTGTATTATGGAAACCAGATAACTGGTAATATACTACATATAATACTTTTTTTTTGTAAATATATACTTAATTATAGATAATTACACCCAGACTCAAGACAAACTTGTTTTGTGTTTGTCTCGGGTGGGAATCGAACACACGACCTGCGGCGTGAAAAGCAAGTATGTTACCGACCACGCCACCGGAAGAATTTTATGTACCTACTAACTCACTGAGTCTAAGAAGCCTTAGAATAAAAGATATTCATTTTATTTTTAATTTTTATTCTTTTCCAAATCTTTTACCTTACAGCTATTTTCCCAGTAATATTCACACTAAATCAATAAAATTAGTCCCTGACATATCTGATTCAGCTTTCTGGTCGGACATTAAAAAAGTAGGACACAAACACGAGTTGTGGTTAAACAAGATGAATGGTGGGGCGGATCGAATCTGGGACGAGGAATAATGTCATCTTGTAATGATATACTGAATTGCGCTTGCGCATGGGAGGTTTCAATATTAGTGGTTTATTGATGTAAACGTTTACGGCCGCATTCAAGTTATAAGACCTTGTCTCTTTCTTACTAGAATAAAGGTCGAGATGATAGACAAAGACAAACGAAATATTACCTATTTTAGCTATAATAAATTTAAAATACGTTTATGAATACGGGAGTTAGTTTTCAGCTGAGTTAAAATCGTGGAGGTTTTGGTAAGTTGGTCTACCTACTAAGTGAAGATATTATGTTTAAATATTGATAAAAATCTAAAATAATTTAATGAAGAAACTATATCAACGCACAGCTCAAATTGTTAGGTCTAGAAACTAAATTTTGCTAATAGGTTTTCACATGAGGTCTAAGAAAGGATGTTTCTAAACTCATCCCTAAGGGGGTGAAACGGGGATGAAGGTGGCGATTTAGTGTAAATTTAGAAGTTATGTAGTTATATTTTGTTTAGGCTAACTGATTTGATTATAAAATAAAATAAAATTTATATTATTAACCGTACGAACTTAAAATAGTAAAGTTATTATTGAAAATAAAATCACACCAATGCAATGCTATAGAAAAAAAAACTTAAAGTTTCATTTTAAATTCCAAACAACAATCATCTATACAAAACCCATCAACAGTTAACTTTATTACTAAGACACTAATGAAACAAAAAAAAACATGATTAGTATTCGGAAAAAACTTTCATTAAACAAACTGCGTTTCGTTGCATCACAATCTCCTGCGCCTGTACGCTGCGTGACCTCGATACACACACACGCACAACACCCACACAGACATAACGTTTGTGTGTGTGATTGCATTTACACAGATGCAGTTTTATATACAGCTTGATGTTGTTTTTAACAATTTGTTTGGTTTTTTTTCTTATACGTTTTTAATAAGTGGTAGCTCTTGCTTTTATTTAAGTAAAAAAAAAACAGCTTGTTAAGATCATTGTTACTAACACTATGGATTCCGGTCCGAAATAAATGATTTTTTTATTTTATTTATTTATTTATTTGTAATAGTTTAAGGCTAGATAACTAATCTAAAATAGTTTAATTGACATCATTTTGTAGTAGAAGAGGCATGCCACTTAACTCTTTTACAAATCATCATTCATATAAAGTCTACATAGCTATAGGCCGACCGTTTAACTCGCGTATCGCCATCTGAGGTACAAAGTCATAAAACATTAATTAAATCTTTTAAAGAACTATTTAACCACAGATAATAGTAATGTAAGACTATTCGTCACTAATATCCATATCGCTTGAATCATCATCACTGTCTGTGCAGCTTGAGTAGTCAAAATCTTGGCGATAGGCGATACGCGAGATAAACGGTCGGCCTATAGACTGCACTTAAGAGAAAATCTTACCTAAACAAGATTAAAAATTAATAATAGCTGTAATTTCTATTAAAAAGAATCAAAATATTTGCTTAAGTCGATATTCAAACCTAGGACCACACTTCTGATCGACGCTACTAAACAAGCGGAAGATTGTTTGATATGAAACAACATAACAGAAACATAACGTTACGCCTGTATTATCCAAAGGTGTAGGCAGAGGTGAATATCAGCTACATTTCGCTAGCTGTGTTTAGGTTCCATACTTAATTGGGGGTGAGCCTATTACCGTTCATTGGGCACAATTCGAGCTACAACAAATGTTTTTTAAGTAATTTAGAAAAGTCTTTTTGCTTGACCCGGGAATCGAACCCGGGACATCGCGGTTACTAAGCAAACACGCTTGGGCTATGCTGTGCCCGGGAGGTCACAGGTTCGATTCCCGCCCCGGACAATATTTGTGTAACAACAAAGATTTGTTTCGGTGTCTGGTTGGTGAAGGGACTACCCTCCGTGCTTCTGAGAGCACGTTAAGCCGTCGGTCCCGGTTGCCAATAAAACATCTATGATAATAGTTACTTACAGGTAATCAAAAGCCAAATTTAATCTGACACCTGGTCTAACCATCTCGGATACTGGTTCCCTACGGGTTTCGTGGTCTGATGGCAGTTGCTCGTATAATTCTGGTAACTAGCCGCATCAGGTTAGACTGCGACCCGTGGCCAAAAGAAATGGGAAAAACACAAGGGAAATTATGATAATGAATAAATATTATTTTAATTTAATTACCAATTAACATTATTAACACCCTGTATCTCCACACAAACGCAACTGATCAGCATAATAAAATGTGGCTTTTTTATCATATATTTACTTTTTTCTATGTAGTACCTTTAATCTGCATGTACAGTACATGCATTGTTATATACATAATTTTTAGTAGCTCTGTCTGTCTGTTTGTCTATTACTTTAATATCAGCTAAATAGAGTAGGGAGTGGAGATGCTGTAGATAGATGCATCAAGGTAAATATGGGTAAAATAGCATTTATTGGGGCATAATCAAACAGGTTTACAGCCCAACAGCTAGAAGGTCATTCATTCCCCCTGCCTTTTTCCCATTTCTCTTGGGGTCGGCTCATAGCCTAACCTGATGCGGCTAGCTACCAGAATTATATGAGCGACTGCTATCAGACCTCGAAACCCAAAGGGAACCAGTAGTCGAGATGGTTAGACCAGGTGTCAGATTATATTAGGCTTCTGACTACCTTTAACGATTGTCATAGAAGTTTTTAATGACTACCGAGACCAAAGGCTTAACTTGCTCTCCGAGGCACTAAGGGTTCTCCTTTAAAAAAAAAAGATAACTTTCTATACAATAGAATAGCAGGCTATTGTGACATATCAAAATGCTCAGTCAGGGAAGCTAGAAAAACTATAACTGAATGGCTTATTTCATTGTCATACGAATTCACTGAGGGTGTTCTCATTTACTTGACGTAACTTTTGATAATTTCCCCATATTGACTAAATCGCGTGTATTGTTTGTGAACGTAACGAGTTGAACTAAAATTGTGAATAATTTGATTTAATTTATTTATGTACTTAATTATTATTATTATTATTATTTTCAATGAGTTTTAAAATAAAATAAATTGTAAGCGTAGATGGCACCCACAGGACAGGCTTGCCTAGTGTGGGGCCAACGGAAAAATTTGTTCGCTGTAATTTTTTGGTAATAAACTATTTTTTTTTTTTTTTTTTATTTATTTTTTTTTTTTTTTTTAACCAACCAAACACCAATACAAACCTATGATGTAAGACAAAGGTTGTACGGGGCGGCAATCGAAACCACCTCCCAGGCACAGTGTAGCCCAATCAGACGGCTTACACCGCTCGACTACAGAGGCATTACCAGTGACTTTCAATTATCGAAAACAGCATCAAAATCGGTCATTTCGTTTATCACTAAGCTGCCTACAAACTTGTACACAGATACACAGATTTACGGACTCCTCTTTTATTTATAATAATAATAATAATAATCATTCGTAATCACTAGTGATTCGGTATACTAGGCTAGCGCGTTCCATCTTAGGCTACTTCATTAACATCAGGCAAGTTGTAGTCAAGCGCCCGCCTATCGCAGAATAAAAAAAAATTATGGTCGCAGAAAAATCACCAAGCAAACCCGGAACACAGTTACTAGTAAAGTAAATAGTTTTTTGTGCGTTCATTTTGACTAAATGTCCTCCATTATGTATATATGTATATAATATGTATGTGTCTGTGGTAAAACTTTGTTTGTGAATTGTTATTTCGAAATCGTTGATTGGATAACGGGGCTTAAACTGTTTAGTTAGTTGTTAATTAATTTAAAATTGGTAGTAAATGCCTCTTTGCTTTGTGGGTGTTACCATAATGTCCTACGTTCGAATTCCGGGTTGGGCAATAAGTGCTATTCGACTTTTTGAAATAGAAACCTTAGTACTAGCTCGAAGGAAATGTGCCCGATGAATGGCAATAGTTAGAGAAATGTGGGTGATATAACCTCTGCCTGCACTTTCGAGTAGTACAAGATTTCCAGGTTTAAAATATCGGTGGTTCAGTGGTAAACGTGATCGCTTAATAACCGCAAGGTGACGTGTTCAATTCCTAGAGAAGTCAAGCAAAAAAAAATCAATTAAAAGTACATAGAACGTGTTAGTTTCAGCTCGAAGTTTAAATTGTACCCGATGAGTAGCAATAGGTTCGGCCCCTATTACGTATGGGGCCTAAATATAGTCGCCTAAATTGAGTTCTAAGCTGACTTGGCAGATAAGTAAGCAGGAGGCATAATATAGGTACCTTGTTTACTCGTATTATAGTTACTTTGAACTTTGAAACTTTAACTAACAACTTTTTGCTCCAATCAAAAGCTTGAAAACATTTTTCGGCTTCACAATATAACTGTTATGAATAGAAATGAAATAATAAAAAAAAAATATTAACGTCACTGTATAAAACATTCAAATGAACGAAACGGTTGTTTGCCCGAAAATCCTTTAAAAAATGTGAAAAACTGTGAGCAAGCGTGATATTTTATTAAAGTATTGGTTCCGTACATGTTTTGGACACTTTTCATAATAAATGCATCTTATAGCGCGTTATCAAATTTTTCTCAAAGCGCAAAAACTAAATTTTCTTAGTTTTTTTTTTAATTTTTTTTATTCTGCGATAGGCTGGCGCCTGACTACTACTTGCCTGATGTTAAGAATATAGTCTACAATGGAACGCGCCAGCCTAGTATACCGATTCACCGATACCGGTATTTACCGATTGATTCGTGATTATCGGTGAGAAGGTAGCAGTGGAATGAACCTCCATATGGTTAGAAACCTTAAAGGAGCAACAATAAAAACAAAACAAAAAAACGAAACGAAACGAAACAAAGAATCGATCAAGAAAAAAGGACATTAACTGGCCATAGTTCTATCAATCGAAAGTAATAGGCAACTCACAATTATTAAAAATATATTTATATTAAAACTAGCTGCCCCAGCGAACTTCGTACCTCATATTTATTTAAAAAAAAATGTTCACTTAGGGGGATGAAAAATAGATGTTGGCCGATTCTCAGACCTACTGAATATGCATAAAAAATTTCATAAGAATCGGTCAAGCCGTTTCGGAGGAGTATGACAACGAAAACTGTGACACGAGAATTTTATATATTAGATTACATTTACTAAAGTTTTGACTGAATCACGTTGTGCTTGGGTGGCTTGGTCATATGGATATTAGAAGAAAGGTCTATTTAAGGTGGACGTGAGTGGAAACGAATATTTTCTGATTGCAGCCGTGTCCTTCAAAAGGGACAGTTGCTTAGCATTTATAACCGCACATGCGCGAGCATGTTTGTATTAGAACTAGATGTAGAACAATAATGCAGTCTAATTTTTTTTTTTGATTTTAGCAGCTGACGATTAGATTAGATTTAGATTTTACCCTGATGTATTTGTAGAATTATGTTAAATATTGTGCAAGTCCTTTATTTAAAGTCCACTAAAATTACACTCCCAAATTGTACCCGCTGGAAAACCATTGCAGATCAGTATTTTTTTTTAACACACACGGTCATCTGATCCCAAACTAAGCAGAGCTTGTACTATGGAAACCAGATAACTGGTAATATACTGCATATAATACTTTTCTTTTGTAAATATACACTTATATATAGATAATTACACCCAAACACAAGACAAACAGACATATTTATCGAACCCACGACCTGCGGCGTGAAGAGCAAGTATCTTACCGACCACGCCACCGGCCCGTCAATTTGGATAAAAGTTTAAAAAAAAATCTTACTCATAACCCCTCGCTTGCCGAACCCTAGACACAAAAAAAGAACCACGCACGGTACATACGACTTTTACTTTCAACGGGTAGATGCTATTTTTTCCGTTTTTTCACGCGTCCCCGATAGAAATAGTGAATGACGTATTTTTTTTTAGCTCTCACTTTCACTAGTTGCTCGTAAAAAACAAATAAAGATTGGAAAATGCCCCGTTTGTGGTAGTTTTTTCGCTTTGCCTTTTCAGGGTTAATTCGTTATTTCTCCCGCTTTTTTCGACTATTTTTTATTTTATAGGTATTCAATTTTTCATGCGATTTTTCGTGGTGGTTTTGTTGTTTGTATTTCAGCGTTTGGCGGACAGTTTTCATTGCTATTAACGTTTTTTAAGCTTTTATTGTTATCGATGCCTTAGTTTAACTTTTATGAAAATACTAGCTATCCGGTCGTCCCTCCGCCTGCGTGTTGTCCATTTTGTCCGTGCCCAGCTGTGGAATAGAAAGTTGTCTATAGCCTTCCTTATTAAACACTAACACAGCAAGAAATTTTCTAATCGGACCTGTATTAAAGGTATAAAGGTTAGCGCGTTTTACCAAACAAATTCTGACTGACTGATTGACTGACTGACTGACATATCAACGCAGAGCCCAAACCGCTGGGTCTGGAGACTCCAAATTTGGCACATAGATTCCTTATGGAGTCTAGGGGTGCACTAAGAAAGGATTTTTCAAAACTCACCCTTTAAGGGGGTGAAACGGGGTCCCAAAGTTTGTATGGAGAAACAAGATTAGTGAGATCAATTTCGCGGGCGAAGCTGCGGGCGGAAGCTAGTATTAGTATAAAATTTTGACACAATAGAGTTTTTTCGACGGATTTGACAGAATCAGAATACTAATTTGCCGCAGAACTGAAAACTAATAAAGTACATCAGTTTAAGTTCTCGAAAGGCGACCAAAAAACACACGTAGTGTTGGACGATCTCGACTAGGTGGAGTAACGATGTCTGCAAGGTACTTGGTAAGAGTTAGATGTGAGTTACACTATGCTCAGTGGCATGCTTTAGGAGAGACCTGTGTCGAGCCTTGGACTGAAGTCGGTTATGTTTTTCTTTTTGTCGATGACCTAACCCAAGAAGCCGGAAGGGCTTCTATTGGTTCACCGGACTTTTTCGGTGAGCCGTCCGAGGAAGGTCGAACCGATCAAGTACTGTGGCAACTGCCATGAGGGCTCCCCATGTAGGGACGTTGCCGGACACTCTAGTTTTAGGAGATCGGAGAGCGAAGGCGGCTAATGATGATGATTAAGTTGTAACAAATCCAACCTCATCCTTCCACCTCTCCTCATTCCTGGTCACTGTTACGTCTCTTTCATCCATCTATATCTTTCCAAATTTAAAATTATTTATTTTCATTCCATATAAAAGATACAATGTGTGGGCACCATCGGGGATCGAAACCGCAATCTAATATTTCATAGGCGAGCATTTATACACAGATACTTCAATACCGTATCGCGAAATAAAAAATAGAAAATTAAATATTTAATAACAATGTAGAATACAGTCTTATTCTCACAAAAACCCGCTGACTCCAAAACATTTTAACTTTCTCCCTCCCCCATTACCCTAAGTCTTAAAACTAGCCCTCCATAAAGATGCCCATGAAATTCTTTACAATCTCGTCATCAATTTTACAATCAAAATAACGACATATTTTAACAGGCAGGCATCAAACTTGGGACTGCACTAAAACACCACTACCCTACAGCCATTCGAACTTTACATCCAACTGAAATTTTATGAGGACTAGATATTTGTTTTTTTAACGAAGTCGTTGGATCGATGTCTGTTAGAAGTCGGAACTTAAGACATTTAATGATTTATGGTTTCTATCTATATTACGAGATATAAAGCTGAATACTTGAAGCTTGTTATATCAGAAAATCACAATGGTCTATTTTTTTATCCTGAAATAGGAAATACAACAATGTAGCCTACGATGGGACGCGCCTGCCCACTATACTGATACCTACGTGGTTATGAATGAATTTCAGTGAGAAGGTGGCAGTGGAATGAGCTCCCTTATGGTTAGAAACTATAAAGGAGCAACAATTTCGACCCTCCCTCTTAAATGGTGTCACCAGACATCGCACCGGAACACGGCAAGGCCACTTGGCGGTGCGGCTTTGTCTGGTGGGTGGTCACTAACCACGGCTATCTATAAAAATAACACATAAAGACAACAATCTGGTTATCACGCTCGACGACATGTTCCCTCACTTTTAAAACTATCTCGCCGCTGTGCCCCTTTAAATGTCATCATTCATTCAAATCAGATATTCTTAAACTGCATACAAGTTATTTATATCGAATAAGACACTTTCAATATTAGATTAAATTCCAAAAATCATGACAGTTTGTTAGGTTGAACACCCCAATCTCAGGTACCGATATGACTTTAAGATTTCAAAAATTCTTGCACTGTTGGATGCCCTTTTTATTGAAGGCTATAAGTTACTTTTTATTTAAAATAAAAATTAAACACTAAATCTGTTATTAAGCGCAAAACTCGAGAACGACTGAATCGATTTCGCTAATTCTTTTTATTTTCTGTTTGTTGAAGTTGAAGTTGCGCTAACTTTTAATCTATGTTTAAATTATAACAAGAGCATGTGATGTGTACCTATTTATAATCGAATAAGTATTTACCGCATATATTTACACGCTCCGCTCGCCAGAGAAAATATCCCTAGATATACGAGAATTATTATTGCGCATGAAAAAATAAAAAAAATGCCTGATGAAGTCTAAAAAAACATTGGTGTACTCCCTTACAAACGATTTGTAAGAAAACTTAAAAGTCAATTTGAGCTGTAATAGGCTTTTAGGCGGTATGAAGTTCGCAGAGTCAGCTAGTTGATAATAGTATTATTCGCGTAAACAATACATTAGTTTTAATATTAAAGTCAAATTAAAAACTAAAATAAAAGAGCCACAAATCACAAAGTTATAACTCCAACAAACGTATCTACATTTAGGTTAAAATGTAAGGATCTTGCATAAGAAAACGTGGGGGCGTCCCCCTGTATCTCCGTTTTTAGTATTTTAGTAAGTTCGGGGGGGGAATTACCCCCCTGTGGGTGGGGGAAGATGTTGATGTTCTTAGTTTTATATTACTGATGTACTTTATTACTTAGGTAGTTGTGTTAGGTTTATTCGTGTGAGTGAGGGGTGCGAATGTTCTATGCAGATGCGGGGTCGTGAATTTTTCCTATTAGTTATTGTTACTGGTTTTGGTTCTCTGTTGCGAGGCGTAAAATTTTAGAAGGAGGAAACGCGAGAGGTGAAACAAGCCAAGTAAAGTCATGTCTTAGTCGATGTTTAGTTCTGTGAGGATATGTATTTATTATTAACAAAACACAATTATTATAATATGATTAAAACTAAACTTAAACTAATCACATTAAATAAAAATAAAATTGGATATTTACAAATAAAAAAAGCGAAACCAGATTTGATAATTATTAGAAATTAATTACCAGATTTGGTAATTATGAGAAACCAGATTTGGTAATTATTTTGATTATTATTTATTTGAAAAACGTGTTGACATTTATTTGACTTTTTTTTTAGTTCTTGCACTTTCTATTTTACAATATTGAACCAATTTTGAAGATGTATGCTAAATAAAAAATTAGTTTGTAGGTTAATTTTTAAGTTAAGTTTGTTATTCATGGACGTGTGAAATCTACCATCATACTCTTGACCGTGACCGCACTCTCTCAATTTTTAGAATAGTTGATAGTCGAGAGAGCCGAGCAGTAGCCGACATTAAAGATTGTTATAATTTAACCCTCATATTCATAAACGTCTTATAAGTTCACTATAGCTAAAATAGGTATATAATTAGTTTATCTTTGTCTGTCATCTTGACATTTAAACTAGTAAGAAAGAGACAAAGTCCATTTTAACTAAAGAGTCTTATCAGAGTTTTATGAATAAGACTGTTAATTTTTAACTATTAGTTACTAAAGATTAATCTAGGAATGTCTGCTTTATCCTCCTAATAAAATAAATGCCAACGGATATATGTCTGTCTGTCGCACTTTTACGCCAAAACTACTAAACCGATGGATAAAATTTGGCATAGAGATAGTTTGAGACCCCGGGAAGTATAAAGGATAGTTTATGATATAATATCAGCTTGGTTTTAAAAATACATTAAACCAAATGTGGTCTCGTATGTTAAGTACTACATAGTTACTATTATTAAACATTTACCTGCACTTCCAGTTCAAGAGTTTCTAAACCTTTAAGTTGCAGGTTCGAATATCTCGCCGAACTAGATATTGTTGTTTTTTTTTCTAGATTGACAAAACTACTTTGATTGTTAGGAAACAGGTGCTGTTAGGAAAGGTAATAATAATAATAATACTTTTTATTGATACAAAAACCATACAGTATCTTAATGTCTATTTAGATTTAACAATAATTGGCCACAAAAGTTGGGACCTTGACTCCTAAACTAGGAATACCTGTATCTTAGGAGCCAGTGGTTTGCAAATCAGTCGTAAAATTTTATATAATTTCCGTAAAAATTAATAACCCTTTTTAGTGTCCCACTGTTGGACACGGGTCTCCTCTCAACTATCTGATGATTTGTTAAAGTTTAGGCCTGAATCCGCACACGCTGGCCAAGTGCAGACTGGTGGATGTCACATATCCTCGAATGATTAGTTCTTAGACACGCCGGCTTCTTCACTATGTTTTCATTCACTGATATTGAGCAGCGGCAATGTAATAATTCACACATAGATGTGCACGACCGGGAATCGAATCCGCGACCTTACATTTCTAAACGCGGCCCGTACCACTGCGACACTGCTGCTCTATTATGCTAATTAATTTGCTTTTAATAGAATCGTTTATTTATTATTAGTACCTAAAGCGAAGGGGAGGGTGGTAATAATCTTAAGATTTACCAAATTTGAGCTAAATTCGATGAAACAGTATTCACTACATTTAATAAATACATTTTAGTAAGACTTATTAACTTGTATACTTACTTACTGAGTAAGTTTAAGCTTTTTTAAGCTTTCTGTAGAGATGATAAAGTTTAATTTCGAATGACAAATGTATTAGGAATCGGAATTTGCTTTAACGACTTCTTATTGAAGTGAAGGTACTATCTTAATGGTAGAATTAAATGATACTAGCTTCAGCAGCTATGTCTAGTTCTGACTTAATTCTACACAATTGGAACTTAGTTTGTTTCAGCCCTAGAACTGAATCCCGGGTTGAGCAAAAAAAATATTTACTTGCTTTTCGATCTTGGCTCCGCGCGTATATCGGTTATCGAGCTACACTATTAACCACCTTTCGCACAGACGGATAAAAAGTAGGTATCCTATGTCCTTTCCCGAGTCTTCAAATATTCCCATCCAAAATTTCATCCAAATCGGTTTAGTAGTGTCGGCGTGAAAGGGCGACAGATAGAGACAGTTCGCATTTATATTATATGTATGGATTAGTAGAGAAATATTGTTTTCCTAATGATCGCCTATCGAGTCGTTCCCGTTACGAATGTAATATAGTAATATAGTGGGACATTAACACACACGGTCATCTGATCCCAAACTAAGCAGAGCTTGTACTAAGGAAACCAGATAACTGGTAATATACTACGTATAATACTTTTCTTTTGTACCGGTGAATTGTAATTAACGTTTACCTCTGCCTACACCTTTAGGTAAAACAGCCATTAGCGTAACATATGTACAAGTACAGATACATCAGACACTACTTATAAACAAACTCAGGTTTTAAGAAACTTAATTTTCAATAAAATTATAATTAACTAGCGGACCCCGCAGACGTCGTCCTGCCCGGTAAATTAATGCCACCTACCGGGTCCGAAAATAGATTACAACTGATTCTCATACCTACCGAATCGATCAAGCTGTTTCTGAGGAGGTTGTTCTTTTTTATTTTTCTTTGCGTAAGAACCATCCTCGTACTTCAAGGAACATTCTAAAAAAATGCGCTTGCCAACACATTTTGCGATTCATTTTTATATTATAGATTAATTTCATAATTGAGAACAATAAATTAATAGTAACGTTACAAAATTCAATGTCACCACATTCATTACATTTTTAATAAATCAACACACACAAATCATTCATTATGTAAGACTGTTTTATTGACTATGGTTTGTGTAATAATCTATTTATATATTTGCAAAAGCATAGTAGTATATTCAGTTGCATAGTATATGCCATCAACTTTCACCTAGATTCCTATTTTCACTAACTACCAAAAAATATTATTTAATAATTTTTTGATGTAAAATAATTTTTTGATATTTCCAGATTTTAAATCCCGAATTTTCAAAGTCTTAGGCTTCATGGTCACTGATGGACTTTGTAGTTTTATTTCAATGTGTAACGTAAATTTAAGAAAATACTGAATAAAATTTTGTTTATATAACTATGCATACACTAACCATAAATTTCACCCCCAAACACTCAGTAAACATTAAAAACTACACACATGCAAACAGGAACACACATCAAAAACTCTAATCAAAAACATCCCGTAGAAACTTTTCACCCCTCATCAATATTCTTAGTGGAACATAATCAATTCTTAGAGAAAGAAACAGTCTCTGTATTGATAAATGAGAGCACCCTTCATATTTCCGCTTTTCCCCCCTTAGGGGGTGTTTTAAACCACCCAAGGGGGACATCTTAGGAACGTGCAAGATAGTAAGCATTAGGGTTGGCGGCATTAATGAACTTTGGGAATGGTTTAGCGAATTAAAAAGTGTTTTAATTGTGAAAAATATTGGGCACTAGCGTACCCCGCATACGTCGTTCTGCCCGATGAAGCAGTGTCACCTACCAGGTCCTAGATTACAACCGATTCTCAGACCTACCTGCTCTCTTATCTTACACACAAATTACAAAACCTATTAAACTCTTACGGTCTTGAATAAAAATCTTGTAAGACCTCTTTAGTTAAAATAGACTTTGTCTCTTTCTAACTAGTATAAATGTTAAGATGACATACAAAGACAATGCAATTATAAACCTGTTTTAGCCATTAAACGGTTTAAACGGAGTTTAAATTGTAGTTCTTTCTGTAGTGTTATAGATTACCTACTGAATTTTTAATTTGCATGCCATGGACATTCGAATATGGAGAACCATGAATCTTTGACTATTATAATAACTATAATGTATAAATGTACCTACCCATATTTGCAAAGTAAAAAAAGATTATGATCAAAATATTTTTTACTCTGTGACAACCAAACGCAGCAAAAAGAACTAAAATAAATTGTAACGAATTAGAATATTTCCTACCATCCCTACCGCGTCGTAGCAGGCCTACGAACCGCGGCTACGGCGTAGCGTAGGCGCTAGTGGCGCCCCCCTCTTACACAACTTTTTACTAAGAACCACGCGAAATGAGTGGATAAAACATAGGTAGCTTCACTCAATATATTTATTAGAAAAATGTGTTTTTTTATACTGGAAAATTTATTAACCTGTGCGCAGTTTGAGAAAATAAACTTTAGCACTATTAAACACGTTTTTATTTTATTTTAATAAATTGATGATTAAAAAAAAATAGATTGACTTAGTACTAAAAATTATAGTAACTGAAATATGGTGGAAATTCCACGGGTACGCACAAAACTGCTAAGTTGTGGAATTCACTGTCGGCATCTATGTTTCTCTGCTATAATCAGCCGTTCTTAAAGTCACGAGTGAATCGGTATATACTGGAAAAGCGCTTTCCATCGCAGACTGCATCATTGCTTCACACCATGAAAGTAGGGGTTAAGCGCAAGACTATTATAGGACAAAAAAACTGTTTACTGTTGATTGTAATTGTAAGGTTACCCGCGCGCCGCTGTATCAGCTGAGTGCTTGGTATGTATGAGGGTTATTGACCGCTTATTCATGCCGCGAACTTCATCATTTCATATATTATTATGTTCTATAACTTGTACTGACAATTTTGTCTAAAATAAATGTGATTTCATTCTATAAATATTGTGGCTAATTTTAACAGATATTAATAACTTTGAATTAATTCACACAAACTAAATGTGTAAGCAGAAATAACCTCAAAACTGCAAGAGTTATTTAATATACTTGTCTGCTCTTTATAAATTGACATCAAAATTGCGTTTGCTATTTAATATTTAACTACTCGTTTAACAAATAACTTGACTGACTTGACGTATTCATTTGACAAATTTTAGAAATACTTAAAGTATTTTAATACAAATTTATTAAAAGCATTACATTGACCCCTGTATTCTTATACGTATTTTAATCTCATTTATAGCTAAAATAGGTTTTTTATTCGTTTGTCTCTGTCTATCATATTAACATTTATACTAGTAAGAAAGAGAAAAAGTTCATTTTAACTTAAGAGTCTTATAACTTTTTTTATGAATAAGGCTGTGAGTATATTATATACTCTTTTAAATTGGTTAAAATTTAATATGAAATGATAAAATTTCTAACTAATACAAAATAATAAAAAATGCATAATAAAAAAAATTACCTACTTACTCTACCTTTTTATCAATCACTAAAGCAAACAGACAAAAATACGACAAGCAAAGTTTTTTTATAGAAAATCGAACCCGCACATTATCTCTTATAACCACCGCGCCATAAGGAGCGTGGCCTGCTCTTATTTTAAACAACTACGCCTTTATAATACATCCAGTTTCGCGACTAAATATCAGCGAGTGTAGCGCAGTACTGCAACTGAACAGTCTTGATCCTTCTAAGAAACTAATCATTGAATTTATTTTGTAAAACAAACAACAAAAAAAGAATATCAAAATATAGAGTCACGTGGCATTTAATTGCGTATCTGTGATTAAAAAAAGAATTTATTTATTTTAGAATTCTGTTAATACCTATTAGATATTATTTTACTTTTCTCTAGGTTTTTAGTTAAAGTAAGGTCGACTAATTTTAAAAATAATTATTTATATTGGAGTCTACTAAGATTATCGGAAATATAAGTGGACATATTAAAAAAATGTGTCATGGTAAAAGATACCAATTAAAATTATAATTTAGGTTACAATAACAATATCAAGAAAGAAAATTTTGTACCTAAAAATTTTAACACTCAACGCGCTTACACAAAATATAACAATTAAATAACTATAATATTTTGTTCCTTCACCATAATATAACATGTTACATTACATGAGTAACTATACCCGCGACAAGTATCAAAACCATCGGAAGCAAGTACTTCCGCGTGCCGTATTTACAAGTATTGTAAGTATAGAATTATATATTTTATAACGCCCCCCACCACCCCCCACCCGGAGAACTAAGTCTCGCGCATCTTTCTATCCCCACCTTTTTGCTTCTTTTAAAACCACCCCACTCTACCCTTCCCCTATTTCGACTAATTTGGGGGTACAACTGAAGAATTATTTCTTGCCAATGTTCAGTTAGAGAAAATTAGACTTTCCACCAATATTTTAAAGTTGAATTTCATTTGTAAGCACCTATAGTCTTTCGACTGTATCTTTTCACTTCGAAAACTAATTCTAATTTAGAAGACGGAAGCAAGTGCGTAACGTTTTTGTACGAATATGTGTTTTAATGTATGAAATGTAGAGTATAATTTTGTTTGTTTTTGAGGTTAAAATTAGAACGGTTACGTCAAAAATATGAAATTAAAATCTTATACTAGCGAAAGAAGTTTTAGCATCTTTGTTTTAGAGCGAGAGGGGAGGAATGCATTAGTCTCGCTCGCACGAAGGGGGCAAGAAATGGGTAGTTGGAAGTAAAAAGCTGGTTTCTTGATCAATGCGCTTCGCATTTGGTATTAATCATAACTGGAGTATTTTCGTCTATGCCGTGGAAGGAGGTGGGGGTTCCAGAAATCGTATTCTAAATGAAAATGCGCTTCTTCCTGTTTACATTTTGTTATAAATTGTTTTAACTGAATGTTCGTAAAGTCGCTTATTTATTAGTTAGACTTAGATACAATATTGTTTAATATATCTACCCTTTTATCAGTAATTAGGCTTAGAAAACTAGGTAAGTCAGATCTTTTAAAACCTAGTATTGTCTTAGATTTACGCGAATATCACACATTGAAATAAAACTACTTTTTAACGGATTTTACCGCGGTTTATTTCGGTTCGAAACGTCGAGATCTAAAATCTAAATTTTATTTTAAAACCTATTCAGAATGTAGACTTAGGTAGAGTACCTAATAACTAAAATCTACTATATATATGTCTAGTGCGTGTCCTGTTCATAGCTCTCACACCTGTATTACCTAAAAGTGTAGGTAGAGGTGTATGACTCACATTTTACCGGCTACGTTTAGATCCTATACGTAATAGGGACTAGCATATTGCCGTTCATTGGCCACAATACCCAACTGTGAGCTTATCTTAAGATTTTTCTAAATGAGAAACGCAGAATTACTGGATTCTAAATTTGAACCCGGAACCTCGGAATTAATGAACACGCTTAAAACTGATACAACGAGCGAGTTGTAAAAATACATTTTATTTACAAATTACGTTTCTAATGTAGGTAGCAGTGGCAAAGGGTGAACATCTAAACGGAAGCCACATTAAAAAAATTCTTACTTAAGAAAATTATATCTTTTCAATAGGTACCGTCATCGATGTTTTTAATATAGACCACTATATTTATATTATGGGTATTTATTCTAATGAAGTAAACGATATTAATTAATTCCTAATGGGAAGTCGATTGGAATCGGCTTGTATGGACTTTCGCCACTGATAAGGTACTTCAGTAACTCAAAGTTTGGAATTGCGCCCGACATTAGGCTAGCTGACAAAATATGGGTGATATTCACCACTGCCTACACCTTAGAGTAATACAAGCGTCAGCGCTATGTTATATAAAAATCAAATTCCATAAACAATTTCATCTACCTTTGTAGGTGATTTTAGTATGTGGAGCGCCTGCAAAAAATATATTGCAATATTAATACGCTCGGTTAGCATGTCTTGCTATACTGCAGCGTAAGGCGCTTTCGTGAAGTAAGCCATTGTTATGTTTGAAATATAGTAAATCAAATCAGATAGATTTAATATTTAGAAATTAATAACGGCTAGGGTAAGCGAGTTTTTGAGTGGAGACCGCGGCTTGGCAAACGTAGCGTAGGACGTTCTTTAGATAGAACTATACGGCAGTAACTGGATGCGACAAGCCGAAAGGATGAAATTGTGCTTATTGGGAAAGGTCTATGTCCAGCTGTGGACTGCAATAGGCCAATTATGGTGATGAAATATTCAGAAATGGTACATGCTTTGTTTCTTAAGGTACCTACTATAAATATTAGATGTATTTATTTTTATAAAAATACCTACATCTGATATTTACTTAAAGTTTTTTCTGTAATTTATTAGGTAATGAAGGTTACCTACTAAATTACAGCAGGTTTATAAATGAGATAGGTACATAATATATGTATAAAATGCCTATTTAAGTATTCTCTAAGGCCAACAAAGTCTATTAATAATACACTCAAATCAAATTAAATAATTTATTCATTACTTTTTGGGTAAGTACTCAATACAAATGATCTTAAGTCAAGAAACAGCATCACCAAAATCTGCCTAATGACGCGTGTGAAAATAACATTAAATACTCTAATGATTTATTTTTATTATAATTAATAATTAAATGTCAATATTATAAAATGTTAATGTAAATAATTAAATGTTATAAATTAATGTGAATGGTAATATAAATTATAATATTTTATAAAATAAAATGTCAGATAAAATAAAATTGCTATCATTTAAAAAGTCAACAATGCGTTGCTTTTCTTAATTAACAAGAGTTTCAGCCTTTTTTTTAATTAATATTACATAATGTCTGGGATTTTATTATAAATCATTAGTGCTAGACATGGGAAACTTTTCCCCATTAATTTTGCTGTCCCACTATTTATAAAAAATCTATTATCATTCGTTGTTTCGACTTTTATTTAGTACAGTCAGACACTGATACTGCTGAAGTGATAACAAGTCATACTTATTACTCCAGCAGTGTTATGATTCCGCTTTTATAAACAGGTCTAGGGTTCAATCTGGATCATGGCATACATAATGTTATCGATGGAAAACATCGCAAGAATATCAACACATCATTTAGACATTGTTCAGACCAAATGGACTGTCGGCCGATGACTGTGAGTGCACGTTGCACAGTTTATTTTACTGATCATACACACCGTAGCAACGGCATATATTATGCTTTCCCTTAGCACACAATACGTTTGGTATGAACGATGCCTTAGTAAGATAGTTGAGAGAAGACTCGTGCCCAGCCGTGGGTCTCTAAAGATTCAGGTATCTTCCGTTTCTACCACATCTTTAACATACTACAGAAAAATGATGGCGTGGTCGGTAAGATACTTACTTTTCACGCCGCAGGTCGTGGGTTCGATTCCCACCCAAGTCAGACATTTGTGTGATGAACACGTCTGTTTGTCTTGAGTCTTGATGTAATTATCTATATCTAAGTATGTATTTACAAAAGAAAAGTATTATACGTAGTATATTACCAGTTATCTGGTTTCCATAGTACACGCTCTGCTTAGTTTGGGATCAGATGACCGTGTGTGTTAATGTCCCACTATATTATTATTCTACAAGAAAACAAATAATTTTGACTGTGACTTCAACTTGAAATATTACATACCTCAAAACATGAATCTAACCCAACAATTTTTCTTATCAAAGCGTTGTCATCAAATATCATGTTTTTCTGACATGTTTACCGAACTACGAATATCATTTACAATTCTGCCTACCCTACTTGTTGCTTGTGTCACCCGCATACCTCGCTAACATGTCACGAAACATCTATAACATATTTCTTCAAATAAATATCACACTAGCAACCCGCCCTGGTTTCGCACGGGTAGACTAAGTAACTAACTTTTTTAAAATATTGATTCGTCTATGTTTATCAGGGATATACAGGATGGGTGAGACAGCCCCCCACAAACTGAGAAGGTATATTCATCTCCTTAGAATCATTTTTTACCGAATTCTTTTTTCGAATATTTTATTTGTTAATTTCTACTCTGTTCGCAAAACTCAGTTTGAATGTAAGTAAAATAAAGTGTAAGTGTAAGTAAAAGAAATTGAACAAAGGCTGTCAAAGTCGACTGGTGGCTCTCGCTCCGGATCATTCCTGATTCAAAGCCATCGCAATTAAGCGCGGTAATGCGGCGAGTGTGATAGACCCTTTTTGTCACGGAACTTTTGGAATAAATTTTTGTACTTAATTATTTACTAATGACTAAGAATGTATAAAATATTGTAATATATAATGAAATTAAGTATGAAATAATTATTTTATAAATTTATTATAAAATAAATATTTTTAATTAGTAAACTAATATAAAACATCCATCAATGCATTATTTAAGAAAGGATGCGTGAAATGACGTGCGAGTGAGTTTAGTGGTAAGGAGTAACCCCATAATAGAAAGGCTGGCCGTTCGCTGTAAGGGTTTCTCTAAGGTATTAAGCACGATAATTTCATACCCATAAAGTTCCTGACCTATTTCCACGTACTGAAAATCTCCATTTTTATAATCATGTACGGATTTCAGCCTATCAGTCTGTGGCGGGCGGTCCTTTTCACCCGGTATATAATGTAGGATTCTAATATTTAAATTATAAAAGGATTTTCAAACAAATAATCAAATTTCTGTCTACCTATATAATATTAGTCCCTCTAGACAAGTTTCCTTCGCGACTTCACTCACTTTATATCCCAGAAGCAGCCCAAGATATATCGGAATAAAAAGTACCTACCTTAATCCAGTTAATAAACTATATGTGTGCAAAATTTCATTCAAACCCGGTCATTCGTTTTCCTGTGATAGAATAACAAACAAACATACATCCTTACAATCTTTAGCATTTACAATACTAGCTTCTGCCTGGTTTTACCTTCGGGATATCAGGATAAAAAGTGACAGTACCTACACTATTAAAGACAATGATTTCTCTACCAAATTTAATTTAAATTAGTTCAGTTGTTTTTGTGTGAAATACTACCTTTCGTATTTATCTATACTAAAATTATAAAGCTGAAGAGTTTGTTTGTTTGAACGCTCTAATCTCAGAAACTACTGGTCCGATTTGAAAAATTTTTGCACTGTTGGATAGCCCATTATTTTAGGAAGGCTATAGGTTACTTTTTATCCCACTACTGGGCATGATATGTAGTTCACGCTGCGTAGCCGCGGCGGAAAGCTAGTAAATACTATTTGTAGGACAAATATATTCAAGATGTCAGAAATGATTTCGTTATAATTTATTAAGTAAAGAATTTCAAGGAAAATACTTTCTAAAGGTAAAAAAAGATCATACATCGCACGCAGTCGTAGTCCCAACGAAAGCTTGCTTCAAAAAAAATTATACTTTATATCTTAGGCATAAAGTTAATTTTCTAATAGATATTATATTTTACAACTGCACTTAAGTTATTTGGTTACTACTCAAGATGGTATTTATTTTTGTGTACATTTTTAGTGTTTCGTCGTAAACAATTGATTACATATAAAGTTTTTACGTTTACCTTGCTTTCTGTTAAACCGACTTCAAAATTAAGGCATAATGTGTTTATAATTAAACTAGCTTTCCGACAGCGGCTTCGCCCGCGTGTATGTCGGTTATCGCGCCAAAACATTACCTTCTTTTTGCGCAGTCGGATAAAAACTATCCTATGTCCTTTCGCGGGTCTCAAACTACCTCCATACCCAATCTCATCCAAATCAGTTCAGTAGTTTAAGCGGGAAAGCGTAACAGACAGACAGAGTCATTTTGGCATTCATAATATTTGTAGGGATTATAATTATCTTCCGCCTACAGCTTCGACTGTACCGTAGATAATAAAATCAAGGATCAACAAGAACACAAACGTTACAGAAAATAATATCGAATTAAGTTCAGCCCATCTCAAGTTATGCGTTAAGTAATAGCGCATTTAGGCTTTTTTTTAAATAAAACTGCTTAATAGAACTGAACCCACCACCGCAATCCCGCTATTTCTATTCCTGTAAGCCAGCATCGACAATGGCGTCGTGCAGAGACTCGGGATTTGAACCCGGTCATGTCCCAAAACACCTACACTGTCTTGGATCCCGTATGAATTTAATCAGAAAGATAATTAGGAGTTGGAAAGTTACATTGTCCACTTCTCTCCAGGTAAAACGGGAGACAGCATAGAGAAAAAGGAGAGGTTTAAAATTGCCTCATGAAATTCGACTGAGCACCACGGGTAATGTAATCTAAGGGGACCTATCAGAGCTGATTCCAGTAATAATTATGGCCAAATCGTTTGAACGCACGGAAATTAGCAGCGGCCGCAACAAGATCGTACTGCTCGATATAAAACTGATAAATAAAAGGCGCGCGTTCATTAGAAGAGTATTTTATTAACTGCCTGAGACAGAACACGAGTATATGGGACGCGCTTACTAACTACCTACAACTACCCTATAATGTATTATAATATGCAACACCTCCACCCTTAAATTCTAATATACTTAATAGCTACTTACTTACTACTTCAACAAACAATAATTATTTACAAATTCTTACAAATAGATACATAGGCATTTATTTACTGAAGTTAGCAATCATCGTTTGTACTTATAACTATTTACAAGGTGGCTACGGCTGCTTAATACCATTCAGTTTTAACTGAAGCACAAAAGCACTCTTAACGATACTCAAACTAGTAATTATATTCTAACAAAACATCCAACAAGAAGAAACGAAATATTTTTCATTATTCTAACCCTCACAGCCTCCAAAGCGTAGCTCGTATATTCATTTCCGTTTTGTTAATACCGCATACTTTTAACTGTCTAACTAGGTGGCGCCCCCTCTCTCATCCCTCACTACTTATACAGGCGTAGGCACAACTTTTATAATACTACGTACTTGGGTGTTTTTAACGAACCCCTGTGGGGGCGCCACCTGCCGCGTACCGAAAAATACGCAAAATAGGGGGAGGGAGGAGGGGGGAGGCTTAGAACTGAAGTGGCTATGTTTTGCGTATTTTTAAATTATAGCATATGTGGGTATATTTAGTTGTGTGATGCGTGGAGGTATTCTATGCGTAATTGTGAAATGGAGTTTTCTGTAGGAAATAACGGATTTTATACAGTTACTCTGTCAGTACCGCTCACTGGAAGATATTAGGTACACATCCCAGGTCGATTTAAAAGTAGTATTGTGTTTTGATAGTTAAAATTTATAGCTGCAGTTTGGAAATAGAATTTGTGGTCGATCGAAGAGGCTGATAGGCTTGCTTAGTTATTTAAATAATATTTATTTTAATAAAGGAGTGACTTCAACTGAATCCATATCTATCTTTTTTTTTAATATATTGTGTTATAGTAATTATAGTAACAACACTTCAGTATCACATTAGGGTGTGAATACTGGTGATCCGTCAATTATATTTGAATTGAGAAGTTTAGATCATGATATCGAATCTGTTGACTCTACTAAACCGCAAAACCTATTTGAATGAAATTTGGAATTACAGAGCAGCGATGGCGCAGCGGTATCCTTGCCTTTGAAATATAAGGTTGCGGATAATAACTGTGAAGGAAACCAAAGTGAAGAAACCAGCATTTCTATGAACTAATCATTCGAGGACATGTGTTTTCATTTAATTTCACTTTATCCACGAATCCGCATTTAGCGTGTGTGGATTAAGACCTAAGCTCTCTCAATTCGTAAGATAATTGAAAGAATACTCTTGCCCCACAGTGGGACATTAAAAAAACGTTGAAGTAATTTAGATAGGCAATTTAAACTCTAATTTTTCCCGACTGTCGAAAATAAGGTAATGTTTTCCTAGTTTGAGGTCCGTTGTTTAAGCTTTTGTTTTTAATCTTTTGACAATAAACGGTTTTATTTATTTTGCAAAATAAACGATATATATACTGCTCATGGGCCCTAAATCCTGACTCCGACACTATTAATGAAATATATATATATTTTTTTTATTCTGGGACATTAACACACACGGTCATCTGGTCCCAAGCTAATTAGAGCTTGTGTTTTGAAAATCAGATAACTGGTATATACTATACATATAATACTTTTCTTTTGTAAATATATACATAAAATAGATATTTACACCCAGACTCGACACAAACACAAATGTTCATCACTAATGTTTGTCTCGGGTGGGAATCGAACCCACGACCTGCGGCGTGAAAATCAAGTATTTTACCGACCATGCCACCGGCCCGTCATTTCAAAGCAAATATTTTCTAGATCAAATATGTATTTGAGGTATACTCTTTGTAAATTCGTTGCACCCCTACTATTCCAAAGTAACTATGATACTTATCTTTTTATTCGCATATTTGCGTACCTTTTTATCTTTTCCCTTTTATCTTTAAGGAAAACAATGAAACTTAAGTTGCTACAATAGTATTACCTCAATGCTTCGTATCGTTCTCAAACACGATTAGTTCCCGCTTACTGAACCCTTCCTGTCTTGTATTATAGAGGTATTATTTTGATAGGGTTGGCAGAGTTTTTTTTTTATTTATTTAGGGACTTTTGTACATTGTACCTATCAGTCCCATCGTACCGATGAGAAACGTAACAAAACAAATTTAATTAACATAAGATTAGCTAAAGAATTAGGTGCTGATAACATGTTATAAAACATACGAGCCGGTGGCGTGGTCGGTAAGATACTTGCTTTTCACGCCGCAGGTCGTGGGTTCGATTCCCACCCGAGACAAACATTGTTTAAATATGTCTGTTTGTCTTGTGTCTGGGTGTAATCTTTATTTAAGTGTATATTTACAAAAAAAAAGAATTTTTATGTAGTAGGTATATTACCAGTTATCTGGTTTCCATAGTACAAGCTCTGCTTAGTTTGGGATCAGATGACCGTGTGTGTTAATGTCCCACTATATTATTATTATTATACCTACATCATACGTATTTATCTTAAGTTCTTTAATTAGATCTTCTCTCGCAGATTGATATCTTACACATTCCGTAAGTAAGTGTTTTATGACTTCTAGTGTCGCACATATCCCACAACTTGGAGAATTAATTTTTTTCATTAAGAACCCTAACTTATTAAGCGGCAAGTGTCCTGATCTCAATCTGTAAGCCAGCAGGGTTGAGGTTATTTTTCTATACTTTGTAATTCGCAAACCATGTGCTTATTTGGTTTTATTATTAAATCATTATGTATTAAAAAAATGGATGAAAGAATGGCGGGAACCGTTGCATTCGGTATAAAATGGCCAAAGGTGTAACAAACAAAATGTAAAAGATTTAAGTACTTCATTCAAAAAAGAAAAAAGCCTACTGAGTTTTTGTCAGTGTTTCTCAGTAGTTGCCAGTCATTCACTGCACGGTAGGAAAAGAAATTGGACTATTTTTATGCAGATTCGCATCTCAAAAAAAATAAAGCATATTTTCATTTTCATGTTTCAGACATCGAGGGAACTATTAGGTCAGTAATGGAAGAGTAAAAGGTGGGCTAAATAACAGAATTCATGTTTGTTACACTAATTAACTTAATAATACAAAAAAAAAATAGTTTATATGGTGGAAATTCCACGGGCACGCACAAAGCGCTTTGCCTCCACTTTTATTGTGCGAACTGCCAAGTTGTGGAATTCGTTGCCGGCATCTCTGTTTCCCGATAACTATAATCTACCTGTCTTCAAGTCACAAGTGAATCGGTATTTATTAGGTAAGCGCGTTCCATCGTAGACTGCAACATTGATTCACATCAGGCAAGTCGTGGTCAAGCGCAAACCTTTTATAGGATAAAAAAAAAAGAATTGAGAAACTCCTTCTTTTTGAAATCGGTTAAAAAGCCATTTATCTTTCTCAAACACGCTTGACTTTTGATACGTCACCGTATATTATATCAAGTGCTCTTTAATCAAAGTTTTGTGTTACTCCATTAGACAAGCACTCATATATCTTAATAACCATTCTACAATGGCTTGTAATTAAGAAAATCGTATGACACATATTTTTTGGACGGAAGATTAAACATAAACCATTAATAAACTAAACTTAATTAGCAATAGCAGCACAGTGCTAAAGTATCTCGTGGATTCGGTTCGAATCCTAGCTGACGTAAATTGTCAAGAAATAATTGTAAGAAATTGTTGAAGAACCTTTGGTGTTACACAAAGTTGTCAGGGGCGGGTATCGAACCCACGACCTCCCACAATATAGTCCAATTGGATTACTAAGACCACTCAACTGCCGAGGTTCGTAAAGGTTGTAGATTCATAGCATTCAAACCAAAATTCCTTCGCATTCTAAAACTAAAAAATCTCCCTCCAAAACGTGATATACACAAATAAAAAACAAAACACAATCTAAGCACACTAATGACATATACTCACACAAGGACATGTCTAATTCACGCAGACACCCCCTTCCCCCCATACATACATAAATACATATAGGTACGCAATTTTTGATCAATACTTAAAAATTAACCCAGCCTCCCGGTAGTTTTTAAATATATTCTGCGCATGTCAAGCCTTTTAATCAGGCCCCTTTGTTGGAGGTAATATGTATATGTGTATATGTATATGTGTATATGTATGCCAATGATTGCGTTAACTTGACAACTCGAGTGTATTGTGAGGTTTTGGTAAATTGAGATATTGAATTAGTTTGGAAAGTAAATGAGACGAAAAATGTTTTAAAACTTACTGTCTATGGTTACTTCTAATACAGTTAAAAAAAAGTTACTTTATTTAAACGCCCTGATCTCTAGACTGCCTCGTTAATCCAGTAAGCGTCTCCACTTAGTAACTGCAAGGTCCCGGGATCGAATCCCGGGTCAAGCACAAAGATGTTTCCTTGTATGTAGAGAAAATATATAGTCTTTTTAATGTATGCTCAACTTCTCATTTTTTCTCTATGCTGTCTCCCGGTTTTCGTAGTGGGACGTGAACAACCTAACTTACCAACCTCTCCTATTATCTTTTTGATAAAATTCGTGCGGACTCAAGACAGTTTAGGTGTCCTAGGACTTGTCTGGTTTCATATCTCAAGCGTTTTCACGCGCCGCTGTCGATCCTTACTTACACGAAAAGAGGTGGTGTGATATCCAAAAAAGATTCGATTCTCTCTGTAAAAAATATTAAGATATGATTATAACTAAGTTAAAAATAAAACCGAATTAGAATCAAGGACTTATGTGTTGGGTTGTTGCTCCTTTAAGGTTTCTAATCTTAAGGAGGCTCATTCCACTGCCACCTTCTCACCGATAATATAATCATTCGTAATTTTGAGTGAATTCGTATACTGGGCTGGCGCGTTCTATCGTAGACTACATCATTGCTTAACTTCAGGCATGTTGTAGTCAAGCGCCAGCCTATCGAAGAATAAAAAAAGAGAAACCAATGAACCAATATAGCAATAAAAAAATAAATTACTAATGTACGAGTACTGATGAATAAAAACCTAATTATATAATGTGAAGCCAATTGCTGTTAACGTACAAAGAAACTCCCGGGGTCTTAGATTTTGTTAATAAAACATAAATAAAAATGGGGCACTTGTAAAGGTAAACACACACTGCGCAATAGAGATTAAATGATTGAAAAATGTCAATTTAAAATCTATTTTTATGTCATAAAATCTAGTTAAATTTAATTTGGTTAATTGGTCGCACAAACATTATTTATTAATATTCTTAGAGAGACTTAGTTCGAGATTTGGAATTGTGCCTGTTGAATGGCATTAGTTTTACCCCCTATTTAAATTACGTGTGAGACCTAAACACTGCTGTGGTAAAGTGGGTAATATTCACCTCTGCCTACACCCTGACAATAAAGGCGTGATGCTATGTTATGAGACTATTTTCTATTTCATTCCGCCGATGTGCACTGCAGCTATAAATAGCCCCATACCAGGCACCTCAGAGTATTGCAAAGTACTCTGACCGAATTATTTGACCTATTTCCATTTTAATACAAAGATTATAAACAATCTTTCTTTGCTGTTGTTGTTACAAGATTTGTAATGGTGGCGATTCTGAGCATCCAAAATAATAACGATCAACCATGAAATAGTCTAATAAATAATATACCATCTTATTTATCCTAAAAAAGGCTTGCGCTTGACCACAACTTGCCTGATGTGAAGTAACGATGCAGTCTACGATGGAACGCGCTTACCCAGTAACTACTTCGCACAATGAAAGTGGAAGCAAAGCGCTTTGTGCGTACCCGTGGAAT
This sequence comes from Meganola albula, assembly GCA_936450015.1. NCBI lineage: Eukaryota > Metazoa > Arthropoda > Insecta > Lepidoptera > Nolidae > Meganola > Meganola albula. Next base: position 13,285,944 of record OW388155.1, read on the forward strand.
TTCCACCACATAACGGTGGCGCATATCACGGTGGGCCTCGCCTTAGAAAAATAAGGTCGTGGGTTCGAATCCTGGTCGTGCCCACACATCTTTGTGTGAATTGTTTCATCTCCGCTGCTCAATATCGGTGAAGGAAAACATCGTGAGGAAACCGGCATGTCTAAGAACTAATCATTCAAGGACATGTGACATCCACCAACCCGCACTTGGCCAGCGTGTGTGGATTAAGGCCTAAACTCTCTCAACTCATAAGATAGTTGAGAGAAGACCCGTGCCCAGCAGTGGGACACTAAAAAGGGTTGAAGTGATATCACGATAGAATATATATTCTACAGACGACCTCGATAGTCGAGCGGTGTAAGCCGTCCGATTGGGCTATACTGTGCCCGGGAGATCGCGGGTTCGATTCCCGCTCCGGACAATATTTGTGTAACAACAAAGACTTGTTTCGGTGTCTCGTTGGTTGAGGGACTATCCTCCGTGCCTCGGAGAGCACGTTAAACTGTCGGTCTCGGTTGTTACACACATATATGACAATCGTTACATGTAGTCAGAAGCCAATATAATCTGACAGCAGGTCTAACCATCTCAGCTACTGGTTCCCTACGGGTTTACAGGTTTGATGGTAGTCGCTCGTATATTTCTGGTAGCTAGCCGCATCAGGTTAGACTGGGAGCCGACCCCAATAGAAATGGGAAAAAGGCAAGGGGAATGATGATGGTTTATTATTTTTGGTAATCAGTCCCACAACAATGAAACACTCCCACTGCAGGGCAAAAGCCTTTAAACTTTTTCTATCGCTCACCTTCTCCGTCCAAGTTTGGATATACGAACCCAGATCGTCACTCCACCGTTTTCGCGGTCTTTCTTGGAAACGTTTTATAACAGTTTTAATTTCGATTTTTTATTTTAATTTGAGCAACGTCTTCTTTATCAATACTATCGGTATTTAACTTCAACGAAGTCGTTACTGAAAGGAACAGCTAAAATATGTATCTTTTTCTTAAACTAGGTAGACAAATGCATACACACTTCTTGCAAAACTCATAATAGTTTATTAAAACTTACTATTGGTGCTTTTTTTTTTAAATAAACAAAAATATTTATTGAATCAAAGTATTAAGTAACTAATTTAATAGAATAAATATGAGCTAGCTCAACTAAAATATTAGTCAACACACACCGGAATGGACACTATATTTACTTCCAGAATTTTCCTTTTACGTCACAATATTAAATTGATTTCAAGAAAAACGTCGTCTACGTAACGTAGGTACTACGAGATCTCGTAGTGTCGTAGTCTCGTAGTACTACGCCGTAGCTCGTAGCAAGAACAATATTTTCTAACAGCGACCACCTAATTATTGTGAGTCTTGAATGAATTTGTTGAACCTTGGCACGTATTTACGCCAAGTCCTGACTGATTTCTATTTAATATAAACGTCGAAATATTTTTGTTGGAGGAAACTTCTATAGACTTTTAAATTATTTAACATCTTGTATAGGGATAAATGGCTGTTTATTGGCAATGAAATTTTGTGTGAATAAGAGCTGAATATAATAATTATTTACGCTTAATTTTAGTATCCTACCTGGATATACATATTTTTTCAACAATGGTAAGACTTTAGGTACATTGGCAGTTTGTTCTATACCCATATACATCGTTCATCTGGCAAGTGTTGCAATTTACCTACAAATAGTATTGAATCATCATTAAGCAAAAAAACCGATGGAATAACTTTAGGCTATACTAAACGCAAAGACTCGTGGCAGGCGGTGCAATAAAACGTGCAAAAGAGACAGCGCACATCATGTTCTCTGTCGCACTTCCACTGTTTATGGATGACGTCACACAGACACAGAGATGCGCTTTGTTTGTGTACATGCGTTTATCGATAAAAACAGGTCTGAAATGGGAATATTCGAAATGTCATAAATAATAAAACTGTTTTAGAGGCTAATCGTCATCATCATCGTCCGTGTCGCTATCATCAACATTTATTATTAGCCGTTCGAGCCGATTAGCCGAACTTGACAGGATCTTCTTTTAGTTCCGTGAAAAAACTTAAAACATTTTTTATTACAACACGACTTTGTTGTTGAATATTTCCCTGAACACTTGTAATAATTATTTTAATAAACGACTCCATCTCGAAAGAAATTATCAATTGAAATGATTATGACATACGAGTAACTCACTCTTTTATACAAAATAATTAGTCAACCCGAGGGTTATCTACTATCTAATTATTTCTATTTACCCTCATTACATGATATGTAATTAAGTAAATGTAAGTACAGCAATTCTCAGTAACGATCAATACTTTAATGAGCCCATGTTTTGTGTATCGATTAAGTATATGCATTCCATATTATCGATAATCTATAATTATAGTAATTTGCGCGTGCACATCCCTGTTACAAAAGTGATTTATGGCCCCGACTGCCACGAGTCTTTGCGTTTAGTATAATAAATAGCATAACATAGTGTAGGACGCCCTCTAGGTAGGTGGAGTGACGATCTGCGAAAGATAGCCGGCAGAAGTTGAAAACCACAAGCCAAAGACAGGGTGAGATGGCGCTGATTGGAAGAGGCCTATGTCCAGCAGTGGACTGTTCTAAACCAATGATGATGATAAAACATCACTTACTAGAAATTAGAAATGCGAAAAATACACGATTAATAAAAAAATAATTAAAAAGAATGATTTTATATCGACGATTTCTCGCTAAAATTAAGTTTATTGAGTTTTTACAAAAATCGATTATTAGTTAGTCATTTTATTATTTTAAAAAGAAGTAGCTTTAATGTAAAAATTGATTTATCAAACATATCGATATTTTCACAACAATATGATGACCCGGTAAATACTGAGTGACAAAATTGTTAAGTGGCTCTCAAAGTAAAAAAAAAATAAAAAATAAATTGATGTAAAAAATGCAGATAAATATTCAAAAAATAAAATTAAAAATAGTTTTTTTTATGTAAGAGGTCACGGGATGTGGGATTATTTTGTCCAACACACATTTTAACAATAACCTAGATAATTTCTAATATCCCTATTACAAATTATATATAAATTATCAGAAGACGTTGCACCGGTCTAAGACCAGACATATTTCATTTGATTCCCGCTAATCGCACCTTTGTCTATTTCACTGCTGATATGACGTGACTAGTACTTGTGAGAAGGTTATAATAAGGTTCTACAAACCTCACGTAAGTTTTACAAAACCTTTGGCAAGGCAGGAGATATTATATTTCTCTCAAAAGCATTCATTTCTTATTCTAAACATACAAAATTAACAACCTTCACATCCGTACCCACCTTTAATTACCCAAAAAATATGCAAATATGCAAAAATTACCCAAAAATATACATGTACACAATAATTACTAGCAAATTCGGCTCCATAGTAGTGAGAAAGGGATAATGATAAAAATGTATCGCACCCCCCGGGGGAACCCACCCTTGCAAAATTTTTCGTACACCCGTTTAGCGAGATTCGATCCCGCAATCAGGGGGGTAGGGGGAATTTTTTGGCCCCCCCACCCGTTCCCCCGCATCGTAAATTGGAGCATATAATTTTTATTACATCGGTGTCGTATGTTCTACGTGATAGACTATGAAGGTAGTTGGGTATCTGTTGGGAAAAACCGGGACCAACGTTTACGCACCTACTTACTCACGAAAAAAGATGAAAATAATATTTCGTGTTCAAAATATATAAATGATAAATACAGCTTCAAAAACTTCTTAACGCGACGGTAACGTTAAAAAAATGAAAAAATAGTATTTAGATAGGTATAATAACAATAGTGTCCCATTTATGAGATGCCAGGTGTATAATTAATAAAGAGGTCGAAATTTTTTGCCTTTTAAGGCGTATTAATTGAAATATATATCAGCTTTTCAGATATTGTTATCTAAAACAGAGCCTAAGTAAAGTTCTAATATTTAGGATTAAAATTTTAGGATTTTTTTTTTAAATAATAGAGAAAAATAATGACATTATAAAGTAAATTGAAAATAAAATGGATTGACAAATTCATTAAAAAAATGTCAAGCAATAACAGTAATGTAAAAATAACAATAAAAATGTCAAATAATAATTACAATAATAATAAAAATGTTAAATGTTTGCTGTAATGTAATAATGACCATTCTCTTTAGTTAGTTTAAACCTCTTTGAGACTTATTACATTTATTTCATAGTAAGAAATATAGATGAGAAGGCACAGCTTTATAATAAAAGTAGAAATAGTTACGTCTCATGCTTCTTTTGTAAATTATAAACGAAAAGTCTCTTTACAATATAACTAACTTACGAACATCTCCCTAGAGATCGACTATGTAAATAAAAGGTTCAACTTGAACTCACATTTCTGTCTAACGTATTGTGATTTAAACAGATAACTAACCTCGAGTCTCCCGCTCGATACTTTCTCTACTCATGCAGTGAAGGTGGGTCGGAATTGTTCCCTTTAAGGTTTATCACCTTAAGGAGGCTCATTCCACTGCACCTTCTCACCGATAATCATTCGTAATCACGAGTGAATCGGTATACTGGGCTGGCACGTTCCATCGTGGACTGCATCATTGCTTAACATCAGGCAAGTTGTGGTCAAGAACCAACCTTTCAATCACTTTTATTTATTGGAGAAAAAAAAATATTGAAAGGTTGGTTCTAAAAATCCAAATACAAAAAACCCAGCTAAGTGCGAGACGCGCCACGCACAATTTACAGTTTCTTAAAAGCTACTAATTAGTGACTTACGTTTTATAGGCCGACCGTTTAACTCGCGTATCGCCTATCGCCAAGATTCTGACTCCTCAAGCTGCACAGACAGTGATGATGATTCAAGCGATATGGGTATTAGTGACGAATAGTCATACATTACTTTTATCTGTGGTTTAATATTTCTTTAAGACATTTAATTTAAGTTTTATGACTTTGTACCTCAGATGGCGATACGCGAGTTAAACGGTCGGCCTATATACAGTCCAATATTACCAATAAATAAGTTATGAGTAATGAGTTACATACTAACATATTCAATACAAAATTAGCCTACAAAAATAAACAACTACAACATTAACTTATCAGTAAAGGAAAACATTGTGACGAATCCGGAATGTCTACGAACTAATTATTCGAAGACATGTGACATCCACCAACCCGCACTTAGCCAGAATGAATGGAATAAGGCCTAAACTCTCTCAACTTGTATCTATCTTAAAATTGTTCTCGCCTATGTTGTTGTACCCGACAGGGTCCTTCATGATCTAATCCAATGTAATTTACCATTTATGTACACATTATGGAATGCAATAAATAATTGTGTATTGAATACAGTTGAGAGAAGACCCGTGCCCAGTGTACGACACTAAACATAATAATAATAATAAATATTCTAGGACATTAACACACACGGTCATCTGGTCCCAAACTAAGCAGAGCTTGTGTTATGAAAACCAGATAACTGGTATATACTGTACATATAATACTTTTATTTTGTAAATATATACTTATAATAGATATTTACACCCAGACTCGACACAAACACAAATGTTCATCACTAATGTTTGTCTCGGGTGGGAATCGAACCCACGACCGCCAGTATCTTACCAACTACGCCACCGGCCCGTCAAAAAAAGGATTGAAGTGAAAATTTACTTCTAAAAGATTAAGTAAAACTGTTCTGTCAAAATTGACGGAAAGTCGTAAGAAAGAAGTCGTAAGTCGTAGAGAGTCACCAGCTGTTAGTGGTTGGTGGTTGAAGCCCTTAGTTCAGCCCTACTGACCGATATACTTGATGCAACCCCTTGCGTGACTCGCAGACACCCTTCGATAAGCCATTAGGGTGAGATCTGCATAAAATATTATCGCTACAAAAATATATGATCTTCAAAATGCATATTTTTTTAGTTACTGCTTTTTCTGTTTGAAGTTCTTGGTACTTTCGCTAAATCACGGAAATAGTTTTTATTTCGATAAAAGTCTAATTCATAAAATTCTTGTTAATAATCTTTAGTTAAAATGGACTTTGTCTCTCTCTTACTAGTATAAATATCAAGATAACAGACAAAGACAAACGAATTATAAACCTTTTTTAGCTATAAAGAGATTATAAAACGTTTGTGAATTCGGGGGATTATATAATAACTGCCTCAGTGGTAAAATGATAAGCGTGTTCGCTTGATTACCACAAGGTTCCAGGATCGAGTCCGGTGTCGAGCAAAGAATTTTCTTATACATTTAGTTGCATCTCGATGTTTGGAGTTGTGCCCGATAAAGGGAAATAGGTTCTTCCCCTATCACGTATGGTACCTTAAACATAGCCGGCAAAAAGTGGGTGATATTCACCTCTGCCTACACTTTTGGAAGATACAGGCGTGATGCTAAGATGACGATTATAAATTGTCCCATTGTTCCAGGCGTAAACAAGTCCATTTCACTTCAACCCTTTTTAGTGTCCCACAGCTGGGCACTGGTCTTCTCTCAACTATCTTACTAGTTGAGAGAGTTTAGGCCTCAATCCACACTCGCTGGCCAAGTGCGCAAGCTGGATAAATATATATTTTTTAACCAGCTTCCGCTCACAGCTTCGCCCGCGTGGTACTTATTGAAATAAAAAGTAGGCTTTGTATCAATCCAGACCATAATCTATCTCTGTGGTAAATTTAATCCAATTGCGCCAAGTAGTCTTTGCGTGAAAGAGTAACAAATATCCATACATTCCGTACCGAAGACCCGTGCCCAGCAGTGGGACTCTAAAAGGGTCGAAGTGAGGATAATTCAATACAACTGAGCTTGTTATCAGCAGTTTTACTATCATCCCTTTTAAAAGTTTCGAAAGGGAAACTACCATTTTGATAAAATATTCAACAAACTAAAAACCCAATTCACTCTCTATTATAGAAGAGAAAATAAAAATTTACTCTCATTCTAACAACGAGTTAAATGTACAATTTTTATGCCGAAATATTTTTGTGATTGCACCAAAAACATCTAAAAATATTTTCACTTTCATCTCACTGCAATAGTGGGGTGATTTTTTTTATTTGTTTCCCTATGAATGGCCTGTGAGTGGATTCTTTTTTTGGCAGTTTGGCGAGTAAACGTTAGTCTATTAAACGGCAGTTTTTATCCATTTTTATTAACACTGGTATCATTTTATTTGTTAATTTTACTTGCTTTTATTTTTTATTGCATTCCAATAATATTAAAGATTATTCTTATTGCAACAAAAACACAAACCGACTTCAAACGTTGCTCTTATTATTTTAGCACGTCGCTAGGGATTAGCGTAAACCATGACGCTTCTTTCGACATAACTCAAAAACTACTGGTCAGATATTAATCAAATTTAAACAGGACCTCACGAGAAGCACCAGCTTTTAAACAAAACAAAGAACATAGAAATCAGTTTACGTATAACGAGGATGCGCTGTTCCATCTTAACACAGGCTATTCTTAGCCTAGCTAGGACAGTACTCCACTCAGTCTAAACAAGATGTATCTTACCTACCTAGTATAAACCATCTATTTAAGCAAACCGCAACTATTTGTGATAATCTGTGTTCTTTTGTGTAATATATTATTATTATATTAGGTAACAAACAAAAATTTATTTCAAAATAGTCGAATTGAAATAGCGTATGTACTTGATTCTGCAAGTACCTAAGCGACGAATACTGAGAATGGGTTTTCTCTTAACATCTCAATATTAATTTAATTATTTGAAAATGTCTTAAGAATTAGGGATCTTAGTCGGGGCTTATATATATATTTTTTAATTTTACAAATCTATGTGTAGTGAATCTATGAAATAGATATTTACACTGTCTGATGCACATAAGTGTTGCGACAGCTGTCACTAGTGTCATCCTGCAGTGACAGACATGGCGGGTAAAAGTAAACGACGTTATCTTTAAACATCTATTTACCATGTTATTACCTACCCAGAATACAAGACTCTATCCTAAGTATTATCAGATGTATGGTCATTAATTTGACACTTTAGCAAGTTCCGCTCTATAGTTTTATCTACCCCATGAGAAAAAGGCGAGATTGTAGATCGATGGAGACGAAACAGTTTTAGCAGTTGGTTTGTAATTTGTGTTCGAAGCTATTAAGTAGGTCCTTAGTCCTTAGATATAGATTCAATGAACTTATTTAACTATTTCAAGTATATTGTATCTTAAGTATAAAGGGTTAAGGTTTAACTTCGGTAATTTCCATCAACTGAAAAATAGAAAACAGATGTCGCCTTTCGTCAATTTCTTATTCGCGTCAATACCCAGGCACATTAGCGCGGGTGGAGTTGCCCCCTAAATTATTTCGACATATGCAAATTCTGCGCACCTACAGATGAGGACAAAGAGTAAAACACAGAAGAACCTTTATGTTTATGTACCTACAAATGCGTTATAAAAAACGGTGAAACGTAAGTTGGTTTCACTCACGAAGGATAAGTAAAAGCAACAGAATTGAAATTAAAACGTACATAAAGAAAATACTATTCTGTTACTATTTTGAAATAAAATGGAATGTTATTTTATAACGGATTTAATGATTCGCGTAAATACAAGAAAGTATTAAGTCATTAGAGTCAATTTAATTATTTAATCGATACACTTAATATTATGAGTAACTTTTATTACTGGACATTTGACTTCTAATTTGATGCAATTGTGTTCATTATATTTAATATTATTTCTATGACATTAATTATCATATTTGCATGTCTAATTTTAAGACCTCTTTATATACCATGCGTAAAACAAATTAATAATTATTGTTATTGTTAATAAATATTCACATGCTGTGAAAATTCCAACTATTTAAGATTCATGATAATAACTTTCACTTCCAATTTTTTAGTGTCTCACTGCTGGGAACGGGCCTTTTCTCAACTATCTTAGAAGTTGAAAGATTAGGTCTTAATCTTCGATTTTCAAGATAAGATAATTAACAATGTATTGTCATTGATCTATGAAGTGTGCAAATTTTCAAATTTAAGTAATGTTTCGAAGTGGGTAAAAATCACGTTCCAAAATACAGTTACAAACATACATAATGAAATTAATAAAAACGTGATAAAAATCACAATACTAAGATTTAAATAAAAAAACTGAACTAATTATTCTTCTCGTACTTAGTTGCATACATAATAGGTACAAAACTCTGTTGAAATGATAACTGGCATATCTGTTTAAGATTCTATGCCTACACACCTCGCGAGGCGAGTATGCCAAAAAACGGAGCGGCGCAGTTGTAAAATTGTCTAACTACCTACCCCCCGCGCGCTCTCATTACGGCGCGTGCGTGTAACACATTAGTAGAGAACACTTCTTAAGATATATCTTAAGATTCAGATTATTTTTTTATCTCTAACAAGAAAGCGCACCCGCTAATTTTATTAGATAGTAACAACACATTTTTACAATTATCTTCAGCTAAATAAGCGTGACCCGATTTTGCTAATTCATATTTTAGAATGTTTCTTGAAGGAGGTACTAGAACGTTTCTTACGTGGAGAAAAATAAAAAAAACAATTTTATGGAATCTTATATCTTTATTCGATAGGTCTGAGAATCGGTCGTTATCATTCGGACCCGGTAGGTGGCACTGCTTTACACTGTGCAGGACGACGTCTGCGGGTTTCGCTAGTCTATAATATAAAAATGAATCGCAAAATGTGTTGGTAAGCGCATAACTCGAGAACGGCTGAACCGATTTGGCTAATTCATTTTTTTAGAATGTTCCTTGAAGTACTAGGACGTTTATTACGCGGAGATTAATAAAAAAAACAACCTCCTCAGAAACGGCTTGACCGATTCGGTAGGTCTGAAAATCAGTCGTAATCTATTTTCGGACCCGGTAGGTGGCACTGCTTTACCGGGCAGGACGACGTCTGCGGATTTCGCTAGTAGTTTATAAGTGTCAGTTGTTGCTAACCAATAGGGATCATGTTATTTGTGTTTAGTACCTTGGTTGTAGTGGACTGTATTTTATAATATTGGAGTTTAAGTAAACACGAAATGCACTGCACATTGATTTTACTGGCACGGACGACGGACGGAATACGAGAGAAAAAAGAAAAGTATGCAACAACACAGTGTTGCCAATACAATATTTTTAGAAATTAAAAATATATTTTTTATGTTGGTAACAATTTGTATGAATAAAGTAATTTAATAAATAGTTATGACTAATTCACTATAATATTCGCTATTTGACGGGCCGGTGGCGCGGTCGGTAAGATACTTGCTTTTTACGCCGCAGGTCGTGGGTTCGATTCCAACCCCAGACAAACATTTGTTTAAAATATGTCTGTTTGTCTTGTGTCTGGGTGTAATTATCTATAATTAAGTGTATATTTAGAAAGGAGAAGTATTATATGTGGTATATTACCAGTTATCTGGTTTCCATAGTACAAGCTCTGCTTAGTTTGGGATCAGATGACCGTGTGTGTTAATGTCCTACTATATTATTATTGTTATTGTTATATCTTAAGATGTATCCTCTTCATTCACCCTCTTGTGACTCCTAAAACAGAATCGCGATACTAACGCACGGAGTTCATCTCTTTCTAGTTTTGAAAAACCTTCCCCCTCCCTGTGGGGGTCCAACCCACCCCCTTCCCCTAATTCCTTACATATTTAAATTCCACTTTGAACGTAGATACTTCATATTGTCTCCATACGGCATTTCACATTTCATTTACTAAGTTTTTATATGTTTAGGGGTAAGGGAAATTGACTTAGCTTTAAATTTTTTTGCAATCCTGACTAACCTGATTTTCTAGACTTTAGTCGGCCATAATGTCGTATATTTTTATGGGACTTAACCCACCACCACAAGCTTAAACCCTTTTTTTTTAATCTAAAATAGGCTTGCGCTTTACCACAACTTGCCTGATGTGAAGCAATGAAGCAGTCTAATATGGAACCCAGTAAATACTGATTCACTCTTGACTTGAAGACCACTAGATTATAGCTATCGGGAAACATAGATGCCGGCAGCGAATTCCACAATTTGGCAGTTCGCACAATGAAAGTCGAAGCCAAGCGTTTTGTGCGTACCCGTGGAACTTCCACCATATAATGGTGGCGCCTACCCTTTTTTTAATGTCCTAATACTGGGCACGGGTCTTCTCTCAACTATATTACGAGTAATGGTGCCGCATACCCTTTTTTTACTATCCCAATGCTGGGCACGGGTCTTCTCTCAACTATATTACGAGTTATTAGTTTTTATACTGTGAGCTGGTTGACGCGGTCGGTAAGAAGGTACTTGCTTTTCACGCCGCAGGTCATGAGTTCCTACCCAAGAAATTGTGTGTATCTCACTTCAACCCTTTATATTGTCCCACTACTGGGCACGAGTTTTCACTCAATTATTTTAAGAGATGAGAGAGTTTAGGCCTTAATTTATTTTATTTTACTCTTATTCCTTATTTTATTTATTTTTTCATTATTTATTTCTAATTGTATGGGTTCATTGTTACCTGAATGAAATGAATTTTAATTATTTTAATTAATTTTTAATCTACACACAGTAGCCAAGTGCGGGTTGTTGGATGTCATATTTACTCGACTGATTAGGTCTCAGACAGGTGTCCTCACGATCTTTTTCACCGATATTAAATTAAATAGCCTACTTTCCACGAGTTCCGCATAACCTTGATTGAGTCAAATTTTCAACGCATTATGATAATAAGTATTAATATAATAAGAATGGCATTGTCTGTATGTACATATCATGTTTTAGTTGAAACAGTTGGTAAGGTATCTATTAGAAATAACTAAATAATATTGTTTAGTCAGCTGTGGATTTCGGTCATTAGTTTCATACATTTCATTTCAATTTTAGTTTGGTAGAATTAAAATTTGTGCATTTTTACAAGATAAAGAAAAGAAAAGTGTTATATGTAGTATATTACCAGTTATCTGGTTTCCTTAGTACAAGCTCTGCTTAGTTTGGGATCAGATGACCGTGTGTGTTAATGACCCACTATATCTTAATATATATATTTCTTGTGTGCGTGTGTATGTGACTGAACTCCTCCTAAACGACTGGACCGATTTTGATGAAATTTTTTGTGTGTGTTCAAGGGGATCTGGGAATGGTTTAGATTCACAATTTTGCGCGGTACGAAGTTCGCTGGGGCAGCTAGTTATATTATATTATTTTATTAAAGATGACCTAACTGAGTAAGTAAGAAGAAAGAAAGACAAACATTTATTTGACAAAGACAGGACACACAGAATCAAATGATAAAAAAACATATGAAAAGAAAAAATCACAAATGAAAACAGTTAAAACGACGAAAAAATGAGTAGGTATGTGTGACCCATCAGTGTCAAACATGGACATTGCTCAACAATCTCAACACTAACCTACTAAAACTAAACTAACTAATGCCTAACCTAAACTTATGCGTCTAAATATTCATCCGCAACTTCCGGGAAAATACCTTAATAATATTTATGAAATGAAATGAAAATATGCTTAGTTATTTTCGAGGCGCGAGTCTATAGATAGACCGTGTAACTCGCGTATCGCCTATCGCCAAGATTTTGACTCCTCAAGCTGCACAGACAGTGATGATGATTCAAGCGATATGGATGTTAGTGACGAATAGTCTTACATTACTTTTATCTGTGGTTAAATAGTCCTTTATGAGATTTAATTAATGTTTTATGACTTTGTACCTCAGATATGCGATACGCGAGTTAAACGGTCTATCAATACATAAAAATAGCCCAATTTATTTTCCTACCGTGCAGTGAATGACTGGCAACTACTGAGAAACACTGCCAAAAAACTCAGTTGGTGTACCTTACGTTTCGATACGGGTTGCACCGGTCATGGTCACAAGCAGACGGATACAGCAAAAGAGCTCCGTTGATGACGGCGGAGAACACAAACAAAAAAAAAAGAAAAATGTTTAAAAGTATATCCATTTCTTAATAGTAATAATAATAATAAAGCCTCTTTATTCCATGTCTTTTAAGGTTACAAATAGAAACGTCAGTATGGTGTTAGTACTTATACTAGGTACATAAATAAATATAGTTAGTACGATTGGTTTAGGTATGGGTCTCAAGTTGAGGGAAGGCCTCCTCCAATATTTTCCAGAGGTTTCTGTTTCTTGGAAACATACCTTAACCGGTCTATAATCCTTTACTCAAGATACAAACCTGCCTTCTTGTAACGTGTTGTTAATTAGAAGTATTAACAACACCTTGAAAAACGAACGTAATTATGTTTTTAAGAAGTAAAATGTGTGATGGAAAAAAATAGTTAACGTTAGGAATTGCTGAGGTTATCCAGTTCTTTATTTAGATGATTGTTTTTGGATGAGGTCAGGTTTTAAAACTGACTGAGTTCTCTTGTGTTTAAAAATATTTTTAATTCTTATTTATAATAGCTGATTGAATGTCGGTAGTCGTGAAAAATTATATACTAAATTTCATTCGATTCAGTCGGATGAAAACTATGTCCTTCCCCAGGTTTCAAACTATGTCCATACCAAATTCCAGTTTTTTCGGTTCAGTAGTTTAGGCGTGAAAGCGTAACAGATACTTACTTTCGCATTTATAATATTCATAGAGATTACAATCTCTATCTAGACTGCAGTCTGTAGGCATTTTTTTTATTTTACTATAAGTACACAATTTTGTGTTGCAGGTTACGTCGTGGAGTTGTCTGTGGCGAGAAAAGGTATTTATTCAAAAGTTATTAAGGTTTTTTTTCATGCATTTCATTTCCTAACTATTATTTTCACATTGTTTAATGACATTGTTTAGGTTCTTATATTACTACCAATAATAACCTTTTTCACTAAAGTTGTTTGACTTTAAAACTTAGAGTAAGGCAACGCCTAAGCAATGACTTCTGGTTCACCAGCTTTCGCTTTGTACTTAGCACCTCATAAACTTTTGAGAACTTCATAGAATTTTAAGTCACATTATTACAGTGACCTTTACTGTCAAAATCTGTAACTCTCTCAAACAACTCGTAAGATAGTTAAGAGAAGGTGCCCAACAGTGGGACACTAAAAAGGGTTGAAGTCAAATCAAATCACGTGACAATCAATTGGTGGTAGGCTTCAGCCTTGGTTAGTGACCACTCACCAGACAAAGTCACACCGCCAAGCGGCCTTGCCGTGTTACGGTGCGATGTCTGATGACACCATGCAGAGAGGGTGGGTCGGAATTGTTGCTCCTTTATGGTTTCTATATTATATATAAGGAGGCTCATTCTACTACCACCTTCTTACCGATAATCATTCGTAATCACGAGTGAATCGGTATACTGGGCTGGCGCGTTCCATCGTAGACTACATCATTGCTGAACATCAGGCAAGTTGTAGTTAAGCGCCAGCCTATCGAAGAATAAAAAAAGGGATATAGATACAAATCTGGTTATGCATAATGATATGTAGGTAAAGTACCTATTTACCGCATTTTGGGTGTTGCCACCCGACAATAATTTAAAAACAAAAAACTGCATCGAAAAACAGGTGTATTCGATAAAAAGAGATAAAAGAGCGCACACACGATGCCGCCAAAATGAAAAGTAGCAATTTTTCCACCAATCGCATGATTACGGTAAAAACTACGGCAAATGAATTTATTATAGAGATGGGGTTGGAAACGCCCCTACCACCCCGATAACAATATTATTTTATTTTTAATATCCAAATAACAATGTATAATACGCTTGATTGGCTGTGGTTTGTATGTTTGATGACATTCGAATGTGGTTTTAATACCCAATAAAGGTGACTATACTTACTAACTTTACTGGCTCAACACAACCCACAATGTGTCTTGGGCTCTCTTAAGAGTCTTCTCCACGTTTCGCAATCCTTGGCATCTTCTTTCTTTTTTCTTTTTGCCTATTTTCAGCTTGGAGCTCACTTGAGTCTTCGCTATATTGTTCTAGCGATATCTCAGTCGACGATTAAGACTATACACCCATAGAGGTGTAAGAGTTCGAAACTCATTCGTAGCCAGAGGCTTATTGGCAACGAATGCTTCATCAAGGCTAAATTGCAAAGCCTCTAGCATCGCCGCATAGTTGCTAGTCTTACGGTCTTAAACCTAGCGCTCACACCTGTATTACCCGAAAGGGTAGGCAGAGGTAATTATCACCCAACTAAAACGGTTCGTATTTATAAAAAAAATGTTATTCTACGTACTACAGACTGCAGAGGTCGTAGCAAGATGTTACGCACTGTCACTCGTAGCTGCTACGAAAGGCTACGAGTGCTACGAAATTGCTACGAGGGTGTCTGATATTTTCTATTTGACTTTGGGTTTTTCTTCTGTGAAGTGTTTGTAAAATAATATGGGTTTATTTGATTATCGTAATATCTTAGAAGCGAGTATGTTTCGTTACGATATTTTTGATGAAATTATTATTTATAGAAGGGTTTTTCGCACGCGTCGAATTACCCCCGTCTTCTTAAACGTCTTATAACCTCATTATTGCTAGAATGGGTTTATAATTCGTTTGTCTTTGTTTGTCATCTTGACATTAATACTAGTAAGAAAGAGACAAAGTCCATTTTAACTAAAGAGGTCTATAAGATTTTTTTAAATTAAAACCGATAGTATTTACCAAAAATTAAAAAAAAAACCTACAGCACTTACAAATAATGTGGCTTTATTTTTCTATTGATAAAAAGTTTTCAAAATCGGTCCAGTAGATCCAGAGATAAACCCCTACAACTTCACAAAACCTCTAATTTTATCTCTTTATAATATTTGAATAGATTTCGACGACCTCGGTAGTCGAGCGGTGTAAACCGTCCGATTGGGATATACTGTGCCCGGGAGGTCGCGGGTTCGATTCCCGCCCCGGACAATATTTGTGTAACAACAAAAATTTGATTCGGTGTCTGGTTGGTTGAGGGACTACCCTCCGTGCCTCGGAGAGCACGTTAAGCCGTCGATCCCGGTTGTCATTTAACACATCTATGACAATCGTTTCATGTAGTCAGAAGTCAATATAATCTGACACCTGGTCTAAACATCTCAGCTACTGGTTCCCTACGGGTTTCGAGGTCTGATGGCAGTCACTCGTATAATTCTGGTAGCTAGCCGCATCAGGTTAGATTGGGGCGGAAAATGATATGGGATGGGAAAATGATAAAAAACTGATATGAGAAAAAGGCCATGGGTAATGATGATGAATATTTGAATAGATTTATTTCAATAATAAGTAAATGATTATAAATAGGATAAATAGAAAAAAACC
This sequence comes from Meganola albula, assembly GCA_936450015.1. NCBI lineage: Eukaryota > Metazoa > Arthropoda > Insecta > Lepidoptera > Nolidae > Meganola > Meganola albula. The sequence continues at coordinate 13,302,228 of OW388155.1, forward strand.
TGAAAATAATTTTTATTTCTAACCTTCGACAAAAAATTGGGTTACGAGTTTGACGTGTTTAAGTTAAAGAATGTGGAATCTAAGTGCTGAAACAGATGAAGTAATCAATCGAGATAATTCTTAGCTACGGCGAAGTATTTATATTTTTATTAACCTCGGACGAAAAGAAGGTGTTCAAACTTTAACTTTATTATTACGTCTGTGTGTCTGTGTACTAATTTGTAGCATCCCAAACGATCAGACCGATGTTAATGTGTTTTTTCTTAACTGAGATTTATTGGTTAATTTTTTTTTATTGTTATCTATATCTGTTTACTGTTAGACTGCCTTGGTATTCCAGTGATAAACATGTTCACTTAATAACCACGAGGTCCCGGCTTCGATTACGGGGTCGAAAAAAAAGACTTTTCAAATATACTTACAGAATTTTATGTGGCCCTATGAAAGGCACTAAACACATCTCATATTACGTTTGGTAGGTCTATAGCCGGTGAAAAGTGCGTGGTATTCACCTCTGCATACATCGTCGGGTAATACAGGCGATGCTGTTGTGTTTACTGTTATAATAATATACCTATAACCAAAACAAATAAGCGAGTAACATGAAAACAAACATTTCGTGTCATACTACCATAGTATCGCAACGTCGCAACCTATTCTAACCGAAAAATTCATCGTCTGTTTCTACTAATAAAAACTTCTAATAAACATGCAACTAAGCACAGGCTTCCGGGCAAATAAAACATAAAAATATATCCTATTTTCATAGGGTGGGGGGGTGAGTACTCACCCCATCTGCGCAAAAACCCAAAAACATCGAAATGAAAATGAGTATAGCAGGGGTGGTACGCGTTTGTGTGCTGGTAATTCATTTTTAACAGTGTACTTGTGTGAGTTTTTAAAGGACGCTCGTGTACAGTTGGAACTAATTTTGCATAGTTTTTTTTTTAATTTAGTTAACTAATTATACTTTAGTTTGAGGCCAAAGTTAATTTTAGGTGGAAAGTTCGTAGTTTGAATTCTGATTACACTAGAAAAAATCAGGTGTTATTTTTAGAATTTTAAATATCTATAGTTATAGATAGGGGGTGGATTTAAGTTATTAAAAATCAATTTTTAAAACATTATAGAATCCTTGTATATTATGAATACGTTTATTATAAATAGTCTTGATTGTGAATATAATATTGTAATAAGTTTGATAGAGCCGTTTGCGTTGTATTGGTAGTTTAGTAATAGTTTGTAGAGCATGCATAGAGCCACCTGTTTGATTTTACATACGAGAGCCACGTCCCATCCGCGTGTTACCTACGACACGAGCTAAATCGTAGTTATGTTACTTTTGTTTACATTGTATATAACTTGTAGTGTACGAGCTGTTGAAAGTTTAGTTTCAATAAGTGTTTGTAACTAAATTTATTTTCAAATTAGTTACTAAAGTTAAAAAGTGATATAATTAATTAAATATTTAATTTCTAATCACACAGGTGTGCGTGAGTGTACACCCGCGAATTCGCATTGTGCTCCCCTACACACATCTACACTAGCTTGAACATAAAACGCAATTTTGTATTAGATTTAATTTGCCTCGCACATCGCTTAGTGTGCGTGCGTGCGTGCGTGCGTGTGCGTGCGGAAGTGCTTGCTTCCTACGCACAAATTGATTACGATCGTCGACGAAAAGAGAAATTTGCATACACGTGGAACCTCTTTCTCTCATTCCATAAAAAAATCAATCCATCTCGCGCTACTCGCATTAATTCCCCGTTTATTTATTTCTTCCTTTTCATAATCCCTCATTCGATTTCGGAATGCGACTTGCCGCGAACGTGTTTGCAGTTCGTGTGGAGTGGCCAGTACGGGACGGGACGGTTGAACTTGGCCGATTCTTATGAAGTGTGTGCGCGGGCTAGGTAAGTGCATGCGTGATAGTGAGCATAGTGCAGGTGCAGGCGGCAGTGCAGTCTCGGCGCGGCATCCGCCCGCCGCGGCGCCGCTCCGAATGAGCGCCCGATTTAAAAACTATACAAACCCGCGCAGCGAGCGCCCGTAATACCACCCCCCGCGTAATGATTTTTTGGCGATGAATTTATATTCGCGCGCGAGCGGTGCCACTTTTTCGACCCCCCAACGAACCCCCAACCCCCGCTCATTAACGCAACCCAGATATGCAATTCTGATCTTTGACGAGGAGGCTGTAGTGTCGGCGGGCGCCTCGCCGGGAGAGGTGCCCCGTTTTGTTTTTTCCCGCCCGGCTTCATTATTGATGGCATCGGGACGGTAATGCGGAAGCATGTGTGAACGTTTCATTACAAAAGGTGGACGTGGCTCGTGTTAATATTGCAGACCGGCCGGACCCGACCGGACGGGTGGACGCCTCTGAAAAAAAAAACTATTAAAAAAAGAAATAAAAAAATTAAGCGCCACAATTAAAATTTTAAATTTAATATTTCCGGTTTCGGTCTCTGAAAAAAATTGTTGAGAAGTTAGGTCGGGTTGACATTGCCGCGAACTATCGGACGCGTGGCAAAAGTTTTCGGTCGAACTTTGAGTAAAGTTTCCTCACGTGCGTGTGTGGACAACAGACCAGTCGCTTGACGGATTGGTCGGTCGGTCGCGATTCATTCAACTTGCCGAATTATTCTTCTATTTTAGCAACTCGAATAGTTTTATTGGTGAAGTATTTTGTCAACATTAAGTTTGTTTATTTGTCTGCGGGTTCAGTTACCGGACGCTCGTTCACGTAGTGACTTTGTTAAAGTTTTGTTGATTGTTTTTGTTGAGTTACATTTTGTGCGTCTACAGCCGACTAGAAAAGGTAAGTACTAAAATTTAAATAAACACATTTATTCTAATTCCAATAAAAATAACAATAAAACCGGAAGTGTTTCTCACAGAGAACAAATTTAAATATTTAACAAAAAAGTTTGTAAACTTTTTGAGTAAGAATTACATAGATAATAAAATAGTTGCTTCAAAATTTTTAACAATTAGTTGACCCTTCTCGCGCGGTGTATTCTTATGCTAATTTGGTCCTGGTGGCTGGGGCTATCTGGCTAGGTGGCTAGCTGGCTAGCTGGGCTGCAAGTGCGGCGAGAGCTCACAATTAAACAAACTTGCATAAATAATTAATATCGCACAAATGCATCGCATCGTTGACCTCACTATTGTCGTCTGTAACCGTAAGATGGGTTAACGAATTTGACATTTCGTGAACGGGTTCAAAATTTAAATTAACTTTATTCACAGTAAGTTTTTTATTTAAATTTTTATAAATCGAAATATCCTATTAATGATATAAACGCGAAAATTTGTCAGAATGTATGGATGTTTGTTACTCTTTCACGCAAAAGTTACTGGATGGAATTGGAAGAAATTCGACACATAGATAGATTGTGGTCTGGATGAGCGAAGCTGTTGTCGGAAGTTGGTATTGTAATAGTTTCTCATGAGTTCTAGTCTCCTATATTGATTTGCATTGCATTTGAATTGTGCATTACACACCATAGCCTGGTAACAACTAACATACGAAAACATAATTATCTATTTCGGTGTAGTCATTATGCAATTATAGTTTGTACAAGGAAAACAGGAATTAATTTTATTTATGGTAGGATACCATGGTGATGTATACCTACGTTTTTGATGACATCCGAAATATTGTATATTATTATGCTTTAAATAATTTTGTGAAATACATACTTATTCTATTTACTAAGTTTTTTGTTACTTTAAAATACTCGTACATTTATGTAGATAATAATATAAAGTAGGTACGTATAGATAATAGGGCAGCAGTGGCGCAGAAATACAAGGACCCGGGCTCAATCCCCGATCATGCCCACACATTGCCCAAAATCGGTAAAGAAAACATCGTGTGGAAACCGGCATGTCAAAGAACTAATCATTCGAGGACGTGTGATATCAACCAACTCGCACTTGGCCAGCATGTGTGGATTAAGGTCTAAACTCTCTCAACTCGTAAAATAGTTGAAAAGAAGACCCATGCCCAGTTGTGGTACATTAAAAGGCGTTGAAGTGAAATGTAATAATGCGATCAGGATGTGTGTCTGTATGTGTGTATTACCTCGGTAACCTAGAACTAGAACAAACTATAGCAATCTTATCGCGAAACGATTTATCTATCTATGTCGCTAAAATCTATTTGACTCCGAATTTAGATATCTGACGAAATTACATACAGAGCATTGACTTTCTAATTAATTATTTTTTTCATTAATTCTAATATAATTTGTTTCATCTATATTATAAAGCTGAAGTGTGTTTGTTTGGTTGGACGCGCTAATCTCAAGAACTACTGTTATATGACTTTTTTTTGCATTGTTAGATAGCCTGTTTATTGAGGAAGGCTAATTTTTATCCTTTGGGTATAATAAAATATATAGTTTACGCAGGCGAATCCGCTTCAGAAATCTATCTATATATATAAAAATCAATTGCTGTTCGTTAGTCTCGCTAAAACTCGAGAACAGCTGAACGGAGATATCTTATCTTGGTCTTGAAATGTTCGTGGATGTCTAGGGAAGGTTTAAAAGGTGAGAAAAATTAAAATAATTGCCGGGAACACACTAAAAACAGCAGTAGATTGAGGCAGTATGAAGTCTGCCGGGTCAGCTAGTCTTCTTTACTATATAAAAATAAGTCGGGTTTTCCTTCCTGACGCTATAACTCCAGAACACACGAACCGATTACCACGGTTTTGCATTCGTTGGAAAGATCTCGGACTCCGTGAGGTTTATAGCACAGAAAATTCAGGAAAAATTTCAACAGAAAAGAGGGAAAATGTTACATAAAACGAAGCCATCTGGTGGCGAAACGGAGTTCGCCGGGTTTGCTAGTAATTAATATAATTATAAAGATAAATATAACAAAATTAAAAGTCAAATTTTGACTGGCCAGTGGCGTAGTGGTTAGTGACCATGACTGCTAAGTCAAAGGTCGTGATTTCTACTCCCACCTAGGACTAATCTTTGTGTGATAAGCATGGCTGTTTGTTCTGATTCTGGCTGTAATTTAAACTTAAGTTTTTATGTATTTACAAATAGAAATATGTATATAAGTATTATAGTACCCATAACACAAGCAAATATAATTGTTTAATTTGGGACTAGATGGCGCTGTATGTATGTGTGAAAATATTATTATTATTAATATTATTGTTATTATTATAGGCAGTTCACCTATTACAATGATTACAGAATAGCTATGATTCCAGAATGCGAAAACCAAAATTCCATTGAGTCCATTTTATAGATTATTAAATAAAATAAATAAATATTCTGAGACATTAACACACACGGTCATCTGGTCCCAAGCCAAGCAGAGCTTGTGTTATGGAAACCAGATAACTGGTAATACTATACATATAATACTTTTCTTTTGTAAATATATACTTTTAATAGATATTTACACCCAGACTCGACACAAACACAAATGTTCATCATTAATGTTTGTCTCGGGTGGGAATCGAACCCACAACCTGCGGCGTGAAAAGCAAGTATCTTACTGACCACGCCACCGGCCCGTCAGATTATTAAATAATATTGAACTTATTTTGCGTATATGAATTAATAAAAAAAGATTTTAAGCTTTACTAACAATGACTTAGGAACGTAATAGACACTCATATAGCCGGCAAAATGTAGGTGATATTCATCTCTGCCTACCCTCGGGAACGCGTTCTTAAGCACTAGTTTTGTTTTACTCGAGATTAGAACTTGAGACCTCGTGACCGCGAACACTCTTTGAAAATTACCATTTATAATTGTTGTAGTAAGATCTTAGATAAAATTCGTTTGCGAAACCTGCTTATGGGTAATTTGGGGTAACGTCTGGGGTCATGCAAGCAGCTCGTTGCAGAGCGGACCTCGGCTGCAGAGCTAAGGGCTCATCTATTGCAACTTTTGAGGGGAATCTATTTATTATTTGACTTAACCCATTCAGAATTTTTTTTATACATGTTGCGTACAAAATTACGAATATTTTAAATATTCACTTTCTTAAAAAAAAGTATTAAGTAAGTACTAACAGGCCCAGAAATCGTCGTGCCGCATATAAAAAAAGTATTCTTCTAAACTTTATTTGATTTTTGAACGACAGGACAAAACCAAACGTTGGAGATACGAAACCAAAAAAATGAGTAAACTTTTTAATTCAATTTTATATCTGACCGACTTTTAATTTAATTAATATCTAAACAATGAAATGTTTCACAGGTAGAAATAGTTTGTAAGGGAAAGTAAAATTATTGTTTTTACTACATTCAAAGCATTATTTTCTCATACCTATTTAAGTATTCACCATTTAAACCTTCCCTGGACTTCCACAAATAATTAAAAATCAAAATTAGCCAAATCAGTCCAGCCTTTTTCGTATTTTTGCGAGACTAAAAAACAGCAATTGATTTTTGTAGGTAGGTATATATAAAGAAGTAAATTCGAGTTTAGTTGCACTCGTTGATAATTCTCGAAGGTGTAGACAGAAATCTGACCACGTTTTTGAGTCATATAGGTCACAAACGTACTTAAATATAACGAGCTTATAGCCATTAGCCGTATCAACATCATCATCATCAGCCCATTCTGAGATCCAAACCCGGGGTCTTGGGATTTCTAAACAAACGCGTTATAATTGCACTGAACCAACGTGACTCTACCACGCATTTAAAGGGTTTAATACCAATAATAATTATCCTCGGTGGTCCAGTGGCAAGCGTGTTCGCTTAATAACTGCAAGGTCCGGGTTCGATTCCCGGGTCGAGCAAAAAGATTTCTCTAATATACTTAGAGTATCTTAGTTGCAGCTTGAAGTTTGGAATTGTCAAAGATATTACAATATTATTACTATGTGTACTTTTGTAAAAAAAAAAATTGTTTATTTATATATTATTTACGTTTGGGAAAATTGGGTAATATTCACCTCTGCCTATACCTACGGGTAAGACTGACGTGACGCTATGCTACAATTACTATAACTAAAACCTTAATATCAATATCAATTTACATTAATTTCAGTATTCATTTCATCTAAGAATCTATAGATTTGATTTAATTCGCTTTTTCTAATACTTTTACTTTTAAGATTCGACCTAATCATTCTTATTCCAAAACAAAGTTTAAGTTGATTCAATTTTAAACCTTGTTTTGTAAAGACTAACCTCATACCTAGGTACCTACTGTTTTATCTTTGCAACAGTTACATAAAACATCAAAGAGTGCAGTTAATAAGTAAAAAAACGTCGCATCTTATTTCATAGATAAGCAGCGAGCGATAGCTGTAACTATACACAGCTCGAGCGATAATCTATCCAGACAAACAACAATCCCTAATACCTAGGTAGTACGCCAGACTAGAAAAAAGTAAAAAAGTGCCAGTCTCATTCCGGCGTCTCCTTTCTAATCGCGCCCCCACGCACGCGCGGGTTTTAATTGCATCCCCAACCCACCCGGAAAAAAGGGCCGCACACGATGGATTAGCATAGACACTCACTGAGAGCACACCCCTTCAGTTTTTGCGTGTTGGATCCCGCCATATTTTTCGCTGTTGTGTTTTTAAGGGGGCCGCGGGGGGAGGAAACTGCGTACGCGCCGCCAGTCGGCTTGTGCCGGCGAGCGCGCGTGCATACCGCGAGTTGAGAATCGCGAGTGACCATTAACAACTGCACACGAACAAACCGGCAAACTTTGAAACCAAACTTACTGTAACCGTGACCAAAGTGATGTGCTGTGAGGATTTACTAAAGAAAAATATATTTGAATATATTTTTTAATTAAACCGGTAAGTTTTTCTAGATTGTCTAGTTATCATTATGACGTTAGGACTAGCAAAATTTGGCGATAGCAGGGAGCAAGGTCGCGGCATACTGATAAATTTATTTGCACAAAAAAATGTGTTAGACTTGTGCGGATAACCTCATTTCGGGACAACGAGCCTTTATCAAATCTTAGTACAGTTCCCACTATTTAATTAACAATCAAGTATTTACATAATTCCTAGATATTCAGTCGAAAATTTTCTAGCAAAGGAAATTCCGATTCAAACTTTTGACAACTATTTAAAACTTTATGAAATACTTTAGCGAAGTTTTAATAAAATTTGAATGTTTCTTATTAGTTTTCGCGCTAAATAATTATGTTTCAAAATAAAAATTAAATTATGTAAGACTTCAATACTTATAATAACTAAAAAAAAATTCTGCGTCATTAACACACGCGGTCATAATCAGAAATTAAGCAGAGCTTGTATGAAAACCAAATAATTGATACAATAATATAGATATATGTATAGTGTGTTACACAAATACACTTATAATAGATAAATACACCTAGACTCAAGACAAACAGACAAATTTATACACCAAATAACTGACTTGGGTGAGAATCGAACGCACGATCTGCGGCGTGAAAAGCAAGTTGGAAACCTATCTATCTTACTGACCATGCCACCAGCCGATTAAATAATAACATTTCGGACATGATCTTCTTACATTTTTAACATTTACTGTACTTACTCTACATCGCAAAAAAGTATAGATAAGTGGGTTCCTTTAATGGATTTTATTAACATCAGTTCCAGTAGGAATGATCCGGGATACGAAACTCAAAACCAAGTCGGTCCAACCGTTTAGGAGGATTTAAGTGACACATACAGAAGAATTATATCTGAGACTAGCTGCCCCTGCAAAATTCCGGCGACGTAATTCTCACCTTTCAAACCCGCCTTTGACCGGTACAAACATTTCAAAACCAAAATGAGCTCAATCGGTACAGCCGTTCTCGAGTTTTAGCAAAACATTAATTTTTAACTGACTTCTCATTTAGAAGATTAAGATTTACATTGGTCACTTTTTATATTTCAAAGTTAAAATTATTTCTGTCTAAGATTTTCAGCCACTTAACTTAAAATAGCGAGCTCTTAATAATTGAACTTTTAAAGCTCTCGAATTAAGTTAACTTTTTCAAATGCTACCAAATATAAATAGAATAGAATTACATCTATCTTCCCTTAAATTCTTATGAACTTTTGCCGCTAAATTGTCTAGTAATACAATCGTACGTACATACGATTACCAAGTTAAAGTAAAAACAAATAAGAACATGTTACTTAAAGAATTTTAGTAGCAGCTTAACCAGATAAGCATGCTTTTCCACCTTTGTCACTACATCCTCTTTCAGACCACAGCGTTCTCTAATTACTTCATTCCTCAATCTATTATTCTTATACATTACTAGTTGCCCCAGCGAACTTCGTACCGCGTATTTCTAACCTTTTAACCTTCCTTAAAATCATTAAATTATTAAAAAAAACATCTATTAAAAAATAGGGTTTGATAATAGAACGGTGAAAATTTTGCCACATTATAAAAAAAAATAAAAATTGTCCAAAACAAAAATGTTAGGGGGGACAACCCGTTGTCACTTAAAGGTATGAAAATAGATAGTAGCCGATTCTCAGACCTACTGAATACGCATATAAAAGCCAGTAAAGCCGTTTCGGAGTATGGTAACAAACATTGTGACATGGAAATTTTATATAATAGATATGTGTACTGTAGTTCAAAACTGAACTAAAGTAAATTAACAACCGTGAAGTGCTCAACTGCTGGTCACAGGATTCCACTAAGCTAGCTAAAGAGATAAGTAGTGACCGATATTCAGCAGCGGCAATGAAATTAATACCAAGACGTTAAGCGAAAGTCCTATATTTCAAAATTGAGATTGAAATTATTATTATTCAAGTAAACATTACCCTTATTTTGTGCAGTTGTTCAAATACGCACAAACACAAATCATATAAGTTGGAATTACATAATTTTATTCTTGTGTGGAGATCATGAATGTGCAAACGATCTCCAGTCTCCATTCTTTCATTGAACAAGGAGAGGTACATAGCCATGCGCCAACGATATATGATGGAAATTCCACGGGTACGCACAAATAATTATAACTCAATTAATTTTATAACTCAAAAACGGGCTTACCTATTCAAACCAAATGTTTAAGCATTGTTCGGACTATTTAGTAGATAGTGTATGTGAAGTCTGCACAAAATCGGTTGAGCGGTTCTTTATTTATCACATTTGTTGTAAATTGTTGAGAGGGCTGAAGCTACCCGGGCTAAGCTGAGGCAGCTATTATCATTATTAAATTTATCTGTTTACCAGTTATAACTAATTGCAAAAGAAATATATAATTAGATACATTATCCCCTGTATTCATAAACGTCTTTTATGCTCATTATAGCTAAAATAGGTTTATAATTGTTTGTCTTTGTCTGTCATCTTCACATTTATACTAGTAAGAAAGAGATAAAGTCCATATTAACTAAAGAATCTTATAAGATTTTTATGAATAAAACCGTATACCTATAACAATCTAGTTTTGTATAGTAAAACACTAAACTCAAGTTACGGTCAGTTAGCAAAACTAACATGGTTCAACTATAAACTTGAACACTACACCACTGAGAAGATAATTATATCATTAGGTTAACCTACAACAAAAAGTAAGGTTATCATTTTACGTCTTCCTTCCACCAGCGACTTTGGACGCTGTGAGAATCTATAGAAACATACACACATCGAAAGTATGATGGTGATCGGTTCGACGAAAAAGTCCGGTGAACCAATAAAGGCCCTTCCGGCCAATCGGGTTAGGTAATCCGCAAAAAAACAGTATGAAGGCCTCAAGTACATTTTGAAGTAATGCTGCAATGAAAAGCAAAAATAAACCTCAAATTGAAATTAGGCGTGGGTTCGTTTGTGGATTTCACAACCGGTCGTGCTCACACATGTTTGTCTGAATTATTTCATCGCCGCTGTTCAATATTGTTAAAGGAAAACATCGTGAGGATACCGGCATGTCTAAAAACTAATCCTCCGAGGACATGTGACATACACCAACTTGCCCTTGGCCAGCGTTTTTTATTTAGGCCTTAGCTCTCTCAACTCGTAAGATAGTTGAGAGAAGAGTCGTGCACAGCTGTAGGAAACTAAAAGCGTTGAAGCAAACCTCAAATTGGAGTTGTATATCTTTAACATTTATTTCATCGCTAAACCATAAGAAAGGAAAAACGGCTAAGTGCGTATTCTAGCCCTTTTTTCCGGTATAGCGGCCAGTCTAGGCTGACTACTTAGCAGTCTGAAAAGGGGAAGCTGGAGCAAAAAAGTTCTTACATAAGAAAATAATATCTCTTCACTACCGTCACCGATCGTCCTTACACCTATTTTCGTTGCTGTTTAAAACTTTTAGGTGTTACAAAATATATTATTAAGTAGGTACGTGAAATTGACGATTTTCTAAAAGGAAGCCGATGGGAATCGGCTTGTATAGACTCTTCACCACTCTGTACGCAGCGTATGTTATAGAGCCAAACCTATTTTAGGAGGAAAACATTTACAACATTACGTTTTAGTATGTTATGAGAGTCTCCAATTAACGTAGATTATAAAATAATTGTGTGAAATTGAATCGCAGATTTCATTAAGTATTGTAATGTAATGTTTGAAGCTAATTTCTCTCAAAATAAAAGATATTTGGCGAAATCGGCTTATTATAGTTTAGTTTTCATTTGATTTTCACACGCCATAGCTTTGAAACATGGATTCATCTCAGTATGATCTTATTACTAAATACGAGCGATTCATTTAACTGTAAACCAACATCAAAAAGTAGGTGGCTCTATAATCGGGTGTTATATTTTTAAGTTAGTTTTGGCCATAGACTAGATTTTCGGTGAGAACTGTTTGATGCTCTAGTTTAGGTTAGGCATTAGTTAGTTTAGTTTTTTTAAGTAGGTTAGTGTTGAGATTGTTATTCAATTAGGTTATTTTCCTTTCCAATTGTATCTTTATAATGTAAATTAATGTTTAAAAATATAATAGCAATAAATAAATCCGAAGGTCTTTGGATTCAAAACTAAAAAATAAATCGCTTTTTTAATGAATTAAAATATATAAATCATTTATTTCGGACCGCGATCCATAGTGTCAGTCGAGTAATAATGTTTAGACAAACTCTGTTACTATAGTATTTAATTATCTGTGGTTTTGGCGTTTTTGGGTTCATTTTTTGAACCAACTTAATCTTTTTATTCATAAAAGAGCATCTCTAAGAGCACGGGTAATTACAAAGACGTTATGAAACTATGAGGTGGGCAAAGCCCTTTAGGTACAGGCCTATTTGTAAACACGCCTGGCCTTGTCCTCGAGAGTTCGTTGAGTCTAGAATAGATAAACCAGCTACGAAGGACGATCAATTTACTTAAAGATCAGCCATTTTAACTTGTTATAATTGAAACGGTAATAAGAATTTCCCGCGTGAAAATAATTTGACATTTAGACAAACTTTTGTTTGTTTTTTTTTTAATAATTGGTTGTTGTTGAGTTCGAACTTTTTAGAGTGAATTTATTTTGCTAATCCTCGACAAAAAAGGCTAATATAAATTTGAATTGTAGATTTGAGTATATACAAATTTGTTGATACTGATGGACCGATTTTCATGTAGTTTTTTTATTTGAAAGCTTAATTATATAGATGGTTTCGTAGCTAAATAATGATGATGTGTTATGATGTTGTATTTATTTATGTTTAGTAAACATATATAAAAATCTTCAAACATACAGAGATTATTGTAATTTTTTTTGTACCAAGCGTAAGATAAATTTAAAATAACGTAGCTTAGTAGGTATGTACTAGGATTACGTACGATATTTTACTATATCGTACGTAATCCTTACGTTTAAAATTTTATTCTCTGACGGATCACCTACTATAATACATATTTGATCTAGATTTTTTTTTAAATAAACCGCGATAAAATCCCTTATAAAGTAGTTTTATTTCTATGTGTGATATTCGCGTAAATCTAAGACAATACCATATTAGATCTTGTAGTATACTCTTAGAATTTATGTTACAGATTAAATATAGGTATGAAATTATAGTTTTTATAGCTGTTATAATAAAAATATAGAGTTAGTGTTTGAACAATATATCTAGGCTTGAAGTAAATGCGCTCATCTTATCTAAGTTCAATGGCTTTAGACGATAAAAATATTGTGCCAACGCGCTGTTTCCTCTTACCACTCATATTACATATTAGCCTCGCTTTTGAATTATAAGGTCGCGGGTTCGATCCCTAGCCGTGCCAATTTACACAAAGATATGTAGCTTTGTATAAATTGTTTCGTAACTGGTGCTCAATATCGGTAAAGAAAAACATCGTGAGGAAATCGACATGTCTAAAAACTAATCCACCAACCCGCACTTGGCCAGCGTGTGTGGATGAATGCCTAAAACTTTGAACTCGTAAGATACTTGAAAGAAGCCTCGTGCCCAGTAGTGGTACACTAAAAAAAGGGTTGAAGTGGAATTTGTGATATCAACCTCTGCTTACACCTTCAGTGTAAAATTATTAATTTGCTTACTAATTAGTTAAAAACAGAATACAATTCCCTTCTATAGTTAATAGATTGTCTAAAAATCTGAGAAATAATGTAACCAGAGAGCTCCGCGGTAGGTCAATATGACACTTCGTGATTACCTACATCATTCTTGATATAAAGAATACTAATTTACTTATAGTGAAGTCTAGACTTACGGAAACTGTGTTATGTTAGACGTATGAGAATCCATTGTAGTTATATACTCATCAAAAATGTCTAAATTCATTTTGCTTTATGGTGAACAAGGAACTATTTGAACGAATATCATGAGAATTGACTAAATAGATCACACCCTAAAACTGTTTTATATTGACTGTCCTAAACTTGAAAGACAGAAGTTACTTGCTAGTTTTTTGGGGGCTGAGTCACCTTCGTCCGTGGGAGTGCACCTTTTATCTGAATCCCCACGTGGTCCCCGGGTAGTGCAAATCAAGTGACAATCAATCAACTGGTAATTATGTTCACTGGTAATTAACTGGTTCGGCCGTGGTTAGTGACAAACCCGCACCGCCAAGCGGCTTTGCCGTGTTCCAATGCGATGTCTGGTGACATCATTTAAGAGGGTGCGCCGGAATAGCTTCTTTTTATCTAAAATAGGCTTGCGCTTGACCACAACTTGCCCGATGTGAAGCAATGATGCAGTCTACGATGGAATGCGCTTACCCAGTAAATACCGATTCACTCTTGACTGCTAGCTTCAGCTTCTTCCTATTTGCTTCTTTATGGTTTTTAGCCATAATGAGCCACATGCCACTACCACCTTCCCACCGAAAATCGTTCGTAATCACAAGTGCATCGGTATATTGGGCGGGCGCGTCACATCGTAGACTACATCATTACTTAACATCACGCAATTTGTGGTCCACAATGAAACGTGTTTACCCAGTAAATACCCATTCACTCGTGATATCAAGACAAGCTAATTAAAGCTATCGGGAAACAAAGATGCCGGCAGCGATTTCCATAACTTGCCAGTTCGCACAGTACAAATTAAATCAAAGGCCTCTACGTCAAATATTACTAACATCATCAGTATATTTTAGTCTACTGCTCGACTTAGACCTCTATAGAGCTATCATTCAGCTCCTCCAACCACCTAGCAGAGATCGTCTCTCCCCATCTAGTCTGAACGATTTCTAGGCTACGTTTGCTCCGAGATCTCCTTTCAAGAACTCATGTACCAACGGTTGTCAGTTCTGCGGCAAAAATTACCAGCGTATAACAACTTTAGCTTCTTATTATAATACTTATAACTTTAGATAAATCTAGTCGTGATCTAGCCTAGATAATTGTGTGATAAACGATCTTATCGTAGTAAAGTAACTTGCTAGCGAAACATTGAAGGCACTGTTGCTAATAAACTGCATTCAAACTGTTACCCCCGTATTTATAAACGTCTTATAAGCTCATTATAACTAAAATAGGTTTATAATTCGTATGTCTTTGTCTGTCATCTTGATATTTATACTAGTAAGAAAGGGACATAGTACATTTTAATCAAAGATTATTATAAGATTTTTATGATATATGATCTGTATCTGTATTACCAATGTCTTGAAGACATAAATAAAAAAATATATATTTCATTATAGCAGCGGCGCGGTACCTACTGGCCTTGCCTTAGAAATATAAGGTCGCAGGTTCGATTCCCGGTCGTGCCCACACATCTTTGTGTGAACTGTTTCATCACCGCGGCTCAATATCGGTGAAGGAAAACATTGTGAGGAATCCGGCATGTCTGAAAACCGCGCCGGTCGCATGGTCGGTAATACACTTGCTTTTCACGCCGCAGGTCATGGATTTGATTCTCACCCAAGTCAGACATTTGTGTGATGAACACGACTGTACTATATTATTTATTGGAACGAAGGGATAGGGATTTTGCTGCGCGACCGAACTGAAAAAAATGTGATAGTAAAACCGTAAGAAAAAATGCGTGGAATAAAACCGTTAAATGAGACGTGCGCAGTCGCATACACAAGTGAGTAGTGTATAATACCTTTCTATTTCTCCCTCTTTCTTTATTAGTCGAAGGAACTTCGTTCCTACCTGGTGTCCCACGACACCACATAATTTTTTATTATTATTATTTATTAGTATTTAGACTATTGTGTACCTTTTGAATTAGGAATATAGGGAGCCTAAGATAAAATGCATTAAAAATAACAGACCATACATGGTTATGCCAAACTAATTATGCATTAAAACATTTATGCGAAACAAAGGCATTCTGCAAAATAACGTATAATACATACCTAATTAAAATAATAATGCAATAATAACTAATAATAGTAATAGTGTTTGTAACCGCGCCAATTTGTCTGGTGTCCTGTGTACGTCTAGCCGCGATATCAGTACTGTCGCACACTAAAGTGTCTAGGAAATAATTTGTGGTCAAAATGACTCATAAACGTCGATAGACTAGCTTAAATATTACTTTGAAACAATAGACATTTTATTCACGTTCGTATGTAAGTAATATTAGTATGTAGGTGTACCTATGTATGTATTTAAAGTTATTTGTTGTGCACTTCTACCCATTCCACAGAGAAATTTCTAGGCGCTTAATAGACTCTTCACGTGACCAGAGGGCTGGCCTACATCTTGGTCAAAGAATTAGCATTGCCATACAACGTCGCAATGCTGCCAGCTTTCAGGGCACATTCCCCCAAGACCTCTATTCAGAGGAATTTTATGACGCCTTATCTAGTTTTTAAGATGGAATTTTAGAATTAGTTTATTTTATTTTATTATATTTTATTTAAATAAATGTATTCAACTTGAACCTGCAGTATGTGACTGTACCTACTATTGTTTAGGAGACAATTATATTAAGGAAAAACGTACATTTAGTGTTATAATACTAAATCGGCTTTATTTTTAACTTTAACACTTAGTTTATAATACCTAATAGATGTCAGTTAGAGGTTATTTAACAAAGTACCTACGTACTACAGTTACTACTGGACGGTTTTAGTTCCAGAGGCATCACTGCGCGTTATCTAGCTAGCTTTGGCTTCACCCTCGCTATCCCCTTTTCACTATAAGGGTTAATTTTTGAAAAATCCTTTCTTAGTGTCCCCCTAGACCACACATGGAACCTACGTGTCAAATTTGAAGTCTCTAGACCAAAACAACTATGTCAGACAAGTCAAGACAGTCAGTCAGTCAATTTCTTCTTTTGTATATTTAGATATAGGTATAATGGGCCAGTGGCGTGGTCGGTAAGATACTTGCTTTTCACGCTACAGGTCGTGGGTTCGATTCCCACCCGAGACAAACATTAGTGATGAACATTTATGTTTGTGTCGAATCTGGGTGTAAATATCTATTATAAGTATATATTTACAAAAGAAAAGTATTATATGTATAGTATATACCAGTTATCTGGTTTCCATAACACAAGCTTTGCTTAGCTTGGGACCAGATGACCGTGTGTGTTAATGTCCCAGAATATTTATTTATTTTTATTTATATGATTAAAGCGGTGTCGAATAGATATTTAGTCGATGTTGTTACCAAAACAATTAGATTGAAACTTGCCAATCGTGAATGACTAACTGTGTCCATTGGTTCACAAGAAATTTGCGCAAGAGTTCGGAATTTGTTGCACATGATATATGTACCTACATATTGTTTTAAGAAGTGGGTGGTAAGTCAGCATTTCGGTACATTTAGGTCCCCCATTGTTGATTAAGGTACTGTGTCAGCGGATTTTAAAGTCATTAGATCGTTTCCCACATGAATTTAATTCATAATAATATATCTAGTTCTTGTATCTTAGTGTAAACAGTTCTGGGTGAAGAAAGTTCTAGAATTCCGCTAAGTTTCAGAATCGAGTGCTTCTTTATTCGTGGACTTCCCACTCCTGTAAAATCAACCTTGATTTACGGGAGTGGGAACGGTCACTTCAAACTTTTTATTTCTCAACTATCCAGTAGGATAGAAACTAGTAAGTTTAGAAATTAAAAAACCTACATAAAGGTTAAAGACATACGTTTCAGGTATAGATGTTTAGTTATTTGATAATATAAGTATCTATTGGCCATAGTATACAATTTAATAGTCTATTAGAATAGTTTTAGATTTAAGTTTTGCTAAATTTTAATTTCTTCATTGAAATTTTGGCAACCCTAGCTATCGTAGCTCCCGAATTTGAAACGTCGGGATCTAAAATCTCAAATAAACCGCGATAAAATCCGTTGTAAAATAGGTTTATTTCAATGTGTGATATTCGTGTGAATCTAAGAAAATACTATAGGAACTGTAGCGAATTAAATTTTACAAATATAATTAATATTTTTAGACTAGGTAAGTAATAATTTTCGTGACTTTAAAATCATACATAACTCTGGATGTTGTTTTGTCTAAAATAAACATTCAATTTCATTCATAATGTAAGTCGTAACGGAGACGCGTTCGATGTCCGGATGAGGCAAATAAACAAATGCATAACTAGGCATCACTTACAAATAATTAATGTGTTAAACATTGATTGAATTTTTACCCGACTGCGTCAAGAGGGGTATGTTTTCGTAAATTTATTTAGTAGGTACTTTCTGTTTCCTATGGGTCTTCTCTCAGCTATCTTACTAGTTCAGAGAGTTTAGGCCTTAATCCACACACGCTGGCCAAGTGCGGGTTGGTGGATGTCAGATGTCCTCGAATGGTTAGTTCTTAGACATGCCGGTTTCCTCACGATGTTTTCCTTCACCGATATTGAACAATTCACACAAAGATGTGTGGGCACGACTGGGATTCGAACCCGCGACCTTATATTTATAAGGCGAGGCCCACTGCGCCACCGTTGCTCTCTGAAAAATACTGAAAAGTAACGTTTTTGTACTTCCGACATTGTTAATAGCTGCGATCGTGGTATGTAAAGTTGTGCTTTAAAATAGGTCAATATTTTCAAGTACAAAATAAAAGTAGGTACACCTAAGTAGATAGTTAATTTATTTTTGAGATAAGTGACCTAAAACGAAACCAACACTATCTTAATCGCATATCAACGCACTAGATAAAAATTATAGATATTTGTTACAAAAGTTTGAAGACTAGAATCTAATACTATGCTATCGAATTGCATATTATCGTAAGTATTTGGATAAGTTATCGTTTGCCGCCATTTTTATAACGATAGCCCAGCCCTAGGTTAGAGATGTGACTTCAAAAATCAGGTGAATAATTATCAAAGTGATTTCCTCAGATGTTTAGCTGAGACCTTAGTCGCACACGTAATAGGGAGAGAGCCTTTTGCCGTCCAGGCACAATTCCAAACTTCCAGATGCAACTCAGATTCGCAAAGTATATTAGAAAAGTATTTTTGCTCGATCCCGGAATCGAAACCGGGACCTCGCGGTTATTAAGCGAACACGCTTTCCATTAGACTACCAAGGCAGTTGAATAACTAAGAATAGTTTAATGAAAAGTAGTAGCGTTCGAAATGGAAGGCTTTTGTCCAGCGGTGGCCATCCACAAGTACCTATAGAAGTGTCCCATCTCTATTTAAATGCAGTTTTTATCAAACACCGTTTTAGTAGCGTTCATAAATATTTGTTTATTAATATTTACTGAGTATAAATTTCTGCGTATCTAGGTAGGTACCTAATTTATTTATTTTGAATCATCATTCTTTATGATCATTATAGTTCTAATGTTTCGACCTAGATTTTTAATGCAACAATTTAATTTCCTCTAAGCTGTATTCTGGCTGTAGCGACTAGTTTTTATTTTGGCGGCTGAGTCACCTTCGTCCGTGGGTATACACCTTTAATTGAATCCCCACACGTGGTCCCCGGGTGGTGCAAATCAGGTGACAATCAACTGGTGATAGGCTTCGGCCGTGGTTAGTGACTACCCACCAGACAAGGCCACACCGCCAAACTGCCTTGCCGTGTTCTGATGCGATTTCTGGTGACACCATGCAAAGAGGGTGGGTCGGAATTGTTGCATCTTACTGAAACTTTCTCACCGATAATCATTCGTAATCATGAGTGAATTGGTATGCACGGACTGGCGCGTTTACTACATCATTGCTTAACATCAGGCAAGTTGTAGTCAAGCGCCAGCCTATCGAAGAATAAAAAAAAGTTTGAGCTAGATCTAATATATAGGCGAGTGGCCCCTAAGGTACTCTCAGACACTGAGGGGCATGGCAAGGACTAAAATCAGACTGGTAGTTGGTGCACTACCTAGGCACTTTGAGCTGCAGAAACACCTGTATAGAATAGGGCTGGCAGAAAGTCCGCTTGCTTAGGATGTGGAGACGCCGAGGAAACCATTGAGCATACGAATGTGACTCACTTCAACAGAATAAGCTAGAATTGTTTAAGTATCATAGGCGACGGGTGGAAATCTGAAACAGGGAAGCCGGAGCAAAAAAGTTCTTACTTAAGAAAATAATATCTCTTCAACATCGTCGCCGATGTTTCTATGGCCAACATCAACTACATATTTTTTGAAGTGAAAACTTCTTTAGCGGCGTTGAGCACTTTTTCTGTAATGGGTATAAAATCTTAAACTCGCGTCAGGACACGTGACCTGATCGAAAAAGCGTAAGACGGATGGAGAGTAGACAGCTATCCTCTCTACGGCGTGGCGAAAATGTATGCCTGGGCCTACTGTTTCGTTTAGGCAGCGCAGGGCGCTTGCGCGAATGTTCTCACTTCTGCCGGCACTCCCGGAGTGCAAACCGTCTTTTTTTTTATTCTTCGATAGGTTGGCGCTTGTCTAAAACTTGCCTGATGTTAAGCAATGATGTAGTCTACGATGGAATGCGCCAGCCCAGTATACACACTCACTCAATATTTTATTACGAATGATTATCGGTAAGAAGGTGGCAGTGGAATGAGCCTCCATAAGGTTAGAAACCGAGCAACAATTCCGACCCACCCTTACTGCACGGTGTCACCAGACATCGCACCGGACGGCAAGGCCGCTTGGCGGTGCGGCTTCGCCTGGTGGGTGGTCACTAACCACGGCCGAAGCCTACCACCACTTGATATTATTATAGGTACTTTTGATGCTATTTACAAGTCTTGGGCGTTACATAACTATGATGAAGTAAACGATATTAATCAATTCCTAAAGGGAAGCCGATTGGAATCGGCTTGTATGGACTCTTCGCCACTGGTAGTTACTTTAGTTTGGATGTGGGTCAGCTGTGTGACGTGGTTCTAAATCCAACATGGCGGAACATCTAAGATGGCGGAATATTTATTTTTAATGTCATCAGTCCACTTCTAGGCCGGGTAAAGCTGCTTGCTTAGAATAAATTAAGCTATATTATAAAATTTCCATGTCACAATGTTTGTTACCGTACTCCTCCAAAACGGCTTTAGCGATTTTTACCAAATTTTATATGCGTATTCAGTAGGTCTGAGAATCGGCTACTACCTATTTTTCATACCCCTAAGTGATAAGGGTTCTTCACCCTTAATTATTTTTTTTTTATTTTTGCTCGAAATTTAACGTTTATTTTTTTATTAAGTGGCATTAAAAAATACATACGTATTACATTAGTAATACGCGGTACGAAGTTCCCTGGGGCAGCTTGTTACTATTTAATTTTTGACAATATGACAATATAGTGACCATACCAGTCAGTATGGTCATTACATTCATCGTACTTGATAACAAATTGATTTTTTAGTCAATTCAGATTTACCTCCAAGCGAAATTATTGATAAGATAATAAGTTTTGTTTATATATAAAGAGCTATATCTGAATCGTTTTATTAGGTACTGTCGTGTGTAAGCATTTTCGACTGATAAATAATATCTATAATACGTGAATGAAAATCTTCAAATTGTTCAAATCGTCACAGCTTTATAAGTAACTAGCTTTCCGACAGCGGTTTCGCCCGCGTGTATGTCGGTTATCGCGCCAAAAAATTACCTTCTTTTTGCGCAGTCGGCTAAAAACTATCCTATCTCTTTTCTCGGGTCTCAAACTACCTCCATACCCAATTTTATCCAAATCGGTTCAGTAGTTCAAGCGGGAAAGCGTAACAGACAGACAGAGTTACTTTCGCATTTATAATATTAGTAGGGATTAATATTTATCATAACGGAACCTTAAATTCGCTTTTAGTTTCGACACGTGTTTTATTGATGATGGAGCAGCGGCTGCGGTACGGGCCTCGCATTAGAAATATATGGGCAATATCGGTGAAGGAAAACATCGTGAGGTAACCGGCATGTCTAAAAATTCATTGAAGGACATGTAACATCCACCAACCCGCACTTGGCTACTGTTTATAGATTAAGGCCTTAACTCTCTCAACTCGTAAGATAGTTGAGTGACTCTTGCCCAGTAGTGGGACAGTAAAAAGGGTTGACGTGAGACACACACAATGTCTTGGGTAGGAACTCATGACCTGTGGCGTGAAAAGCAAGTACCTTACCGAGCACGTAAACCAGATCACAATATAAAATTTTTGCAAGTGATATTTACTTCTGCCTACGCCTACGGATAATACACCTGAACTATGTTTATTTTATGAAATAATTTATTTCTGAATTTTATATCCAAGTTATTAAAATTACTCAAACAATTAATTAATTAATTAAAATTCAAATTATTTATTTTTTTGAAAACATGGGTGATTTAAACATGTTATATATATAAAAATCAATTCTGTTCGTTAGTCTCGCTAAAACTCGAAAATGGCTGAACGGATTTATCTTATCTTGGTCTGTAAATGTTCGCGGAGGTCTAGGGAAGGTTTAAAAGGTGAGAAAAATTCAAATAATTGCCGGGAACACCCTAAAAACCGCAGTCGATTGAGGCAGTGCGAAGTCTGCCGGGTCAGCTAGTAGATGATAAAAAAATAGATAGTACTCCGTTGTGCCGACACATGCGCATGCAAAATATTTAATAGGTAGGTATTACTAAATTTGAGACATTTATTATTAAATTATTAGAAATGTCCTCCAGAAATATCAAGCTAGGAAACCTCAAATTGTCGCAATCTTAATAAATAAATAAATAATAAATAAATAATAAATAAATAAATAAATAATAAATAATAAATAATAAATAAATAATAAAAATGTATATTTCTCACCAACAACCATAGTCTATTACAAATTGTAACCATAAGCTAGCAGATGAGGTTGTGGATCGCTGGTGCCTATGTTAGGTTAGGAGTAACCTGTGTTACATGTCACCAGAAAAAAAAATTGCGCTTGGAATTAAGTCATTCTAATTCAACACACTAAACAAACAAAATGTAATAGATTTAAGAAGGTACTTCATATAAGAAAGAAAAAAAGCCTACTGAGTTTTTTGGCAGTGTTTCTCAGTAGTTGCCAGTCATTCACTGCACGGTAGGAAATAGTCCATTGAAAAGTTACATTTGGGGTTGCATTTTTTAGAGGACGCAATTTTATTTTTTTAATGTGTAGGGGGGGTTAGTGTAAGGCTAAAACCAAGTTTGTGGGGTCGCCACCCTTGTCCCACGGCCGCCATCTTGAAAATAGGGGTTGAAATGGTTTTTACGAGATATCTCGTAAACTAATTATTTAATAAAAAAAATTTGCTAACATTTTTTATTGCAAATTAAATTCTCTACAACTTTGGTCCAGTAACTTTTTGTCGTAAAACTATAAATAAAAAAGTTATAAGCGAAAATATTCAGAAATTTGAGAAAAAAATTATATTTTTCGAAATAACTTTTTTTTTATCATTTTACGAAAAAATAACATCAGACCATTTTTGTAGATCGTTTTTTAAGGAACAACTTTTATATAGAACATTTTTTCATTAAGTCAATAGCTAAGGTTTTACAGCGCCCCGAAGTGAGTACTATTTGTCAGTACTCTTAACTATACCTATAGTATACCATGTATACTAATAATGTGTCATCAGTTATTATTTTTTTTTCTTTTTTATTCTGTTATTGTAATTTTTTTAATTATAAATTTTGCAATATTATAATAGCAGGCAGCTGTTCTTTTATTCCCCCACGGTAACATGGGTTTTTTCTACCTGAACAGCATTCCTGTTAACGGCCATCAGATTCTAAATTATTTTAAAAATCAATAATTGTAAAATCCTGTATTGGCGTGGAAAAGAGTCATTACTTAATTCTTAATAATATTGCAAAATTTATAATTAAAAAATTACAATAACAGAATAAAAAAGAAAAAAAAATAATAACTGATGACACATTATTAGTATACATGTATACTATAGGTATAGTTAAGAATACTGACAAATAGTACTCACTTCGGGGCGCTGTAAAACCTTAGCTATTGACTTAATGAAAAAATGTTCTATATAAAAGTTGTTCCTTAAAAAACGATCTACAAAAATGATCTGATGTTATTTTTTCGTAAAATGATAAAAAAAAAGTTATTTCGAAAAATAGATTTTTTTTCTCAAATTTCTGGATATTTTCGCTTATAACTTTTTTATTTATAATTTTACGACAAAAAGTTACTGGACCAAAGTTGTAGAGAATTTAATTTGCAATAAAAAATGTTAGCAAATTTTTTTTATTAAATAAATAGTTTACGAGATATCTCGTAAAAACCATTTCAACCCCTATTTTCAAGATGGCGGCCGTGGGACAAGGGTGGCGACCCCACAAACTTGGTTTTAGCCTTACACTGACCCCCCCTACACATCAAAAAAATAAAATTGCGTCCTCTAAAAAATGCAAGGTTAGGCCTAAAAAATGTAACATTTCAATGGACTAAAAAGAAATTGGACTATTTTTATGTAGACTCGCGTTATAAAAAAAAAACATATTTTCATTTTACTTCATTTAAATTTTTTGAAGTCAATTAACAATTTAAAATGTTTTAGAGATGGAATTAAGTAAATAATTAAATAAAGTGGGCAGTTCAAGTAATTGGCGAGAGGCACAACCGCTACGTCCGGTTTATAGTGTATTAATAGTGTATTCACGTTGTGTAAATGGTATAATTCTAGTAATAACATTGTTATTATATAAATATCGATAAAAGTTCACTCTTCCTTGTTCTAAGAGTTTTTTGAACCCAGTTTATATCTAAGTGCTAATTAATGGCATACTAAGGAATATTATACCTAAAGCTGAAACTACATCAAACCCTTTGGCTTGGTATAGTGAACTGACTGCTAAGCTGAAGGTCGTGGATTCGATTACCGCCCAGGACAAATCTTTGTGTGATGAGGATGATTGAGCAGCGGTGGCGCAGCGGTACGGGCCTCGCTATTGAAAAATAAGGTCGTGGGTTCGAATCCTGGTCGTGCCCACACATCTTTGTGCGAATTGTTTCATCTCCGCTGTTCAATATCTGTGAAGGAAAACATCGTGAGGAAACCGGCATGTCTAAGAACTAATCATTCGAGGACATGTGACATCCACCAACCCGCATTTGGCCAGCGTGTGTGGATTAAGGCCTAATCTCTCTCAACTATCTTATGAGTTGAGAGAGACAGTGGGACACTAAAAAGGGTTGAAGCGAGCATTCTTGTTTGTTGTGTCTGGGAGAAATTTATCTATATCTTTGTACTATAATAATATTTCCATACATACACAGCGCCATCTGGTCCCAAATTAAGCAATTATTTTTGCTTGTGTTATGGGTACTAGGAACGGATATAATACTTAAGTACAGTGTTTTGTAAATACATACATAACATGCATATCGTAGATAAATTACACCCAGACACAGAACAAATAGTTGTGCTCATCACAAAGATTCGTCCTGGGTGGGAATCGAACCCCACAACCTCCGTCTTAGCAGTCAGGGTCACTAACCACCACGCCACCAGATTATTTTATGTCCCATGATGTGTACATATTATTAAGTATTATTATTATGATCTAACTAGATTTAAATTACAGGAAAGTCCTTTCTTACATTCCTGCATTGGTTGACCTGATATAGTTTTTCCAAGAAAGCACTCTGAGATAATTTTATGGAAACCTGAAAATATTTTTACGCCATCTGAATAGAATTTTGCGGTCTCATGACATTCGGTTCAGACATGTTGACGGGCCGGTGGCGTGGTCGGTAAGATACTTGCTTTTCACGCCGCAGGTCGTGGGTTCGATTCCCACCCGAAACAAACATTAATGACGAACATTTGTGTTTGTGTCGAGTCTGGGTGTAAATATCTATTATAAGTATATATTTACAAAAGAAAAGTATTATATGTATAGTATATACCAGTTATCTGGTTTCCATAACACAAGCTCTGCTTAGCATGGGATCAGATGACCGTGTGTGTTGATGTCCCAGAATATTTATTTTATTTTTTATTTATTTTTATGTTGTACTTCGACAAAGTCTTCCTAGCACAGACTAAGACCTAACATATAGATAAGTCTAATGGTTAATCTTTGACCTCGCAATGAAAAACTTTATTCACATCAATGCGCTCTATGTCTATAGATAATGGATGACTTTATTTTTATTAAACTGTAAGTTAATTAACGTCTGATTATACAATTCTAGTGAGGAATACATTTACTTGGCTCAGTGAATCGTAACGTGGCATAAGGTACATTGGCCACTATAGGCCGACCGTTTAACTCGCGTAGGTATCGCCATCTGAGGTACAAAATCATAAAACATTATTTAAATCTCTTAAAGAACTATTTAACCACAGATGAAAGTAATGTAAGACTATTCGTCACTAATATCCATATCGCTTGAATCATCATCACTGTCTGTGCAGCTTGAGGAGTCAGAATCTTGGCGATAGGCGATGCGCGAGTTAAACGGTCGACCTATAGCATTTCGTCGGCGATTTCGCTCGGGTGACCTAAATTTCATATCATGCTCAGTAGTAGGATAAAATGTAACCTATAGCCTTCCACAACAAATGGGCTATCTAACAGTGCAAGAATTTTTCAAATCGGACCAGTAGTTTCTGAGATTAATGCGTTCAACCGCGTTTTATATAGAGATAATAGGTTTGACACATTTGAGTGTGTAAGCGTGTTCCATCGTAGACCACAACCTTGCTCAAGAACATTATATTAAAAAAAGTCTTTTGCTTTACCCGGGAATCGAACCCAGGAACTCGCAATTGTAAAACGAATACGTTTATCGCTGGACCACCGACGTAAATAGTTATGATAGGACAACCAAAGAAAAATAAAGTACCTACATATCTGTAGGTTA
Organism: Meganola albula; assembly: GCA_936450015.1. Classification (NCBI taxonomy): domain Eukaryota; kingdom Metazoa; phylum Arthropoda; class Insecta; order Lepidoptera; family Nolidae; genus Meganola; species Meganola albula. The sequence continues at coordinate 13,328,821 of OW388155.1, forward strand.
CATAATAGTAGAATTAGCCAAAATCCTTTACCGACCCGAGATTTAATAACGAAATACAACATCAAATTAATCGCGCACTTTAAAATACCTAAAGTAAGGTTCTACATAACCTATTTTACTTCCGTACATCATTTACATATGGCAAGCACAGCCAATGACGTTTAAGGTCAAATCCGAAACGGCCAATAGGAAAGGTTTGTTTGGAATTCGAACTATGTAGGCTTCCAACGAAAGTGAAAGTAGGCCAATGATGTGTTAGCGTTTTATGTGTGTGTGTTACACACATGTTTATGAAAGGTTGTATTGTTATGTACTCCTTGGGTCTCAGCGTTGCCGAAATGGGGTTATATACATTCGTGTTTATGAGAGGTCGGGGTCGGTAGTTTTATATTTGATTTGAGGGTTTGGAGCTACTTGTACAGACTGCCTTCGCTAATATGTTAATTCGTAGAGAAATTAAGGATTAAAGTCCAATTATTATGAGTTTATTGTGTACTACGCGTTTAAAATAAGAATAGGACTGGACTCGCGGCTAACTTCATACCGAAAACCAAACAAAAGTAGCGTCAGCACAAAATATCACACCACAGACGATAATAAAATTTTGTACACAAATACATCTACGGATATACTCGTAAAAAACTATTTAACATATAACATCGTATTGTCTTAGATTTACGCGAATATCACACATTGAAATTAAAACTACTTTTTAACGGATTTTATCGCGATTTATTTTCTAGGGATCTAAAACCTAAAATAAACCGCCCTAAAATCTGTTTAAAAGTAACTAGTTTTATTTCAATATAACATCGCTTTTTTCGTAGAAAGTTGGTAATAAAATGTATTCGTACCTAAATATTCGACTCCAAATATCCGATCTTACTCGAACGGCAATCACACAAACACATAATCAGTTAACTATTGTCGTATGAAATTCTGTACAGACGGCTACTCATCAAGCTATACATTTCCAGTATAAGCTAATCTCACATTGCGTAGGATTTTCTAGCAACGAGAGGTCAGCTTATTTAATTTATTCAATTATTTTTGGCGACTAGGCCTATAGAAAATTAATATTATGATATATATTAAATACAATAAAATTATAACATAACATACTACAATATAACATATTATATACTAATTATAAATTATTTGACCCTATGTTATACTAAAAATGAGTCTATACAAGCCGATTCCCATCGGCTTCCCTTCAGAATTGGTCAATATCACACGTACTTAATAATATATTATGTAACGCCTAAAAGTTTTAAATAGTAAAAATAATAAATACAACATCAAGACGTAAGAACGATCGGTGACAATTAAGTACCTATTGTTTTTCAAAGTAAGAACTTTTTGCTTCGACTTCCCTTTTTCAGACTTCCATGATCCATCCTTCGCCATTGAGGTGTAGCCGTGTGTACAACGCCTCCAGCGACTATTATGTAACTAAATGGAGTAGGCATATCTTTTCGAACATTATATAGCTGCAGAGATGTTTCGTTGAACTCGCTAATCTCAGGGAGTACAGACCCGATTTCAAAAATTCGTGCATTGTTAGATATCCACTTTATTAAAAAAGGCTCTAGATGCCTTTTTATTCAAAACACCAAACAAACAAAATGTAATAGATATAAGTCGCCAGTCATTCACTGCACGGTAGGATAATAAATTGGACTATTTTTATGCAGACTCGCGTCTCAAAAAAAATAAAGCATATTTTCATCATTCATTCATTTCATTTTCATTCATTCATTCATACCTATTTACTAATTACTAGTGACCCCGGCTTTGCTTGGGTACAAAATAAACACTGAAACATTCCTCATTGAACACTCTGTCTATTGGTGAAAACTGCAAGAAAATCCGTTCAGTAGTTTTCGAGTTTACCGCAAACTGACATCTGAAATAACTTAATTTTATATCACGCAAAGAAATACAATTATTTTTACTGATAATAATTATTTTTTGTTACAGGTTTAAACTAAGGAAACTGCAATTGTATTTTAAGGTAAGATTAAATACGTATCTACATAATTATCACTATCACCTTACTAAGAGTTTTCAATACAAAAAAAGGTTTTGAAATACTATCCGTAACATGTCAAGATAATAAGTTAAAATGCACTTAAATCTACCAACTATTTTACCTATTCTGTTGTCGATCCATTTTATTGTATTCATAGCAATTCAATTTTCTTTATATCCAATGTTTTGAAAGAAAGAAATGATTTTGAAAACGCATTTTAACAACTCCAAGATAATATTCGAAAACTTTTTTCGTAATATTGAACTCGTACAAAGGGTACAGGCATTGATGTCCCGGTTTGGCGTGGTCGGTAAAATACGTAAGTACCTACTTGCTTTTCACGCCGCAGGTCGTAGGTTCGATATACATTTTTGTGATGAACACATCTGTTTGTCCCGAGTCTGGGTGTACTTATCTATTATAAATTTATATCCTCGTGTATATCCCTAGGGATTTAATTACCGTAACATAGTAAGATAAGAAAGTTATAAAACGGTCCAAGTTTAGTGATATACTTTTATTACTAGATTAGGTTTAGTGAAATAGCTGTAGGTTAGGTTAGGTAAGACTATGTTACGGTATATAATTATATCCCTAGGGATATAACTATATTACGGCTTGATCTATCTTACTGCTACATATGCTTAGTAAATCAGTTATCTGGTTTCCATAACACAAACTTTACTTAGATTGGGATCAGATGACCGTGTGTGTTAATGTATGAATTAATGTAGATTATTATTATCGTTATTATGAGTTTCCCCCTTAAAAACTTAAGTAACTAAAGTACTTCAATGTCATTATCACTGTCTATTCTCGACAAAATCAAAGCCGAATTTCAACTTAACTTACACATCACTGATTGTACTGCTGGTTATAATTGTTAGTCACCTCTAGCTACCCCCTAACATTATCTCTGCGATATCAGAACACGATTAAACAAATTAAACAAAATTTTCAAATAGCTACTGTACTCTTAGTAGCAGATAACCTAGGTCATACATATCGTTATTGGATAAGTAACTCTAATTTTTAGACTTTATCCACGAAACTGTGACATTATTATATTATAAATATATGCTTGATATATGTCTCTACTTATATACAGTCACGCCTTTTCCCCGTGGGTATAGGCAGAGACTATAAAGCGCCACTTACTACGATCTAAACATACTTCCTTAGCCTCACTAATGTTCTTACATCTGGTCTTATATTCACGGCGATTTGCAACAGATCAGAATGTCCTCCTAGGGCGTCCTTTCACTGCGTTTCTACTGTCCTCCGCCGTGTACTCACTCATACACGGCAAGTTAAATAACAATTTGTATTACTTTAAATTCAAAATTCTTATAAACCTCCGATTTTGGTAAGGACTATATCAATTATTAAAACTTTCAAATAAAGAAATCGCATTAAAATCAGTCCATTTCTGACGTAATAAATATCCCATTTTTTTGTCGAAAGTTAATATTACGACGCAATTTATAACTAAATTTATAATATTAATTCTAGTAGGAACTGTAATATCTAAACTAACAAGTTCGAAGGCTATTTTGCGTAACACAGATGTTTTATATTTAAACAGCTCACAACTATTAGATTCGCGACACTTTGCACTAAAACAAATATTTGGTTTGACACTAACAAAAGTACATTTAGGAATTGTAAAACCATTCATAGTAATAGTAACATTTTATATTATTTGTAATAGTAATATATTTATACTATTCTTGTAGAACATTCACTCTGTTTAACGAGGTAGATCTATTGAAATATGTATGTACTTTATAACGGATTTTGTCGCAGTTTATTTTAGTAGTTTTATTTCGATGTGTGATTTAAGAAAATACTAGGTATATTATCGAACGAGTGGATTGGATATTGGATGATGGAAAACACGTAATATTCTTACTATTTATTAAAATAATAATTACAACAATATATAAAGTAAAAGGAGGCACAAAACAACAACTAAATAATGACAGGGAAAATATTGACTTTTTACAAAAAAAAATAAAGTTTATAAAAAGAGGTAGCATTCCAGCCAGTCACCAACAAGGTAGATCTACTTAAATAAAAGACAAAGACCGCCAAACGGCACAGATATACTAATTTGAGTACAATATGGCATAATAATATATTGGGACATTAACACACACGGCCATCTGATCCCAAACTAAGCAGAGCTTGTACTATGGAAACCAGATAACAGGTAATATACTACATATAACACTTTTCTTTTGTAAATACATACTTTTTAATGGACAATTACACAAAACAAACAGACATCATTCGTTCATCACATAAATGTCTGTCTTGGGTGGGAATCGAATCCACGACCTGTGGCACGAAAAACAAGTATCTTACCGACCACGCTACCGACTCTAATACCTATTTAAACCCTGCACTTTTCAATGAAATATCAAGACGTCTGACTCTTCTGAACCCACATCTCGTTAAAGAATTAGCTTACCATACAATTTGGCTGCCAGCCTTCTGGGCAAATTCCCTCAAGACCTCGATTTTTTTTCCGTTCGGAGGTTTTATGACGCCCTTTCTAGTTCATGTAAGCTGTATTTTAACTTATAAACATTAAAAAATAAATCTATATTAGTAATACTAGCGGCCCGTCCCAGCTTCGCCCGGGTAGCTTCAGCCCACTCAACAATTTCCATAAAATGTGATAACCATAGCAGCGCCATCTATTGATTACTTACTCAACCCAGTCGAAAGGTATCGACATCTGTAAGAATCATTTGGAGTTAACAGATAATTGTGACTGTCAAATAATAACAGACATAATTTGAGATTTAAACTATCCTATCTCTCAAGTTGGATCGAACTGCACATGGTGTGCGAATTTTATTATAATCGGTTAAGTGGTTTAGGAGTCCATTGAGGACAAACATTGTGACACGAGATTTATATATATTAAGATAATAAGTACAAAATTTACTGTCACAAGGCACGTAATCTTGAAAACTTTTCGATTTTGTAGTATATGTATGTAATATACTATCAGTTACCTGGTATCCATCCACACGTTCTACTTAGTTTGGGATCAGATGACCGTGTGTGTTAAAGTCCTAAAAAAATTATTATTATTATCTAGGCAGATAAAATTTGTCAGGAAGATAAAGCAAATTGTTTCTCCGTATGTAAGTGCATGACTTTCTTACGACTGCATCGAATTAGAAAATCATTTTTGTTCGTTATTTTCGAGGCAATATTTGTGTAATATTAGCCTAGGGGAGGACTAGGGGCCTCGTCTGGAGGAATTCTCTGACGCTCTATCTAGTGTTTGAGTTAAAATTTTGGTTAAAACGCTGTGTTTTCTTGTAATTTTTAAGTATAAAGCTACAAAAGAAATGCGGTTATGTTTTTGAAGTGATATTGAATACCCAATCAAGCTCAAACTAGTAGGAAATAGTTGTAAAAAGAAAAAAATAATTATTCATTTCGGCACATTTGTTTGGTAGTTATTACATTACTAATAATCTAATCTTTATACATAATGAGTTTTTATAAGAATTGCTTGTATAACTAATGTATCTAGTGAGGTTATCGTGTGTTTTATATAATAGTGTTTCTAAATGAACGTGATATAATATTGTTATAGTTTGCGACGACCAAAACCTAAACCAATGATAAGATATCGGGTAGCCTAGGTCTCGATAAAACGCTAAATTTGCTAAAAAAAATTGATAACAACCGACTATCAGTGTAATGTCACACTATACCAAATTTTTGTCTAGTTCAAACTGATTTAGTTTTGAGTTATAAAAAAATCTATTCAACGCGGCTTCACGCGCGTGGTAGGATATAAAATAGCGTATGTCCTTTCTGAGGCTTTAGACTATCTGTGTACTAAATTTTATTTAAATCAATTCAATAAATATGCTTTACTTTTTTGAGACGCGAATCTACATAAAAATAGTCCAATTTATTTTCCTACCGTGCGGTGACTGGCAACTACTGAGAAACACTGACAAAAAACTCAGTAGGCTTTCTTTCTTTTTTAAATGTAGTAGGTATTTACATTAACTAGAAAATACACTCTATGTTCCCATCATTCTTACAGTCGAAAGTGATCATAAATAAGGAAGAAGGAATATTTTAAAGAAGGAAGATCTCTAGACTTTAAAAATCTTAAAAAATTAAATCATTGTTTAATATTTTGATAGATAAGTACTATTACTGCATTACAGAGTTTATTAACCATGGGACAACCTGGAAATCATGCCATTTGAAACAAAAGAATATCGAAATGGATTTATAATTGACGGAATATCTCGTAACATACATAAAAAACATACTTTTTGAAGTCGGTTGAATTAACAACTGACCCTTTACACAAACAGATTATGTGTTGACCTCTATTATATTTACGATTTAGTGACAAAACGGTCCCATTCAAAGCCAAACACATAGTAAATTGGATAAAACTAAACGTAGAGTATGGTACAAGTCATAAGCGAGCGTATCAGACACAACATCAATATATTGCCGACTTATTTTTATTAATTACAGATTTATTTTTCTACTTAACTGTTTTAATATATCAAATTCTTGTTTAAATATTAGTTTGTTTGTTAAGCAACTTTTACCCATAGGGGGCTACTCTCCTCACTTAACTTGATTTAAAATAAAACTACCTGTAACGGAATCTATCTCAGTTCATTTTAAATTTTATATTGTGACGTTTCAAAGTCTTTTACACATGGTTAAAGAAGCCGGGATATAAATGTTAAATAAACCTGAATAAAATCCGTTTGAAAGTAATTTTATTTGAATGTGTGATATTCGTGTAAATTTAAGAAAATACTAACTTGATTTAACTTTTCTGGTAAATTTTACTTGACTAGTAGTTTTCAAAATTCGATATGAGTGAACAAATAAGAGATTTTTCGGTAAAAAACTGTTTTAAATGTATAATAAAGAATCTAAATGATTTTAGTGTAATTTATTTTGAATTTATTGATTATTAGTTGCGGTAAATATGCTTATTTAGTTTAAGAAATAAAATAAAATATCTTAGATAACAACGCTCTAATATATAATTATGAAAATTTTGAATGTTTAAATGATATCTTCACCTCTCTTCATATTTGATTTAAATAATCATTCAAGTAAGTAATATACAATCGAATTGAGGATCTCGTACTTAACAATTCTCAAAGATGATTAAAAATTAGCACACAACCGCTTCATCCCATACTTTACACCACAATATGAACTTTACAATTTCTTTACACACAAATTCAGACATTTAGTTCCATTCAAACCAGTATGTTTTATTATTCGTGTGACTTTTCACACCTTGTACATAATATACAGCTAAAATAGGGTTGGCTTTGATTGGTAGGCTAGCTTATAAAACGAGAAATCTATTAGAATAACGGATTTTTAAAGTTGAATCACTATTAAAGAAATGTTCAAGGCTTTAAACAGAAGCGCTACTCATGTTTCAGTTTTGTCTTTTGTTCGTTTACCACATAAGTAAACATATATTGTGGAACGGAATTAATGATTGATTTGATTAAAATACGTTAAAATACTTGTATAGCGGTAAGAAATATCAATAGATATCTTCAAAAAATATTAATCTAAGGATTGTAGTTTTGAAAAAACAATTATTCCAACGTATTTTCCCATTTTTTTTAAAGTTAGCCAGTGGGATTGTCCACCTTCTAATATATTGAAAAGACAGTAAAATTTTTTACGTAATAATGCAGTATGCACAACATTTTTGCACAAAACTTGCTACATATCTGTTGATAAGAAGTGGCATGATATTAACAATCGCGATAGTGGATTAGAAAAAACTATGATTATACGTAGGTATTAGATGCACTATCTAGCATTTGATATATGTATATTATATTTATTTAAACCTACATATATTAATTACATTCATTACAAACGCACCTCCCCACATGCTATCATAAAGCGATATTTTTCATTTTTAAGCCCATTTTTATTTAATAGAATTAACAAAGAAATAAGTATTTATTTATTACAGTTTAAATCGCTTTAGATTTAAGGAATTATTATTTATATAGCTCACAGGCCCGGGCATACCAAACCAAATGTTTAGGCATTGTTCGTACTATTTAGTAGATGGTTGATGTGAAGTTTGCACAAAATCGGTTGAGCGGTTCTTTATTTATCACCTTTTTTTGTAAATTGTTGAGTGGGCTGAAGCTACCCGGGCGAAGCTGGGGCGGGCCGCTAGTATGTATATCATAACTCTATGTTTAGTTTATAGTTAGATTTAATTTCATGATGTACCTTTTTAAACTAATAAACCATTTATTATTATTGTTATTATTTTATCATTCTAGTTACGATTACATTAAATTTAGAGTCTTAATGTTAAGCACGTGCATACATATCCTTACTAATATTATAAATATGCGAAAGTAACTCTGCCGCATATACTTTTAAACTTTCTTGTTGCTTGCGACCACGACCGGTGCAATCCGCGTCGAAACGTAAAGTCAAATTAAAGGTAAGCGCGTTAATTGCCCGTTGTGATAAATATAAATATTAACTCTATCGCACTTTCACGCCAAAAGTACTGAACCGATTTGGATGGAATATCGTATGGATATATTTAGAGAATCGGGGAAGGACATAATATGTCACTCCTTATTTTTATTTTTATTGTTTCAAACACCTACAACTCTATTTCTCGTTGACATTTCATACACTACAAACTAACAATTATCACAAATCACCTTAAAACCAACTGTCGTAAGTCACAAATTCCATTTTTTGCGCTCAATATATAACTTGGTATCGCAAGTTTGCAAACAAATGTTAGACAATAAGACAGACATGTTAGCCGACAATGATAGGTAATCGTGTTACCTGAGGCATGCACTTGAACTGACAACATCTGTTGACCATGTAAACAACTAAGCTATTTAAGTATACGAGTTTTGCAATACTCGAACAATCTTAAAAAAATCTGGATAAACTGTTATAGAATGCAAGATTTTTATAATGGAATAGAATAAGATCTTTTAGTTCTTTCTAGATTATTTCTTTCAAGACACTGTGAGCTCAGTTTGCTTAAATCGGAACGCACCTTAAATATTAATGTTTGGAGGTAGTCAGTAGTAATTGTGATTAATATTTTTGGACGTCAAATACCTCAGTCCACACGTGAACATGAAGTCTGAAAAGACTTTGAAACGTCCGGATCTAAAATCTAAAATAAACCGCCATAAAATCCGTTAAAAAGTAGTTTTATTTCAATATTAAAATTATACCTCATAAATATACAACAGAAGGTAGATCGGTAGCCCATAGATGGCGAGGTTTTTGTCACATGACCCAAGTACCTAATGGGAAAATAATTAAAAATTCGAATTTTGTTTTTGGCAGTGTTTCAGTTTCACGTTTTCGAGTACAAATGAAAATTTGGCTTCTTTAAGAAATGAATAATATTTACTCAGGTACGTTTGTATCAACTTTTTCGTGGCTTTTGTGTCACAAAAAATTCAGTAAAAACAAAAAATGTTTTGAGTCAGTATACTTTACATATTTTTTTAAACTTCATTTCCTTTAAACTACAAACAAAACGAATCTTTGTAAACTCGAACTGTACTTTGCGTGCTGAAACAAGTCTTTCAGAGACTTTCAAAGTCGGGAAGCCTGTAGAATTATTTATAGAAATTAAAGTCTCGAGTTTTTGTTGACCTTACCTTGAGTTAGACAATCGAACATCAGCCTCGTGGCTACTTATATTATTTGTATAAAAAGTTTTTGCAAACCTATTCTGATTTCTTTTAATTTACTTTTACCTACAGTTTTTGATATTTACATTATAGGTAACTCTACAATACTTGACTTTGCCGGGCCATGGGTTCGATTACACACGAGACAAACATTAGTGATGAACATTTGTGTTTGTGTTGAGTCTGAATGTAAATATCTATTTTATGCATATATTTACAAAAGAAAAGTATTATATGTATAGTATATACCAGTTATCTGGTTTCCATAACACAAGCTCTGCTTAGCTTGGGTCCAGATGACCGTGTGTGTTTATGTCCCAGAACATAATATATGTATATTATACTTATATTAGCTACGAGTGTATTTAGGGTATACCTATCAATAGCATTCTAAATGAATGCAATCAAATTTGACTTTTGATTCCTCGTCGTCTCTGAGAATAACCACATAAAGATAGCGCGATAATCTAAATTCATTTGTCGCTACTTGGACAGAAGAAGCGAGCGATAGGGACAGTTGGAAGGCTATTTGGGAGGCTTTTGCCCATTTGTGGGACATTGCAGACTAATAAAAAAGGACCTAAATCCATTCCTTAAGTGTTGTTAAAATTACGTTATCCTCTACTTACAATAAACGTTTAATTACGATCCTAAACATACAATATTCTCATAATGAAGAATTAATATTCTGTCAACAAGTTTAACTGAGTTTATGAAAATAGTTTTAATAATATAAAGGGCACTATTAGATACTTTGCCGCATCAAATAAAATGCAATTTAAATTAAACAATTATTATAATAAATTACAAAATCATTATGATAATACTTTTCTTCATTCTTTACCTTTTGTTTTGTTTGACGTTTTCATAGATTTCCACCAAACTTGTGCAACTTACATGCAAGATTTATTCGTAAAATTATTAAGTCTGAAAAGACTTTGAAACGTCGGAATCTAAAATCTAAAATAAACCGCGATAAAATCCGTTAAAAAGTAGTTTTATTTCAATGTGTGATATTCGCGTAAATCAAAGACAATATTATTATTGTTTCTGTCTAAATATTTAAAAGAAGAAACTGACTTACTGACTGACTGACACTATCAACGTGTAGCCCAAACCGCTGGCACTAGAGATTTAAAATTTGGCACATAGATTCCATAAGAGGTGCTCTAATAAAGGATCTTTCAAAATTCACCTTCTAAGAGGTGTAACGGGAAGGGTTGCCATGGCCTGAAGGTAGTATGTAGGTTACAAGCAAATTATTAAGTCGTAAAAATATTTTATCTGTAGTATAAATACATAATTAAAAATACGTATGTAATCAACTATTACTAAGAATGATAAATAACTTTAATTTCAAGATAGTGATGTCAAAGGCAAAATCTAGAACCTAGTTAACTTATAACATAACCTCTAGATTACAGAATAGGTCACTACAGATAAAAAATAATGTAAATTTATTTATTCTTTGTGTTATAGATTACTTATTGTGTGGCCTATATTCGTGAAATATTACATTTGCCCTTTTGTAACAACATATTGTCAGGCTTATTTATTATAACTTAGTTCCAATTAAAAAGTTAACAAGAAACTATATGAGGACGTACTACAACTAGTTAAGTTTGCACCTTGTTTATCAATGGGGTATTCCAGAGCACTTCGACCCAATGAGATCTTTGCGTAAATTCAATTCAATTTCAATTCAATTCAATTTATTTATTTGCGAAAAAAATGGGTATATACAAAAGATGGTATAGTTTTATCTAGGTCACCATTATTCAGCTTCATTTAAGCATGCAAATTTACTCTATTACTATAATTTCATCAGCAATTTACTTAATATGTCCAACATTAATAAACTAAAAATAATACACACAATGTCATACATTTACGGCACAATAAAGAATAATGTCAGAAGAGATACATAATAAATAGTAATATTCATAATTCATAGTAATAGTCAATTCAAATAAACAATAATAATAAAAATTAAAAAAATTAAAACAATCAAAATTTGTCAGCAAGATAATCTTTAACTGAGTAATAGCATTTTTGAGTAAGGAAATTCTTTACACTTTTTTTAAATATATTGAAATCTGATAATTCTAATAAAGATTTTGGTAGGTGATTATAAATACAAGGTGCCATAAACAGAATGCTATTCTTAAACAGTGCCGACTTACTTGATTGAGGACGCAATTTATAGTTGTATCTTTGACTGGTTACCTTAGCAAATATGTTAATATTTTTCCTTGTGAATATTATTACTTCAAAAATGTATAAACATGGAAGGGTGAGCAGTTTAAGATTAACAAAATATTGTCTACAGCTATCAGTCTTCCTCAGTTTACAAATGGCCCTCACACATTTTTTTTGTGCCTTGAATACCGCATCCTTATTAGTAGAATTGCCCCAAAACATAATTCCGTACCTCAATAGCGGTGTCACATATCCATGATAAGCCATCAGTACATTAAGCCTGTCTAGTTTTTTTGATAGCATATAAAGTGCATACGAAAACTTATACAGCTTAGAACATAATGAGTCAGTATGTATTTTCCAATTTAAATTAAAATCTATATTCACACCAAGAAATCTGGCCTCTTTTACTTCCGTAATTTGATGTCCATCATAATTGATATTAATATTTGTTAATTTAGTTGTTCTATTTCTAAATATCATTAAATTAGTTTTTGATAAATTGATTTTTAAATTATTTAATGTCAGCCATTCAATTATATTGCATAAAGTATTATTTATTTCTAGTTTCGATTCTGAGTCATTATTACCAGTAAATATAAAAGTGCTATCATCTGCAAATAGTATTGACTTATGTTTTGTTAGTTTAGGTAAGTCATTAATATATATTATAAACAAAAGTGGTCCTAACACACTTCCCTGTGGCACTCCATTCACTACTTCTTTCAAGTCCGATGCGTAATTTTTAATAATTTTGGATAAAGGGCATATTCTAGTTATATGTGTTGATTGTTGTCGATTACTCAAGTAGGATTTTATCAATTCTAGTACATTTCCTCGAATCCCGTATGCATAAAGTTTATTAAGTAAAATTGTGTGATGAACGTGATCGAAAGCTTTTGTTAGGTCCATGAAAAGAGCACATGCGTGATGGCCTTTGTCTATGCTACTGATAACAGAATTTAATAAGTTATATAATGCTAAATTAATGGATTTGTTTTTTCTGAAACCAACCTGTTCATCAGAAAATAAATTATTCGTTTCAAAAAAGCTATACATACTGTTATAGATCACCTTTTCATATATTTTTGAAAGAACAGGAACAAGTGCTATGGGTCTATAGCAACTTATATCCTGTTTATCATCTTTCTTGAACATAGGCTTTATTATAGTCAATTTTAATTTCTCAGGGAAAGTACCATGAAATATACTTAAATTTATTAAATGGCTCAATACATGCGATATCTTGAATGAGACATGTTTTAGAATTTTAGTAGAAATGTCATCATAGCCAGTGCTATTAGTATTTTTTAAGTTAAGAATAATTTTATTAATGTCACTAGGAATAGTCGGTTGCATAAACATAGACTTATAATTATTAGGAATTGTATTTGATAAATATAATTGAGTAGGTGGGCTGATATGAGAAATAAAAAAATTGTTGAACGAATTAGCAATATCTTTTGGATCAGAAATCAAGTTTTGGCCAACGCGTATTTTTTGTATTTGTTCCTTTAATTGGTTCGAGTTATTTTTATTTATCACTGACCAAGTGGCTTTACACTTGTTTCTAGAATTGTTTATGTAATTAATATTTCGTGATCTTTGTGTTAATTTAATGATTTTGTTTAACCTAAATGATAGCGTCTTAAAGGCTGATTTCGTTTTAGAAGTAGGGTTTCTCCTGTATTCCCATAGTAGCTGCCGTTTACGTTTACAGCACTTTCTGATTCCTTTAGTGATCCACTGTGGTCTCATTTTACTAAAAAATTTTTTTTGAATAATTGGAAAACAAAGATTATAAAATAGACAAAATAAGTCATAAAAGTTATTAAAAGCTTCATTTGGATCCTCGCAATTTAGTGCTTCACTAAAAGTAAGGGAATTTATGCATTCTTTGAATTTATTTATGTTTTCGATGCAATAGTCACGTTTTGCAGCATACCAGTACTTAAGGTAGCATGTCTTCTTCACAGGACATGTAAGCATTTGTGCTGTGTGGTCGGACAACGCTAATTCGTAAACTGTTGATTTACAGCCCCTTAAATTAAATATGACATTATCAATACAGGTGCCACTTGATATACGTGTAGGTTCATTTATACCAATTCTAAGATTGTAGCTCGCTAATATATTTTTAAACTCGGTTGATTCACGATTGTTATTAAGAATATTAATGTTAAAATCGCCACATAAAATAACCTTCCTTGAGTTATAGCAAAACTGATTTAGTAGAGACTGCAATGTTGTAAAAAAGAAATTCATGTCCTCATTACTAGTTTTTGGAGGTCTATAGATGCATATAATGTATAATTTATGTTCAACGAGTTCAACACCAGAACACTCTATGATGTTTTCAATTGAATATTTATTTATATCGTGTATTGGATTGTATTTAAGTGAGTTGTGTACCAAAATACATGATCCGCCGTGACGTATCTTTCTACAAAATTTAGAGCCTAATGTAAAGGACTTGAGGCTTCATAGAATCAAGGGGATTGATTCTATGCTTCAAGTCCTTTACGCAGCTTGTGACTGCTATTTATCGGGGACACATGTGGCCGTATTCATCAGGAGTAGGGTGGTCCAGCCTTGATGCATTCATGCGTGTTCACGCTAGAGAGTAACATTTGCACAGTATGTGCTCCATGGTTTCCTCAGCGTCTCCACATACTAAGCCAATAAGATTTTCTGCCATCCATATTCTATACAGGTGTTCCTGTAGCCAAACGTGCCTGGTTAGTGCACCTATTACCGGTCTGCGCCCTAATTCACGTAATTTCTTGACGCGCCGATCGATTGCGGTGCAGTTGCAATTAAGTTTACGTCTTAGTGCAAAATGGTATTCTTGTAATTGTTTAGCTGTCAGATCTAATCTAAAGCGCTCGCGTGACGCGAACTTGACGCGAGCGTATCTGGCAGCGGTTGTCAAAATTACGAGAATACTAAAAGGGAAGTTTCGTTCGAAACTTAACTGCAACTGCAATGAATTAGCATGCAGATTTTAATCTGTCATGTCCCATAGTCTCTGAGAGTACCTCGGGGGCCAGTCGCCAATAATTTTGCACCTTTCAACGATATCGTTTTTATCACTTCACTTTGCACTTCAACCCTTTTAAGTGTCTCAGTTTTAGGCACGGGTCTTCTCTTAACTAACTCAAGAGTTGTGGGAGTTTAGGCCTTAATCTACACATGCTGGCCAAGTGCCGGTTGGTGAATATCATATACCCTCGAATGATTTCTTTAGTATACTAATTTTCTCATTCATATCGCCATTATTCTTTCAAGTGAAGGTTACGTATATACATATTAAAAGAGTATGTAATATTTTTTTAATGACTTGACTAAATTACCTATTATAAAAATTTATTAGAAAATCTGAACTCTTGTAGGATAACGTCTGGATGTGTGTTTGGAAGTAAATTTAACGAAATGTCTTATATTTTTCCAACAGACTCATCACCACACATGAATCGTTAACCATGGTGGACACTCAGCACTTCTGCCTCCGCTGGAACAACTACCAGAGTTCCATCACCAGCGCCTTCGAGAACCTTCGAGATGACGAGGACTTCGTGGACGTGACACTCGCGTGTGACGGCAAAAGTTTGAAGGCGCACAGAGTTGTATTATCAGCATGCAGCCCGTATTTCAGAGAACTACTTAAGGTACTTAATTACTATTTAACTAGCTCCTGCCCACGGTTTCACCCGCGTGGTATTTATTGGGATAAATAATCCAGACTATAATCTATCTCTGTGCTAAATTTCATGCAATTCCGTCCAGTACTTTTTAAGTGAGAGATTAACAAGCATCCATACATTCCTACCAACTTTCGCGTTTATAATATTAGTAGGAAGTAGTATTATTTGCTAACCTCAGGAACTTCGTACTACGTATAAGCCTTCCTTGGACTCCTACGAATATTCAAAACCAAAATTGAGTTAATTAGGGAGCTCAGTCACCTTCGGCCGTGGGAGTGCACCTTTTATCTAAATCCACACACCTGGTCCATTTATTTATTCATCCATCCATTTATTGAGTAGGCGAGTCACCCCCTGCCATTTTATCCGTGTTAATTTGCATTGGTCAGGCAGGGGCCATAGTCCATCCGTAGTCCTAGTTAACTAATCCATTAGCACCCACCACCATAACCCAGATTTAAGTTCCTATATTCTGCAATAGTCCTGCTCTATCCGGAGATTGTCCTTGGGTGTTAGGTACACCCAAGGACGAATAGGATAATTGTCGGTTGGTGCCACATTACATTTAGATCAAAATTGTCTAACAGGCCTCTACGTGTTGGCTACGGCCCCACGCACGCCTTCCAAAAGTCCGGAGCTCCATAGCTCCAAGATAAAAAAGACATACATAATAATAATAATATTGTGCCTACTTCATCCACATTTACGTAGTAAGTACGTACACACTTACATAACTAGCAATTATTAGTGAATCGCTATACCTACTTGGTTAGTGCATTACATTGTAGAACTCATCATTGCTTAACATCACGCAAATTGTGGTCAGAAACAAGCCTATTTTGGGGCAAAAAAATACTAAACTTGTTTGAGACTATTATTACATATTCTTAAAAAGGGTACTTGTTTCTGGAAAAAAATTAACATTACGGGCAAAAATATCAACATAGTATCGTCCTACTTTGATTCTTTTCAAATAAAATTTATAAAATTAATGTAATTCATTAATTTATTTAATTTCTTTTTTTAATTTTTATACTCTTGCGTTGCACCGGTCGTGGTCGCAAGCAGACTGATCCAGCGAAAGAGCTCCGTTGCGACCACGACCGGTGCAACCCGTGTTGAAACGTACCGCCAAATTAATGGTGAGCTCGTTAATTGCACGTCTCGATAAATATTTAAATATTTAATTTATAAAATCGTTTTTTGTTTTTTAAATTATAATTTATTGCAATTAAAAATAAAGACATTGTACTATCAACAAAACTATATAAATAGATACGTTAATAAAATTATTAAATACTTAAACCTAAAAACTGAAAAATAGTTACTTATACAATTAAAATCTAAAACTAAAACCTATACAATGTCTTAAAGGCTAAATGTTGAAAAATAATAAAAAAAAACAGTTCGTCAATAGTCTAAGGATAACAAATTCTACAAAATTACCTCCTACCGCAGATGTCACATCTAGCTTAAGATTTTTAAGTACATCCGTGTTTGGCAGGCAATATTGTCACTGTCCAAATTATTATAGATTGTAATAAATGATATTATTGTAGAATACTATAGTTCTGTATGCTTTTAGCATATTATGTGTTTTTATGTGTTATCTCAGTAAGTTATTTTATGTTAATTCTTATGAGAAATAAAGATATTCTAAACCTAATTACAATTTTGCCATACGCCCATTTGCCACAAGGCTCTGAACGACTGTTTTTTTAACTCTGTTTAGAAACCTTAACGAGCTAAACTGAGAACCCTAGTATAATTTTATGTTATAAACAGCCACTAGATGGCGCTACTTCAAATAAAACAATAAACACTACAAACAAAAAATATGAATAAAAATAAAAATAATACAAAACTAAAAATAACTTTTCAAAAAATAAAATAAAAAAAAACAAAAGCATCCTCAAAGATATGTACTAATTGTCAGGTGTGGGGTTCGAACCCACGCTCCCTCTCGGGAACCAGAGCTTAAATCTGGCGCCTTAGACCACTCGGCCAACCTGACACTAAGCTAATTTTGAATTTAGTGATCTTATCATAAGTATTTTTCATCATCATTAGTGACCCGCCCCGGCTTCGCACCGGTATATATCGGTATTAGACAACATTTTTAATCATCATAAATTTTATCACACTCTTGGTAGACTTTCCATGCTTAAAACACTCGATCAAGTCTGCTTTGGCAAAAAAATATTCAAAATCATTAGTTTAATAGCTCTGGTGCCGCAATAACCTACAGATAGACATCCAGATAAATGTTAGGCCCGGTTATGTCACATGTGGTACCCCTGTCCATACAAACAGGACACAAAAGCAGCAGAGGCGGGTTGCGGTGGTGGGTTAAGTGACCACACAGTTATATACATAAAGCGGGCCGTCTAGCTTATGATACTAACTCGATCGAAAAAACATAACCCTCCTTCAGGTGTAGTCAGTTAATAAATTGAATGTAGGATTGAAATCCGCGCTGTGAAGGCTAAAAAAAATATGATATGTACAATTATATACAACCTTGTCATTGAGACATTTCCTTCCCTTGGACCTTGGATATCATGGAATCTAAACGTTACCAATATTTTATGCCCCTTTTTTAAGATTTAGCAGATTTTGTTAGATCGGTCGGAACCCGAACAAGTTTAGGAGCCATTGCAGTGCAAATTTAAGTTTCTAACTCGTTATTATATTTCAGTCAACGCCATGCAAGCACCCCGTGATCGTTCTCCAAGATGTCGCGTTCACAGACCTTCACGCGCTGGTCGAGTTCATCTACCATGGTGAGGTGAACGTGCATCAGCGAAGTCTCTCCTCATTCCTGAAGACAGCCGAGGTTTTGCGGGTGTCAGGTCTTACGCATAATGACGCGACTCATGGGGTGAGTAACCACAACAATAGCGGAAGCAAAGCGCTTTGTATCCTCAAAATATCTACCTACCATGTAGGTATGGGTGTCGTGTGTGGGACTAATGACAACTGCAACACGTCAATGTGTAAATATTAAACATTATTAATGTTACGGGCCAGTGGCGTGGTCGTGGGTTCGATTCCCACCCAAGCTAAACATTTGTGTGATGAACATATCTGTTTGTATCGAGTCTGGGTGTAAATATCTGATAAAAGTAATATTTACAAAAAAAAAATATATGTATAGTATATACCAGTTATCTGGTTTCCATAACACAAGATTTGCTTAGCTTAGGACCAGATGACCGTGTGTGTTAATGTCCCAGAATAATTATTTTATTTATTTGTTTAAAACGTTATTTTCCTCACGGTCTTTTCCTTAACATTTATTGATAAATCGTTATAGAACAAAAAAAAACACAATTTCTCTGGACCTATAATATCACGGTACCGGAGGCCAAATTCTTATCCTCCAGACCCTAATCTAGATCCTTACCTTCAGGTACTCAATTCAGTCTATTTCTTCACACGAGTTTCATTTTTATTTATAAGTAATAATACTTGTAGGCCAGCTACACAATGGCTAGCTAATATCTCTAACAAATAAATTCATTAGCCCCTGCTACAACCGACGCGCGCGCCGTCCACAACATCGCCGCACACGCCGCCGCACTCAGCGCACACGCACCTCACGCACACGCCCTCATACGATCGGCTCGAGGAGGCGCTGCTGCAGCCTTCACCCAGCGTACCGCAACTCATGCGCAGGTTTGTGAACACCCGTTGTTATCCATAATTGTTACTATTTTATCTGCAGAAACGATAACCGTTGACCTGTACTAATCCCCTTTTCGCCCCCTTAGAGAGTGAGTTTTGAATAATCCATTTATAGTTCACTCCTAATCCTAATATAAAAAAACCTTATGTGCCAAATTTGGAGTCTCTGGACCCAGGAGTTTGGGCTCTGCGTTGATATGTCTGTCAGTCAATTTCTTCTTTTATATATTTAGAAGATAATTCAAACCTTCCACCAGGACTCCTCAACTGCCTGTCCGCCGGCTCAGCCGTTCCGCCGACAACAGCCCCGACGTGATCAAGAGACCGCGCCATGACAACAATAACGACCAACCACAGATCCACGCCGCAGACTTCTCCACAAAGAACCACAACAATCGCTCTCATGAAACTGGGAACGGGAACGGTGTTTCCAACAGCAGTTCGTCTCCATCCCCCCGGTTGATTGATGAGGGGATCAAACATGAGCCTCTGGATATGATTTGCCCTTCAAATACGGATATTGATAGAAGTACTGACGACACGCCGCCTCATCACCACAGATCACTAGTGAGTTGGTATAAATTGTTATTATTTAGGTTAAGATGGGCCTTTCTATGGACCAAAAAATATCGGACTCCTCTGATAATCCTTCTGTTTAAATTCGTGCGAAATCTTGGGTTAAGTGTTTCGGAACGTAGCTCGAACGAACTAGTAATTTTTCGGATGAAAAAAATGTGTGGAGCGTTTCCATTATATTTATCTGTAATAAATAATAGAATTACTGGGCTGTTCGCGTTCGTTAGTGACCTTGACTGCTAAGCCAGTAGTAGTGGGTTCGATTCTCACCCAGGACAAATCTTTGTGTGGATGTGATCAGCATGATTGTTTGTTCTGTCTGGGTGTAATTTATCTGTAACTAGCTGCCCCAGCGAACTTCGTACCGCGTATTACTAATGAAATACAAAAATAAAAATGAAAAATTTCGTCCAAAAATTAAAAAAACAATTAAGTGTGAACAACGCTATCACTTAGGGGTGTGATAAAAATAGAAATAGATAGTAGCCGATTCTCAGACCTACTGAATAAGCATAAAAAATGTCATATGAATCGGTCAAGCCCTTTCGGAGGAGTACGGTAACTAACATTGTGACATGGAAATTTTATATAATTGATAAGTATTTAAATACAAGCAAATATCGAGTGTTTACTGCCAAATGATCGTAAACAACACTTTTGTCGAAAATGCGTTTTATTTTTCAAATATACAATAGCTTAAAAAATAAAAATAAAAATACCCAATGCGATTTTAGAGCAACATTGACGCAGCGGTACGAGCCTCACCTTAGAAATATAAGGTCCCGCACATCTTTGTGTGAATTGTTACATCGCCGCTGCTGACTATCGGTGGAGGAAAACATCGTGAGGAAACGAACATGTCTAAGTGCTAATCATTCGAGTACATGTGACATCCGCCAATCCGCAGTTGGCCACCGTGTGTGGATAAAGGTCTAAACTCTCTCAACTCGTAAGATAGTTGAGGGAAGACCCGTGTTCAGCAATGGGACACTAAAAGGGTTGACGTGTCACGTGAAATGCGATTTTTATTCTCTACAAACATTAAACTGTATGGCAGATGATTAAGAAAATTGTTGTTAATAATCTATATGTTAGTTTTGTAATTAAATTTTAGTTCATTTCTTCGAACCAGTATTGCAAACTTTTCTAATAAATTGATGTAACATGAGCTCTGTTTGTGTGAATTATTGAACTAACGAAAGTACTGTTTAGCTGTTGTTCTACTTGTATTTAATTGTAAAGTAATTATAATAATAATAATAAATATTCTAAGACATTAACACACACGGTCATCTGGTCCCAAGCTAAGCAGAGCTTGTGTTATGGAAACCAGATAACTGGTATATACTATGCATATAATACTTTTCTTTTGTAAATAAAGTAAAGTAAAGTAAAGTAAAGTAAATATATACTTATAATAGATATAATAGAGTAAATATATACTTATAATAGATATTTACACCCAGACTCGACACAAACACAAATGTTCATCATTAATGTTTGTCTCGGGTGGGAATCGAACCCACGACCTGCGGTGTGAAAAGCAAGTATCTTACCGACCACGCCACCGGTCCGTCCAAGTCAAGTATATTAGTTATAATGTAAATATCAAATGCTTTCATTCTATAATCACATTACAGATGATTTCTTTGCAATACCTATTGCTTAAGAAGGTCAAGTCTGAGACGACCTCGGTAGTCGAGCGGTGTAAGCTGTCCGATTGGGCTATACTGTGCCCGAGAGGTCGCTGGTTCGATTCCCGTCCCGGACAATATTTGTGTAACAACAAAAATTTGTTTCGGTGTCTGGTTGGTTGAGGGACTATCCTCCGTGCCTCGGAGAGTAGTCATTTAACACATGACAATCGTTACATGTAGTTAGATGTCAATATAATGATACCTGGTCTAACCATCTCGGCTACTGGTTCCCTACGGGTTTCGAGGTCTGATGGCAGTCGCTCGTATAATTCTGGTAGCTAGCCGCATCAGGTTAGACTGGGAGCCGACCCCAATAGGCAAGGGGAATGATGATTTAAATTTGTCAATTTATTTTTTTATTTAGTTTTTGTCGGAAGTTAAACTTTAACTATTAACTATGGTACTTCTGTACTTGACACAAAAGAATCTATGCTTAACAGTTAAAACTAAGTATTGTTATCGGTTAACTGGAGCCAGCACCTGACACCGGTCGCTTCCTCGTACTAATACTAGCGCACTAGACTACCAGGTAATGCCAATGTCAAGTTTAGTTCTTAATAACCGGTTATAACTGGTTCTAACTAGTTCTCGCTAGTAGTAGGACTGGGCAGAGGCAGAGGTGAATTTCAAACACACTTGAGCAGCGGTGCCGCAGCACTATCAGGTTCAGCTTTGATATAGATCGCAAATTCGATCCCCGGTCGTGCCCATATATGGGATTTTTTGTGGGTTGTTTCATCGCTGATCAATATCGATGAAAGAACATCGTGAGGTAACTGGCATGTGTAAGAAATGACTATTCGAGGACATGTGACACTCACCAATTCGCACTTGGCGAACGTGTGTGGATTAAGGCCTAAACTCACTCAACTCTAAGAAATTAGGCAAGATTGCTTAGCTGTGGGATACGAAAAGGTTGGAACTCGATACGTAGATGCAGCTCGAACTTTTGAATTGTGCCCTATGAACGACAATAAACTCGCTTCCTATTGCCTTACTGTTATCTGTTGAAATGTGTGTAATATTCTCTCAGATCTAATAAGAAGTTTTTACCTCTGCTTACACCTTCGGATAATAGTCAAGTATGAGCGCTTTAGAAGTTTAATATGTAATATAACTACCATTTACAGAAGTGCGTAGTATTTTATTACAAGTAAACTTATTTCAAAGTTAGATTAACTTCGGGACCTTATAGTAGGAACTTCGAGTTTTTTCATCTACTCCTAAAAATTACTTTGAAATCAAATAAAGAAAATATTATGTAAACTAGTTCCAGCTCGAGGTTTTGGTTGAATGTTGGGTATCACATTTATTCAGTAGTAGATCCCGACGTTTCAAAGTCTTTTCAGACTTCATGGTGAGTCCACCCGTGACCATAAAGTCTGAAAAGACTTTGAAACGTCGGGATCTAAAAAGCATCTAATTGCAGTACATAGCCAAGTAGATCAACAAACTATTAATATTTTTATTAAAACCAAATTGGAATTTGATTCCACGGAAAATCTGAGTTTTTTAATATTTTTTTTTAAAACCCATAATAAAGATTTTTTTAGATTATTGTTATATTTTAAAATTCGAAATACAAAATTAGTGTCGGGAATGACAATTTCGCGATAGTCTTTCGTTTACCGACTAAAAACTGCCAAAGATTAAAAAAAATCAGATCAAGACATTAATGCCTACATTCTTTTTCCCCAGGGAGGAGGTCCACCGTCACGCGGCAGTTCGGCTGACGCTGAAGAATGCACTCCGCCACCGCACTCTACGGCTCCGTTCCTACAACCACCAGACTCTAAGCTTTTCCCCCCAACAAACAGTTACAATTTTACTATGGACGCTCTCACACATCCTCTTAGCGGTAAGTAAAGACCTGTCAAATGATTAAAAAATGTCACTATTGGTTTCATCTTTTTATTTCATATTTTTAATAAATATACCCAGTTATGATTTTTGTGTCGTTATTTGTGTTTATTATTTTACCTACAAGCTGACGCCTCGAATTAGGTGTAATATAATCTCGTCGCCGACTAACATTGAACTAGCTATCAAATGCTAAAAAGTAATGTATTTCAGTGGCAGTTTTAAACGTGCCAATTCTTCCAGTTTAATATTAATAACAGATTAATAGTTACACTAAAATTAAGCTTAAACATTAAACAAAGAGATTTAGAAGTTTTACTTGATTTTATATAGAAATCTTTAGACAGCACTGAATTGTGTGTTGTTTCCAGGGCTGCCAGGCGCCCTGACAGCTGATGGGATGGCGAGCACCTCGCAAGGTGAGTGTGAGCTTGTCTAGCAACAAATTATTTTATTGCATTAATACTACATATATTGAAATCAACGATATTTTTGATGCACTGTCTGTCGTATGCCACCATCACCGCTTCCTCTTTGCTCTGTCATTTAGGTACTTATATTTATCATAATTAGGTTTATTTTTGTTTAAAATGTATGAGGCAATTATCACGTGACATATTATAATATTATTAGTATACATATATGTATTATTATTATATTTATGTACGTATTAACCTTATACATGTCTTCATTTATGCTATGTGTTTTGTATTTAAATATAAATGTTAGCTTTTTGTGTTATGGTTCGATGGAGACTCGTAGGTACAAATACTTTAATGGAGATTTAATAAACTTGTAAGGTTTGATCTGTCTGTGTTTGTGAACTTGTTGATCATTGAACCAGAACGCAATGTGGCGTGCATGTTAAGTATCGTAACTTAGTGTAATGTACGAAAATGCTAGCTTGTTATAGATGTTAACTAAATTGTGTGCTAAGAAAACCCTCACTCCCATGTCTCCAATTAGGTTTTCGTTCAATTAATTTCTTTTTTATTTTTGCCAATTTTTTTTCTCATAATTTAAATCAACCCTGAGAATTAACCGTTTTTAAACCTTACACCAATTGGCTGTAAACATGATTTGTATAACAAACTGTTTCAAAATTTTGAAACATTTACCGCTTAATATTCGAACATAAAGAGAAAAATAATCGTAGAAATTCGCTAAAATCAGATTTAAGTAATTGTTCGTGACATAGCTGATACTTTTAATCATTTCTAAATACACTATCGGGTTACAATCGGTCACATTGTCTTGGGAAACGAAGAATTATAATAACAGGGTAATCGAACAATGGATTTTTAGTAATCGTAACTTGGTGTCGGTTTATGTTAAATACGCTCAAATTATTTCATTGAAGAATTAAAAACGCTTTTGTTCGGGTAATTGGAAACGGCGGTCGAGCGTCCGCGTCCGCGACGTTTACGTTAGGCGTCAGCCCGCGGTCATTGATGACGTTAGAAGCGCGGGTAGCGTGGGTAGCGCGGGTAGCGCGCGTAGGTGCGGTGCAAACGCTTCGAGCGCCGCGCGGCGGGGCGCGGGGGGTGGCGGTGCTTGGCTACGACGAGAGTGCATTAATCGCGCGTTCGAAGCATCGACGGGGCTAACCGCTTCTGTTGTGACCAGGTGGCGGCCGCACCCCCCACGAGGATTACAGATGTGAGCCTTGTAACAAGAGCCTGTCGTCTCTGACGCGGCTCAAGCGGCACATCCAAAACGTTCACATGAGACCGTCCCGGGAGCCGGTGTGTAACATATGCCGGCGCGTGTACTCGAGTCTGAACAGCCTGCGCAACCACAAGTCCATCTACCACCGCAAGCAGCAGCAGCCGGCCGCCGGCGCCGGCGCCTTCTTCCCGGTGAACTGACGCGCGCGCAGGCGCCAGCCCCACCCCGCCCCCTCGCCGACTCTTGCCGACCCTCGACCGAGCCGACCCGCGCGTCCCTAACACGACAAGACACGACTCTGTACCTACAATGTACATAGCATAGTGATGCATGCGCACCGCCAACTTTATCTATATCTATGTATATCGTTAACTATCGTTTCACTTACTCCTGGTGACTAACGCTCGGGCGGCGGCGCGGAGGCCGCTCGTGCTGCGCGGCCCCCGCGCTGCCGTGCCGCCGCTCGCCCCGGAACCAATTGGGACACTACGATCGGTACCTACACGCATAACCACCAATTCCGCAGCGCATTAGTCAAATTCGGTCTAGACACGTCCAATTGCCTCAGTTAATTTCAAAATTAAAGCCACCTAAAGCGATGGCGGTACACTATGTGCCAATTGGTTCCGTGTGAATGGGACCCGTTGGATGCGAGCGCCGAGCGGCCGCACTCGCAGTGGTGTTGGATACTCTCGGTCGCGGCGAGCGCGCGTGCGTGCGACTAATGCGCTGATGTTGGTTGTTATGTGTGGCGCAGTGGGCCCTCTGGGCGCGGGCCACCGCTGCGAGGTGTGCGGCAAGCTGCTGTCGACGCGGCTCACGCTCAAGCGGCACACGGAGCAGCAGCACCTGCAGCCGCTGCACTCGGCGCGCTGCGGCCTCTGCCACAAGGTGTTCCGCACGCTCAACTCGCTCAACAACCACAAGAGCATCTACCACCGGCGCCAGCGCGCGCCGCCCGCCCCGCCGCAGGACAAGCTGCTGCCGCAGCCGCCGCACCACAACATCGACTTCTACAAGTTCAAAGATCAGTTCAATGTCTAATCTCAACGGTTTTATTGACCATTCTCTTTTTAAATCGAACTGAAAAATATATAATTTCTTATATCAATTTTTATATAGGTAAGTACCGTGACAACGACGGGACTTCTTGATATTATTTTATGTTTTTATTTCCAGATTTTTTCTATATTAAAAAATATACTCTATATTATTTTTCGTAGTTTAAGACGAACTTTGAACTTGTACGTAAGTGTAGTGAGGCGAGGCGCGAGCGCAGGACGTCCCAGTTGGTCCGCGGGCGGGCGGCTAGGCTCCGAGCGACATCTAAGTAAGCGTCTCTGTTTTGTCTATCTACATTGCGCCTGGAGAGTGCAATACTGCGGTACTATTGATAATTCCTGAATTTTACACTATTTTAAATGTGCGACAATAAGGCGAAGAGAAAATTTAATATTTTGAGAAAAGATGAAAAATCTTGGTGCTGTAAATTAATATATTAGGCTTAAATTTATATAAAATGAAACAGTGTTCGTATAAGTAACAAAAGAGGCATAACTATTGTTTTCAAATTGTGTTCATTATTTTCGGCAATTTATTTATTCTGTTTTTAACTGTATGATCTCACTCTTAGATATTTATATGAGATTAGTAACGAAAAGACGTTAAAATATACAAATATTTAACAAATATATAATTGGCTTATGAGGCTCTTCAACTTATTATTTTTAATTTAGATGTTTTAGGGCGAATTTTTAATAGTTATATAATTTTTAAATGTTTTTTCAAATGCCACGTTTCAGATCAAGTGTCATAAAAAATAAAAAACAAAATACATAAAGTCAAAATTATTTAGACTAAAAATAAATAAAAATTGTTTGACCATTGAAAAATTAGCCCTAAGTGTTTCTTTGAAAGACTGAATTCAGGACATTGCACCAATAGAAACGACGAAAGGTTAATTTTTGAACAAAATATATATTATCTACCCGCAGAGCACTACCACAGAAATATACCGGATTTTACAATAGACCACCAGGATATCTATACCACAAACTGACATACATACATACACAAATACACAATATACATACATACAAATAATAATTTTACAGTCGGCTTTTTTTTCACAACTTTAAACATTCGGTCGACTTCTATTAATTTGCTGTCTATTTTATTTATTATATTATATTTATTATTATTAGGAAAATAGTTATAATACACAGCCATCACTTAATGCATTTTTAAAGTGAATCATAAGGTGCCATCTTAAATGAATATGGCTTTTTTATTAATTTTAGTTTTACGTAAGTCAGATTTTAGTTTTTTTTTTTTTAATTTCTAGTTTTAATATCGAAAGCCTGTGTTCGTTTTTATTATATATCGTTGAGCCTTTAGGAAATATTTCTATTAGTTTTTTATGGCCTTTATTTTCGCTTTTTATTAAATTTTACCGTATTTTGTAAATGAAATCAGCTGTTTTTGTTTTGTACAATTTGTTATTACACATTATTATTATACATAATAGATAATAGTGTAAACAATTTTTAATAATTCTCAGTGTTAAATGTTCCTAAATTACAACAATGTGAACTTTCAACTACCTATATACAGCGCTTAATGTTAATTCAAACGGATTTGCTTGCCATAAATATTTTAGTATCGTAAATATTATATCTTCTATTGGATGAATAGACTATTGTTATATTAAAAATAAAATAAAAAATCAAATTATAATGATTTTATTGTGTTATAGTAATATCACTTCACTTTTGAAAATATTTGGCATCCTCAGTCTTTGACAGTGATTATGTCTTTGTACGGTGGACCGAAACGTTTAACATTTTTTTTTAAATCAAAGGTCATGACCAAAGAGCATATAAACGCTTGGTCATGGCTATTCCTAATCTTAACCAAGGAGGCTTAAAAATAAAGGCCGATTTACATTATTCTTAAATATACTTATATAGAATAACATACGTATATAATACGTCAAAGGTAGATTATTTTTTTAAATATTTGGAAATATACGTTACTGTCTATTCATCCAATTTATATAAATAAATGTGCGTCTTTACTTTGTGAAAACGAACTCTAGTTAATGAAGCATCACTGTACCGACGTATATGTCGATAAATATCACTATATTGTTAAACTTTCATTAGCAATAAGGCAATTTAATTGTAAATGTTAACATAATTTATTATAAAACCGTATACACATAAGTAATATTAGTGCCTGCTTTATATCATTGTGTTCTATCTACAAAAAAGACATATTTTGCGTAATTATTCGTAAATATAAGGCTAAGTAGTGTTCGAAACACTTAAAAGTAAGTGACGCTGCTCTATAGAGGAAGTGCGGCCATATTGTCCGCTCCTCTGTTTCAACTATGAGGCTTTCTGAAATACTATATGTTATCACATTCTGTTGTTATTGCTAGATACATAAATGCTTAGCCATTACTGTTTAGTTAATTAGTAAGCTTTATAATAATAGTTTGGCCAATTGGAAGACTAGAGTTTGGTGCTAAAACGAAGTTTGTGCTAAAAATTAAGGAATCGAAAATGAATCTAAATTGTTTCAAATATTTCGCAACATTCCGTAAAAAACTAGTAATGAGAAGTGTTAAGTTTTTATTTGCCTAACATTGCAAAGTTTGAAAACTAGGATTGTTGTTTTTTTTTTAATAGTAATTTAGTAATAGTTTTCTTGTTAATTTGGGTTTGGGAAATTAAGTTAGTTAATCATGTAGGATTAAGATTTATCTGAATTCATATAGATATAGATATACATGTTTAATTTACGATTACAGGGATGTGCTGCGAAGGCAGTACGGTATTTCGGCTATTTGCGAAAAAAAAACATGAATTTATTTAGTGGAAAATTGTCTCTGGTTGGGAAAAATTTGCCAAAATAATAAGCGCTATAGACTGATTAGAGTAAGAACGCGTTTGAATTGTACACTATTAGGCGTATTATATAGATAAAAATGTACATTATTTACTAAATTATTAATAATTTTATTAAAAAAAAATCGAAAAATATTATCGCACAGAAGGCGGTCAAAGCGTGATTTTGGTATTAATAAAAAATTGTTTGTGATTGAAAAATGATCTTTGGTTGGATGTAGAGTTAAGTTATTAGGATCTCGAGAGGTTGAGCCTCGGGTTTGAAAGGGTTAGAATTACACCGTGTTCTAAGGAGCAGAACACATCCCTGTCAAAAACTTTATAGTTAGGATCTTAGTAAGAGTAAGACTGTTCTGTGACCTGTTATTATGTTTATCTTTCTAACAAGTTAAGGATTATTTTCTTACTTATACGCACGTGTGTGCGCGACTTTATCCAATGTGTTCTTATACTTCTTGTTGGCATTTTACTTATTTTAAGGGATCTAAATTAATTTATTGGTTGTTGTATTGAAATTTTATATATTTTTCTTAAATTATTGTTCTAGTACCATGATTCTAGAAAAGTAGTTTTTTTTTTGTTAACGATTGGCATCTGTGTAATGCAGTCCATTAGATATTTAGTGTTGTTTGAGATTGTGCCAAAAACTACGGTTTTTATGTATTGTCTTCCATTTTGAGGCAATTTTAGTCTTAACGTAGCGTGAGACGCCAAAATACATTATGAATTATTATAATGGGCTGCAGTTAGTTTTCTTTTATAACATAATATTAAAATAATTTCATCACACACTAGATACATATTATATGGCTATATATACATATATAGTTCTTTTCCTTCTTTACTTTTTAAATTAAAATAATTGAAGTAACTAGGTACTCATAAAATGTAATCGTTAAACCGAACTTCCTAAATCCTAATATTGATAATAATGGCGTTTTTAATAAAAACAAATATTCAAAAATCAAAATTGTCAGTTTTATTAGTATATCCTTCCAACCCGTTTATATTTAAATCAATGCTTTTTGGTAGATGATTAGATAATTTCAGTATTTTTACTTTTTTATTTACTTATTTTTTGTTTTTTTTCGCACAGCTTGGCATATCTAGTTTTTCGGCCAATATTTATTTTCCTGCCTCAACTGCATGCTGACTGTAACACCCCTCATGAACCACTCTAGCTTCGCCATCATTTCTATTTGTTTTTTTATTTTTTAATTTCAATTTCATTTGAGTCATAACATTTCCTGTTTTTTTTTTATTTAAAAAAAATAACTTCAAAAACAAAAAAATTTAAACCCAATAGGATTTTTATTTTTATTTATACCGCGTTCGGGGAACAGCCCCATATTTTTTTGTTTTTTTCGATCTGTTTCCAGGTAAAAAGTTGTTTTCGTGCTCGCTATGTGGGAAGGTACTATGTTCGAAAGCGTCGCTGAAGCGGCATATAGCTGATAAGCACAACGAGCGCCAGGAGGAGTACCGGTGCACGATATGCGAGCGAGTCTACTGCTCGAGGAACTCCCTGATGACGCACATATACACCTACCACAAGTCGCGCCCAGGGGAGGATCCAATACGATTTTTTTAGTGACTACTCGGACGGAGTTGGCGCGGCGTGCGGCAGTACTCGGCTAGCAAAGAGAACCAACACGACACCAACCTCCCCGACACCGCCGTACATATCGACTTATACAAAGGTTAGACATTGTTTATAGAAACGACCGATTAGCGAGACGATCTAACTCATTAACATTGTGGTTGATTAGATTTAAGATAGGTTTAAGGGTCCTTTCATTTTATTTATTTTTCATATTGAGTTCCGATTCTTTTTAGTTGTATTTGGTTACATACTCTGTAAGTCCGCCCCCCGCGCCCCCTCCCGTCGGGTATCGCAGTTTTGACGTTGTTGTGTTGCTTGGAGCATGCTTCTATCATTTTGTTATCACGTGTCTGTGTTATTGTGGTTGAAAGAGTTTCCTTAAGATTTTGAATATTATTGAGAATCCGTGATTATTGTGTAGTTAGTCAATGTGTACAGTGCATATTATTAGTATTAATTATATATTAACCTCATACATTGTATTATTGAGCCAAATAACAAAAGAAAATCATCCATTAGATTTTCTCCTCTTTCACGCGTCGCCAACTAACAACGCTTCTGCCTAGATAGGTTGTACAGATTGAGTTGAAGGTGTGTTTGCGGTGTTCCAGCGGTGCCGCCCCTCCGTATGCCCCCGCCCACTGCCGGCGGGATCAACGAGCCGCAAGAGTGTCCCTACTGCCGCCGGACATTCTCTTGCTACTACTCCCTGAAGCGACATTTCCAAGACAAGCACGAGCAGTCGGACACGCTGTACGTGTGCGAGTTCTGCCACCGAAGGTACCGCACCAAGAACTCGCTGACGACCCACAAGAGCCTGCAGCATCGCGGCTCCAGCGGTATGCTCAAGCGGCTGCTGAAGACCTCAGCGTTGCACTCGGCGCTGGCGCCGGCGCCGCACCACCTCTTCGACTTGGGCGAGCATGCGCCGCAGCTGCCGCCCGGCCTGCAATGACCTCAGCCTATGGCTTAGATGACACACACGCATGTGCAATATATATACGGACGATGCCAAAATTATGTGGATCTAGAATAGACGGTTCGCGTTAACGGTTAAACGTATTATAATTAGTTAAATATTGACGTTAGGTTTAAATTACGTAAACAGTATTGTCGCTGCGGCCTGTAGGGGTCGCGTAGTGTACGCTTCGATGATCGGACTTTGCTTCGAGTCTCGCGCCGCGTCCGGAGCCCGCCGTCCGGCGTCCAGCGGCCGGGTCCCGCTCCCGGCGTCTCTAGTGAAGATATTCCAACGTGTTCAAACGATGATGTAATCCAGAGCAATACTAAAGTATTAATATGTCTAGTACTGCCAAACTATGCCAACTGTATTCTAAATACTGAAAAAAACTAACATTTTTAAAATCACTTTTCGATAATAGTCTAGTGTCAAATTAGATTCGATAAAAACTGTACAAAATGAAAACGTACAAATTTTAAAAAACCGTAAATTTAAAAAGAAATGCAAAGAAAATATTTTTTACTGAAACTTTTTTCGGAACGCCAAATCTAAATTTAATTAAAGATACAGATTATTTAGCGGTTAATCACAAAATGTTTAGATTAAATAAAAAAAAATGTTGATGTTGAAAAAAATAATAAAGACTTCTTAGAATCTGATTTCGAAAGTACAAAATTAACGTCTAACAATAGAAATCTATATGCGTTTGGCTTCAATTATAATAATATTATGATCAATGTAATAAGTAGCCGTGCCTTCGTTCGTCTTCGAAATATTAAAAAAGAATGAATTTCTGAATGACGAGTATGCGGACGGTTCACGGACGAATCAAAGATGGCGGTAACGTTTCGAAAAAAGGTCGCTGCTGGGTCACAGATCGTAGAGGCTGCACACCTGCAGGTCTGTCGGACTACGGGTCTGTAGCTGCAGTTCTAGACCCGGCAGCGTCCTGCATACAGGGTTCTGAGTGAGTTATCTGACGTAGGTATAGAAATGCAGGTCTGACATAAAGTTGGTCTTCGAAATGCAGTTCGACGATCGTATACGTGTGCATGATTACAAATCATGAAAACAAAACATTTTTTCTGTAAAAATAATTATGTAGAATTAGAATTAATTAATAGAATTATATTAACCTGTATCCATTCTCGGATTTCTCTCTATGGGTGTATAGCGGTTCTTATTTAATGTCGACCAACGTAGCTGATGTTTCGATAATGAAAATTTATTTATTATATTCTCAAAAAATCTTAGGATACCTTACCATAAGATGGCTGCAAATTGTATAAAAAATATTTTATTTACTTAATTCGTAGGAAATTGCTTGCGGACTGCTTTATTTCTGAAAATACTACATATCTATAATATCTAATCAGGGTTATATGAAAAATCAGTAATATCTTCACAATCAGGTACCGTTTTACTAACATATCACAAAATCTTTCGTATTTCTTTATAACAAGAAAGTATTCTTAACGCCGTGATTTCACAAGCCAAAGAAAATTATAATGTGAACGTTTTTGCATTTATATCAATAGGAGTAAAACTTGAAACTTCTAAAATATGATGAAAAATACAAGAATACAATTGTGCCATATCCAGTTTACGAATTTCCGTAGAATTTTCTGAGTCGGACCATATCAAAGTATATTGTTTCACTCAAAGTGAAAAATAAAATGCAAATAAAATGCAAGCACATCAACACAGCCAATGCAATCGCAAATATTAAGGTACGTTTACATTTAAGCCATAATCATTCAATCAATCATCAATCAGTGGATACACAGCGTTTGATCTGAATTCAAATCAAAACAGAAGTGTTTGCTTTGATTTAAAAGTAGCAAATCAAAAGCAACGTCCTCAATATTGTAGTACAGTTTTGCAGATTCGATCCTCACAGATATAAAATTAAAAAGTTTTCGAGAAAAAATTATATTTATATAATAATTTTTGCCCACATATAACAAGTTTTTGCTGCCGGTGTAAACGGACCTTTTAATTTTTTTTTTGCATTTACTTTCATAACTAACTTGGATATAGGATAACGTAAGTTTTTTTACTTTCTTTTTCGGAATGTTACATATTATGTACTTTGTGATATGAAATACATTTAATGAGAAGTTATTTGGTAGGTAGTTCCTACTTTTCAACATGTTTCATTCTATCGAACTATCTACGGATCAGTTCGATAAAAAAAATTAGAAATGTAGAAAAGTAGGTCCTTTATTTTAACATTTAAGTTTTTATCGTTTATTCTCAACCGAATCGTGTTAGGGACGGGTATAAAACAACGTAGATACAAACTTGAGCCCGTATTACCTCAATATATTATTTTGTTTTTTATGTTTATATATTCAATGTTACAGGCTGTTTAATTTTTAATATAATGACCTCTGTACACATGACAACTGCAACTGACAGTAATCTGACAATCACTTAGCTGTCAAGTTAAGCGCTACTAGTCATTTGCACTTGGCATGTGTAAACAGGGCATTTAAAACACGTGAAAGTTAACTTTGAATGACATAAATTTAGCTGGAGCTTAGAAGGAAAATGCAAGCGGGTAGTTTGAAATGTAAATATAAGTTAGTATAACATTGAACATACTGAAACGTGGCACGTTGACGCCTCGTGATATTACTAAAATAGTAAATAGATAAAATCATTAATGGAAAGGAATTTTATATATTCTACTAATGGATTTATTGATAGTGATAGGTTTAGTCTCATATGTTTGTGTTTATTGTTTTCGCTGTGCAATTCTGAGTTTGGAGTATTACACTAGTACATAAACTGAATCCAAGACAACTGACCACATCAAACTAAATCATACAACATTTTATATCTTTGTGATTTATGCAAAATCATTTATCTGACGTCTAGTTGTAGAATCAAGCCCGTTTCAGACGACAACTCCATAGGACTGTTTCAGTCTTCTACAGGGTGTAAATTCTATAAAATACTAAGGTTAAATTATCTACACAGATCCTTTACACTAAATAGTATTAATACGTATATAAGTTGACTTTATGATTTTTATACATAAAAACTTTTCCGACATTTAATATTGATCTACTTGTTAGACCACTGGTCTGGTGCAGTTATTTGTTTCGGACTCTGACTACTAGTGTAAAAACTCCTTTAGGCTGTTTTGAGCTTATTGTTAACGCTTCGTTGTTTGGATATAACATTTCCAAATTTTTTATAGGTTCGAATTTTTGAACGTAATGTGTTTTTTGTCTAAATTGATCTCAGTTGACAGCTGCGCGGTACATCAGTGGTGACAGCCGCTGTGTTGTTAGGCCTTAAATTATTAAAAAGTATAGTGTTAAGTTTGGACTTAATGTATGTCGGCAAAAAGATAGGATTTCAAAACCGCAGCAAGAAAAAAAATACAGCGAAACAATAACCAGTGAAAGTATATTTTGCAATGTATACCAAAATACTGCATTTTTAAATAATAGTAAAATGAAAAGTGAGAAAATCTTTTTTTATATATATTTTTAATGTGTAAATTGTAGCAGTCCTTTTAACTCGCAATATTTTTCGCTTTTTTCGCCAGTTATTAACGTTAAGTTTAAAGAAATAATTTTATAATGGTCATATTCCATAAAATTGACGGTTGGCAACACCGAGAATTCATTAACATTTCTCTTATCATGTGAGTCGGGAGATGTATTTTCTACTTCTATCTTGTAAATTTATTGTTCTCAAGAGTCAATTTTATTAGTTATGACTATACCGACTGTGTTATTAATTAAATAAAGCACAAAATAACCAACAACGGGATGCCTTCATACAGTACAACTTTAACAATAGCCTACAGTAGATAAATAAATAATATTTATATACTTTTTGATCACAATTGGTAGTAAATGCAGTTCACAATCTGAAAATTTCATATTAATCGACTTTGAAACAAAAGAAATCCCGAAAAACTCGCGTCAAAATTAGAAAACCGACTTTTACTATACAAAATTGACAGTAACTGTCATAAATTACATAGACCCTAGCGCCACTTCTACGGGACTTCTTAGAAGCGCGGATTGTAATTAAAAAAATGCAGTTTTTTTAGTCACTGTCACTTTTTTGCTCATTGGTAACATTTTAACTTAATACAATTATCTTAATTTTGAACCCGTAAAATATTTTTGCTAAATATACCCGAAGAAATGAGTAATAAGTTCCTTAGATACAATATTTTATGAAACCTTATGAGCTGGACCATCCTTGTTTTGACAAACTAAAACCACAGATTTCCAAAAGCTAATCTGTCAAATAAACAATAACATTTTTGCCTTTATTTCGAGTGTAGATTTATTAGTTTAATCTGTAATTCGACGCTGTCTATAGTCTATACTACCAAGTGTTTTCAAAAAGTATTTTTATTGATTTTTTTTATTTGCGCCATTTTGTATTTAACAATAAGATATCTACCGCGATTAATTCTCAAAAAATATATCAATCTAAAAATTATCCATTGATAAATCGTAATAAAAGATTATAATTGTAAGCAGGATACTAAAGAAAATCAAAATGAAAATCTTAAAGAAAAACCTCAACGGTAAATACCGAAAATACAAGTTCACAAACCGGTTCACAAAAACTGTTTTTAAAATGCTTTTAACGTAAGTATTACTTCCCATAAGCTTAAGTATTATTACCTCCAAGTTATATTTAATTTGTAATGTATTAGTTTAGTAGATTCCCTACTAAATGTAGGACGGTTTTTACGCAAGGAATTCAATTATTGTTACATAAAATGGCTGTCTTCGCGCCAAAATGTCATTCAATGACATGGCTATGAAAGTAGCAGGCATATTGTTGTCTACCTCACTCATTTAGATCGGGATATGTGTCGTTCTCTATCTTAATGCATTATACTGAGTGTCAGTTTAGTCATAAATATGACGGGTTCTACTGCGAGCGTGTAAGCATGAAGAAAATGGACAGCGCCACTAGCGGTGCATATTTGTAACTTTTTTCTTCACAAATTATATTTTATGCTGACGTTTTCTCTAAAACCGCGTGAAGATTTATGAGAATACGTTGTGTTAACTCTTCTCAGTCAAAATAACAACAATATGAATAATAACTAAAGAAATATGATAACAATTGAATTCTTTGCGCCCATGTATTGAATACAACATACAGACAGGACATTTTTTATATAATATATCAAATTATATTGTAAACATGCAGAATATTATAACAATATTACAAGTTGTTACAAAGATTTTTCCCATACACACATTTTTTGTTGATCCATATCCATATTTAAAATGCAATAGTTTTATTCGACTCAGTTTTATTTGAAATCTATACGTTTTCAATAAAATTTTGTCGATACCAGTACGCAATAGTTATTTACAAATAATTTTTAATATTGCTCGATCGGTAGGTACCGCCATTTAATTTAAGAATAAATCGACGGTTTTGACTGTTGCTCATAAACAAATGCTTTTTTATAAGTATTTATAAAGATATTTGACAAATAATAAATTTAATGTATGTTTGATTTAGAGGACATTCATATGCTGTCATTCACAAGTGCTAAAAGTAAAATTTTTGCTTTATGTTTCGTTCTGAAGACTGCACTAAAGTTTGGACTAGATTAGTAAGCATTGGTGTGAACATTCGCCAACGAAGTAACTCGAATGAAGCAAAAAGCAAATAAAAAACTTTATTAAAAATTTCCATACGTTAAATTTATTATTTGTCAAATAACTGTATTTAAACACTTATGATTATTTTATATGAGTCGATATATTCTTAAGCCAATAGCTTTAATATTTATATCAGTATCTTCCAGTTTACTGTAATATAATTATAAATAACAGTTAAATAGCAATAGTATCCATTTTGCCTCAATACCTCACTATAATAGACACGTTTATAAGGTAAGCTACAAACATGGCAGATTTAACGATTTTCTACGTCAATTTTACCGGTAAGAAGAGTAATAATGTTTTTAAATAATATAAATAATTTTCATTTTAATTTTTTAAGGAATTAATTTTTTCAACGTTTTATCGCAATTCCCGCTTTTTTGATAACTAACAAACGTGAAAAATAAGAAGAAAAACACAATAAAAGTTATTGTTAGCGATAAAACCCGTTGAAAAGAGTTCCATTTTAGGTAACAGTTTCAGGAGTCATATTTTTTGTAATTTGTAGTGTTTTGGCGCCAAAATAAATGCCAGTGCCAAATAACGACAATACCAACACTTGTTATTTCTCTCATTTAGTTACAAATAGTAATATATTATCTGTGTTACATCTGCTGCCTACAATAAATAGTTATCATTATTATAGTTCCATAACTCAAAGTGCACTTACAACATTTTATATAAAAATATAAGTATTATATTATACTAAGTAGTTTACATCTTTCCGGTCGAGCAATTTACCGTTGAAGCCCGTCTTAACAGTATTTAAATAAGAAATATTTACAATATACATATGCCAAACAATAATATCCTAACTGACAGTTATTTGCTAGTAAAAGTAACTTTTATCTACTAATAAAGATTAACATCGGCGGAATTTTATTAAAATATTTAACATTTTATTCTTTGAATACAATGTTTCGTTTACAAAATCAGTAAAAATGGCCGATTATGCCGTAATTGCATTTAGTGAAATTGCGCCGTTGTCCTTTGTTATTCTCAGGTGACATTTTATACCTACAGAAATATTTTTTTACGGAACAAAATAATACAATTTATATTGTCAAAGTTAATCAAATGGCAATTCTAATTTACTGCATTATATTTTTGCTGACACACTTAGGATTAGATTTCTCTTTTTTTTTTATAACTTAATGTATGCACGATCTGCGGTTTTATTAGCATTGATTTTACTTTTTTTCTTTTATAAGTTGTAGTCTTAAGTGGTACCTACCTTAGATTGAAAAAATAAAAAATAAAATTAATAATTTATTGTATTTAAGAAAATTTTTGTGAATATTAGGAAAAATAATAATCGAGAGTACGTATCACTTGTGACTTTTACGCCTAACTAATATTGTGTTATAAGTAAAAGTTATAGTTTGCCATCGTTAATAATCAAAGATGAAATGTGTTAAATTTAGTTAAAGGATTTTTGTTATATTTACGGTCCGGGGGTGGTGTGTACAAAGATTAAAGTATTGTGTATTGATTGATAAGTATACATAGATGTGGGCCCACTAGGACCTGTAGGCTTTCGACAGTTGTTGTAAATTACACTCAAGTCAGTGAAGACACTTAAAGTACTCGTTAGGAATATGGAAATGTGGTTTTTAAACTATCACTGGTACATGGCAACATTTTAAGCTTAAAAACTATTTATAACATAAAATATCTATTACAATCTAAAAAAACTATTAAAAATCAGCTTACTTTCGTATGAATACAGTTCCAACAGTATTACGTTAATAGAATAAGATTATCTTAATAATTAATTAATAATTTACAAAAAAAAACAGAAAATTTTATGATTCGCATTACATCAACCGCATAACTGCCTGACATAAACAGTATGTTAGAAGGCGTGCATCGAATCACTTATCTGTACTTTTACGAAGCAAGCCATGGCTCAGTGAAGTTTATGTGATGTCTTTACTTGTTTTGATGTTGTTGATATTTGTGATTAAGGAATCAATTCGGGTTGAGTAAGATTTTACTATGAAAGCACAATTCATTGATATCTCATTATCAATTAATACTTCTACCGTGAGTTTAGTCGCACAATCGTAATTTATTTGTGTGGAAACTATAATTGTGTTTGAAATCAAATATAGCTTATAACTGTAATACCCAAAGGTGTAGGCAGAGTTAAATATCACCCACGTTAGTTTTATGTCACATCTCAATGTAGACAGGTAGACTTCGGCCGTGGTTAGTGACCACCTACCAGACAAAGCCGCACCGCCAAGCGGCCTTGCCATGTTCCGATGCGATGTAAGTGACACCATATAAGAGGGTGGGTCGGAATTGTTGCTCCTTTATGGTTTCTAACTATATGGAGTCTCATTCCACTACCACCTTCCCGCCGAAAATCATTCGTAATCATAAGTGAATCGGTATATTGGGCAGTCGCGTTCATCGTAGACTACATCTTTTCCTAACATCAGGCAAGTTATAGTCAAGAGCAAGACTATTCCAGAATAATCATAAATTCTCCTTTTTACTGAATCCAAGTTTATGCCCGGGTTCTCTTGATTGTCAATTTGCGCTTACTACAAAGCCGCTGAAGTAGCTATTCACACAAATATTTTACAGACCTCTTTAGAATGGAATTAGTGGAATGGAATTTCTCTTAGAATGGAATTATCTAAGTAAGTTTATAGAAAAATAATTAATAGGTATGAAAGACAATGTTATATATTGTGTCTTATGCTTTCATAGTAAAGTTTGGGTTTGGTTTCACTGAAACCTATTCACTAATAATTAACCAAACGACTGGATTCTCACTAAGGAATCTAGTTTTGTAAACGCTAGCTGAGTTTTAGGTGATTTTTTTCTTCTATCATAAGAAAAATCGAACTCAACTCAAGCTTACTCTACTTACTAACCCCGGATAAAAACAGGGGTGTTACAGTTACAGCTAATATTTAAAAAAAAGTAGCTTTCGGTTTAGAAGTTGACTAATAGTGAATAGCTCACAGTGCGACCGCACCCTTGTTTGTTAGTAGGAACATATCAAATAGATGGATCATAAGTACTGTAAGTATCTCATTCTGACAATTTCTAAATTATACCTACTGGAAAAATATATCGGTTATATTTAAGTTTAGAGTTGTAACAAAATCTGCGTTCGATTCTCAGCGTAACAGTTGATTGTATTAATAGTACGAAATAAACTCGCAGTGATTCCATTGATGTGCCGTTATTTTATTATTAAACTACCTTTTTTTTTTTGTTTCCGCTGTGGGAATGCATTTACGCACTGTCCCGCCCCTAGGGGTAGGCGGGGGTGTGTGAGACTCGTGGCACCGAGAAGCGGTGCCCCCCCGGCCGCGATGTTGCTTTATGCAACACCGCAGGCTGGGGCAATACTCACTAAACCCACAGCGCTCCGTCTTTCACCTTGGTGAACATGAACCGCAGAAACAGCCGCCACTTATTCCGTGACGGCTGCGTCGACGGCGCATGTGCACCCACCAGGGCCGCGGGAACCACGATGTGACACTACGGCGACCATTATTAAACTACCTGCCCCAGCGCACTTCGTTCCGCGTATTTCGCACCTTTAAAACCTTCCTTAAATAGGTAAGTTAAATTACTAAAACAACTATTAAAAAATAAGGGTTGGTGATAGAAAGGTGAAAATTTAGGGTTGTGTGTATTTTTAATGCCAAATTATAAAATAAAATAAAAAAATGTTAAAGGTGGATGACCCTTGTCACTTAGGGATATTAAAAATAGATAGTATTTATAGCCTATTCTTATACCTACTGAATATGCTTATAAAATTTCATAAAAATCGTTCAAGCCGTTTCGGAGGAGTACGGTAGCTAACACTGTGACACAAGAATCACTAAATAGTATAAAACAAAGTCGCCGTCGCTGTCTGTCCTTAAGTATGCTTAAATCTTTAAAACTACGCAACGGATTTTGAAGCAGTTTTTTTTAATAGATAGAGTGATTCAAGAGAAAGGTTTCTATGTACCCATGCATATATTGTAAAGAAACACTGATAAATTTAGAGGTTACTAATGTGATGTCGAAAATAAACACTTTTTTGGGCTTACACTGCAAACGCTGGCTGAACTCTACGAGATAAATCAAAATAATGTACTACAGTATTGTATACATCTTAAAAAGGTCAATAAAAAAGTTCACTATGGTATATGTCTATTTTAAGGATAACCCACAATAACCATTTTTTATTCTTTACAATTCACGGGTAAATGGTAAATTTATGAAGTGATTTTAAGCAATACAGCATAAATCCTTATCCAATTAAGTACCCTAAACACATTGTGCATTTAATATAGATCAATATGGCCCTTTACAGCATGCAATTTAAATGGATATTTCCGAAGAGATTACAGATTTAAAATGCAGGGACCCGACCGTGCGCGGAGCGTGCTGTTTGTATTGTCTAATGACAAAAAAGGTGTAAACGTTGTTTGTTAAGGATATTCTGTAAATATACCTTATTATATTTAGTATCAATATTGCACCCGTGCGAAGCCGGGGCAGGTCGCTAGTTGTATATATTAGAAAGAAGATAGTACCCGTCTGTTGCAGATGTTATAAGTGTTAAGGTGTAAGTATAGAAGGTATGTAAACTAAAAGTTGTGAAAGTCATACTGTAAGTCGGTAAGCTAGGTACTTGCTTTTCGCACCGCAGGTCGTGGGTTCGATTCCTACCCAAGACAGACATTTGTAAGATAAACATGTCTATTTGTCTTGAGTCTGGGTATAATTACCTATATTAAGTAGGTACTAGCTTTTCGCCCGCACCTCAGTCCGCGCATAAGTCGGTTATCGCGCTAAACCATTAACGCATTAACCTCTTTTTGCTTAGTAGGAAAACACTTCCACATGTCGCAAACTATCTCCATACTAAATTTCATCCAAATCGGAACAGTAATTTGTCGTAAAAGTGCGACAGACAAAGTTACTTTCGCATTTATAATATTAGTTAGGAAATAAGGATTTATTTACAAAAGAAAAGAAAGTATATTATGTAGTATTATCAGTCATTTGGTTTCCATATTGCAATCTGGAAACAATAAAATAAAAGTAAATAAATAAATATTCTGGGACATTAACACACACGATCATCTGGTTCCAAGCAAAGCAGAGCTAGGGTTATGGAAACCAGATAACTGGTATAATTATACTATACATAATAATATAATATTGTTCTTTTGTAAATATATACATATAATAGATATTTACACCCAGACTCGACACAAACACAAATGTTCATCGCAAATGTTTGTCTCGGGTGGGAATCGAAATAAAAATAAAAACTATAAAGAAAAACTCAGCAGGTAGGCACAACTAATTAGAAAAGAAAATCGAAAGAGCCGCGATACTTACAAAATCAAAATTAGACGAACAATGCTACGGCGTAGTACTATCGTTCTACTATTTGCTACGTCGTAGCTCGTAGCACTACGAGCGTAGTAGCTATTCTTTGTTTTTCCTTACCGTGCCAAAAAGGTAAACAAAGCTTCAGTTTTCGTGTCACTTTAGAATATCACGATTTTATCAATGAACCACACTATGTATCGACTTATAAATGTCTTAATCCATTGAGTAAACACTTTAACTATGAAATTAACTGAAAAATATTTTAAATCAACCAGTTAAATACGAATTATTGATAAAATTCTAAACACATTCCAAAATTCATGACCACAGGTTATGCAAGGACACGGCCTGTTTGACATTTTTATACTTTTTAAATTAGAGTGTGGACATAGATTTTTATGGATTCGATAACCATAGATTTAGGAAGAACTGAGTGAATGATATCCAGTCAAATGAAAATGTGATGTTTAGATCGTACTTTAATGTGAAGTATTGTCCTAAATTATTTTATTAGTCTTCTTTAAATATGAAAATTTTGTTTTTTAACCATGTAACTGATGCTGTGTGAAATTGAGTGCATAATAAATATAATTAGTTGTATCGTATCGTCACTCATTCAAATGTTCTAAACGATCATTTAAATAAAATCAATCTGTGCTTCCCTTGGTCACGTCATTACTTGAGAACGTTTACACCAAAATGGATAATTTATGT
This sequence comes from Meganola albula, assembly GCA_936450015.1. NCBI lineage: Eukaryota > Metazoa > Arthropoda > Insecta > Lepidoptera > Nolidae > Meganola > Meganola albula. Next base: position 13,372,214 of record OW388155.1, read on the forward strand.
ATCTATGTGACTAGATTTAAAAGTTACTCAGAAGTTAAAAAAAAAACAGCTCTGCCTATTTTAAAAGATCTTGTCCTTAACAGTTTAATACATGGTAAGATTATAGTCAATTTATCGGTATTCATCTAGAGCAGCGGTCGTCAAAGTGCGGCCCGCAGACGATACTTCTGCGGCAACAAATAACTTCGATGCGCTTGCGTTTTCATTTTTTATAACCGCATGACTCCTCCCTCCCTAACTAACACAGAGTTCATCCCGCATCCGCATTAACCTACTCAGATTCACTATCAGATTATTGATTAATAAAAAAATTAACAAAATAGCTTGTTTGACATGAGATGATGATGATGAAGATGAGGGCATCTTAATTTTGGTAACTGGCCAGAAAAAGAGAAAAATATCAAAGAAGTCGTTGAAACGTTTTTTTTAATATTTTTATATTTTTTAAACATTTATAATATTTCCTGTTTTCAACAATTTATTTGAGATACGACTGTATTATTGTATTCCAGTGTTTTATTAAATGTAAAGCTTCTTGGTTCCGAATAATGAATGATTAGAAATCTATTCAGTCACTCTTTTAACAAATCATTCAATGTATTCAATCATGGTGGCCCTACCCTAAAAATATAGTCTCTGGTTAAGAGGCGGCCATATTTGTTGTTATAATATGCATCCTAAGGAAAAACAAGGTATACGTATTTAAGTTGTACTAGGTACCTACGGCGCGGCGGGCACAAAGTAACGTTTTCTTTCTGTTTTAAACCGCACCGCTGCGGCTGAAGGTGGCCGTGAAAAAACGGATATGATTTATTTTGGTTCTAGTACAATATTGAAAACAGCGCCATCTATCGAAAATTTTTAACACAATGAAGGCAATGACACTGTCAAAAAGTTCCTCGGTCCGAAAGTGTCTAACTTTGAAACTAATTTTATCTCGGGTCCGAAATTATGAAGTTTGGTAACCAGTGTATATTACAGGCTCGGACTATAAGCATCCAGAATTATCCAGACCTAAAAAACCGCCAAACGAGCCAAAATTCAATCAAACTCTCTAAGAATCATTTGAATTTTTCCCACGTTGACTTTAAAGGAAAGGGTTTTTATGATCACAAATTTTATACAGAAGCAACTTTAGGTATTTTTATAATTCGAGGCCGAGGATTCCGGATGCTTGTAATCTGTGCCCCAAAATCCTGTGCATGAATTATTTACCAAAGAGCATATTGTACCAGGGTGTGACAACAGAAAATTTCAAAGTCAGTCCAGTCAAATGTCTGTCAAATTCAATTCACAAGCATGTCAAGTTGACATTATTAATAAAATATCATTGACATTGACATTGATTGATTGTCAAGCGATTTTTAAAAATAAATACACGTGAAATACATATGTAATGAGGAGGTCGGTGAAGAGTGCGGAGACTGACGTTGTGTTTTTTTAAGGTTATCTAAAAAAAAAAAAATATCTTATCCCCGTATTGTGTTAATTTGTGTTTAGAGTGAATTGTAGGCGTTTTGAAAGTCCTTTATAATGGACTTGTTAAGGCCCCCTGATCCTCCTGATCCACCAGATCATTTTGAAATTATGGACACGGACACGACTGTTGTGCTGCCCGGGCCTTCCAAGCGGCATATAATTGACATAGAACCGTCCGAATCTTCCCCATCTGCCAAGAAGCTCATAACTAACACTGAGTTAGCTAGTGCTTCTACACAAAACGTGTATACGCATCCAAACCTAGTTATAGGCTTCAAAGCGTACTGCAATACGGACAACGGGCCATTTCTGGTTCACGTGTCCAGATCCGAGCCAGACCCAGCCGCAGGAACTACTATTCGTCCTATTAAGTTTGGGCAGTTTCTATGCAGAAATAATATTGCTAATATTTGTCGCGACGGTGTTAAGAGAGTAGGCAGAAATAAAATTTCCGTAGAATTCAAATCGGCTGAGGATGCCAACAAGTTCTTGGACAACCCAAAACTCGAGGCGAACAAGTATGTAGCAGTTATTCCTACCTATAATATAACTAAAATGGGTATTGTGCGGCACGTCCCAATTGATCTTTCAATGGACGAGTTTGTAGACTCGCTCATCCTCCCTTCCGGCTGTGGTTTTGTGCTTAAAGCTCGCCGCTTAAACCGCAAAACGGTAGTAGAAGGGAAAACATCGTGGATTCCAACACAAACCATTGTTATTACTTTTCAAGGTCAAATTTTACCTTCAAAGATATTTTCATTCCATACTTCCCTTCCAGTCGATCCTTACCAATTTCCCACTATTCAGTGTACTAAATGCTGCCGATTTGGGCACGTAAAAATACAATGCCGGTCTAACGCTAGGTGTTATCGTTGCGCTCAGCCTCACATCGGAGACGAATGTCTAGTTGTTGAAAGCGAGGCTACATGTCTGCATTGCTCAGGTAGGCACTTTGCTACTAGTGGATACTGTCCAGAACTTGGTAGACAAAAATCCATCAAAATGTTAATGTCTCAAGATAACATTTCTTACGAAGAAGCTTCGACATTTTTTCCTAAAACATCTAGACCCTTTGCCGAAGTGGCTCAATCTCACCCCAGTAATATCTCGCAATCCCAACCTTTATTTTCCCAACAATCCAATATATCTTCCCAACCCTCCCAAATCAGCTATAAAAAAACCGTTTATAAAAAACCACGCTCTCGAGCCCCTCTGAGCCCGTCGTATGACAAGTCGGCCCATTATGCCTTTATCTCTAATGAATCTTCACAATTACCGAATGGTTATGCTCTCTCGCAAAGCCCCCAACAAATTACTTCTGCTTCATCCCAGGATGGCCTCTTGGAAATCTTACTCACCCTAATTTTAGACCTAATATCAAAGTCCAATTCTAATGTACCGTCCCACGTTGCCCAAAAAATTTCCCATATCTTTTCACTCCTATCCAATAATGGATCAAACGTCCGTAATACAGTGGAACACTAAAAGCATAAATAGAAGAAAATCTGACCTAATTTATCTAATCAACAAGTATCATCCATCTGTCATTGCTGTCTCGGAGACATGGTTAGTGCCTGGATCTCGATTTAGGGTCCCCGGGTATTCTTGTCTGCGGGATGACAGGGCAGATGGCTACGCAGGTAGTGCCTTGCTTATAAGGCGCTCCCTGCCCTTCTCCCAAATCCCCCTTCCTCCTTTTTCTCCTGAAATGAATGTTGTAGCTGTCTCTGTATATAATATTTCATTTGTGTCTGTCTATATTCCTCACCCTCACTCAAGATTGATTCCGGATATTCTATGTATTATCTCATCGATTCCGCAACCAATAGTCTTAATGGGTGACTTTAATGCCCATCACCTATCTTGGGGCTCAAGCCATAACGATACGTTTGCGCTATCCCTTATTGAAATGTTTGATGACGCAAATCTCTGTGTCATTAATAACGGTTCTCCCACCCGTAGACCCTTCCCTTCCCAGAACCCTAAGTGTGCCATTGACCTAACCGTTTGTTCTACATCTTTGTCCTCTATCCTCTCTTGGGAAACTCTGCCCCTTTCTTATGGTAGCGATCACTTCCCGATTGTCGTTACTATCCCTAATAAAACAATACCTGTTTATAATTTCTCACCCTCTCTTAAATACCGCTTATCGGATGCTGACTGGCCAGCTTACTCTTCTGCTCTCGATGCTAAAATTGACTTACTTCCACCTGTTAGCTCTGAGAATATTTTGGAGTCATATACCTCTTTGACGGATGCTATAATTTCCACCGCTGATGAACAGTTTCCTCGCAAAAAGGCAGCTAAATACAGAGTATCCACTCCGTGGTGGAGTGCCGATTGCTCTACTGCAGTGAAAGAACGCAAGGAAGCCGAACTTAACTATAACTTAGATATGTCTCCTAATAATTTCGCTGCTTACCAGAAAAAAGCTGCTGCTGCGTCGCGTATTCTCTCTAAAAATAAGAAGCAAGGTTGGACTAAATTCTGCGAAAATTTATCCCCGAGGTCTCCCTCCTCCATAGTTTGGAATCAAATCAAACGTTATAGAGGTTCACTTAATTGTCCCAACAATTCCTCTAACGACCCTTCTTCCTGGCTTGAAACCTTTGCCTGTAAACTATCTCCTCCTTTCGTTCCTTCTATAGATGATTTACCATCTCCTCCTGGATCCTTACCTAGTTCTAATCCTCTGGAGTTTCCTTTTGATGTCCCCGAACTTAAATTGGCCCTCGATGGTTTGTTAGATTCAGCGCCGGGGTTGGATGGTATTCCGTACTCATTTATCAAGAACTCGTCAGAAAAATGTAAAATAAATCTCCTTAACATAATTAACACCCTCTTTGATAAAGGCATCGTGCCTCCTTCTTGGAAATCTCAAACCATTATACCCATTCTGAAGCCCAATAAGACTTCCTCTGATCCGAGCAGCTATAGACCAATTGCCTTATCTTCGGTTCTAGCAAAAATAACGGAACACATGCTTAAAAATCGACTCGAGTGGTATGCAGAAAATAATAACTTGTTGGCTAAAACTCAGTACGGTTTCAGGAAAGGTTCGTGCACGATGGATAGTCTTAGCTTGCTCACTACTGATATCCGTATCAATAAGCTTAAAAAAGGTTACCTGGTGGCAGTTTTTTTGGATATATCCTCTGCCTATGACAATGTCCTTCTCTCGACCCTTAAAAACAAACTCATTCACCAGCTAAACATCCCAAAAAAGTTGGTCCGTTTTATTTGTAACCTTTTAATGGAAAGATCTATTACAGTTAAACACCTTGATACTTTTCTTCCTCCAAGAAAAATATGGAAGGGACTTCCACAAGGATCTGTTCTCAGTCCTCTATTGTATAGCCTATATACTTGTGACCTTGAGCAATCCGTAGTTCCTTTATGCCAGATTCTTCAGTACGCAGACGACATCGCCCTGTATACGTCTGATATGTCTTTGGATAGCGCAGTAAATCGTTTAAATTCCTCCCTCAACTCGTTAAATAATTGGCTAGATATTCACGGTCTTTCCGTTTCCCCGTCTAAAAGCAATTCAGTAGTTTTCACTAATAAAAGATTCATCCCTTCGATTTCTATAAAAATTAATGACGGGAGTATTCCTCAACAGGACAAGGTTAAATTTTTAGGTGTCTGGCTGGACAGCAAACTTTCGGGAACCGCTCACACTGATTATGTAGTTCAAAAATGTGAAAGAAATGTAAATATTCTTCGTTCTTTATCTGGAGTGTGGTGGGGCGCCCACCCACTATCACTCAAGTTGATTTACAACGCCATTATCCGTAGTTTTATGGACTATGGTACGTTTCTTTTAGATCCTTGCAACGTATCCGGTTTACAGAACCTTGATAAAACTCAATCAAAATGTCTACGCATCATTCTAGGCGCAATGAAATCGTCACCAATCAACGCGATGCAAGTTGAGTGTGGTGAACCTCCACTTTCTCTACGTAGACAGTTTCTTTCTAATCGCTTTTTCTTTAAATTAATTCAAAATTCTAGTCATCCTCTGTTAACTAAATTAGAAGAACTCTCTGCGTTACATTCTTTACGACAAAACGCTCGTGTTAAACCACCATGTCTCCTTCTTTCTTACCTTCAATTTATTCGCCTTCCAAACCCGCTTTATCAAAATCAATTACTTCCTCTATTCTCTTCTTCTTTTGACTCTCTTGTTTTCCAACCTAACATTATACTGGACTTCGGAGTTGTTAAAAATTCTCCCGAAGCAAGCAAAACGTTTAACAACATGGTTCAATCAGACTTTAGCGATTATCTCCTTATATATACAGATGCTTCCAAATTTTCTAACGAAAGCGCAGTTGGAGCCGCAGTTTGGATTCCTTCATATAGAATAATTCTAAATTATAAATGTTCCCATATTACCTCTATATTCACTGGAGAATCAATCGCGGTGTTAGAAGCCATTCGTTTCGTTAAGTCACATAACCTTAAAAAAGCCTTAATTTTTTCAGATTCTAAGAGTTGCCTCCAATCTATTTTATCAAATCCTTTCAGGTCAAAATCTCGTTTCCCTATCACTCATTTAATTAGAGAAGAATTACTGAATTGCCATAAACTTGGATTGTCTGTCATATTAGCTTGGATTCCGGGTCATTCTGGAATCTTAGGAAACGAATCAGCAGATTCCTGCGCCAAAAATGCCACTACAACTGGTTCATCGGATTATTCTCATATTTATAGCCACGACGTTTGTTCGGGTCTTAAATCAAGTCTTTTCAGAGCTTGGAATAAGGTATGGCAAATTTCTAAATCTCAAAAAGGAAAGTTTTATGGTGATATCCAGCCTAATATCCCCTGTAAAACTTGGTTTTCTAAATGGAAACATCTTGATAAAGCTACAGTTTCGACTATTTGCCGTTTACGACTTAACCATGCCTGCACACCAGTATTTCTGTCCAAACTTAGGATCAGGGACTCATCCTTATGTGAATGCGGCTTGGAAGAGGGGCACGTGGACCATTTATTTTTCAACTGTAAAAATTTACAATGCTCGCTCTATGATATCATCCCATCTCATATCCCTCGCCCTACCTCTTTCAAACTTCTTCTTTCACTTGTCTTTTCTCCTTTTGTAAATATATTGTGTAAATTTATTAGAATAAACAAAATTAAACTTTAACTACCCACTTTTAGTCTATATCCGCTTTTTCTCTCTTTCTACTTTCTACCCCCTATCTGACAACTAACTGACAACTCCAAACTTGACACTGGCAAAATTGTGGTAGCCTTCCACAACAGGCCAAAAATGAAAAATTGAATTACATATGTAATTTTAGAGAAATTAAATCCAGATATTTAATATAAATGTATAAAAATGGATGCTTACGATATATTCAAGAAATTAACTAAAGGCCTAACGTTCAAACATCGTATTTTAGGTCATAAAAACAAGGTAAGTAATATGTCTAACCTATAAATCGTTTCAATTCAGACTTAATAGTTTCATTGAATGAAATACATCCAATATTTCAATTTATTCTTAGGTATTCTATGCTCACTTGTATATTTTATCTGATAGAGTAGGTAAAGGTGAAAAATACCCTTATTTTTTATTAAAAAGTAATTTATCTAAATCATAAAAAATGTCTAAATTCTACTTGCTTTTTCCTTTTGTTCAATAGCAAACTCAACCAGAAATAAAAAAAGACGAAAAAGAAATAAAAGAGGAAGTATTAAGTGACAATGAAGATTTTCAAGAAGTCTTAGAAAACGAAGGCAGTGTTAAATCAGAGTCTGAGTCGGAACCAAATTCTGAGGATGATACTAATGAGGGCTTACAAATGGTTAGAGGAGTTACTGTAGGAGAGAAAAGAAAGAAAATTAAGAAGGAGAAACCAGAGGATTTAAAAAAGAAACTTGAGTTAGAAGAGGTTAGATTCTTTATTTTTTTTTTCCACTAGAATTACTGGTTTGTTGCATATTATGGTTAAACAACAGTTTCATTTTATGCAGTGAATTGCATTGAAAAATCAAAGCAATTTACTGGTGGCTCATACTTGTAATGCCAGTTTGGACCTTCTGTAACACAGAATAGTCAGATGATATATTTTTAATACAGACGGTTGTTTTAAAATAAATGAGCAAAATAATATGTTCATGTTTAAAAAACCAACCAGAGACAGAACAAAAGTTGCTTCCAAATAAAATTTGGAATCGGGGTCCCCCTGATTTTGTAGTTGATGTAAGAAAAATTTTAATAATTTTTCTGATTGAATTGGAGCTCATCTGAGGAGGTTTTAGATTCGTTCTAGATGCATATAGTCAGGGCCTAAATTGCAGTAAATAAACCACTACCACTACTAATAACCACAATAATAATTTGTACTGAGGTTCCAAACCTACAATTAATTCCTTACCTTCAGACTAAACAATATACAAGACATATCAAGTGCAGCTAATAATAATGTCATAACTACAAAAATGCTAGTTGCAGTAGGGCCAAATAAAGTTTTATGCTGGGGCCTCTTAGAACTTCTTTTTATTACCCTAGAAAAACATTTAGCGATTTTTTTGAAAGTTTGACAGTTTGTGAGGTCATAGATTATATTATATGAACTTTTATATTTTAAGACCTTAGGTGCAATAAAATGAAAATAGCCAAAATGTAGTTCCTTTTCAATAGCTGCGGTCATATATTCTTGGACCATAATCTTAGTACTTATTTCTAGCAAAACCGTTTCCGCAATGAGCATGGAATCAAAACAGTTGGACGTCATGTTCCACCAGCATTACAAGACTTCTCCGACTTGTTGGTGAGGTACAATATATCTCCGGGACTTGTGAATACTGTGAAAGAGTGTGGCTACACAGAACCTACACCAGTGCAACGACAGGCTATACCTTGTATGTTAGAAGTGAGTGGAATATGACTATTTTAACTCTAACTCTCTCTTTACTCTAACTGAGTATAATATAATTATTATATAGCATTTTTACTCAATGAAGTGATCGGACGGAGAACTTATGTAATTGATATAGCCCACTAGATGGGTAAGCTAGTGGCAGTGGGCCAGTCATGTCTGCTGCAGGACTGACAACTGCTGGGATAAATGAGTTCTTGAGTAGAGACCACAAATTGAGAAATGTAGCATATCGCTACAGAATAGGTGGATTGACTATCTCAACAGGGAGATCAGCAAGCACTGGATAGGAAAAGCTGCAAATCGTGCTCAGTGGCGTACTTAAGAAGTGGCCTTTGTCTAGCAGTGGCCTAAAATATGATGATGATGATGATCTTTATGTTGAAATGTTATGGGGCTTATACACTACACATAAGTGGGCTTTTTTGGGAAAAAATTCCTGTCAAAAATTGTTTAAACGTTTCTTTAATTTTCGTGTTTTTAATTCGACATAGAATCAGCCAATTATGGACGATCTATTTTGAATAATATAGATGTTATCGCGTGGTGTTTAGCGGTCAGTGACTCTAGCTAGCGCACAGCTGATACTGCAGCGTAGGTAACTGAACAATCTGTATCAATAGTAAACGTCTTTTATCGATTACTTAATTTTTTAGTACTAAGACACGTCAAAATAAAAATGTGTTTATTACATTGTTTGCGCCATGGTTAAAAGGACCTACAACATTTTATTACATTCAAGTGTCTAATTCCATCATATCACATCACCAGGACCGCCAAATATTAGCCTGTGCACCCACCGGTTCGGGCAAGACTGCTGCGTTTCTTCTGCCACTGTTACACTCACTAGGGGTCCCTCAAGGAGGTCCCAGAGCTCTTATACTCTGTCCGACAAGAGAGTTGGCACATCAGATATATAGAGAAGCTTTGAGACTTAGTGCTACTAGTTTGTTAAGAACTAGTGTTGTGAGAAATATTAAAGAGAGTAAAGTTAAGGAAAGGGAAGCGACTATTAGGAAAAGTGGTAAGTTGTATTTTATAGTCTGTTAAATGTAGCTGTAATGAGGACATGTGACATCCACCAACTTGCACTTGGCTTTTGTAATTCCTGGATTCAGGCCTAACTTCTTACATAGTAAAATAGTTAAGATAAGACCGATGCCTAGCCGTGGGATAAGAAATAAAGGGTTGAAGTAAAGTAAGATGTAGCTTGAATAAAATTACAGATGAAAGGGATCAATATAAGAATCCCTACTAATATTATAAATGCGAATGTCTGTCTGTTATGCTTTCACATCTAAATTATTGAACTGGTTTGGATGAAATTTGGTATGGAGGCAGTTTCAGACCCAGGGAAGGACACATACTGCGCAAAAAGAGGTTAATGGTTATCCGTGATAACAGACATACACGCGAGAGGAAAGTTTATCCTACATTTTCGGAGAAGTATGTTTTGAGGGCAATTATAAATCTTTTTAGATAGGTAGGTCTGGCTTGACTATTTTTTGTTATTCCCAAATATTTTTGATTGAATGATAATTAAATATAAATGACTTAAATAAGGTGTAGGTAAGGTTTACTGGTGGTAGGCTTCGGCCGTGGTTAGTGACCAAGATAAAGCCACACCGCCAAGCGGCCTTGCCGTGTTCCGGTACGATGTCTGGTTACACCATGCAGCGAGGGTGGGTCAGAATCGTTGCCCCTTTAAGGTTAACCATATGGAGGCTCATTCTACTGCCATAATCATTCCATCGTAGACTACATCATTGTTTAACATCAGGCAAGTTATACTGAAGCGCCAGCCTAAAAGAAGAATAAAAAAAAAGGTTTTACCGTACAGGAGATATTGCTGACCGCCTGAGTATTTTTTTATTTATTTAATATAATACTAACATCACGCCTGGTAAAGCTTTAGAAAAAAAAAGGGACCGTACGATATGTCAATGCAAAGCTAAAAAGTGACAGTTACGCCCCTCCCTCTTCCTTCTTCACCCCCGCTAGAGGATTGTCACTCTCATGTCACTACTTGATAGCTGTCAGGGGGTGGCGCGCCTGAAACCATAGAGTACTATTTACGTACTTTGTCACTATTGTAGGGTACATTTAAATAGTTTGTGGTAGGTAAAGCCGTTCCCGATTCCCAAAGTGTAAAAATCCGACTACCCCTCATTTAATTACTAATCTATGCATGACTGCCATTACTGTCATAGATTTGGGATACCTATTGTTATGGTTTGTGTTGTGTTAAAGTATTTGCGTTGATTAATTTCTGTTATCAACCCATTTAATAATATTGTAATACAACAACAAGAAATAACTGTGTGTTCTCAAATGTGTATTCTAGCAACATAACATTGATTTCTATTGAGTGTTGAATAGTATTCAGCCTCTTTAGTTGTCAAAAGTTTTCTTCTACTGAAAAACTAAGTTGGTTACCATGTTGCTGTTATTCGATTCTCTCTATTGCTGTCATTAAAATAAAAATTGTCTTAAATTATAAATTGTGCAAATAAAACTAAAGTAATTTTGATAGTGATATTATTTTGTTAGTCTCTTACAGTTCTGCTAAAATTATACACGTTAATAATTTCATGTGAAAAAAGAAATCGTTATCAAAGTGTACGACATCAGCGTTCCTTTCAGAAAAAATTTACTGTGAAGAACCTTGATTAGTGAAATTAATAAGACTGCATCAATTGATAATAGGGTATAATGCGAATGTAAAAAGAAATTAAAAGAAATTCAGTAAATAATCCTTTGTTGTTTTTTTTTTTATTTCCTTCCAGTAAATAAGGCCATGGTAAAAAAACTAAATATTTAAATTTCAATGCTGGTAACACTATTGTGGGCGCAGCTAATATTTTATTTTTTACCGGCAACATTGTACCGACTTAATTTAGGCTCATTAGACAAAAGTAGCCAGAGCCCAAATCCTTGATTAAAAAAAATACTTATCAATTTCTAACTTTGCAACGGTACTTGAACGGCAAATGAAACATGACTGTCTGAACCGCTAGGTTCTCTTAGTAGTCTGTGACTAACATATATACAGATGGTACATCTAATGCGATAGTGCTGGATCTTGAATACCTTAAAACTAATTTAATTTATAAGTTACGTATACCTTACGGATACCTTAGATTTTTTATTAGATTTTTGTATTGGAGAGTTGCATAATTATCTATTTATTTTGCTTTCCAGATATAATAGTAAGCACACCAAACCGTCTTTGCTACCTTTTAAATCAAGATGTTGTCAACATATCACTTGATAAGTAAGTATTCTTATCCAAACGGTCTTATTCATAAAAATCTTATAAGATTGTACGGGGATTCCGTACTAAATAGAACTGATATTGGAATAGACTGATAATAAACACTGATAGTTGCTAATAAATCTATATTGTTAAACTGATAATATTAAAGTAATAAATGGGTATGAATATAGTAATGTGAGAACGTGCGGTTTACTTGATTACCGATGACGAACTGATTTTATATAAATGTGTAAATTAGGTTAAAAACTTATTGCTGATTCGGCAAATGTACGTGCATTCTCGTACAAAGATTCATAAGTTAACTCTTTCTTACTAGTATATATGTCAAGATGACAAACAAAGACAAACAAATTATAAACACGTTTTAGCTATAATGGGCTCAAGACGTTTATTAATACCCCCCGTATTTGTAAACGTCTATTAAAGAAGAAACTGATTCACTGACATATCAACGCATATTCCAAATGTAGCACATAACGTATGAGGTCTAGGAATGCACTAAGAAAGGATTTTTCAAAACTCACTTCCAAAAGGGGTAAAACGGGTACCACTCGGGCAAAGCCGCTGGCAGAAGCTAACAGTAATATAAGTAAAATTATATTTAACCACTCACATAACTCAATAAAAAATTTACTGAACACCATCTCCAGATGGTTTCAATTCAAATAGTTGCGAAAAAAATGGGTATGTACAAAAACATGGTTTTTAGTAAATTTTCTCTCTAGATGGTTTTCAGTAAAAAAAGCTGAAGAACTTTCGAAAAAAAAACACTGTAAAATCGGTCCATCCTTTTAGTTAGACAATTATATGGAACAAACTCCTCTTTGTCAGAGGAAAGCTGTTTAAATTTGATAATGAACATTTATTAAATCTTTTTTTCAGAGTGCGGTGGCTGATAATAGATGAAGCAGACAAATTATTTGAAGGATCTTCAGACCAGCAGTCCGACTTCAGGCAGCAGATGGAACAGATAATGTTGGCGTGTGGCAGCAACCAACGGCGTGTGGCGATGTTCAGCGCTACACACACGCCCGCTGTGGCTAAGTGGTGCAGACACAATATGAGGGGGCTTATTAACATAACTGTTGGACAGAGGTTGGTACCATAGAAACACTTAAACCCTATATAGTGTCTCACTGCTGGGCACAGGTTTTATTACAAGAAAATTAAGGCCTTAATCAACACACGCGGACCAAGTACAGGTTGGTAGATGTCATATGTTTTCGAATGATCAGTTTGTTTCTTAGACATGCTTGTTTCTTCACTATGTTTCCCTTCACCGATATTGAGCAGCTGTGATGTTGTTTCATCGCCGCTGCATCACACTAAGCTGTGTGGCCCAGGGATCGAAACAGTTACCTTATATTTCAAACTAATGAATATGAAGTCTGAAAAGACTGAAACGTCGGGATTTAAAATTGTTTGTCTCGAGTCTGGGTGTAATTAAAAAAAGTAGTATATGTATAGTATATACCAGTTATCTGGTTTCCATAACACAAGCTCTGCTTAGCTTGGGACCAGATGACCGTGTGTGTTAATGTCCCAGAATATTATTATTATTTATAAAAAAATCATTTTCAGAAACGCAGCAACTAATTTAGTAGAACAGCAACTATTGTATTGCGGCAACGAAAACGGGAAACTAGTTGCTTTCAGACAATTAGTACAAGAAGGATTGAAGCCTCCTGTGCTAGGTAAGTACCGCAATCATTTGCCATGACGGGCCGGTGGTGTGGTCGGTAGGATACTTGCTTTTCACGCCGCAGGTCCTGGGTTCTATTCCCACACAAGTCAGACATTTGTGTGATGAACATGTCTGTTTGTCGTTAGTTTGATTGTAATTATCTATATTTAAGTACTTATGTATTTACAAAAGAAAAGTATTATATGTAGTATATTATCAGTTATCTGGTTTCCATAGTACAAGCTCTGCTTAGTTTGGGACCAGATAGCCAGATGTGTTAATGTCCCACTATATTATTATTATTTAAACATATTTACTAACGTCTCCCGGGGAAATGCCTGAAAAACCCTTCTTCGCGGGCTGTTAAAAGTAGTCTATATTTATTTCTAGATTTCAAACTGTCTACTTACTAACTTTCATTAAATTCTGTTCAACAGTTTAACTGTGAAAAAGTAAATATTGATAAAACTGCCTTGGTGATCTTGTTGTTAGCGATTTCGCTTAATAACCGCTAGGTCCCGTGTTTGATTCCTGGGACTTTTTTAATTAACTTAGTGAATCCTAGATAAAGCTTTAAGTTATACTCTATATAACTCTAACTCTAACTAAGTAGTATATTAATAAATTTTCATTCATTCATTCATAAGCTATGGCACCTAAACATTGCCAGTGAAAAGTGTCTGGTATTCACTTCTGCCTCCACCTTCGGGAAATACAGGTGTGATTCTGTAAATTAAAACTGTTTAAAAGAGGTAACAAACACAGCTTTTTTTGTTTTAGTGTTCGTTCAAAGCAAAGACCGCGCGAAGCAGTTATTCAAAGAGTTGATATATGATGGAATTAATGTGGATGTGATACACGCTGACAGGACACAGACACAGGTTAAACCTTCTTTTAATTTAAGACCCTTGACGGTGCTGCTGATAAATCTGTATTCCATTTGCTTGATCTAGAGCAGCCTCTTCCACCTTCCTTTCCAACATGATACTGACCTTTTCCTTCATGTAGCTTATCTTCGGCCTGCCTCTTCCTTTCCTTCTACCTTTTCTTCTTCTAGATTAAACCTCACTTCACTTTTCACTTTTTTTTTCTACGATGGGCTGGCGTTTGACTACAACTTGCCTGATGTTAAGCAATGTTGTAGTCTACGATGGAACGCGCCAGCCCAGTATACCGATTCACTCGTGACTACGAATGATTATCGGTGGGAAGGTGGCGGTGGAATGAGAGTGAAGAGAATTTTTCGGACGATCAATCTTTTTCATTAGAGACCTTAATTCGCAGCGAGACAACGTGGTCCGCAGCTTTCGTGTGGGTCGTATATGGGTGTTGATCTGTACCGAACTGATGGGTCGTGGGATCGACTTCCGTGGCGTCAACCTAGTCATCAACTATGACTTCCCGCCATCCGCCATCTCTTATATTCACAGGTAAGTGAGATATTACAATATTTTATTTATACCAAGTAATGCTTCGGAGCAAACCATTTCTATCTTTTCACCCGACTGCGCCAGAAGGAGTGCACGCTGGGCTTGAGAGCCTGCACGGCTTGTTGTATCTGAGCTTGAGAGGTATCATTAGGTCGTCTTAGTCCTGAGAGTGACACTGTGTACATCAAAATTGTAAATTAAAAAATTAGGATTTTGCGCGCCAAATTAGTTCACCATTCAATTAATTTGGAGAAAGAAAATAAAAATAAGACAAGGTTGTATGGTTAAAACCTTTGCCTGCCTTTTGGCGAATGATATTAACAACAACAATAAATTAATTTGGGAGATGTTAACGCAGTCGGGCTTTTGGTTTTTTAAATAGTTTTGCTTTTGTTCTTTATTAAAATCACAGAAAAGCCTAATAAGGTTATAATGATAATATATTTTTTTTTTATTCTTGAATAGGCTGGCGCTTGACTGCAAATTACCTGATGTTAAGCAATGATGTAGTCTACGATGGGACGCGCCAGCCTAATGTACCGATTTACTCGTGATCACGAATTACTTTCGGTGAGAAGGTGGCAGTGAAATGAGGCTCCCTAAGGTTGTAACCGTAAAGGAGCAACAATTTAAACCCACCCTCTTAAAAATGGTGTCACCAGACATCGCACTGGAACACGGTAAGGCTTGGCGTTGCGGCTTTGTCTGATGGGTGGTCACTAACCACGGCCGAAGCCTACCACCAGTTAATTACCAGTAAACATAATTACCAGTTGATTGTCACCTGATTTGTACCACCTGGGGACTTCGTATTGGAATTCAGATAAAAGGTGCACTCCCACTGACGAAGGTGACTCTGTCCCCAAAACTAGCTGCTGCGTGGCAAGCGTACCACAGTTATGTCAACTGACGTTTAGTAAGTGAGCTTTGTGTTAAAAAGCCGTGTCTCGCAATTACTTATTGTGAAACAAAAATTAATTGCAGAACAACATTATTGCAGTAATTTATAAAAAATATATATGCGGGATTTAAACTCGCTCAATCAACACAACGACGTTAAGCTAAGTTACAAGAAATTTTGGGTTTTTTTTATTGGGGGAGGCCTTTGCACAGCAGTGGGCCAGTATACGCTAGATAAAAAGAAACGAGTATTTTAATAATAATCGTATGATTGCATACAGGATCGGTCGTGCAGGCAGAGCGGGACAGAAGGGCCGTGCGATTACATTCTTCACTCAAGACGATGTTGTCAATCTCAGGAGGTAAATGTTTGTTGTACGAGCATGCACGTACATTTGCCGTATCAGCAATAAGTTTTTAACCCAATATACACATTTATATAAAATCAGTTCGTCATCGGTAATCAAGTAAACCGCACGTTCTCACATTACTATATTCATAACCATTTAATACTTTAATATTATCAGTTTAACAATATAGATTTATTAGCAACTATCAGTGTTTAATATCAGTCTATCCCATTATCAGTTCTATTTAGTACGGATATCCCTGTACATTGATAATTACAGGAAAACTTTTTAACCATTGATTTGCTCAATTTGATTTGAGTAAATAAACTAGCAGCGGTGGCGCAGTGGTACGGGCCTCGCCTTAGAAAAATAAGGTCGCGGGTTCGAATCCCAGTCGTGCCCACACATCTTTGTGTGAATTGTTTCATCGCCGCTGCTCAATATCGGAAAAGGAAAACATCGTGAGGAAACCGGCATGTCTAAGGACCAACCATTCGAGGACATGTGACATCCACCAACCCGCACTTGGCCAGCGTGTGTGGATTAAGGCCTAAACTCTCTCAACTAGTAAGATAGTTGAGAGAAGACCCGTGCCCAGCAGTGGGACACTAAAAAGGGTTGAAGTGAGAAATAAACCTAAAAAAATTTTAATTAACACATTCATAAACGTCATTTAAGTTCATTACAGCCAAAATAGGTTTATAATTCGTTTGTCTTTGTCTGTCATCTTGACATTTGTACTAAATAGTAAGAAAGAGACAAAGTCCATTCTAACTAAAGAATCTTATAAGATTTTTATGAATAAGGCCTAGTATTGTCTTAGATTTACGCGAATATCACACATTGAAATAAAACTACTTTATACTTTCGACGGGCCGGTGGTGGCGTGGTCGGTAAGATACTTGCTTTTCACGCCGCAGGTAGTGGGTTCGATTCCCACCCGAGACAAACATTAGTGATGAACATTAGTGTTTGTGTCGAGTCTGGGTGTAAATATCTATTATATGTATATATTTACAAAAGAAAAGTATTATATGTTATAGTATATACCAGTTATCTGGTTTCCATAACACAAGCTCTGCTTAGCTTGGGACCAGATGACTTTGTGTGTTAATGTCACAGAATAACGGATTTTATCGCGGTATATTTTAGATCCCGTCGTTTCAAAGTCGTTTCAGACTTCATGTTCACGACATATCTAACAAAAAAAAACGGCCTTATTCATATTGATATAAAACTACTTTATAACGGATTTTATCGCAGTTTAATTTAGTTTGGACGCCAAATACCTCAAACCACCTCAGTCCAACGTCGAGATATAAAATCTAAAGTAAACCGCGATAAAATCCGTCATGAAGTAGTTTTATTTCAATGATGTCACTCTCAATGTAATATGGCGTTTATTATTTTTCAACACATCTATAGATAAGCTTGGTTTAAATACTTTTTTTTCTTTGAATTGATTAATAACATTATATTCATAACTTTTAGCATAGCGTCAGTAATGAAACAGTCTGGATGTGAAGTACCCGAGTACATGTTGAGACTCAAACAGAACGCGAACAAACGGAAGAAACTCATGAAAAAGGCACCTCATAGAGACGAAATATCTACCATCTTGAAGAAACGGCCTGACAAGTTAGTTAAACTTTTTTTTTTGGAAGCAGGCTGTACGCACTAGCGGCTAACCGGAACGCGGTGCACCGGTTGCGGATACCCGTTCTTCTATTTTTTTATGAAACCGCATTCCTCCTTTAGCTATCTCTGATTCTTATTTAGGTTTTATTCTAAAAAGATAGTGTGCGTTCCATGGGGTGTGGACGGTGATTTGAAATACAGGTATATTATAAAATGCTTATCTCAAACATCATCTCCTCACTATTTTGTTAAAACATGTAACTTAACTATTATGAGGAGAAATAAATAATATATTATTATTATGTATGAAACTGTATGAACTCAACGCACGATAGCAGTACACCACACATACTAAGTTTCATCGCATGCGGTTGGTCGCATACCGGTCAGCTGCTAGTGAGTTCAGATTCTAAGAGATGATGTATTGTAAAATATTGGTTTGGAACTGCCCAGTACAGCGATTCTGCGATTTTTTATAACGTGTAAGTGGAATGAGGCTGAATATGATTTGAAACCACAAATGGTGACTATTCAGGCAATTATTCTAACCCGTCCCGTCTACATTGTGTCATCAAACATCGCACTGGGACACTTGAAGGCTCCGGCAACTTTGGCTTAGTCTAGTCTCTAGTAGTGGGTGATCACGAACCGCAACCGAATTTTATTGTTCTTTCTTCATTTTCGCTTGTGAACGTACCAGCAGTTGACTGGGTTCGTCGCATGACAGTGCGTAGAGTTGCGGTTTCATATTAAAAGATGTGCGACCAGCCGCATACCGTAAACCGCATTCGGGTCAACTGATAGAGTTCAGGTTCTTAGTTAAGCGTGTGCACTCGCTTCTTATGTTCGTATTGAAAGATTGTTTAGAGCAGCGCTATAGCGCGGACGTGTGCGAAGAGTAATGCCGAATAGAAGTAACCTGTTCCGTACAACCGCCGCGTGCGCACGCTTAACAAGACCCTTACAGTGTGACTCTGTCTAACCCCCTCAGGGCCCCTAGAGAAATTACATATTGAAGCGATAAAGAAAGATCGAAAATAACCTTCGAAATGTCACGTGACAATCTTATGTCAATCGCATATAACTTGTTTTCTATTCGAACTTTTGTTAAATGTTTGCTATGTAATTTTCTAAAGAACTGTAGCAAAAAGTATGTGATTTAATAAATTCTTTTGTTGCAGACGAAAACTGGATGCCTTAAAGGAATCTAATGAAGGTGACAAAAGGAAAGGTACAGAATTTATAAAAAATAGCAAGAATAAGAAACAAAGAAGAATACAGAACGGTGAGAATAAACAGCAGAATAATAAACCTTTAGAAAAGAATAAAACAAAGAAGAGTAAAAAGAAGATTATTGGTAGTAAAAAGAAAGTTGTTAAGTCTTAATATAAGTTATTTTTTATATTTTGTTTTATTTGAAGTCACATTCCGTTTTTACATCATAACATGACTAAATAGGTAAAAATATAATGAAAATACAAATAAATCTTGTGTATAATGTGGATGCGTCTAAATTAGGCTAGACTGTCGCACTAGTTTAGATAAAACTATATGTCTATGAATGACTCTTAAATGAACATTAACCTTCATTAACTTATTTTAAACCACAGCTGGAAATGGCCTCTCCCAAAGCATGCTACCCAGTACAATACGCGGCTCCTCTCATCCAGCTGTTACAAGGTAGCTGACCTTGATGTGATCGTCACTCCATCTAGTCTGAGGGCACCCTACGCTACGTTTGTCAATCCACTCAAGAACTCGTTTAACCTTCAGACACGACCCATTTCCGAGTTGTTTTAAAAGCATTAAAATGATAAAAATAAAACTCTAATTTAATAGTAACATCTATTATAAAATTTTCATACAAAATATACAGTCTTCATAAGGCTTAAAAAATAACTTCTAATAAAAAACACCTCAACGTTTAACTAAATTACATCGATTTTTTAATTAAAACACAATATTAATTAGATTAATATAAAGTGAAATATAAATGGATTTAGAATTTCTAGCCAAAACGTATGGCACCCGTTTCTTAAAATAATTCATAATTTGTAAGCAGCTTGTGTACCTAAGTGAGAACTACTCCTTATTGAAAAACCACGATTTTAACTGAAGTAGATACAAGAAAGAATAGGGTTTGTTGAGCTGACTTAGTTACACAAAAATATACACAGCTACAGATGCTGCACAGTTTTACTATCATTTCATAATAGGTAGTAAAGATTAAAAAAAAAGCCTCAAAAATACAAATTTGACAATTGGGTACTTGACAGATGTGACAGATATTACATTATTAACCATAGAATTAAAATATTGACAACCAAAGTTGTGAGAAGGAGGAACTTAAATGGATATACACGAATGAAACCTTTTTACATCATTTAATCAACTTGCAATGTATGTTAGTTTGAGTAATGTTAGGTTGGGTGGAATATTGAAACTCAATTTTCAAGCAGTTATATACGCATGTCATTCTGAATCCAACATGGCGGATTACCCAATATAGCGGACAAATATTTTAGCATACATTACGGCTACTATAGGACTTGCTTAGAAAACTCGATTAGACATTAGCTTGTTTTTAAAAAGTATTTACCTTTTAATTTACTGGTCGGCATGCTTCTTAAAGAAGTTGTTATGAATCTTTCTTTAATTTATATTACGTTACACTGTGTCGACATAAAACTGTATTTATCTCTATATTGATTATAGTTGACAATTATTATATTTGACAATATGTTTATTTTATTAATATAAAATGTGTATGTCAACCTATTTGTGAGGAGTTAGAATAATATATCAAATACCCAATTATAAAGTTAAGCCTCATTAGCTTATAGGTAAATAATATAAAAAAATAAACCCTGTTAATTACTATTACACATAACTAAATGATTTGTTTACTACAACAGTGGTTCCCAAATATTTCAATATACGTACCACCCCAATAATGTCGTCAAACTTTGGTATTACAAGAAATGTCAATAAAAATCGGTTTGCTGGTTTATACAAGCGCATTTTTAGTCAAAAAGATGCTGTACCCTTAGAGGTAAGCGTACCACTATTTGGGAAACACTGAACTTCCGTAAAATTAGATAAAATTACACATTTGTTGGAACGCAGAAATTTGAATTGACTACACTCTAAATTAATATTATAATCTTCTTTACAAGTTTCATGATTTATATTTAATACATAATTAAATACATCGCACGCTGAATCAAAAACCTAACTCGATTATATTCATAACATAAAAAAAATGATGTGGTGTCGTGGGACACCAGGTAGGAACGAAGTTCATTCGGCTAATAAAGAAAGAAGGAGAAAGAGAAAGGTATTATACACTACTCGCTTGTGTATGCGACTGTCGCGCCTGCGCACGTCTCATTTAACGGTTTTGTTCCACGCACTTTTTTCTACGGATTTTTTCTTACGGTTTTACTATCACATTTTTTTCAGTTCGGTCGCGCAGCAAAATCCCTATCCCCTCCAAGCAACTTCGTTCCAATATTAACCCCAGTATTTATAAACGTCTTGTATGCTCATAGCTACAATAGGTTTATAATTCGTTTGTCTTTGTCTGGTATAAACTAGTATCTTACTAGTATAAATGTCAAGATGACAAACAAAGACAAGCAAATTATATACCTATTTCAGCTATAATGACCTTACAAGATATTTATGAATACGCGGGTTACTTTAATAGGTAGGTATATAACGAATTTTATCGCGGTTTATTTTTGATTTTATACCACGACGTTTCAAACTCTTTTAAGACTTCTAGGTAACCGGTGGTAATTTTAGGCCATTTACCAATGACCTGAGTGTTAATTTTTAATTAGAGTGCGATATCCACAGACTATATAGATACCTACATAACATGATTCATAAAATATATTGTATGAAATTGTTATCGTCAAAAGATGGAGCAAGTATCGGAGAGGATAGCTAATTTTGATTATTTCGTTCTTGTCCTTTAACAAACCAATCACAATAGGCTTGTCTCATCTTGATAATTGATTACTGTGCTCAACAGTGGGACAGTAAAGGTTTGGTACTTTTGTACCCAGTTAGAAAAAATATCTTTAGTTTAAATTGCAGAAATATACTAAAATGTACTTTCTTCCTGTACACATACAATGTGTACACATAAAAAATATATTTTCAACCTTAATATACATATAGAAATAGTAATTTTCACTTCATAATAATAATTAGACATCAGATCTTTTAGATCCTACAATAGATGTTTTAGGTATATATTTTTTTACAAAAATATAAAAATATATACTTATGACTTAGTTATTATAATATTATTTATAGTATTTACAAAATATATCTGTATTTAATGACTCAAAATACACAAACATTTAACATAAAGTGACTTGTTAGTGCAAAACTATTAAATACAAAAGTTTAAATTGAAAATTTAATAAAATCCCCAACACATGTTTATTTTAAACTTAAAAACTGTCTTTAGATTAGTGATGGTAATTAATGCGAATTCACATAAATTTCATAGCTCATGAATTATTAATTCACTAGCTTTCCGCCGCGGCTACGCCCGCGTGAACTAAATATCATGCCCAGCAGTGGGACAAAAAGTAGCCTATAGCCTTCCTCAACAAATGGGCTATCTAACAGTGCAAGAATTTTGCAAATCGGACCAGTAGTTTCTGAGATTAGCGCGTTCAAACAAACAAACAAACAAACTCTACAGCTTTATAATATTAGTATAGATGTTTCGTATCATTAATGCTATGTTGTCGGTCATAGTGAGTTTGGACCGGATCTGTCAAGCATGACAGGTGACATCGCAGAGCTGTTCGACTGAATGAATGTTTTAATGTATAGTTTTATGAATATGTATGTTCTTTGTCTGTATTAACTGTAACCATTTAAATGAATATATCGCTGGACCCCGTGCGAGTTGGACGTCCGCTGGCGAATCAGTAGACCAAATTACGAGAGCCAAGTAGAGCGGTCGTGTGCGCGGCTAATCCACCTTTTATCATAGTTTTACTTACTGAATCCCTAGGAACCCATAATAGTTTAATATTGGGTAGGTAGGGTAATCTGGGTAATCTGACATTAGGTAGGTAAGGCTTAGCAGTGTAACTACTCACTGATTTGGCATAAATAAGTGGGTAAGTTAATATAAAAGACCATCCTGACACTTTACTGCTATTTCTACGTCCACCGTCCCTCCTTCTGGAAGAAGGGTTGATCTCGGGTTCACACCATCCTCCTTCTTGCATATGCTAATTGCTAATCTGATAATTGATAATAATGAAGTAATAATTTTGTTAATATGCAAAATTCACTCGCGAACAATATCAAGGTCACATGTAACAGAGTATTCCCTACTCCCCGTGGGTATGACAAACCGCTCGCTACCGGTCGCGACCCGTCCAATGTGTATAATACAGGAGTAGGGTATGAAACAAGTGGTTAATTCGCTTCATACTCCACAGAATTTCTCAACCACATTTATTTTTTAAATGCTAATATATAATAAAGCATTCGCATGCTAACAATTAATGTGAAGGCTAATTATTCCATTACTAATATAGAGACGGTTTTTAATTTTTTTAGTGATAGCACCATTTAAAGATTAGACTCGTCTCCACGATAGAGGATCACGGCGATACCTACTATCGTCGCGCTCTATATTTTCCTAATCGCGATTCTCTCGCTCATAGAGACGGCTCCTCAGAGTTTATGATGGCATAGAGTGAATACCTCGTAAATGCATATTAGCTCAACTTTATTTTGTTGCGTTTCTAGGAAGATACAATGGACAGTCTTAAGTATCGAACAGTCCAGTAGGCTAACTCACGTAATTAAATAAGTTCAGTTGCAGTTAGGTTTTGATCAAAACAGCCCTTTTAGTATTCTCATAATTTTGACAACCGCTGTCAGGTACGCTCGCGTCAAGTTCGCGTCACGCGAGCGCTTTATCCTATATACCTATGACAGCTAAACAATTACAAGAATACCATTTTGCACTAAGACGTAAACTTAATTGCAACTGCACCGCAACTCGATCGGTGCGTCAAGAAATTACGTGAATTAGCCTACCAGGCCCCGACAAATGTCGGAACAATAGCGGATATCATTGAAAAACCAAAAAAATCGCCATTTTTGTTAGACAAATGTCAGATAAATGTCAAAAGCGTCAGAATCAGGGCCCTGGTTCTAAAAGTGGGTTGAGTTATCGAATAAAGAAAAAATATAAAAGATGCCGCACAAAATTTTACAGAACGCAGTTTTTCTTCCTTCCTGAAAAGTTACAATTTTACGTTTACGTGGTTTTCACTCTAAAGGCGTCGACATACGTGGTACGAGAATAATATAGCCGCGAATCGCTTGCTCGTGGAGACGGCCCCTTTAGGCGCTACGACCCAACAAACTTGTACGGATCACAAATCAAACTTATAACATAATATGTCATTGAGGAGGGATTGAAAAATCTTCTCTTCCTTTTTAAAGTTATATAAAAATCATTATTTGTATAATAATTTTACACCAATTCGTCTTCATAGAATAGTTACCCCATTTAAATAATATTTATATATAGTCTGCCAGTACTAACATTATATCTGCCCACCAGACATTAAGTGCAGTAACCGCAAAATGACGATTGCGAGCAAACGCCATTTAAAGTTAAGAATTTGATATAAAAAATAAGCAGATGACAAAAAAAATGAATGCAGAAATGTTCTATAGGCTTAGGTTCACCCGTCTTAACTATAAAAAAGAATATATCCATAAAAATTAATTTATTATTAGCCATTTACTATTTTGGCGCGAATTACCTTACGTACTATTACTGCACTTTAGTGTCTGGTGGGCAGATAAAAGGCTACCTGCAGACGATGCGACTTATTATTTAACCAAATTGCAACTAAAAATCTTTTTTGTAGCAATACTTTTATTGTTCGAACTGCTAAGTTGTGGAACTAGCATCTCTGTTTTCCGATAGCTATCTGTCTTCAAGTCGAGTGGCATTTACTGGGTAAGCGCGTTTCGTTTTAGACCACATATAACATCAGGCATGTTGTAGTCTCACGCAAAACTATTAAAAAAAAATAGTTAAAGTACTTCATTTCAAAAAGAAAAAGCCTACTGAGATTTTTGGCAGTGTTTCTCAGTAGTTGCCAGTCATTCACTGCACGGTAGGAAAAGAAATTGGACTATTTTTATGTAGACTCGCGTCTCAAAAAAACCAAGCATTATTTCATATCATTAAAAAACTGAACTTTTGGGTTCCAAATTCGGATATTAAGAAAATTTAAGGATTTCTGACAAAAATATTGAATAAAACATATATTTAAAAGACGGAGAAGTTGAAAGAAAGAAGTCCTAAGCCGGACGCTAAAAAAAAAATTAATAAAACATAACTAAAAAAAAATTATATCGCAACGATAGTAGGTATGTAGTTCTAATAAATTTACATGCGTTAAGTCAGTAAATATCCTCTCGCTTGCTCATCACTATTGAATGAAGTGATTGAATTGACAGTATACAGTGGTATTGGCCTCGCCTTTGAAATATCTTTGTGTGATTTGTTACATCGCCGCTCCTCAGCATTGGTGAAGAAAAACATAGTGAGCAAACCGGCATGTTTAAGAACTAATCATTCGAAGACATGTGACATCCACCTACCCACACTTGGCCAGCGTGTGTTGATTAAGGCCTAAACTCTCTCAACTCGTAAGATATTTGAGATAAGGCCTGTGTCCGACAGTGGGACACTGAAAAGGGTTGAAGTGATAAAAAGTCTAACAAAAGTCGGACGGGCTGAACGCAGTCAAATTTGACTGGATAAGCAGTCAAAATGCCTTACTCTGTATTGTTTTATCCGGATAGAGGGCAACGCTATTTGTAACCGCTATTGTGGGGCTGGCCAGGGCTGATAAACAAAATATGTACTTGATAAACAGAAACTCGATACGACTCAGCCCGGCCTCTCGATATTTGACAGCCGCGGTCAGGCCCCGGGACAAGGCATACATACCTTGTTTACTTGTTATTACTTTAATGAAAATAGACTGTGCTTGACAAAAGATATTTAATTTAAACATCCCGAAATACTCCCGGAATAGGCCAGAACCCTACAGAGTGCTTGGTTAAATAAAATACAAGTCACACCGTCTGCAGAGCCGTTATACTTGAATGCACTCATCCCATAATTAAATTAATCTCTGAAATCACTCGCACAACCAATCGCACGGTAGCCTCGGCATTTTATTCGCCGGCCATGGCAGATACCCAGCAGTTTTAAACACCCAATAATCATATGACACTTTACTTATTAGTAACACTAATATTAGAACTTCTAATCCTATAATATAGTAGATATAGTCAGTCCAATCACGAGGTGTATGACAGACCTGTGATTCTACAAGATCTATAACTGGTATATGATCTTCGCATTCTAATAATTTGTAGTCTGGTAGGTTTTTGAAGTTTTCGAGCAGCCATGGCTGAAAAAAAAAGTTCAAATTAATTTTCTATAAAACGAACATAAGTATGTTGCAAATTACATAGTTTCACCTAAACCAAACGGGCAGGTGGCGTGGTCGGTAAGATACTTGCTTTTCACACCGCATCCCATCCCATTCGTGTGATGAACATGTCTGTTTGACCTGAGTCTGGGTGTAATTATCAATATTTAAGTATTTATTTACAAAACAAAAGTATTATATGTAGTATACTACCAGTTATCTGGTTTCCATAGTACATGCTATGCTTAGTTTGGAATCAGACGGCCGTGTGTGTTAATGTCCAAGAATATTATTATTATTGTACATCCCACATCCACACATCCATACAAACTTTCGCATTTATAATAATAGTAAGAAGTAAGATGGTCCCTTGTTTCTCGTAAAAGGTTAAGGGCTATTAGTAAACGAAATCATAATCTATTAAGTGGTGGTTGTAAACCCAGATGATTTCGACCCAGTGACTTATGTTGTTTCCCCTTGATTGACCAGCTGGTCCCTAATATTCTCCCTCCACTGGTCATTCCACTAATAACAAGGCCATTGAGCAGGGGTAGAGCAAATAGAAATAGAAAATGGCGGTAAGGCGATCCTACTTCTGATGCTTTTCGTTTTCGCACCGATTAACTCTTACAGGTTTTCAAATTCTAAGCAAGTTTGACTTTCTGTTGGGTCTACTTTATTTAGGTGCGATTTAGTTCTAGCTAGATAATTTTTCATCTGTGTCTGCCATTTTTTGCAAATAGCACATCTGTGTCACTACTTAGTTATTTTAAGTACCTTTAGCGTTTTCTCCGTGTTACAATCGCAGTGTATGTAGTTCCCCGCGATAGTGAACGCCGGCCCAGTTGTATCGAACCGATTGGACAGCACGTATGTGTGGATCTGCGTCAAGACATATAACACTAGATTAAGTACTATAGACTATATTTACCATCAACTTTGGAGACTGGAGTTTGCGCGTTCACATCACATCTGGGTCAACAATTTAAAAACTGGTGGTTCGAGTGGTATTGACCTTCCAGAGAGCAGGGGAAATCATGCGGCCGGGCCAAGTGTAATGCCCGGTAATCGCGGTTCCAACTGTTTTTGTCGGGAACTTGTATATCTTATATCTTTAAATGAGCAATTCTTATATCTTAAATATTATATCTTATATAATATTTAATCGGCTAGCTAGGTTTCGGGGGCGATAAATCGATCTAGCTAGGAATCATTTTTAGAAAATGCCATTTAAAAAAAAATACTCATCCAGATATTTATAATTATACTAACCGTTGCGTTGGAGTAACTTCGCATGTGCGAATTAGGATTGCTATATAAATATCTCTTATGTGGCGTTAAGTATTACACATTACCTTCACACCGAGCGTCTGAACTAGAATTTAAATACAAAAGCAAACTTAAGTACTTGTAAAGATTAGTGACTACTTACAGTTTTAAGTTTATTGTACCCGATAGAGAAGAGCATGAAGTTATCAATAAATTTGGTTCCCTCCAGCTCGAGGATGTGCGGGATATCGTTGTGGTCCACGATCAGTTGTCGCAGGTGTTCGTACGTCGGGTCGTCACCTACTGCTTGGAGGGATGTGATCTAGAACCATAAAAAGTAACATTATAAAAAGTTCATGGACTTTGTCTCTTTCTTACTAGTGTAAATCTCAAGATGAACAATAAATAAATAAATAAATATTCTAGGACATTAACACACACGGTCATCTGGGAAGTTAAGCAGAGCTTGTGTTAAGGAAATCAGATAATTGGTATATACGATACATATAATACTTTTCTTTTGTAAATATATACTTATAATAGATATTTACACCCAGACTCGACACAAACACAAATGTTCATCACTAATGTTTGTTTCGGGTGGGAATCGAACCCACGACCTGCGGCGTGAAAAGCAAGTATCTTACCGACCACGCCACCCCGGCCCGTCCGACAGATGACAGACAAACGAATTATATACCTATTTTAGCTATAATGAGTTTATATTACGTTTATGAATACCGGGCTAAGTCTTTGGTCTCCCACTGCTAGGTTTTCTTTCAACTATCTTAGGAGTTAGAGAGTTAAGACTTACACGCTGCTCAAATGAGATTTGTGGATGTCACACGTCCTCTAATACTTAGCTAAACAATACATACAAAAACGTTTCCGGGTTCGATCGTAGGTTGTATTTGGTTAAACAGTGTTCCGTATAATGTTTTCTGCTGACTGAACAGTGAACAAACCAATCCAAAATCGGCAGAGTCGTCTTCATCGTTAGTAGTCCCGTGCCCTAATTCACGTAATTTCTTGACGCGCTGATCAAGTTGCGGTGCAGTTGCAGTTAAGTCTTAGTGCAAAATGGTATTCTTGTGATTGTTTGGCCGTCATATCTAGTCTATGCCACCGTTTGCGCTCGCGTGACGCGAACTTGACGCGAGTGTATATGACAGCGGTTGTCAAAATTACCAGAATACGAAAAGGGTTGTTTTGATTGAAACTTAACTGCAACTGCACTGCAACTGAACTTATTTAATTACGTGAATTAGCCTAGGTGGTTGTTGTTTCACTTACATTATTATAAGAAACATTAAGTTTGACGGTGTTAGGCGGGAGATCAGTAGGCATCTCTTTCAGATGTCGTTGTGAACAGTCGACAGCCACCAAGTTAGTGATCTGGTCACCGATCAGTTCGAGACGCTCCGGTACACACGAACAGTTGATGTCGGCTGGCTTTATGTTGCTACAGCTTGCTGTTACCTGGGTGACGTGGGGTTCAAATTAGTGACATTTCGACACTGAGCTGAGCTCGCGCTGTGTAAGAGAAGTTTTAGTGCGGAGTAAAAGTCACGTTTTGGCGATGCAGAAATGGAATTTTGGCAAGCCAAGTGTGGTGTTTTGGCGCTGTAAAAGTAGCGTTTTAACTCTGTAAAAGTAGCTTGTTGGCGCTGAATAAGTGGCCTTATACTTGATTAAAGTGAAAATTGCCTCTTGACAGTGCGTAGGTAAGCCGCGCTTTGACCCTGAATAAGTGTGATACTAATAGTTTGTGATTCTGTTGTTACGTGTAGCGTTTCATCGAGTTCATAGTATGTTTTTATACGTTACTAACAACATTTTGTCTTCAATTTCCCTTAGTTCAATTTCCCT
Source organism: Meganola albula (assembly GCA_936450015.1). Taxonomy (NCBI): domain Eukaryota; kingdom Metazoa; phylum Arthropoda; class Insecta; order Lepidoptera; family Nolidae; genus Meganola; species Meganola albula. The sequence goes on from OW388155.1 coordinate 13,401,519, forward strand.
AGTCACAATAAGGATAAAGATAAAGAAGACTCTTGCAATAACAATCGGATTAAGTGTCTATTCACCCAAGCCTAGAAGGTCCAGATAATATTGCCAGTAAAAAAGACATCAGAAGATTTTTGCTAGAAGACCTTGCTGTCCGCACAATGAAGCTGGAAGCGAAGGGCTTTGTGTAGCAGCCTTTCATAATTAAGAGTGACGACACTCAAACAAAAGTCAAAAGGAGAAATATTAACTTAACATAACCTTACCTCTTTCTGCACCCTGAGATGGTCAATCTGGACTATCATGACGTCCTTGAACCAGTTGAAGCTGAGATCAAGCGCGCAGTAAGTGTCGTTGTAGTTGAGGAACGTCACCAACGAACTGTTGTTCGTGTCCATGGCTCTCTGGAAGTGCTTGCACGGTAGATACTTGTTACCTGCAAACATGGGTAGGAGGTTAGGTTAGCTCTACGCGTTTACATCATCTTCAGAAGGTTTATCAAAAATTATCTTAATCGACTGTGTTACAAAAACCGATACCATAACTCAAAAACGCTAAAATATATTTGACGGACCGGTGGCGTGGCGGTAAGGTACTTGGTGTTCATGTCACAGGTCGTGGTTTCGATTTCCACCGAAGACAGACAATTGTGTGATGAATATGTCTGGTTTGTCTTAAGCACATATCCCACCGCATTGCTTCAACACAGGAATTATTTTAGTACAGCCTCTCTTCTTAACACAGTTTTACTCTGTAGAAACGGACTCCCCCAACAGGTTGTTAAGTCTGGTCGTAATTATTTATTATTTAGTATGTGTATTTACAAAAGAAAAGAAGTATTATGTGCTTTAAATTCAGTTCTGGTTGCTATAGCACAAGCTCTGCTTAGTTTGGGACGTCTGGTCCCATAAAACAGCAAACAGGATTTGGCGCCCAAGCTGAGGCTGCAAACAAAATTTGGCGCCCAATGTGACTCCAAACAAATTATGTCGCCTAAAATAATATGCGGCTTCGGATAAAATTTGACATCCAACATAGAGCTCCAAAATAAAATTTTGCACCCAATATGAGTCTGCAAAAAATATTTGGCGCCCTGTTGAGGCTGCAAACATAATTTGGCGCCCAATGGGGCTGCAGACAAAATTTCGGTGGGACTTAGAAAATCTTATACCTAAAACTGAAATTACTTTATTCAATCAATACTTCTTACCTGATAAATCTACAGAGATCTTCCTATTACTATGAACTAAACTCAACGGGAACTGCGTGAGGTTATTAGCGGATGCGTCGAGTACGCTTAAATTGTAGAGATACGCAAACAGGCGCTCTTTAGATGGCTGCAACTTTTCGCTGGTTAAGTTGTTGTTTGAAATATTAAGACACGCTATTGATGAGTATTTGGGGAACTGGCCTGGAAAAGAAAAAAAGATTATAGTCTCCGAGGACGTTACGAGGAGATTATTACATTTATTTTTTATCTGTTCTGTAGATTTTTTTTTATCTTAAAACAGGCTTTCGCTTGACTGCAACTTGCCTGATGTGAAGCAATGATGCAGTCTACGATGGAACGCGCTTACCCAGTAAATACCGAAACATAGATGCCGGCAGCGAATTCCACAATTTGGCAATTCACACAATGAAAGTGTAAGCAAAGCGCTTTGTGCGTACCCGTGGAATTTCCACCATATAACGGTGGCGCATAGCCGTACCTCTGCTTGTCCGATGGAAGAACGGGGATGGGGGAAGATAAAGATTAGATTAGTATAATTAGACATGTCATAGTTCACGTAGTCAAAAAATAACGACGATAGGTTCAGCTAAAATGTCTGGTGACGTCGCGGTTTTTATTGAGTTATGACATCACAAATCTCTTAACTTGTCTATCTATTAAATCTTTGGGAATGTTTGTGATATTTCATCAGCATTGTTGTAGTGGTTTAGCTCATTTAGTAGACAAATAGACTTACGTTTTTTATACAAATATCATTTTGATGATTTTTATTTATCAATTGTTTTTAAAATCATATCATTTGTATGAATGGAAGAAAGATTCTCGAGTGGAACGTAATTAGACCCCGATTCTCGCCCTTTAGAGATCTATCTCGAAATCTAAATAGTGTCGATGGAAAACTAATGCAATTGCCATATGATGTCGATTGTTCGATATGATTCGTTGCAGTTGATTGGTAGACTTATTTCTGATGTGATATTCTGAGAATAAGTAAAATAGTTTTCAATCGACATAGCCATTTTATTCGACTTATATCGAGTTCCTGCTAAATGTCTCAAGCGCGAGAATCTGAGCCCAGGGCTGTAAATAGCGGGAAGCCGATGAATGCTATTGACCAGCAAATGAGCGCTGTGACGTTCCAAAAGGAAGGCCTTGTATGTAGTAGACATCCTCAGACTAATGATGATGATGAGTGAATTTGAAAGCACTTACTTTTCTCAGTCCGCCGAGTCCTCCTTACTTTCGGATGCAAGAAAAAGTAAAGGTACAATAATAGTAATACTTAAGGGTAGTGTTACTGTATTTTCATTACTTTTCTAGTTTTAATTAAGGAAAATTAACAAAATAGATTAAATTTAAATAAATTAAAGTAAACTTTAATAAATGAGTTAACTTTAAACAGATCTTGATGGAATGAACTCTTCATGTTTGTTTTGATAGCTTATTGTGTTTATATCAAGGCTAAGTTATATTGTTTCAAAAGAATAAAATGTATTGGTAATAGGGAGAGGGGAGTCTCCTAACACAGCCATTACTTGCTTAAAAGGAGGCTTCAATCACTAGCTGTTATAAAACTATTACTTTGTGATTCAATAAACAATTTTTCATTTTTTTTTAACTTTTTATTGTTGGCTTGTTGGCAAACTCATACTTTATTGAACAAAAATTAACCATCTGTATCTACCTACAACTTGGCACTGATAAAAAAAATATGAAAGGAGCTTAGACCATTTCACTTATGAGCAAAGTGAGACCACACTATTCTTTTTGTCATGGACCACACACACCATATTACGTACCTATTTATGCAGTGTGGCGACAACCTAATTACAATAACACAAACAGTAGCATTCGCTAGTTGCTGTAATAGTTCTAAAATAAAAAGAAAAGATATAGTATTGTCTTAAATTTACGCGAATATCTCACATTGAAATAAAACTACTTTTTAACGGATTTTATCGCGGTTTATTTGAAATTTTAGATTCCGACGTTTCAATAAAAAGTGTTTTTTAACAAAACAAATAACGTAAAAACTAATCTATAAAACACCCTATATAATACAATCTCACTCACCCCGCGCGGCGGGTGCGAACGACAGGGCGCGTGCAGCTGGGCGTCGCTTTTCGTGTCGGCGCTACTAGATACAGGTTGATTTCAATGTATGTATCCTAAAAAGCGGTCTACAGTCTAAAATGTCGGATTTTTCATAGAGTGTTATTTTTTTCATATTATAAATGATGTTTTCAGAATCTTCATCATTCCCCTTGCCTTTTTCCCATTTCTATTGGGTTCGGGTCCCAGTCAAACCTGATGCGGCTAGCTACCAGAATTATACGAGCGACTGCCATCAGACCTCGAAACCCATAGGGAACCAGTAGCCGAGATAGTTAGACCAGGTGTCAGATTATATTGGCTTCTGACTACATGTAACGATTGTCATAGATGTGTTAAATGACAACCGGGACCGACGGTTTAACGTGTTCTCCGAGGCACGGAGGGTAGTCCCTCAACCAACCAGACACCGAAACAATTGTTTTCAGAATAAGGTATAGACTACACAGAATGATTTATTGTAACTAGATCGTCGCCACACTGTATACATCGGTAAAAAGTTGCAACCGCGATTCAGGATTGGTGACGTCACTTACCGACTATCTTATCAATCTTGCCGTCAGTGAAGGCCATAGAAGCCAGTCTTCGGAACATGGAGTTAGAGACATCCAGCTCATCAATACTCGCGTTCAGGACATGCAGGTAGGTAGTGTTTTGACTTACTGCAACAATACAATAAGAGGTAAGTATGTCTGTGAGTGTGAGCAGCGGTGGTGCAGTGGGCCTCGCCTTAGAAGAATAACGTCGCTAGTTCGATTCCCAGTCATGCCCACACATCTTTGTGTGGATTGTTACATCGCCGCTGCTCAATATCAGTGAAGGAAAACATCGTGAGGAAACCGGCATGTCTAAGAACAAATCATTCGAGGACATGTGACATCCACCACCCCGCACTTGGCCAGCGTGTGTGCATCAAGGCCTAAACTCTTTAAACTCGTTAGATAGTTGAGAGAAGACTCGTGCCCAGAAGTGGGACACTGAAAAGGGTTGAAGTGATGTCTGTATTTGGTAGATCTATAGTCATAATACATTTGTACAGTTGCGTACAAAATTAGATAGATGACGATTTTAAGTATAAAATTTAATTATAGCGAACGAAACGTAATTCAATGCCATATACACCACGGGTATTTTTTAAATTTAATATTTTTTGAAGTTATACTTCTTTAGGCGCGTTATGAAAAAATGATGAGAGTGAAATTGTAAGATGCGCGCGCATCTGTGACACAAAATTAACAGTGTGAAGCTGTCTGCTTATTTAATGATGCCAAAGAAGTATAACTTCTCACGCGCGTACATAAGTACACGCACATTTATTATGGTTCCGTAGTAATCTAGGGACCTTTATAGTTTTGCCATGCCCGTTTGTCCGTGGTTAGATTTAAGATGCTTCGTCCTAGCACAGATAATATAATACTAAGTTGTAACTTGGTATGACAGTACATACATATCAACAGCGCAAAACGCGAATATCATAATATCTCACTAAGAGATGAATTTCGCGGGCGAAGCCGCGTGCGGAAACTAGTATTGTATAATTTATAACGAAAACTTACAATACGTGACCTCCAGTTACTCTTATTTCAGTAAGTAGGTACAATCAGGTACATAGTAAATAACCGCAACATAAACATTGAATCTCATTAACGTTCCGCTATTTTTAACTGTAGTGTTAATAGGCAGTAATTATCCACAACGTAGGTATTTAATTTATATAAACGGTGGGTTTTTTATATCTTCCGAAATAGGATTACAACCCACCTGATGCAGTCTGCGAACTACCAACCCGTACTTGTATAGGCTTTAACCCACAACGCTGACTAAGTGCAGGTTGGTAGATGTCACAAATGTCCTCCAATGACTAGTTCTTAGACATGCCGGTTTCCTCACAATGTTTTCCTTCACAGATATTAAGTAAAAAGTAAGTATGTACTTATTAAAACAAATTGAAAACGTATTTCGACAAGTACAAGGTAGTATTCGAAAGCCTTTTTTGTATCGATGAACTCGCATTAAGCCTCCCACAAGCGGGTTTCATAAGTCACTATAACCAGACATAATTTATGTAGGAAGTCAGTTAAAATTAGGTCATAATAAGCGACATATCACTATATGCGAAGACATATCGCACGGGGAGAGTAAAAGTGGCCTAACTCAAAATTTTGGACAGTTGAGTTATGTACTCTGAACGACTTAAAAACGAACATTCTATCGCCTGATAATTAATTCTATCACAGAAATGGCGCTATGTGGTAAGAGCTATAAGGATGATATTTGCGTCTCTTTTATCTAACTAAGGAACAATCATTTTATGTCCTATGTCTTATTTTCAAACACATTTTCCTTGATTCCCAAAAGTTATGAATTTTGGATTGAGTCACTTTAATTTTTTTTTTTTGACGGACCGGTGGCGTGGTCGGTAAGATACTTGCTTTTCACGCCGCAGGTCGTGGGTTCGATTCCCACCCGAGACAAACATTAATGATGAACATTTGTGTTTGTGTCGAGTCTGGGTGTAAATATCTATTATAAGTATATATTTACACAAGAAAAGTATTATATGTATAGTATATACCAGTTATCTGGTTTCCATAACACAAGCTCTGCTTAGCTTGGGACCAGATGACCGTGTGTGTTAATGTCCCAAAAATATTATTATTATTATTATTATTATTCTCACCGTGCGATATATCCGACTTTGTAAATGAATTTTAAATGAAAACCAAATCATACATACATACATACATACCATCACGCATTTTCCCATGGGGGTAGGCAGAGACTATAGAGCGCCACTTGCTACGATCTAAACATACTTCCTTAGCCTCACTAAAATTCATTCATCTGGTCATATGCTGCGGTTGTGATTCTTACGCACCTGTCCCTTTTAAATGCATCATCGATGAGATCAGCGAATATCCTCTTATCATAATCTTATAACTATTATATATACATTAGTGCATACCGTGCATCGCTATCTATATTGCGAATGTAATGCGAATATGCATTTATTATTAGCTCATAGGTATCTAAACATAAATACTAAGGTTTATCAACTCGACTAAGCTATTTATGCATAAACCAGCATTTTCTTGGAAAATATTGTGTAATAATTTTAATGACAGGTTTGCTTGCAGAAGTAAGTACTTAGCTACTTACTCGTTTCCGATTACTGCTTTGGTCGTATGATATATTACTATCTTAGTGGACAAGATAATATACAATATCAAGCAAGAAACTTTTATTTTATTAATGACTAGTGGATCCCGCAGACGTAGTCCTGCCCGGTAAAACAGTACCACCTGCCGGGTACGAGAACAATAGGAGCTATAAGATTTCATAAAGATCGGTCAAGCTGTTTCCGTGGAAATTTTTTAATTTTTCTCTGCGTAAAAACCATCCTCGTACTTCAAGGAATATTCTAAAAAAAGAATTAGCGAAATCGGTTCAGCCGTTCTCGAGTTATGCGCTTACCAACACATTTTGCGATTCATTTTTATATTATAGATTAATAATAACAATAAGATTATCTCTTATTTACATAAAATATAATAAAATAAATAAACTAATTCTAGAATTCTAATCTTAAAAACTTGATAAGGCGTCATAAAATTCCTCCGAATCCAGGTCTTGGGGGAATGTGCCCAGAAGGCTGGCAGCATTGCCACGTTCTATGGCAATGCTAATTCTATGACCAAGATTTTCAGGCAAGTATATCTTAACATCAGGCAAGTTGTAGTCAAGCGCCAGCCTATCGCAGAATAAAAAAAATAATAAAAAATCTGACATTCGAACTTCTCCTATTATCTTTTAGATTTAATTCATGCGGGATTCGCGACAGTTTAAGTATCCCGGGACTTCATTCAACACTGTTAAATGTCCTACTGCTGGGCACGGGTCTATCTCACGAGTTGAGAGAGTTTAGCAGTTATATAACACACGCTGGCCAAGTGCGGGTTGGTGGATGTCACATGTCCTCGAATGATTAGTTCTCAGACATGCCGGTTAACTCATAATGTTTTCCTTAACAGATATTGAGCTGCGGCGATGGAACAATTGACACAAAGATGGGCACGACCGAAATTCGCAGCCGCGACCTTATTACGCTATGGCCACGGGATTTGGCGTCGGGCGGCGCGTTTTGCAATTTCATCGTTCATTGCGTATTTGCTTCAGAAATGTCTAAAGACAAGTGAACTCGACTGGGCAATGAACTACAAAATCGCCAGTCTCACCGCCGGACGCAGTGTCCCGTGGCCACGCCGTTATATTTCAAAGGCGAGACGGATACCTCAGCTTCACCAATGCCCGAGACTAACTTGAATTCTTTACGCCGCTGTTGTAGAATTGTAATGGTACGGACAGCTATACAAACATCCATACAAACTTTTTTATTTGTAATATACTAGAGGATCCCGCAGTCGTCGTCCTGCCCGGTAAAGCAGTGCCACCTGCAGGGTCCGAAAACAGAATACGACCTATAAGATTTCATAAAAATCGGTCCAGCTGTTTCGGAGGAGTTTTTTAAATTTTTCTCTGCTTAAAAACCATCCTCGTACTTCAAGGAATATTATAAAAAAAGAATTAGCGAAATCGGTTCAGCCGTTCTCAAGTTATGCGCTTACCAACACATTTTGCGATTCATTTTTTTATCAAAGATGTATAGTTACAATTCTAATTCATAACCTAGATTTAGCATAGGTAATAGCATTAAATATGTCAAATTCTTTTGCAGGAGACGGGCACTGTTGCTCCTTCATACAGGTTATTTTGTAACCTAGCTAGGAGCACAGAACCTCAATCCATAAATTGTAGTTCCTAAGTTCTACTACTGTACACGTATTTTTGAATTGAAACTCTGTACTACAAATCATTTATGAAATAAATATTATTATTATTATTATGTTTGTCTGTTTTTTATCACGGAGCTATGGAGCTCCGGACTTTATTATTATTATTATTATGAAAATATTAGCTAGTTCAACATAAAACAACTTACTAGTAAGAGGCAAGAGCTCCTTGAGCCCGGCTGAGTCCAGGTCACAGCAGAACACAGACAGGGTGCCGACCCTGGTGCAGTTCCCGCCTGGTGGACACTTGGAGCGCGGCATGTGGAAGCACTTCCCCATGTTCAAGTGCTGGTTGATAGGCTCCGGCTGTGCTGTGGACGCTTCAGGTGGTTGCTGCTGGAACGAAAATTTTAATTTTTGATTAACATAATTTGGGAACAAATAATATTATTATTATTACTTAACTACATATATAAAAATAAGTCGGGTTTTCCTTCCTGACGCTATAACTCCAGAACGCACGAACCGATTTCCACGGCTTTACATTCGTTGGAAAGGTCTCGGGCTCCGTGAGGTTTATAGCAAAAAAAATTCAGGAAAATTTTCAACAGAAAAGCGGGAAAATGTTACATAAAACGAAGCCATCTCGTGGCGAAACGGAGTTCGCCGGGTTTGCTAGTTACTAATAATATTATTCTGCGGACATTGGTGTGGGTATACGTTAACGTAATTTTTATGAATATGCTTTTGTATCTTACCATAACGTATAACTGTTTAATGTTCCAATAAATAAATAAACCTTACCTCTCGTGGCTGAGGCTGGTCAAACTCATCCACCCTCATCTCTATGAGAGGCACACACGTCAGTAGATACGCTATCAATGACCATGTTATCGCCTGGAACAATAAACAAATTTATTTAAATATTTAACATTCTTTCGCGTGTAGGACGACCTCGGTAGTCGAGCGGTGTAAGCCTTCAGATTGGGCTATGCTGTGTCCGTGAGGTCGCGGTTTCGATTTCCGCCTCGGGCAATCTTTATGTAACAACACCCTCCGTGCCTCGGAGAGCACGTTAAGCCGTCAGTCCCGGTAGTCGATTAAAATATCTATGACATTCATTAAAGGTAGTCAGAAGCCTAATATAATCTGACACCTGGTCTAACCATCTCGGCTACTGGTTCCCTACGGAGTTCGAAGTGTGATGGCAGTCGCTTGTTTAATTTTAGTAGATAACTGCGTCAGATTAGACTGGGAACCGACCCCAATAGAAATAGGAAAAAGGCAAGGGGAATGATGTTTCTTTCGTATGTGGGCTAAAAAGCATCTCACAATCCGTGGTTTCCAGTAAAGCAAAAATTTTAGGTAGGTGGTACTCGTGTAGTTCTGATGATAAGTAGGTGTACCCACCTAGTTATTTAATGTGGGCAATCTAACCTTCCAACACCTACTATTATATTTCTGATTCAATTCGTGCGGGATTCAAGACAGTTTAGGTAATATAATAATAATATAATAATAATAATAATATAGTGGGACATTAACACACACGGTCATCTGATCCCAAACTAAGCAGAGCTTGTACTATGGAAACCAGATAACTGGTAATATACTACACGTAATACTTTTCTTATGTAAATATATCATTATATATAATAAAACTAAGTTGATAAAATGTGCGTGCCGATAAAACTTAAAAAGGAGTCCCATCACGATAAAGGGACTTATATAGTGTGATAGCCCTTTATCCCCCCTCGAACAAGAAAGTTCCCGTTTTAACCTAAAGGGTGTGTTTTTAAAGATATAAGGGCTTTTCCAACCCTTCAACTTGGAAAGTAAGTGTAGTCGCGCCATCTGTTGTCAAATAGTTGAACTTCATTCATTGTACACAATATGGACTTAAAAGAACGATTATTTGGGGCGCGAAATTTAAAATTCTCATTTCAATAAAGTCTTAAATTACATTTGTTACCATAACCCTTTATCCCCCCTCGAACAAGAAAGTTCCCGTTTTAACCTAAAGGGTGTGTTTTTAAAGATATAAGGGCTTTTCCAACCCTTCAACTTGGAAAGTAAGTGTAGTCGCGCCATCTGTTGTCAAATAGTTGAACTTCATTCATTGTACACAATATGGACTTAAAAGAACGATTATTTGGGGCGCGAAATTTAAAATTCTCATTTCAATAAAGTCTTAAATTACATTTGTTACCATAATAAAGTTATTAAATTTTGTGTATTTATACAGCAGTAGCTAACTTATATGTTGGAGTTAAAGCGATATCATTTTAGTTATTCAAATTACTTCTGAAAACATTTTAAAATTTAAGTTTTTAAATTTCGCGCCTTTACTGCGTATGCTACAGCTGCAAAACCTATTGTTACGGCGAACGATAACGTCGAGAACATTCTATACCTAGAAGGTGTGAGAAAGTAAATATTCCCAAACTTTCTTGAATATCCTAGAGCCATCTTTCTCGAATATCTTAGAGCCAACTATACACTTCATGTGTATAGTCTCCATAAAGCCAACTTTCTGGAATACCCTAGAGCCTAGCTTTCTGAATATATAAGAGCCCGGTGTCGCCCGCCAGAATTAATTCGATTTGAACAGCGGAACAAGCCACTTCGAAACGAAAAAGAAAGAAGTTACCTGTGTGAGCCTTTATTTTGAAGTATCACGTGTGAGTATTTTTAATAGTGTGTTTAATTAATTCATGATCTTGAAGTGAAGAAAAAAAAAAGTTATCTGTGAGCCTTTATTGTGAAATATTAAATGTGAGTATTTTTAATAATGTATTTAATTAATTCTAATGGTTTTTTTTTCTTTTCTTTTAATTGTAATTTCCTTAACTTTCAAGTAGTCGCGCGGCGTTGAATCGATATACTTTGGCCGTAAACAAAATATCGCGCGACCGCTTGAAGATTAAATAATTTTGTTTTCTTTGTCTCAACGTGCCCCACGTTTACGTAATAATATATTTGTCTATAAAATGTTCATTTAATTTATATTTTACAGAATATAATGCCTAGACGTAAAAGAGGTGGAGATCTTGCCAGTTCTGCAGCGAAACGGCGGAAACAAAAAGAATATCGAAGAAATGAAACGGAAGAACAGCGCGAAGCACGTTTACAAAATCAACGAACCAGAATGAGCACCCTGAGAAGCGGAAAAAGCGAAGAAAGAAGCGAAAATAAAACTATTGAAGAATCGAGAATTTTAAAAGATAATCTAACAAAGGAAGCATTCCACTACGAATCGACGAAGAAATATTACAATCATAAATATGTTGTGATCGGAAAAATGAATAACATTTGCCAATTTTGCCACGCGAAAAAATTCAGTAAAGAAACACCAGGTCTCTGTTGCATGAATGGAAAAATTCGATTACCACCACTGGAAGCACCTCCGCAGGAATTTCTACATTACATGACCGGGGAAACACCAGAATCAAAACACTTTCTTCAAAATATAAGATCATACAACTCCTGCTTTCAAATGACTTCTTTCGGTGTTACTTCGACTAACACTAATAGAGATGAATTTGAATATGTATTTTCAATTCAAGGGCAAATTTATCACAAAATAGGATCGTTACTACCAATGCCTAACGATGACTATAAATTTCTGCAAGTATATTTCATTGGAAATGAAGAACAAGAAATTGATCAACGAAGTACACATTTTAATGGATTGAAACGCGAAATAATCCAAGATGTACAGAGGATCTTACACAAATACAATCAACTGATTTACATATTCAAAACAACACTAGATCGCATGATTTCTGATGACTATAAAATTGTGATTCGAGCCGATAAAAGACCACGTGGAGAACACGAACGTAGATTTAATGCACCTCAGATAGATGAAGTCGCCATCGTAATTGTGGACAATGAAAATACAAGCCGTGACATAATTTTACAACGAAGAAGAAAAGGACTACAACGCATTGCAGAGACACACCGTTCATATGATTCTCTTCAATATCCTTTAATATTTCTGCACGGAGAGGACGGTTATCATTTCAATATAAAACAAATTCATCCTGAAACAGGCATAGAAACAAACAAAAAAGTCACTTCCAAGGAGTTCTATGCTTACCGCTTAATGATCAGAGACAATGAAATATACAATCACATTCTCAACACTCGCCGTTTATTCCAACAATTTCTGGTAGATATGTACGCAAAAATAGAAGCAGAACGGATGCTTTACATAAGACTGAATCAGAAGAAACTACGCACAGAAGAATACATCCACCTTCGAGATGCGATCATAAATGACGGCAATATTGACGATATTGGAACAATGGTAATCTTACCCTCATCATACATAGGAAGTCCAAGACATATGCACGAATATACTCAAGATGCCATGACCTACGTAAGAAAATATGGACGACCTGATCTCTTCATAACATTTACATGCAACTCATCATGGCCAGAAATCAAAGAACAACTAAAATATGGACAAACCTCCATGGATCGACACGACATAATAGCCCGAGTTTTTCGACAAAAACAAATAAGATTTATTGAAGTCATCACAAAATACCACATCTTTGGAACCGTTAGATGCTGGATGTATACAATCGAGTGGCAAAAACGAGGATTACCTCACTCACACAATCTCATATGGCTACACGATAAAATTTATCTCACGGATATCGACAAAATCATCCAAGCTGAATTTCCCAATCCACAAAAAGATCCGGAACTATACAGCATAGTAGTGAAAAACATGATTCACGGACCATGTGGACCATTAAACTTTAATGCGCCATGCATGCGTGATGGAAAATGTACAAAAAAATATCCAAAACCATACGTAGACGATACAAAAACTGAAGATGACGGCTATCCCAAATATAGAAGACGATCACCGAAAAACGGTGGTTTCACAGCAAAAATACGAATACAAGGCAGAGATGAACTGGAAATAGATAATCAATGGGTAGTACCATATAACCCACTACTTTCTAAAATGTTCCAAGCACACATAAACGTTGAATATTGCAATTCAGTAAAATCTATTAAATATATATGTAAGTACGTAAACAAAGGTAGTGATATGGCAGTATTTCAAATAGTCCAAAATAGCGAACAAAATAACAGAAATGATGAGATACTCATGTACCAAATGGGAAGATACATCAACAGTAACGAAGCAGCGTGGAGGATTTTTAGTTTTCCCATACACGAACGCGAACCAGCTGTGCAACATCTAGCAGTACATTTGGAGAATGGACAGAGAGTTTACTTCACAAAAGACTCGGCTAGAAAAATTGCAAGCGAACCACCTCAGAACACAACATTAACAGCTTTTTTCCAACTTTGCCAAACGGATCCATTCGCAAAGACGTTACTGTATGTCGACGTCCCTATTTATTATACGTGGGACAAAACAAGAAAAATTTTTCAACGACGAAAACAAGGAATGCCAGAAGAGGGTCATCCAGAAATAATGAAAACTAACACAATAGGTCGAGTATACACTGTACATCCAAACAATGCCGAATGTTTCTATCTCCGGATGTTGTTACACGAAATACGAGGACCAACAAGTTTCACAGATCTCAGGACTATTGACGGCTACCTATGCCAGACGTACAGAGAAGCATGTCAACGCTTAGGATTATTGGAAAACGATAACCACTGGGAATTAACACTACAAGAAGCCACACTCACAGCTTCAGCTGAACAAATTCGAGAGTTATTCGCCATAATTCTAACAACATGTAACCCATCAAACCCAAAACAGCTATGGGACTCTTTCAAAAGGAGTATGAGTGATGATATATTGTACCAAATCCGACAAGCTAATCCAGAACTGACTATAGAATTCAGTGACAACATCTTCAATGAAACACTCATTCGCTTAGAAGATAAATGCTTAGCAATAAATAACCGGACCTTAGTAGAACTTGGAATGCCAGCACCACAAAGAAATGCTTTCAGTATGCTAAACTACGAAATTACAAAGGAAAAAAGCTACAACGTCAATGAACTACTTGAATACATTGCTCACAATAAACCACTCCTCAATGACAATCAAAAAACAATTTACAACGTTATAATGAACCGAATAAATAACAACACTGGTGGAATTATTTACTTGGACGCACCAGGAGGCACCGGTAAAACGTTTCTAATAAATCTAATACTGGCGGAAATACGTGCTAAAAAACACATCGCACTGGCACTAGCATCATCCGGCATTGCAGCCACACTTATGGAAGGAGGACGAACTGCTCATTCTGCCTTACAACTACCGTTGAATATAGCCGAACAACAATTCCCGGTATGTAAAGTCTCAGGAGCATCTGGACGGGGTCAACTTCTAAAACAAGCTAAAATTATCTGCTGGGATGAATGCACCATGGCCCATAAAAAATCACTAGAAGCCATGGACAGAACATTACAAGAATTGCGAAAAAACTCTGAAATAATGGGAGGAGCTCTACTCATACTCTCAGGAGATTTTCGACAAACACTTCCAGTTATTCCCAAGTCAACACCAGCAGACGAGATCAATGCATGCTTAAAAAAGTCACATCTCTGGCCAGAAGTACAAATACTGCAATTAACAAAAAACATGAGGGTTGAATTATCAAAAGATGAAACAACAGCACATTTTGCTAAAATGCTTTTACAAATAGGCGAAGGTACATATCCTACTGACCAAACGACCGGTCTCATTGAACTCAATAGTGATTTCTGTAACATAGCCACTACTGAAAACGAACTAATCGACAAAATTTATCCAAATATTATTCAGAACTATACCAACGTAGAGTGGTTATTTCAAAGAGCAATTTTGGCCACTAAAAATAATATTGTTGACGATATCAATTTTAATATTCTAAAGAAAATACCTGGTGAAGAGAAAGTATATAAATCGATCGACACGATGGTAACCATTGAAGAAAGTGTCAACTTCCCTACTGAATTTCTAAACTCTTTACAAGTACCAGGAATGCCATTACACTGCCTTCGTCTGAAAATTGGATCTCCAATCATACTACTTAGAAATCTCAACTCCCCAAAACTATGTAATGGAACGAGGATGATCGTAAAACAGCTATCGAATAATATCATTGAAGCTGAACTTATTTCTGGAAAGAACAAAGGACACACAGTATTTATACCTAGAATACCACTGATCTCTTCTGAATTGCCATTTCAATTTAAAAGATTGCAGTTTCCAATTAAATTAGCCTTTAGTTTTACAATTAACAAAGCGCAAGGGCAAACTTTAAAATATTGTGGCATCAACCTCAAAGAATCCTGCTTCTCTCACGGTCAGCTTTATGTAGCTTGCTCAAGAGTAGGAAATTCGAAAAATTTATATATATATACCCCGGACAATAAAATGAAAAATGTTGTTTATAAACAAGTAGTATAAATAATGAGAAAATGTAAATACATGTAAATATATATGTTTAAATATACATGTAAATATATATGTCCATGATAATGTAAATACATGTAAATATATATGTTTTCAATATATATATATTTTTTACTTTTTACGTCATAGTTTATTTTTTTATTTCAACTACCACGTAACCTCATATCAACTCCCGAGCGAAGCCGGGTATTACAGCTAGTAGGTACATATATACAGATAATTACACCCAGACACAAGACAAACAGACATATTTAAACAAATGTTTGTCTCGGGTGGGAATCGAACCCACGACCTGCAGCGTGAAAAGCATGTATCTTACAGACCACGCCACCGGCCCGTCAAGGTGTCCAGAGACTTGGTCGGGTTCAAATCTAAAGTCTCTTCACGGCGCCATTGTTGATCCTGGCTTACAGGAGCATCAGTGCTTGGCGAGATTGCGGTGAAGGGGTTGTCCCAAAAAAATATGCTAAAAGTTCGTTTGTTAGGTGAGAAAGTCTCTATCTTACGAGTAAAATTGAAGCCTTTATTTTACATTTGCACCATTTGAATAACAATGTTATTCACTTCAATCCTATAAGTATATGAGTTGTGAGAGTTTAGGCCTTAATCCACACACGCTGGCCAAGTGTGGGTTGACCGGTTGGTGGAAGTCACATGTACTAGAATGATTAGTTCTTAGACATTCCGGTTTCCTCACGAGGTTTTCCTTCACCGATATTAAGCAGCGAAGATGAAACACAAAGATGTGTGGGCACGACTGGGAATCGAACCCGCGACTTTATAATTCTAAGGCGAGGCCCGTACCGCTGTGCCACCGCTGCTCAATGCCAAGTAATGTTATTCGATAATAAATAAATAAATAAATAAATAGGTGACTATTTTACTACCCATCCTCCTCTTATAAGCATTATTGCAATTACAAATCTTATTCCACGCGTTCTAAACATATTCAATGATTTTATGACCAGCAGAGGTCTACTATTTTACAAACGGTTCAATGCGATGATCCGAAAATATTTTTTTCGGATTCAAATTCGGATGTAAAGAAGTGGTTTAATAAAAAAAGTTATCAAATCTGCACACACTTTTATCAAAATCGTCTCTGCTATTTATGTGTGAAAAGCATCGGTGGCGCAGTGGTACGGGCCTCGCCTTAGAAATATAAGGTCGCGGGTTCGATTCCCAGTCGTGCCCACACATCGTTGTGTGAATTGTTTCATCGCCGCTGCTCAATATCGGTGAAGGAAAACATCGTGAGGAAACCGGCATGTCTAAGAACTAATCATTCGAGGACATGTGACATTCACCAACCCGCACTTGGCCAGCGTGTGTGCATTTAGGCCTAAACTCTCTCAACTCGTAACATAGTTGAGAGAAGACCCGTGCCCAACAGTGGGACACTAAAAGGGTTGAAGGGTGTGTGAAGTGTGATAAATAGGAAAATACCTACATAGTTACACACATTTTTACTAGAGTATACTAATTAAGAGATGAAAATAAAATATATACTGGTCAATCAATTAGCAAGTCATGGATTTATCAGCAAGATATTGAAAGTGTTATCTACTATATAAAAATAAGTCGGGTTTTCCTTCCTGACGCTATAACTCCAGAACGCACGAACCGATTTCCACGGTTTTGCATTCGTTGGAAAGGTCTCGGACTCCGTGAGGTTTATAGCAAAGAAAATTCAGGAAAAATTTCAACAGAAATGGGGGACAATGTTACATAAAATGAAGCCATCTGGTGGCGAAACGGAGTTCGCCGGGTTTGCTTGTACTAAATAATAATAGCGCATAATTCAGAATTTCTTCCTAGTATACTTGTTAGTAAGTCAAATTCTTTTTAAAAATTAGTGTTAGCTAGCTCTATAGTAATCTAAAAATTGATAATTTTAGAAATGCTTCTCTTCTGGCAACCTATGATAAATATCTGCATATTATGTCTATTTAAGGATAATGCAGTGGACTACAACATTACTACTTAATTTTGTTAAGCGTTTGCTAGTGTTATTTAAGTTGTAGTTGTTCGTTATCCTATAATAAATAAATAAATAGTATCAGCCTTCTTCAAGCACTCTTCAAAATACTTAAAATTGTACAATGATTGAGAAATGTGTCATCAAAATATCCTGGCTACAGTAAATATTTAGCAATTCGGAATTTCTTTCTATGATCGAATACACAATGTGTCGGCGGGCATAGATCGGTTTAGTATACTGTAATGACATTCGCCGGGCATATTTGCCGCAGAACACAACAGCTTTGAGACAACCTAGTTTTTAAGAGTTCTTGAGTGTAGTGGAATCGATAACGAAAATTATGAGTTTGTTATCGATCGTATGGAAGTGTATCATAGTAGAGGCTCAGAGTGGGACCGGATAGAAGTCAAATTACTCAATAGTCTGTTTCCTTATGAACCGCTTCTTAGCCCTTGACTCATTGTTAACAAAGCTATGATGTTTTCTACTCCAGACATTTTAGATTGCTAGATATAAGACTTAGAAAATTTAACTTGGAACTGGTATTGCGCGCGTTCCCCTCTGCGGAGGTAAATGTATAAGTATAATAACTTAATGCCGTGTCTGTGTGTAGCTTTTATATACGTGTGCATTTGTAAAGACGCTTCAGACGCTTTTGGGGGCTGAGTCACCTTCGTCCGTGGGAGTGCACCTTTTAACTGAATCCCCACACGTGGTCCCCGTGTGGTGCAAATCAGGTGACAATCAACTGGTAATTAAGTTTACTTGTAATTAACTGGTGGTTAGTGACCACCCACCAGACAAAGCCGCACCGCCAAGCGGCCTTGCCGTGTTCCGGTGCGTTGTCTGAAGACACCATTTAAGAGGGTGGGTCGAAATTGTTGCTCCTTTATGGTTTCTAACCATAACCAAACCGTTCCACTGCCACCTTCTCACCGAAATTTATTCGTAACCACGAATGAATCGGTATAGTGGGCAGGCGCGTTCCATCGAAGACTACATCATTGCTTAAAATCAGGCAAGTTGTAGTCAAGCGCAGGCCTATTTCAGGATAAAAAAATACTTTTACATTTTACTTTCATGGTTACCCCAAAAACTGGCAGCAACAATTTAGTACTAAAAGTTGCGTATATAACACCTCCCGTGTTAAATGCTCTAAGATAAAATGTTTTAAAAACTCTACTCATCATCATCAGCCCGATCTTATTCCACAACTGAACATCAGGTACATGCTAAAGCACATTATTAAGTATGACCACTTCAGTTAACCCTTTTTACCCTCCCACTGGGCTCTAGTTTTCTTTCAACCTTCGTCCGTGGGTTTGCATCTTTAATTGATCCCTACACGTGGTCCCCGGGTGGTGCAAATCAGGTGTCAATAAACTTGAGGTAGACTTCGGCCGTGGTTATTGACCACCCGGTCCACCAACCAAAGCCGCACCACCAAGTGCGCTTGTCGTGTTCCAGTGCGCTGTCTGGTGACACCATGCAGAGAGTCAACTCGTAAGACCCGTGCCCAGAAATGGGACACCAAAATTGGTGGAATTGAATAAAGAGGTGTTTAGGTAAAGAAAGAAAGAAAAAAAATTGGTTGCCTGTAAAGTCGGTATACGGGCGAAAGTTTTACGTGACAACGACTTTGAGTGGTAAAATAATTTTAATGTGAATATTCATTCGTATAGTAGGAAGAAGGATGAAATAATAGTAACAATTTAAAACATTTATTTATACAAAGAATTATATTTAAAACATTAATTTATACAAAGAATCTCGCTCTTAGGCGGGCTAACTGTGCTCGAGTGGAAGGGACGCGTGCCTTTCACTTTTTATGTCTGTCTCTCTCGCTCTTAGGCGGGCTAACCATGCCCGAGTGGAAGGGACGCGTGCCTCTCACTCGCTCTCATTGTGAGCGCATAACGTGAGCGGAGCGTAACGCAGTTTCTTGAAGTGTCACCCGGCAAACCAATTTATAAGACGTTATCACGTCAAAAAACATTTATTGTCAACGACAGGACACACAAAATTAAATTATATTAAAAGAAGAAGAAGAAAATAAACACATAGAAAGAGAAAAAAAAAACAAATGTAAAAGAAAAAAAAATGTAAACAAGAGTAAGTGTGACCTATCAGTGTCAAACATGGACATTGCTCAGTAAACGCTGTGAGTGCCTACTAGAGGCGACACACAGCACTGATTTTCAGCAATATCCATATTCCCACAGTGTTTACGCCAGGCGCCAAGGTTGTCAAAGGTAGGCAGGTACTTATTCAAAATCTGTTATTCTAAACAGCAATAATACGAAGTGAGGTAGGTATAGGTAGAACGGATTGCAGCACAGTATAATCACAGATAATATAATACTAGTATAATATTTATCGTAGATGCCACAGAGTTACTGTTATTTAGACTAGAACTACTGAGCGGAAAATTAAAAAAAAAACAAGTTTTTGTTACAACAATTTTACGTTAAGTTTTAAACTTAATTAATAAATGATTGTACATACATAATAATACATTTATTTACAACATAAAAATACAATTGATAAGATAAATGATTCAGTTTGATTTCAGTACTGTTGTTTGTTTGTTTGAGTTTTAGTTCTCATCACTAAACTTCATCTTCACTAATGCTACGAGTATAAATGCTAAAATCTGCGTGTGCTCCTAAACTATGATTATGATTTGGATGAAATTTGGTATGAAAATAGTTTGAGACTATCTTACGGGTTGAGAGAGTTTAGGCCTTAATTCACACAAATTCAGGTTGGTGGGTGTCGCATTTCTTCGACTGACTAGTTCTTGGACAAATCGGTTTCCTCACGATGTTTTCTTTCACCGATATTGAGCAGCGGAGATAAAAAAATACTTAGAAAAAGATCAAAGGCACGACCGGGAATCCAACCCCAAGAGGTTATGCTATGCCTTATATTTCGACGGCGAGACCCTGTCGCTCCGCCACCGCAGCTCATACAGATACACACGAGAAATAGACCCCTCTTTTTTGTCAATTGTTGAATACGCTGCTTGCTATATAGCATATGCCATATAGGTATATTCAAAAAATGTGGCACAATTTTTGCATGTAAGTACAATTCAAAACGGTTAAATATTAAAATTAAAATTACTACGATTCGTTTAACGTGTAAAAGATTATCTAAATAAATAAATCAAATTTATAGAGACAGAGGCAAGTGAATTCATTTCAAATACTTAAAAAATGATTATCAAACATTCCATGATATTAATGATGAGATACCTACCTACGTCTAAATTGGAAACTGAACATGGAAAAAAAAATATCTGTAACAATTTCAGCAAAGCAAGACCTTTCTTTCATTATAATAATAATTAATAATAATTCATTTATTTCATTGCAAACATGGGTATTTACATTAATGGTGTTTACATTTATAATACTGATCTCCATATTTTGCCATTACATGGGCATGCAATTATAATAAAGCGCAATTTTAATTGATAAAATAACAATATTATTGATGTCAAATAAATTAAGAATTAAAACATAATTACAATTCGAAGAAAAAATGTCAATAATTAAATATAATGTCAAAAGTTCACGAAACAATAAATATACAGTCAAATTTTAATTAAGTACCAATTAATATAGTCAATATACCAACTAAGATCAATTGAGTCATTTGCCATATGGATTCCCTTCTAAAAACTCTTTGACACTGTAAAACACTTTGTCAGTAAGAAATGCCTTAAGCTTTGCCTTGAACAAATGAAGATTGTTGATTTCTGAAATCACACAGGGCAATTTGTTATATATCCTGGATGTCATACAATATATACTATTTTTCATTAAAGCTGATTTACAGGACGTACTCTGAATTTTATTTTTATATCTAGCGCTTTTCAATTTACCATTTCTTTTGTTCTATCATTTGCATATCTGCATTATGTATTTAGTTTTTAAGGAGCAGGTCGCGCGGTTGAAACGGCCATATCTAATCGCAAAAACGGGATAGTACCTACCTACTCGAGCCACTTTAGTTTTTTCATCAGCAGAGAATGGCACACTTTGAAATCATAAGACAGTGACAAAACATAATATACTTAAAAAGTAACAACTCTTAGCTTTGAAATAAAACTACTTTTTAACGGATTTTATCGCGGTTTATTTTAGATTTTAGATCCCGACGTTTTTCGTTTCCGGGATCTAAAATCTAAAATAAACCGCGTAAATCGCGTAAATCTAAGACAATACTAACTCTTAGCTTAATCGTCATTTCTAAGATAAAGGGGTCTACTACAAAAGATTGAGTAAAACAAAATCTTACCGATCGCTTCCTAATGATTGCTCTTCCGTGTATAATATGCGCTACGTCCATTTTGCCCACACCTATCTATTTTATTGTTGTTGGTACTGGTATTATATTATATTACGTATAATAAATTACTTTGGTGTATTGTTATCTTGTACTAACATAGTTTTTTAAGTTCTTTTGTTCATTAAGTAACAATACATATGGACTGTGCTGTCTGATAATAAAGAATTCTTTTTTTTACTAGTTCATTTATAATCAAGTCTTACTTAGAGGCACGCCAAACGATGAATGAGGGTCTCATTCTCATGTATGCTCTAAATCCAACAAAAAATTCCACAAACATACCTCCTCAGTAGGTACATATTCAAAACCAATAATGTCACTAGTTTGTGAGACAACAAACACATAAAGCAGTAGTATTTACGAGTCGTGCCGCTTCTATCAATACTCAAGTCTATACTCGGTACGGAATGCCACGCCTCGCTATTTATACTCAGTCCACTGTACTCAGCATGTACTCAGAAGGTTCACGTACTGTTTACATTCATCTTTAATCACTTACAGGTTCTAAAACAGGTTTAGTCTAGGTTCTAAATTGAACCTAGTCTCACTATGGTCTATTTTTGTTCTGCTTCTTTGATCCAGTGGTAAAGTAGTTCCAGATCGAGGGAAGAAACGTTTCTGATCTCCCTTCTTACTAATATTATAATACCAATATAAGAGCAATAGGCACTATAGGCCGACCGTTTAACTCGCGTATCTGAGGTACAAAGTCATAAAACATTAATTAAATCTCTTAAAGAATTATTTAACCACAGTTAAAAGTAATGTAAGACTATTCGTCACTAATATCCATATCGCTTGAATCATCATCACTGTCTGTGCAGCTTGAGGAGTCAGAATCTTGGCGATAGGCGATACGTGAGTTAAACGGTTAGCTTAAAGTATCTTCAAATATCGATATTTCGTATATCGACGGAAAGCGAAAACGTCGTAGTCCACAAATTATGGAATTGAGAGTTAGAATGAGATTTGAGAGTTAGTTAAAATTATAATTTAAAAAAGAAATGAGTGAACAATCGTGAGTCTAATTAAAAAACACGCTAAATAAGATTTTTCTTTTCCCTTTTTGTGCACTACTACGTTTTAGCTTTCTGCCGTCGTCGCGTCGATTTAAAAAATAACAAACTGACTGAGATATAGAAATAAAGAAAGAAAAACATTTGTTTGACAAAGAAAGTAAAAAAAAAATATTATAAAGTTTTATTATGAATAACATTTTCCAGTATTCTTTAGTAGTCATCAGGTATTGAAATAAAACTCGCGGTTTATTTTAGATTTTAGATCCCGAAGTTTCAAAGTATTTTCAGAATTCATGTTCACGGGTGGACTGAGGTATTTGATGTCCAAAAATATTAATCACAATTATTACTGACTACCTCCAAACATTAATATTTAACTTGCGTTCCGATTTTAGCAAACTGAGCTCATAGTGTCTTGTATTCTGAGTTCAAGTTCAGTTTTATTTCAATGTGTGATATTCGCGTAAATCTAAGACGATACCTACTAGTCATCAGGTAATCAAAAGTTGTCGCTACCCTAGAGACAACTAGAGCTGATCAATCTTGAGTGTGATTAAGTATTTGTTAATTCTACTAATAACACTGGCATATTATTACATCTATAGCAGTATATTATTATAAATAACCGAGATTGTGAACAAACAGTCGTAGGTGCAGAACCTTGGACAGTATTTACTCAGATAACAAAATACTCGAAATAGAACGTCTCAAAGTTATCTTATATAAACTGGCTGATAAATACAGAGATGAAACGCGTTTTAATATTAACGATATTTCTAGAAACATAAAACTTGTATAAAAATAATTTTGTCTGTATTTCTCTTATCTTTTTTGGGCAAAACTGCTTTATCGATTTATCTGGTATGCAGAACGCATTCACAGAATATGTAATTTATCTCCACTGTGAAAGTATCCCACTCGAATAACTAGTATTCATAGAAATCAATGTTTGTTAACTGTGGAGGGAAACGTCGGTAGTGAGTAAAATTGAGGAAATGTGACACAAACCGCACTTAAAGAATAACGATTTAAAACTTAACGTTTTAACCGCTTGTGTCGGTTGTGTCGCATTTATGCGCTTACCACCCATGTAGGGTTGCCAACTATACTGTTTAAACAGTATTATACTATTTTCCACTAAATTATACTTTTTACTGTTGAACAACATACTGTTTTCAGCATCAAAATGCAAGCACAGCACTGTCGAAGAATCCATTTATTATCTACATTCTCTTCCCACCACCTAAGCCTTTACTGAAAAAGGTTTTTTTTTAAATGCTAAATAGCGGGAGGATGGAAATAGAGCATCTATTAATTTAGTAAAAAAATGAACTCCTCATCTTTTTTAATTTCAGTTATAATTGTGATGTGGCGTATGAAGGTTTTAAAAAAGATTGTAAATTAGTAATTTGTGCGAGAAGGTCTAAAAAATATGTATAAATACGGTTCATGTTTCTAAAATACTGTTTAATATTCTTCATAGACCTGAATATACTTTATTTCTCGTAAAAAAAAGTTGGCAACCCTACCCCTATGCCGTATACCTGCGACAGACAAGTATTCTTGTTTTATTTTCATCTATTGAACCCCGTAGTACCGCAAAAGATATTTAGACAAGCGCTTAAAAGGTTACTGTTTCAACCACGGAAGAGCCGGTTTTTCTGTGTTTTCTACTCCTAAAGACTAAGGCTAAATTGCAAAGCTTCGAGCATCGCCGCATAGTTGCTTTCGGTCTTTTATCGGATATACTTCGGAGATTGTGCGTTGGAATTACACAATCTTATTCCCACATCCCCGTTCTTTCATCGGACAAGTAGAGGTACGGCTATGCGCCACCGTTATATGGTGGTAATTCCACGGGTACACACAAAGCGCTTTGCTCCCAGTTTCGCATTGTGCGAACTGCCAAGTTTTCTATAGCTATAATCTGCCTGTCTTCAAGTCACGAGTGAATCGGTATTTACTGCGTAAGCGCGTTCCATCGTAGACTGCATCATTGCTTCACATCAGGCAAGTTGTGGTCAGGACCCATGCCCCGCAGTGGGACAACAAATGATTCGTTCGTATGTTTATCAGATGCCACATCAACTTCTATTAAAAGAAACATTTCCAAATGCAAACTCAATGAAGTAAATAATTTTTGACCTAGACTTTGTGTTTTTGCCTCGCGATTGTTTGGCCATTCTATCATTGATCGATTACTTTATCAAATAAGCCAGCCAAACCTACGAACACTCCCTGAATCGACGACGTTAGGTGCCTATTATAAGTACATGTACTTGTACACACAGTTGTGGTCAATTGAGACACAGTTTGTGGTTGTAGCTAATGAAATTGTCGCATATTATGAAATAGATATAAGTACTTAATTTAAAAAAGAATAAAGCTGAGTTTTTTGTCAGTGTTTCTCAGTAGTTGCCAGTCATTCACTGCACGGTAGGAAAAGAAATTGGACTATTTTTATGTAGACTCGCGTCTCGAAAAAAAATAAAGCATATTTTTATTTTGATTTCATTTTACAGAACTATATGTGTTACTTACTATTTTCTTAGATTATTCGAATATCACACATTGAAATAAAACTATTTTATAACGGATTTTATACTTCATGCTCACGGGACCATAAACTCTGAAAAGACTGAGACGTCGGGGTCTAAAATCTAAAACTAACCGCAATGAAATCCGTTATAAAATAGTTTTATTTCATTAAATAGGATACCTACTACAGTAATAAAACTTTTGCTTAAAATGCTTGACTACAATGAGATGTGATTATTATTATTTTATCTAACATAAACCAAGAAAATCTCGCAAGATCGTTCAGGGGTGAGTGCCTGGTGATTGTAACACAGGGTTTCCTAACATGGACGCCAGCCTCACACAAAGGAAGAAATTGCAAAAATGTTTTTCACACAATTATTTACCTTGTTACTCTGTGTTAGTGGAATAAATATAGAAATTATTTATTATTATTATTTCTACATTGTGTATATGTGCACAATATAGGACAAGGCCTGTTATTTAATTCACGACCGCAATCCCGCCCCTGCTACTCCTCTATGCCAGGATCAACAGTGGTGGCGCCGCCGTGAAGAAACTCTGGATTTAAACCCGGCTAAGTACCGAGTTTAAAGTTTTTAAAACCGTTTAATCCAACGAAACAGAGATGTATTATAAAGACGCGTCTATCTGGAATATGTATCAAGAATATGACATGAAATCCGCCATCTCGGACCGGAATGCGCAACAACTTCACATTTTTTAGTATGATAGCCAAAAACGTTTGTTCGAAAAAATACACATTAGAATAAAAATTAAAAAAAAGTGTGATACTTATTGCGTTTGTAAGATTGAGCATTTTGGAGTCTTGTATTTAGATGCGAACTTATTTTATTAACTTCGGACGAAAAAGCTGTTATAATAACTATATAATTTATGTAAGAACGTGTGTTTGTTTGTATACAAGAATGTGGCCTCCTAGCGCGTATCTAACTTTTCTTTAGGTAGGTAGGTACATTTTTTTAACATAAATTTCTTTTCCATACATTTTAGCATAATTTTTCGAAAATCACCAAATCGCCTCACGTAAATAATAGAGGCATCCTAAAGCCACAATAAATTGCCTAGTTAACTGTTACCATAACGATTACGGTACATAGTAACACGGTTCCATAGGAGGACGCTGCGCAGACGCACGGTTTCACAAAAACTATGTCAATGACCGAAGATTATAGGCGATAGAAGATTTTTTGTTGATGTTTTATGAATGACAGGTAAATAACTATACTAGTACCGTGGGTTTGTCTACTATCTTTTGTTTTGTTATAAAAAAAATTAACATGTTGATTGATACTCTACTAAACTTTGAGAGTTTATAAGATAGTTGAAAGAAGACCCGTGACCAGTTTCAGGACAATAAAAAGGATTAAAATGAAAAAATTATAGTATTATTATATATCTGTGGTTGACTTTATCATTTAACTGTTTATTTATTTGTTCCAAACAAATAAAATAAAATAAAACTCCAGCATTCAAATATTTTTTATTTGAAATCTAAAGTTATCAAAAACGGTACATCTGTTCACACATGTCTTATAACACCTTTTCAGTCAGACACACAGACCGATGAACGGCAATATAGAGATCTACCTACACGTATAGTTATATTATCTGTGACGTATAGTATGGAATTAATAATGAGTAGGTATGTAGGTTTTGTAGAAGTTTTTGTGTCTAATAGATAAAACATGGGTCGTTGTAACAATGTTGACGAGTTAACAGTCTTGACGAGCATTGGTAACGTCGACACCGTATTCGTTGCTCTCCTAAATATATATTCTAAAGTGCACTAAATTTAAAAGTTTACGTGTGAAAGTTACATCAAAATGAAGAAGATGATTTGTTCTAACTAACAGTGAAATCAGAATTGTGATAACTCAAAAACTGTGAGTACTCTAACTGTGTAAACATATTTACTGCTTTAAAATTTTGCCGTTGTCACTGTGCTGTGTCGCTGGAAACCGGTTGAGTTGATTAAATTCAAACGCTTCGGTTCGTCTCGTGGGCGCTCGGTCAACTTCGTGTGGTCCCTACTTATCACGTGGGTGCTTTGTCAACTTCGTCATGCGCCTAGCATTCTCGCTATAGCAACCCGTACAACTGTCCACGAATACGAGCAATAACTGTAACGTGGGCGCTTCGATTATTGCTACAGCTTTATCTTGCATGCTCTTTAACTTGTTGCTTTGCCATGGCTACGGGTAACTTGAAGTGCGCAGGATGTCTGGGGAAAATTGTAAGCCGAATATATCTTACTTGCTCATTTTGCCGTCACCCTTACGATCTAGACTGTGCTAATGTATCCGAAGAGACTTTTTGTAGCATCATGTCAGCGGATCATAAAAAAGCTTGGGAATGCGTTCAATGCAAATCGAAAAAGCCAAAAATCGGAAATACAAATACCCCGGTGCGTGACTTCTTTACTACTCCTGCCTGTACCCCGGGTGAAGACTCGGTTATATTAGGCTCACATCTAGATCAAAGTACTACTGGGAGCCGCAACGTTAACGTTAAGGCACGCAGCAGACCGCTAACACAGGATTCTAGCCTGTTCGGGGAAAACCCATTCGCAGAGGATACGGTCTGCCTAGACAACATACGCACTGTGGTACGTGAGGAACTTGAGCACATAATAGATGAGCGCCTGGCAAAATTGATTAGCAATATTGTTATGGAGAAAGTGGCTGTGTCTGTTAAAGCTGCCTACGGGGGACTACCTGAACGTGTTTTGGCGCTGGAAAAGACAGTTGCAAGTCTTATAAATGGTACCCCGCAGGGACCACAGCTGCCCCAAAATGGTATTGAAGAACAATCAGTTCTTGTCCCGGAAATTGAAACTGGGACAAAACCCAAGTTACCAGCAAACCGCAGCAAGTTGCAGTCAAAATCTGCTCGCCTGACGGAGAAAGGGGCATTAAGTAAACCTTCTGCAGTCAAAACTCCACTAAGTAAACCGGAAGTCAGCAAGACAATGGTTTCCCAGTTGGAAAAGAACATTTCCACCAACACAACATCTGATGACGATTGGACTGAAGTGGGGAGGACACGTCGTCGTTCACCTCAGGGAGTGATGCGCGGCACTGCGGCGCCGGGTGCGACACAGCTAGAAGCGTGCGAGCGGTGGAAATACCTACACCTCTATTTTGTCAAAGAGGGTACAACAGTGGACCAAGTCACTAGCCACTTGATCTCTATCAGTGGCACTGATGTATGCACCGTGGAAGCGCTTAAGGCTCGTGGGCGCTACGCGTCTTTCAAGTTAGCCGTCCCATCTAAGCTAGCTGATAAAATTATGTTGTCCGAGAACTGGCCCGAGGATGTATGCATCAAGCCTTGGAAGCAGAACTTTCGTGTCAGCAACCATGAGAAGCAGCAATCCGATAAACACTAAGCATATTGAGATATTTTATCAAAACGTAAGAGGATTACGAAGCAAAACAACTACGTTTCAGAACAATATAACAAGTTCGTGTGCATCCGACGTAATAGCGTTGACCGAAACGTTCTTAAATAGTTCAGTGTGTGACTCCGAACTGTTTCCATCAGGTTATACTGTGTTGCGTAAGGATCGAGCGGGCGACGTCGGGTGGGGGGGCGTCCTCCTCGCGGTTAGAGATTGTTATTCTATTAAACTAATCACAAATCTCGATAGCTTTAGTGATAATAAAGAAATATTATTTGCCTTAGTAACTTGGAAAAATATGAAATATCTCATTGGTGTAGTTTACTTACCTCCTAATTATACCGAAAAACAATACCTTGATGTGCTGAATTGTATAGAGAATGTTGTTTGTACATATAATACCCTTGATGTTATTATTGTGGGGGATTTCAATTTGAATTCGTTTAGTAGTAATATTAAAATACAGTTTGAATGTGTATTAGCATACTGTAATTTGGCACAATGTAATATGGTTAGCAATAAGTATGGCGGCATTTTGGACTTAGTTCTAACTAATATTTATAGTGGGACAGTAAACGTGACAGGCTGTGTTGAACCGCTCGTGCCGATGGACGCTTATCACCCACCATTAGCTATAGAAGTAACTATGCCTCGCGACTTATCTGTTATATATCATCATATTTCGTCTATTCCTCGTAAATCCTCTCGCCAGAGAGTTCCTAAATATAACTTCAAGAAAGCTAATTTCCAGCAACTGTATGCAGCACTTGCTGCTACGGACTGGACTGATGTGACTAGCCGAGTTGAAGTAGATAGTGCGGTTGATGCTTTCTACGATAAATTGTACGCTATTATTGAACAGTATGTGCCAATAAAAAAGGAAATTCTTAGTCCACTGCATAAAAAATACAACTACCCAGTTTGGTACTCGCCCGACATTATCAGGAACATACAAAACAAATACTTTCACCTAAAGCGCTTCAAGTCAGGAGGGCTTGAGTTCAATAGTGCAATGTTCAAGTATTATAGGGCAAAAGTTAAGGAACAAACTGTTGCCGCATACTATCAATACACCCAGTCTATAGAGCGAAATATACGTAATAACCCTTCTAGCTTTTGGACGCTCGTTAAAACCAAACGCAATTCAATTAAGCAGTTGTGTGAATATACCTTTGAGGATCGGGTTGTTACAGGCCAGGAAGCTGTAGATTCATTTTCTAAGTATTTCAGCTCTGTATTTCTTAAGAAGGTTCCAAAACTCGATCCTAGGGCGGCAGAGCAGATGACTTACGAATGTCCGAGCGTACCATCTGTTACAGTGAACTCGGTCTCGAGTAGAGATTTAAAGCTAGCTGTCGGGAAAATGAAACCATTTTCAGCTGTAGGGCCTGATGGTGTTCCAGGGTTTTTAGTTAAGGACTGTCTTAGTGCGTTAGAATCACCTCTGCTACACATTTTTAATTTGTCTTTGCGTTGGAGCACCTATCCTACCAGTTGGAAAGTCAGTAGAGTCACTCCTGTGCCGAAAAGTGGCTCTTCAAATGCCATAGAAGCACAAAGGCCCATAGCAATTCTGTCTATTTTCGGTAAAATATTTGAGACAATAATGAATCGATATATCACAGCTCAAATAGGTCGACAACTTAGTGATTCGCAACACGGTTTCCGTCGCGCGCGCTCCACCACAACGAATCACATCGTTTTCATAGACTATGTGCTAGCTCAAATGGACGCAGGTAATCGTGTCGATACAGCTTATTTTGATTTGGCAAAAGCATTCGATGTTGTAGACAACGATATCCTTTTATCAAAATTGTCTCGCTTTGGATTCTCCCCGCAACTATTAGAATTTTTCGCTGATTATATGAGAGACCGAAAACAGTACGTGCAATTGGGTAGATATCTGTCGGAGGACTACTACACAAGATCAGGTGTAAGTCAAGGATCGACGCTTGGGCCTACTTTGTTTTTAATGATGATTGACGATTTACCGACAGTCTTATCTTCAACAAAATGTCTGATGTTTGCAGATGATATGAAACTCTATTATGGAATCGGTAGTCCTTCGGACAATATAAACTTCCAACGGGATATCGATGCTGTTGCAGGTTGGGCTAAGGTTAACCAGCTAAAGTTTAATGCTTCAAAGTGCAAACTAGTCACCTACACAAGATCGCGTTCGCCGGTAAGCTATCCTTATAGTTTGGACGGAAATACTCTAGAGAGAGTTGACAGTATACGTGACCTGGGTGTATTGATGGATAGCGAGCTTCGCTTTGATGAACATATTACGTCCATTACCAAAAAAGCAAATAAAACGCTGGGATTCATATGTCGAACATCTGCGCAGTTTCGAGACATGAACATTCCGATTTTGCTTTACAATGCATACGTTCGTAGTGTTATTGAATTTGGCGCTATAGTTTGGGATCCAAAAGAGAAAAAATATACTCTGTTATTAGAAAGGGTCCAAAGAAAGTTTGCCCGATATCTTTACAAGAAAAGATATGGGTATTACCCTTATCTTTTTCCATCTTTGTTTGTATACGGTATGGTAGGTCTGCTGACACTAGAGCTCAGACGCAAGCTCCTTCTTGTTATACATTACTGTATGCTAATGCGCAATCAGATTGACAACCCATCTGTATTGAGTAGGATGCGCTATTATGTACCCTCAAATTATACTCGCGTGGGGCAGCGACGTTGTCACCAGTTGTTTGCATCCTCGGGTGAGTTACGCACACAGTATGCAAACAATGCGCCAACGGTACGAGCTATTAAGATTATTAATAATTTTCTTAATAATGTCCAAGACGCCGACATTAATTTTGATTCTATTAGTTGTATTTATAGGCATTTAATATTTTATTTAAGTTTATCATTGTGAGCGTTTTGGTTCGTCTGTTAGTCCACAATTGTAAATTAATAAATAAATAAATGTTGATAGATTTAACAAACCGTTTTAAACGGATTACATCATTGCAGATAAGATGAGCTACCGTCTAGGGATTAGTTAATAATCACTACATAGTATAAAACAAAGTCGCTTTCTTCTGTCTGTCTCTATGTATGCTTTAACTTTTAAAACTACGCAATAGATTTTTATGAGGTTTTTTATCAGATAGAGTAATTCAAGAGGAAGGTTTATGTGTATAATGAATAATATAGTAGAGAAACACTATCAATTTTAGAGGTTTCTGATGTGATGTCGTAAATTAACGCACTTTTTGCGGTTACATTCCGAAGATATTACAGATTTAAAATGCAGGGACAGCGGTGCGGCGGTACCGGCCCGACCACGCGCGGAGCGTGCTATGAAGCCTTAGACATAAATGAAGCCATAGACAAATGGCGCCAAATTCAAAACTGAATATTCGTATTCGGATTCGTATTCGCGAATATTGACAGCAGATATTCGGTTTCGTATTTGTATTCTTGTATTCACGAATGCTTAAAAATTGATAATCGTTACATCACTAGTCCACACATCTTTGTATGAATACATTTATTGCTAAGTAGTATATAGCAATATTAGTTATTAAAGTAATTTATAACTCGTGTAACCACTATAAAATTTATAAAAAAAAATTAGTAAGTAATAAAAAATATTTGGGCTCGTCCGGGATTTGAACCCGGGACCTCTCGCACCCTAAGCGAAAATCATACCCCTAGACCAACGAGCCGTCGTCAAATAAGGTGAAATATATCTTCTTGATATAACACTACATTTTCAGTCTGTGCACTGTATACAAATAACATGCTTTTTACCGACTTCAAAAATGGAGGAGGTATTCAATTTGACTGTACTGTATGTCTTTTTGTGTTTGTTACCTAACATCTTTGTTATAAGTGTACCGATTTCTTTGAGTCTTTTTTGTTTGAAAGCTTGGTACTTTTCGTGTAGTCCCATTTAAATTTCATGAAGATCTGCCCAGTAGTTTTTGAGCTATATATACAGAAGCGTCATTGTATAAGTTAAGCGCCTGCGGCCTTCCAAAATTATATGAGCAATTTTCCTAAACGCACTATTCTAGGTACTACATTTGAAGTCAGTATCTAAGTATTGTCTTTTTGAAATAAAACTACTTTTTAACGGATTTTATCGCGGTTTATTTTAGATTTTAGATCCCGGTGTTTCAAAGTCTTTTCAGACTTCATGTTCATGAGTGAACATACTAAAAAGGCCCCAACCATTACCTGAGATTGTAAATCTAAAATCTAAAACAAACCGCGATAAAATCCGTTAAAAAGTAGTTTTATTTCAATGTGTGATATTCGCGTAAATCTCAGACAATACTATTGTGTTTTTTCGAAAATTTAGCTTGCCCTGTGTTTGTTTATTGCTTTTGGTCAAAACTAGTAATTGAATTCTGACCCGCTCCTGTTAATAGATTGATCTGAAATTTGGTATATACCTACATACCTTTAGTTCTGATGACAGTAGAATTTAATACATTCGGTATCATTGTAAATCCAAGATGGCCGCCGCGCCGCTACAAAATGGCGGATAAAATCAAAATTAGCTTACGGTAGATGATAAAGTTAAGCGTGATGTAAGTTAGGCGAATGCCGGTCCCAGATATGCGGTGTCTATCCTTGTTGGCTTTTGTCTAAGCCAGCGATAAGTGGGTGATATTCAACTCTGCCTACACCTTCGGGTAACACAGCGCACAATGTTGGCAATGCAATTTGCAAAAGCATACGTTATACATATTATGTCTGTTCTCTGTAGTTAAATCAAAATGGCTAAATTACAATCTGGCTAACTCAATAAACACAACGACCTGAGGGTCAGCGCACGCGTCAATTTAATTGTGTTCAGATGCGCCTGCGTCGACATGTAGGTCAATTACTTTATTATTTAGTTAGATTATGTGATTATTTTGTTGGACACGCAAACCATTAATTTTGTAATTCATATAAAACTCTTTTTTGTTTAAAAACTGAAGTAAATAACTAACAATATTGGAATTTGAAATAAAGATAATATTAATGATTAAGTATGTAGTATGTAACCGAGCAGCGGTGGCGCAGCGGTAAGGGCCTCGCCTTAGAAAAATAAGGTCGTGCGTTCGAATCCTGGTCGCGCCCACACATCTTTGTGTGAATTGTTTCATCTCCGCTGCTCAATATCGGTGAAGGAAAACATCGTGAGGAAACCGGCATGTCTAATAACTAATCATTCGAGGACATGTGACATCCACCAACCCGCACTTGGCCAGCGTGTGTGGATTAAGGCCTAAACTTTCTCAACTCATAAGATAGTTGAGAGAAGACCCGTGCCCAGTAGTGAGACACTAAAAAGGGTTGAAGTGAAGTGAAGTGAAGTGAAGATACATACTTAGTTGCAAGATACGACCCGAACAGACACACAAACATTGCTTGCACGTGCACCGCGCACTGTTATGTCACAGAAACATAATTTCACCCTTTTTTTGCGGAAGGGCCTTGTTGGTTTTTTGGTTCACCGGACTTTTTCGGTGAGCTGTCCGAGGACGGTCGAACCGATGAAGTACGATGACAACTGCTATGAGGGCTCCCTACGCGGGGAAGAACCTCGGCTCAGGACGTTGCCAGACACTCTAGTTTTAAGGGATGGGGCTGTTGACTGTGGCATAATTTCCTCCGCTTTTTTTGAAGTGAAAACTTCTTTAGCGGCGTTGAGCACTTTTTCTGTAATGGGTATAAAAACTTAAACTCGCGTCAGGACACGTGACCTGATCGAAAAAGCGTAAGACGGATGGAGAGTAGACAGCTATCCCCTCTCTACGGCGCGGCGAAAATGTACCACATAAATGATAGTACTTTTATACTGATAAAGCAATTGGTGCAAAATTATTCCCTAACCATTCCAAAATATCAAACATGCTCAACGTTAATAATCAAGTTTTCACTTCTGCCGGCACTCCCGGAGTGCCACCCGTCTTTTTTTTTATTTATATTGGGGTTGGCTCCCACCGAGATGGTTAGAAGATTTCAGATGTCTGTGGTGTCAGATTATATAAGGCTTCTGACTACCTGTAACGATTGTTAAAGATGTTTTAAATGTAAAAGGGACTGACTTTGCTCCCCGAGTCACGAAGCTACTCTGCCATTGTACGAAGACTACAAATACCAAGTCCGTGTAATCTAATATATAAAATTTCCATGTCACAATGTTAGTTACCGTACTCCTCCGAAACGGCTGGACCGATTCTTATGAAATTTTTAATACATATTCAATAGGTCTGAGAATCGGCTACTATCTATTTTTCGTACTCCTAAGTGATAAGGGTTGTTCACCTTTAATTTTTTTATTTTTGACGAAATTTTTCGTTTTTATTTTTGGATAATGTGGCATTAAATATTATGTATAGTTAATATAATAATACATAATTTAATAAATATCTTGAGTTCTTGACATGCAATATAAAATTAGTTAATATAATATAATAATAGATAATTTAATTTATGATTTAATTAATTTTATTCTAATTTATTATCTACTCGTAGGTACACACAATCTTGCTTATGGAAATTAATTACATTGAGATGTTTGGAGGTACCAATTAAATAAAACAAGTACTCTGCTCGGCTCCCATGGTGATAGAGTAATATATTTCACTAGAAACAGTACATAATAATGTTCATACTGCTTAGTAAGCATTAACATGAGACAACGTTATTAAGGAGCATACATATTAAATAATATAAAGGAGCTTACATACACTACATCTCCGGCAATATAGAAAAAAAAAATATTCTTAAGCTATATTTTTTTTTTATTAATTACAAACTCCATATTATGACTTAAATGGTTTGGTCCTATTTTTATGAATAACATCAACCTTGTTATTTTTAAGAATTTTTACATTACAACCCAAATCTTTTAACACAGTAAATGGACCGTCATACAATTGATCTAATTTACCACCTACTTCATTTTTAACCAAAATCAAATCATTTTTATTATATTGTACAGAATATAAATTCTTATCATAATAATTATCTTTACGATTATATTTAGTTAATATTAAATTATTTCTAGCATCTCTATTAGCTACTTGAAGTTTATATCTAAGGTTACTAGCATAATTTTCTGGATCATATAATGGTTCAACTTCATTATATAATCTTGATGGAACATTACAAGACCTACCGAAAACAAGTTCAAATGGTTGGTATTTAGTTGCTGAATGAACAGTGGTATTATAACTAAAACACCAATACGATAACCAATGAGACCAACACTGTGGATTGTTATTACATTGTATTCTGAGAAAATTACCTAAATTTTTGTGTGAATTTTCTAATGAACCAATTGACTGATGGTGGTAAGCTGTAGACGACAGCTTTTCAATGTTTAATAGTTTACAAACCTGTTCCATTGTTGATGACATAAATTCAGTACCTCGGTCGGTTGCTATTGCTTTAGGTAGACCAAATCTTAACATAAAATTATCAACTAAGGCTTTACTTACGGTTACGGTGTCCTTAGATTTAAGTGGATATGCTTCCACGAACTTACTTAACTCGCACTGGAGGCTTAATATATATTTGTTACCTTCATAATCTTGAGGTAAGGGGCCTACAATATCTAAGAATATTTTTTCAAACGCATAAGATGCTGTGGTCGTTATACACATTGGTTCCTTTATATACTTACCGTGCTTCATCTTTTGACATTTTTCGCACTTTGATACAAAATCTTGAACGTCCTTTTCAAGGCCTGGCCAGTAAAATTGTCTTTTAATATTGTTTATCATCCTACGAATACCAGTATGACCGCTGGTTGGTAGTAAATGATAGTCATGTAAAATAAATTTAATGTCTTCATCTTTAGTAATTCTAGTAACATCTCTCAAAACATGTACTCGTGGTCCGGACCAAGTTTTGATTGAATTAATTTCTCTACATAATTCTTTGAGAAAGCTAGCATTATCTTTATTTTTAATTATACATATCTCTTTAATATTCAACTTTTTACAAAAAATACTCAACTTGGACACAAATTCGACTCGCGTAAAGAGTGACCTAAAGTCAAGATTTATGTATAAAATCTTTTCTTTTTCATCATATGCAAAACATTCAGTTTGCCAGGATATCCTCTTAGCTTTAACTAACTTTAACAAGTCTTCGCCTTTTATTAATATCATTTCTACTGAATCAATAGGTTTCTTTAATATTTCTGCAATCCTTGGTTGATCAGGCCTAGTGTTGTCGGATTTATTAAATATATCTATGTCTTCAGCTGACTTTTTGTCAGATATTTTTCTCTTTTGAGCCCTAGTTAACACGTTAACTACTTCGTTATGTATATTTTTAAGTTCATCCGATGTTATTATAATTCTTGACAATGCATCCGCGGCAACATTGTCTTTACCTTTTACATACACTATCTCATAGTCATATTCCTCGAGTGTCAACCTAAACTTTAATAAACGACTGGATGGATCTTTCATCCCAAATAGATAGATTAAAGGTTTGTGGTCTGTTTCAATAATAAAATGCTTTCCATACAAATAAGGCCTAAAATATTTTATTGACCAAACTATAGCCAATAATTCTTTTTGGATTGTTGGATAATTCTTTTCAGCCTTGTTTAAGGGCCGACTTGCATATGCAACTGGTTTCATATTTTTATTACAGAGAACCGACCCAATGGCTATTCCTGAAGCATCAGTTTTTAAAATAAATTTACTATTCTCTGAGAAATCTGGATATTCTAAAATAAGGGGGTTAGTCATAAGATGTTTAAGTTTTTCAAATGTTTTTTGACATTTTTCTGTCCAAACAAAAGGTTCATTTTTCCTGCACAACTTATTTAAAGGAATAGTTATTTCCGCAAAAGAGGGTACAAATTTTCTATAATAATTACAAAAGGCAATAAAACGTTTTACTTCATCTGAATTTTGTGGGATTGGGTAATTTTGTAAAACTTTGATTTTTTCAGGGTCAGGTAGAACACCTTGTGCAGATACTACATGGCCAAGATATAATAATTCTTTTTTCAAAAATTGACATTTAATGGGATTTAATTTTAAATTTACCTTTCTCAATCTTTCAAATACATCCATAAGATTACGATTATGGGTGATTAAATTACGCCCAATGACAATCAAATCGTCTAAATATATGAAACATTTGTCAAATGTTAAGCCAGACATAGCTACAGACATTGCTCTACTAAAGGCACTTGGTGAAATTTTTAATCCTAAGGGTAAACATTTCATCTGAAACTGACCAGCGTTAGTACTAAATGCTGTACATTTCCTGCTAGAAGGTTCTAAAGAAACCTGATAATAACCTGAATATAAGTCAAGATGGGTAAATAATACTGCTCCCGAAAGAGAATCTAAAATTTCAGTGATGTTTGGTAAAGGAAACTTATCGTCTTGAACTGTTTCGTTAAGTTTACGATAATCTACTACCAAACGCCATTTTTTCTTATTATTATCATCACACTTCTTTGGTACTAGCAGTATTGGACTAGACCATTCACTTTGCGCTTCTTCTATTATGTCATTTTTTAACATATCTTTGATTTGATTATGTAATTCTTGCTTCAAACTTTGTGGCAACCTATATGGTTTAGTATAAATAGGACTAGTATTTGGCTTAAGTGTTATACTTTGCTGATATATATTTGTTGTGGTTAGCTTATCGTTTGGTAAATGAAAAACATCTGAATATTTTCTACAAATATCTTCAATAGACTGTCTCTCTTCAGAATTAAGATGTTCTAATTTCAAAAGTGAACTCAAAGTATTAGCTCTTTGCGCACTAGCTTCGATTTTATCAAATTTATAACACTCATATTCAGACAATGGTTGCAATACCGGGGTAAAAATAGGTAAGCGAATATCTTTTTCACTTACGTTTAAGATTTTAATCGGTATTTTACCTTTATTCTCTTTAACAATAGCACTAGCTAAAAATAAATTTTCGTCTAATTTTGTTGCACACACAACACCATCTTCATTTAAAGTTGAATTACACTTGACATAGTGAATAGACTCACTTCGCGCCGGTATAGTCAAATATTCTGATTTACATTCTGTGTTATCAAGTATTCGTACTGTAATCTCCTTCTCATTTACATTTAAAGTTAAAATATTTGATTCTAAATTTATTCTAGATGAATAGGTACTTAAAAAATCTAACCCAATAATACCATCGGCTTTTAAAGGTAAGTTTTTAAAAATATGAAATTTATGTTGAACTGATTCAATATTACCTAATGTTAATGTAAGATAAACATAACCTATTGAACTAATCTGTCCGCCTATGCCATTAACTAAAATATCGTTTTTATAAATTTCGATGCCCGGAGGTAAGCATTCATACCGTATAATTGACAAAGAAGCTCCTGTATCTAACAACCAATAATACGAATTATTATTTAAATTAAACGTTACTAATTTGGTAAGTCCATTAAACGCAAAAATTTCATGTTTGGTCACGAAAAAATTTTGACAGATCTGGTGTTTCTATATCTTGAGCGCTACTATGAGTAGGGTCATTCGATTGAGCTTTATAAATTTTATGATTATTGCCACGATAAAAATTTCGATAATTAAATCTACCTCTATAAGAATTACCACGTCCTGAAAAAACAGGTTGTTTACGATAACCTCGAGAATTTATATTACCACGGTTACCATAATGATGTTCACTTACATATTGTCTTGATACATGTCCTCGTCCTTGCACGCTGTTTCCTCTGTGACCTTGACTTGCTTGATTCAAATTAAAATACTTACCTCTGCGGCCTCTGTTATAAGAAGAACTTCTTTGAGAAAAATGCATAACATTACCTGAAGATGACGAGAATAGACATTCCTCGTCCTTAGCTCCCTGGATAGCGTCCTTCAAAGAGCTATAGTTACGAGCTGCTACTATGGTACTGAGCCTAGTATTTTTTAATCCATCTGAAAATTTCCTTATTGCTAATTTTTGATTTAGTGGCTTTAAAACTTCAAATTTAGATGAATCACCTTCAGTCTGAGAAATTGTCAAGTCTGCTAAAAGCTGTTCTATTTCAGAACCGTACTCGTCTATAGATCTCCAACCTTGAGAAATATTTTGTAAACGCGATTGAATTGCTGTAAAAGATTTTTTCGTTAAAAGGTGTATACGCATGTCCTTGACAAGTTCTGAAACACTAGTATAATTTGAAGCTAAACGTAGCTTTGCATTTTCTGAAATCCGATTTTTCAAAATTAATTTGATAAGTAAGTTTTGGTCCGTCGTTTTAATCATTTCGGAATACATCTCAACACCATCAATCAATCGTTTCGTTACATTTTCCGAGTCGTCCATGACCGGTAATAACCCACAGGCTGTTTTTAAATCAAAATCCATTTTGACAGCACTGGTTTCGGGAAACTTGCACAAACTATTTATCTCTAAGTAAAGCTGTTCAATATTCTGAAAAATTTCAGTTGCGGAAGTTACAATATCCGAATCCTTTTCCGATTTTAAAAGTAAAATTAATTTAGTACATTTATTAAAAATATTCTTAGATTCACTCAACTTATTTTCTATAGTTTTTCCTAAGTATCGAGATTGACCTTTCTTAATCAAATATTTTCTTATTTCTTTTAAACTATCATAACTCTCAATTAATATGTCAATCATAATAATCTGTAAAAATAAAGTTGATAATTATTATAACACTAATATTGAAACACATAATGACCTTTTTCTAAGTCGGTTAAGTATAAAACTACGTAAATGAATTCACACGGCGAAAGAATGCTTAAGTTATCATATTTGTTGCCGGGTATCATATTCCGTGAGTCTTTATGCACGATTCTAGGTGATTTACCGTGGAATGTTATAAGTAGAGTCACAACTAAATCATTATAATTAAAAACACTAATATAATTATATTAAAGTAACACTATTACGCGCAACACTGTAAAAAGTATATAGTTTTTGCAGCACACACACAGATTCTCAAAGAAAAAAAAAAATAACTTTAGTAAAAAAAAAATTAACTATATTTTTGAATTAAAATTGCCTTGACGTTATTATAGGTTAAACTCACGAACTTTACTCCGCTGTTTCTGCATTCTGTCGTCCTCGTATGGACGCACGGATACGCTGCATTGCGTGGAGACCAATCTCGTCCTGAATCCACTGACGATGGCACCTTCTGTATAGTCGCAACCCAAAATAGCAGACTACGATTGCGAAAATGGCCAGCATCACGTATACCGCGATGTTCAGCCGGTTCACGTGCTCACCAACTCCCTTTAAAATGGCTTCGTTGTTGCCAGCAGTGTTTTGGTTGACGAAAATCTGATCTTTGTCTATCCTTGACTGGCACATTTTGGATGGTAAAGCGTTTTACCCAAAACTCACTCGCTGCGCGGTGGTACAAAAGGTGTTACGAAGTATGGCAGGGTCGCCATGAGATGTTTGGAGGTACCAATTAAATAAAACAAGTACTCTGCTCGGCTCCCATGGTGATAGAGTAATATATTTCACTAGAAACAGTACATAATAATGTTCATACTGCTTAGTAAGCATTAACATGAGACAACGTTATTAAGGAGCATACATATTAAATAATATAAAGGAGCTTACATACACTACAACATAACTATTATTTTATGCGACCTTCCTCCTCTCTCCTACATATTGCTGTGCCCGACAGGGTCCGCTATTGATAGGTACCTAAAATTGTTACACTGAACACCTTATTTAATTAACATTATGGAACGCAATAAAGTATTGAATTCAATTAAAAAATACATACGTATTACATTTGTAATACGTGGTACGAAGTTCGCTGGGGCAGCTAGTAATATGTATAAAAGTAATAAAGTAAGTACCTACCTACAGTACTGGTATAATGAACACACTGGGGAAGTTAGCCGAAGCAAAAAATATGGCGATAAGGAAGCTGCAGTATAAATAGACACACACAAACAGAACAGACGCGATAAGAGACCTGTGCCCTATTTATCAAACGATACAAACTTGTACTCATGATTTACTTACTTATTTTTTCCATAATATAGCGTTGTATAAGTTGCATTACCCTTTTTTGTCCACCGGGGGGGAAATCCTTTAAGGATGTATGGGTGCACGGTGGGGGGATCCATAAAGAATTATATAGATTATATAAATATACGTAAAAGAAGAAACTGACTGACTGACTGACATATCAACGCAGAGCCGAAACCGACCGACCGACCGGGTCTGGAGACTCCAAATTTGGCACATAGGTTCCTTATAGGGTCTAGGGGTGCAATAAGAAAGGATTTTTCAAAAGTCACCCTTTAAGGGGGTGAAACCGGGTTCCAAAGTTTGTATGGAGATACAAGACTAGTGAGATCAATTTCGCGGGCAAAGCCGCGGGCGGAAGCTAGTATTATTATATGTGGGACTCCGTACTAGTTACCCGTAACCAAAACCCCCAGGTGTTCATACGCGCATCTTGGCCAGGGTGTCACTGGAACCACAAGTGAAACAACTGTGACCAGCGTTGTATTACCTAAACATGTTGACAGAAGTGAACATCACGCTCTTGATGATAATGCTTGAAGAGATCTATAATACCATCACGATTATGACGAAAGAGCTTAAAATCCTGAAGATCTAACCAAAAGCAAAGACGATAAACTAATGAATTCTTGAATAAGCTGCATTTTGTAGCAGATTATGAAGCAGCTATAGATAAAAGTGTATGAATTTACAAATGCAATACAAAACAATATTATTAATAGCTTAATAATATTTAAACAATAGTATTTAGGGTTTCTTGTAAGCAAACAATGCCTGTATTAGGAAACTCCGCTCTTTCTCATTCTATGGCATAAACTCTTATCATAACTGTAACTTTTCCACGTCCAATCGACTAAACGAATAGATATATATAAAATTTTGCACACAACTTTTTGTGTCGCTAATATTACTTAGAGGTTCCTTCGGGATGCTCGTTTAATACACGACAGATAAGACCATCTTGATGATATAACCAGCAGACAAAGACCACTCTAACGAAACAACGAAGAATAAGACAGAATTAATTGATCAGGATGACCGATAAGGGAACCACTCAACTCTCGCATTGTGTATTCAAATGATCAGCAGTATCTGTGGGGAGTTTTATTAACAAGCCTATGCTTAACAGATGCAAAATTGGACACTTACTGTTTTATTCATAAAAATTTTACATGTAAAAATGGATATTGTCTGTCTTGTTACTTTAAATGTCAAGATGTAAGACAAACGAAATATAAACCTATTTTAGCTATTACAAACTTATAAGACATTACCATACCAGAACCACAGAACCAGAGTAATCGACTTAACCTACCGGATTAGTAAGCTGAAGTGGCTGTGGCCATATCTGTCGCAGCAGAACCGACAACCGTTGGGGTAAACGATTTCTTGAGTGAAGACAACTGATTGGGAAACCCAGCATAGGACGCCCTCAGACTAGGTGGAGTGACAATCCGCAAGGTTGCTTGTAAGATCTGATGAGAGTAGCCGCGAATTGTGCTCAGTGCAGTGCTTTGGGAGAG
The DNA here is from genome assembly GCA_936450015.1 of Meganola albula. Taxonomy (NCBI): domain Eukaryota; kingdom Metazoa; phylum Arthropoda; class Insecta; order Lepidoptera; family Nolidae; genus Meganola; species Meganola albula. Next base: position 13,444,885 of record OW388155.1, read on the forward strand.
GCCTATATCTAGTGGACTAAAATAGGATGATAGTGATATCGTTTATGAGTAAGGGGGTTAGGGTAAGAATAGATCTACTATTCAAACAAGACTTAGGATAATTATGACGTGGACATTTCTATGGATGATTGGAAGATGCTTAAGATTGTGTTGATGTTAATATTGTTACACTTGTAACTCTTGTACGTAACCGACTAGATGTTATAACTATTTAACTCAGTTCGAATCCCGCAATAGACCAACAAGTGTTGGGGCTTTGGAGAATTGATTCTGAGACAGTTTCGTCCCTTGCTAAGGGACTAAGACTAGAACTAAGACTACCGAGCTATGACGAAGAGTGCATACAAGCCGATTCCAATCGACTTCCCTTCAGGAATTTCATTATATATAGTTTTTCCATTAAAATTATGTTTCGCCTAAGACAAAACAGCAGCAAAAATAAGTACCTATAATATAAAGGTGGTGGTCACCATAGAAACATCGGTGACGGTAGTGAAGAGATAGTACTATTTTTATAAGTAAGAACTTTTTTGCTCCGGCTCCCCTTCACCCCTCGCCACGGTTACCTAGGTATACCTAATAACAATAATAATAGTAATATAGTGGGACATTAACACACACGGTCATCCTGATCCCAAACTAAGCAGAGCTTGTGTTATGGAAACCAGATAACTGGTAATATACTACGTATAATACTTTTCTTTTGTAAATATATACTTAAATATAGATAATTACACCCAGACGCAAGACAAACAGACAAATTTAAACAAATGTTTGTCTCGGGTGGGAATCGAACCCACGACCTGCGGCGTGAAAAGCAAGTATCTTACCGACCACGCCACCGGCCGGTCAATGTTGCTATTGTTGTGCTTGCTACATAGCCTACTAATATGTATTATAAATGGGAAAGTTTGTGGGGATGTCATATTTTTACCTGCATTATCATGGTGCCTTTAAGGCGGTAGTCTGTTCGTAGATAGAATCTAGTTTCTGTATAATAAATGTATTACATTCTGTACATGATCTCGAGTCCCTACGCACTGCGTGTGGTATGCGTCACCCAGATATATTTGGTTATGACGTCACCACACGTGGACACTATTCTTATACTAATGTTTATTATAATAACTAAACGACAACGAGCTGAACTGAGCAGTGGTGGCGCAGTGGTACGGGTCTCGCCTTAGATTTATAAGGTCGCGGGTTCGATTCCTAGTCTTGCCCACACATTTTTGTGTGAATCGTAACATCGCCGCTGTTCAATATCTGTGAAGGAAAACATCATGAGGAAACCGGCGTCTAAGAATTAATCATTCGAGAACATGTGACTTTCACCAACCCGCACTTGGCCAGTGTGTATGGATTAAGGCCTAAACTCTCTACTCGTAAGATAGTTGAGAGAAGAACCGTGCCCAGCAGTGGGACGACACTAAAAATTTTTGAAGTAAAACAACAATCTGTAAAAAACACAGAATTTTAGCACTTCCGTTTGTATTTCCCAACGGTGGAAGTAGATTTTTTTATTCTGAAGTAGGCTTGTGATTGACTAATGTTAAGCAATGATGTCTACGATGGCACACGCCTACCCAAAAAGATAAAGATAGATTCACTCGTGATTACGAATGACATTCGGTGAGAACATTTAAAACTAACAATCTGGACCTGGGTACCCTCTTAAATGGTGTCACCAGACATCACACTGGAACACGTCAGAGCCGCTTGGCGGTGCGGCTTTGTCTGGTGGTTGGTCACTAACCACGGCCGGAGTCTACCACTAGTTAATTATCGGTAAACGTAAGTACCAGTTGATTATCTCACGATTTGCACTACCCGGGGACCACGTGTGAGGATTCAGAGAAAAGGTGCACTCCCACGGATGAAGGTGGCTCAGTCACCAATATATAGATTTTAATTAGGTAGGTACCTATATATAATAATAATGAATTAACAATAATATTTATTTAATAATAATAATACCTAAAGGTATACCTATCTATTCGAACACTTTTTATATAAAGATGACCTCGTAAATATTTTAATCTTTACTTAGACTAGACGTCTACGTACTATAATATATTAAACTAACTGCCCCAACGAACTTCGTACCGCGTAAATATTAAAAAAAAAATCACTTAGAGGTATGAAAAATAGATAGTAGCCGATTCTCAGACCTACTGAATATGCATAAAAAATTTCATAAGAGTCGATCGAGCCGTTTTGGAGGAGTTCGATTACGCACACCGTGACACGTGAATTTCATATATTAGATATTCAGTGCTTAGACTTCAACTTTATTCAGATTAGATAATCTTGAGATTGTTATTTAGAGTAAATTTTCTTGTCAATTGCACTGCTTAATCTTTCTGTTGTAAATAAATGTAAAACTAACTACTTGTTTATGCATTACAACAAGGTAATGATTTTCCAGAATCAGATATTTTAGTTTTAAGGCCGTCTAACGGAATTTTTTAAGGCATCCTATTGGAGAAGTATTTTTTTGTTTACAATAAGTCTGCATTCATATCTCCCGTACATACCTAGTGCAAAGGTATCATAAGTCAATTGTTTTTTTTTTAAATTCCGTTGGTTTTGCTACCTGTGTTCGTATATTGTTTTCTGGTACGGAGTAGGTAACGAATTTTGACGAATATTTAGCACTGTACAATGTAACTTTCCAACTCCTCCTATTATCTTTCTGATTCAATTCATGCGGGATCCAAGACAGTTTAGGTGTCCTGGGACTTGGCCGGGTTCAAATCCCGAGTCTCTTCACGGCGCCGTTGTCGATCCTGTGGTGCACAGGAGTAGGAATGGTGGGATTGCGCTGGTGGGTTATGTCCCTAAATAAGAATATTTAGCAGTTGTTTTTTTATTCAGCGATGCCTGATGTTAAGTAATGATGTAGTCAATGATGGAACGCGCCAGCCTACTATACCGATTCACTCGTGATTACGAATGATTATCGGTGAGAAGGTAGCAGTGGAATGAGCCTCCAAGGGAACCTTAAAGAAGCAACAATTCCTACCCACTCTCTCTGCATGGTGTCACCAGACATCGCACCGGAACACGGCAAGGCCGCTTGGCGGTGCGGCTTTGTCTGGTGGGTGGTCACTAACCACGGCCGAAGCCTACCACCAGTTGATTGTCACCTGATTTGCACCACCCGGGGACTACGTGTGGGGATTCAATTAAAGGTGTACACACCCACGGACGAAGGTGACTCAGCCCCCATAGTTTGATATCAAGTGGCGAGTAAAAATAAGTCTGAAATCTAAGGTCAGGTAATACTAGTCACCCTAAATAAATCAATCATATCACGTCACTTCTGTCAAAGTTCAAGACAATGAACTGACCACAGAGACGTATATCCGGTCTCAAACCACATCCTGTTCACATCTCATGCTACCTAATAAGATAATCGACGCTCACGAAGTAACAAATTAAAGGGGTTGACTTTTAGATTAGCTAGTTCTTTTAGTTGGTTTGTCCTAGATTTTACTGTATCTAACAATTAAGGCTTATCCCGTATTCATAAACGTCTTTTAAGCTTATAATAGCTAAAATAGGTTTTTAATTCGTATTTGTTTGTTCTTTTATTCTGCGATAAGCTGGCGCTTGACTACAACTTCCCTGAACTAGTATAGTACCTATTATATTATCTGTGCCTGAATGATGTAGTCAACGATGGAACGCGCCAACCCAGTATACCGATTCACTCGTGATTACGAATGATTATTGGTGAGAAGGTGGCATTGGAATTGTCACCTGATTTGCACCACCCGGGGACCACGTACGGGTATTCAATTATAGTTGTACCCATGGACGAAGGTGACTCAGCCCCCAAAAACATTGTGTAAGGAAAAAAGAGATTAACTCCATTTTAACTAAAGAGCCTTATAAGATTTTTATGAATGTGTTTATGCACTCTAGAGTCCACAAGACCTGTATCTATTTATGAATTCAGCAGGCATCTTGTAAGAACACAGCTGGGTGGTGACAAGCTGCGGCAGGAGCCTACCACTAGTAAATAAAAATAAAATATCACTAGTTAGGGATCCCGTGAAAGGTCACGAAGGTCTTCCTTAGATATCCGATTATTCCCGACAACCTCCGATGAATCAAGCTGAACTGATAGATGCTGTTATGTGAGTACGCATTATAGAAGGAGATATGAGAGTTTGTAAAAACCTCAAAACAAAAAAAAACGTCTTTAGAATCGTAATAACTAGCGAAAAAATGTTCTAAAATATGCTTGTGTTGGACCACAACTTACCTGATGTGAAGCAACGGTGTGAAAATAAAAATGAAAATATATTTCTAATTACAAAAAAGCTTACAAACGAAGTTCTGAATACTACACACTGGAATTCCTTGTGTTGTGGAGACTAGTCTCTTCGTCACAATACCTATAGCATCAAATGTAAGAAATAAGAACGATCGGTGACAACTGTGATGTGACAAGATATTGGACGGTAGTGACGGGCTATTATTTTCCTAAGTAAGAACTTTTTTGCTCCAGCTTCCCTTTTTCAGACTTCCACCCTTCGTCACTGGTACATACCTCTATGGTATGGCGATCTCTCTTCCTTTTGGCTTCGCTCAGTTATATATATATATCGTCATTACAATACCTATTATTTATTATTATGTATGGAGGTAGGTGTATACATAATTTTGTACCTATATGCTATTGTTTTCCTTACGATTGTCATTAGGTATTGTGTTTAATAAGTTATTTATAGTTAGTTCTAAGTATATACATATTGTTGTTACACAAGTGAGCTTATTTGCATTCAGACGACACGTCAGTGTTGCCCGGTCAAAGTTTTACTGTACGGCTTGGTCTGAGTTTACCCTAAAATTTGTATAATAAAAAAAATACCCTAAAAATATCCTCGTCTTTTCCTAACACACACGAAAAGAAAGAGCAACACAATTTATTGCAATTGGAACCAAGAGCACTCAGAGTATATGTATAATACTTACTGTTATTGACTGTTACCCCAAAAAATACCCTAAGATAATTCATACCCTAAAATCACCCTGCTAGATTAATTTTACCCTAATTATAGGGTAAATTACCGTAAGTTGGTACCAGTGCAACACGTGTGGAAAATAAATGATATTATTGAGTTAATTATAGAAATTCTTTATAAGTTTGTTGAAGAATGCAGTGAATTCGGTATTTGATGAGATTCTGATTCATCATCATCATCATCATCAGCCTATTTTAGTCCACTGCTGGACATAGGCCTCTCCTAAATTACGCCACTTAGCACGTTCCAGTTTTTTCCATCCAGTTCTTGCCGGCTGCCCTGCTGAGATCGTCACTCCACCTAGTCTGAGGGCGTCCTACGCTACGTTTGCCAATTCGTGGTCTCCACTCAAGAACTCGTTTACGCCAGCGCAGCGGTTGTCAGTTCTGCGGCAGATATGACCGGCCCACTGCCACTTCAGCTTACTAATCCGGTGAGATATGTCGATTACCTTAGTTCTCTGTTGGATCACTTCATTTCGTATTCGATCCTGATTCTGATTAAGTTCAATGGATTAATACTAGAAACACGAATAGTTGATATCAGGTTGCTATGCTGGAATTAGCCCTAAACCTGGGGTCTCTAGACAAATTAGGTAGGTATAGCGAAACGATATCGAAAGATCGGAAAGAACAAAATGTATACCATTGACATAACATTGACTGACTTGACTGGCCTGGTAGCGTAGTGGTTAGTGACCCTGACTGCTAAGCCGAAGGTCGTGGGTTCGATTCCCATCCAGGACAAATCTTTGTGTGATGAGCATGATTGTTTGTTCTGTGTCTGGGTGTAATACCTAAGTGGGAGGAGTAAATATTTCTACCAATATGAAGATAGAGTACGATCTAGAACAATTTTTCCTCACAAAAAATGATGAGTCAATGATTAAAATGATTGAGTTTTGTCAGTTTACAAGGATATCTTAATGTCTGGAAGTGACAGCCAGCCAGTACCAACTACCAACCCTAATATATTATATGCACATACTCACGGATATACATATATACTTACATGCAGCTACTTACCTACTCTAAAACATTTTATCAGTTTATTTAATTGGGTGTTTGCCAAAACATTGTTTTGTTCGTAAGTAGGTATCTTCGTGTTTATTTTAAATTATTTATTTTTGTGTTACCTACACTATAATATTATATTTTTGGTATTTGAGCGATTTAAAAAGAAAAATATTTATATTACCTTTCATTATTCATAATACTCACAACAATAATTATGATCACAAGAACAAAAATAAATATTCAATATTACTCACGTCAATAAATCCTATTTTCCTGTTACCATTCATGTTCACAATTAAAATGACTTGGTTTTACAAAATCACTGCACTTCCGAACAACTTTCGTTTATTGGCATCTAAAAAATGTCCGATGTTCGCGCCATCGCACAGACGATTGCATTTCACTCACTTCTATACAACAACACAAAAATTCCACTCCCTGCACTGGTTTACACAATTTTTAATACAAAACAAGCATAATTACGTACAAAACAAACGATTTGAAATCGTTATAACTGCAGCAACTCGCTAAACTACACACAAAACACAACTATTCAGTTAGGTACATATTTCTAACTATACGCAGCAAAGCAAACCAAACGCGATATCGCTTGCGGTTGTGCAAGCGAGAGGGAGGACACAACATTTGCAGTTAGCGGCTGTGTTAGAGGAGGATAGGTATATTTCGTAGGGCATGCGTCGGTATCCGGTATTCCCGCTCAAGATTTAGTGGAGAGGTGTTGCGATGATAACACAACGTCGTGGTCAGTGGTCAGACGCAACTAAATTCCCTGACCCTGTTTATTTTAATCTTATTATTAAACATGTGATTTGTTTCAGCTCACACTGAATACAAAATAAGGAAATGGAGGTCGGACATGCTGTCGATGTAGTTATTTACTTAGCACATGACAATTCAATAAAAAATAATTGCCTTACATTCTAAATATAAATTAATAGGCCATAATTAAGTACTTAAATACGAGTTTTTCTATTATTACGTTCAAATTAATCAGGCATTTTATTTGTGTACAATTCGTGTAGGTTTAATATCAAAATGAGGGAAGTGTGTCATTATGTCAAGCATAATATATTATCTGTGGTCAACAAACAAAACACTACAATCTTATGTATAGTACAATGTTGTCAAAATCCCTACAAAAATGAGTATTTAATGCTAGATTAAAGTTAACTGACCTCTCTGAGTGCGGCTGTTAGCTATAGTTTATAAGTTTTTTTTTTTATTTAAGTGACATTTTGTATTTCTAGTAATAATATTCTGGGACATCAACACACACGGTCATCTGGTCCCAAGCTAAGCAGAGCTTGTGTTATGGAAACCAGATAACTGGTATATACTATACATAAAATACTTTTCTTTTGTAAATATATACCTACAAAAAATAGATAATTACACCAATTAGACTCGAGACAAACAGACATGTTCATCACACAAATGTCTGTCTCGGGTGGAAATAGAACCCACGACCTGCGGCGAGAAAAACATGTAAATGACCACACCATCGGCTCGTCAAATTACTATTATTAATAAGACTGACTATGGACCAGTCTAATGTAATTTTTCAAAAATGTTTATTTGGGTAAAAGCTTCAGAAATATTCTACTCCCAATCTCTCAATTTTGACTCTCTTTTTTTTTAATTTTTACAAAATTATCTGCTAAGTTTACTAACATCCTCATTGTGTTTATCAGGATACACGGCAGCGTGTCCAGCCAAGTTCGAAAAAATAAAAAGGTTCTTTAATTTAAATTTTTCAAAACCTATCCCTGATTCGAACAAATTAAAAATATAATTTGACTCTATTGTTTGTTGGTAGCGAAGTACGATTTGGTTGGTTGATGTCACAATACAAGAGGGCTGAGTCACCTTCGTCCGTGGGTGTACACCTTTAATTGAATCCCCACACGTGTTCCCGGGTGGTGCAAATCAGGTGACAATCAACTGGTGGTAGGCTTCGGCTGTGGTTAGTGACCACCCAACAAACAAAGCCGCACCGCCAAGCGGCCTTGCCGTGTTCCGGTGCGATGTCTGGTGACACCATGCAGAGAGGGTGGGGCTTAACTATTCTAGACTATCGCAGAATAAAAAGTCCTAGAATGTTTAGTTCTTAAATATTATGACTGTTTGACGGCTAAGTCGACATCGAGCAGGCTATAGTTTCAAATCACACAAGTAAGTAAATATAATAAATGTATAACCAGAACTGGATATTGAACCTGCGACTTATACCTTTGAAAACCATAAAGCATTGAAATAATACTACTTTATAACGGATTTTATTGCGATGTGTTTTAGATTTTAGATCCCGACGTTTCAGTCTTTTCAGACTTCATGGTCACGGGTAGACTGAGGTATTTGACGTACAAAAATATTAATCACAATTATTACTGACTATACAATATTATTTAACATTGAAATAAATCTACTTTTTAACGGATTTTATCGCGGTTTATTTTAGATCTTAGATCCCGACGTTTCAAATAAACCCGTTAATAAGTAGTTTTAGTTCAATGTGTGATATTCGCGTAAATCTAAGACAATACTTATATTATTTAAGTTGAGTTGACGCTAAATAAACACTCTAGTCCGGTAAGATGTACTGACCGAAGACTTCCTTCAACTTCCTTGCAAGCGAGCAAATTAGAAAGGTCCACACACTTTATGATCTAGCGCAGATTTGGAACCCGCGACCCTAGTGGCTTTCCGCAATTTTAACAATGTCATCAGTCCACCTTGTAGCGAGCCGTCCGACGACGCTGAAGCACCCATTGCGAGGTCTGATGAGTAATGGACCTTCATTTACTATCAACCTAACAGAATACCCTTAGTGAAATTACACTAATAACTGTTGATTGTGTTCCTGGGTGTGAGTCAGGTAGCCAGTGTCCGTCGACATCTAGGCGCTAGTGATGCCTCTGGTGCTGCAACCGTCCATAAGCTAACGGTGGCAATCGAACTCACGACCTGCGGCGTGAAAAACATGTATCTTTACCGCCACGCCGCCGCCGCGCCGCCGCGCCGCCGCCGGGCCCGACGGAGTCAAAAATAATTACTCTGTTCTACCTACTGTTATATTTTTGCTATGGTTAGGTATACTGCACAAACAACGGGAGCTTGCCTTGTATGTTTGACATTGTTATCTGATAAGGGGGTGTTAGCAGATGTTACATTCTGTTTCGTTGCTTACATCACTATGAAGATAAAATAAATATTGCATCGAAATCATTCAATTCTATTCATTTATTTATTTTGTGAATAATATGTACAATTTGATGTAAATAATCTAATTAAGTTCCTATATATTCTGCTACTGTTGTATAGCATAGCAGTATAAAATATTGTCATCTATAATATAAAAATGAATCGCAAAATGTGTTGGTAAGCGCTTAATTAGAGAACGGCTGAACCGATTTCACTAATTATTTTCTAGAATGTTCCTTGAAGTACGAGGATGACTCTTACGCAAAGAGAAATAAATAAAAAAACAACCTCCTCACAATCGGTTGTAATCTATTTTAGGACCCGGTAGGTGGCACTAATTTACCGGGCAGGACGACGTCTGCGGGTTCCGCTAGTATTACCTAAATAAAATCTAAGTTGAGGGCTGGGCATTGGCCTTCTACTCAATAAAAGACTGTGGACTCTCATCAAAACTGATAAAAGTCTGGTGACTGATTGCAGTTACAAAGAAAAACAAAAAAAAACAACAATATTAAATAAAATATGTGCAGCATTCATTTTTACAGATTAACAATTTCAAGTCTCTAAATAACTAAATAAGTAAACCTCCCGACAACATCAGTATCCCCTAGCATAGTAATTAATATAAAACAAGAACAGTAGGAGACAAAAGTTTAAAACGGCACTTATGATTTTACGTTTTATTACTTTTTTTTATTCTACAACTGATGTGATGTTAAACAAAGGTGTTAGTATACGATGGGACGCGCCTGCCCAATATACCGGTTTACTCTTGTTTACGAATGATTTTTAGTGAGAAGATGGCAGTGGAATGAGGCTCCTTATGGTTAGAAACCATATAATTTTCTTTTTATGCTTATGAACAAGAGAAATCTATAAAAATGTCCGAAACTTGTCTCCTATCACGGCTTAGCGCGGACAATTGACTATCTGCTCTTGATTATATTTATTTTTATTTGAAACTAGCTTCCGCTTTCTTCAAGCGATAAAATTTCCCATATGAAGAGCGGAATTATATCCTGCTGAATCATATTACCTCTCTCCATCAGAGTTCATTAATTATGGAGATTAAAAGGTAGTGATTTGTCTTTGGTAGAGCTAAACTTCGCGGACACATGGAAATACAAGCGATATCAACGCCTGAAGCATACTTGTTTATTCTTTACAACTGTCACTATCTAACATATTGCTATATTTTTATTACAGGCGTCTCGTATTACTTTTATCACTTAAGTTTAGGTTTCTACTGTAATTAATAGTAGAAGCGAGCCTACTAACCTACTACGTCTGTTCATTGGATTCAAACCTTAATCTATCTCTCAGTTGATACTAAGATTCAGCAGTCAGAAATGCTGAATCGGTGTCTCAACTTGGGAAACGAACCTACTCGGCCCTTTTTTCAATGGTCTAATATTTGCAAAAGCTATAGAGGCAATTAGTTGGTCTGCTGGTAGAGGATATGGTTCGTTATGTTTTGATAACTTCAGGTACACTAAAACCTAATTCAGATTCAGACACTTACTTTAATTATAGGCTGATAAATAGACACACTTTTGTAATAGAAAACTTTGATGTGAATAGATATCGACTAATGAATTATTGTAGGTAAGTAAGTAGGTATGTATTGTACGTACCTACCAATTTATATTTCCTATAAAACATCATTCATTGTATTTTAATACATTTCGCCTATAAAAACTCACAGAAAATCTAAAAGAAAATTTGCAACGATTGCACAATCACTCTTGACACAATATCGTGTATAATAATTAGGTGCGCACGCGGCGATTTCACGGTGGAGGCTTATCCGCACCTCTTGGGCAGTTAAAGTTTTATCAACATTCGATAAAGCGTTCGATCGAGTATGTGGGTCGCGCCTAGGCTGCGCTCGTAGTAATACACAATTCGGTTTTTCATAAAATTTCTAGTTTTTTTAGCTATTACCACAGATAATTTTGATTATATACCTTACCCATATTTGTTAATAGATAATTGTTTAAGATACGATGGGAATGGCATACGCTGCGCGTAAAAATCCAATTTTTCCGAAGTTTACGTACATAAATGTAGCTGATTTTTAAAATCATCGAAGGCGCTATATTCATGATGAAAGTGTCTATTTAAAACTCTTTCTAAGTTCTAAAATAATCTATAATAACATGCACAATGTCTTTACATGCATCCTTTAATTTTGTTTATGGAATTTCACAGCTAAAATCTGCCACATTAGCCATGTGAGTACGTAACTGTAACCATAGAGGAGATGATCGTCCTCGCCAAAATCGATAGGAAAAGATTCATTAATTCACTAATTCTTACTAATGACCTATACAGACCTATGTGACTACCTATGTCCCTACTTTGTACCTTCTAAGGCTCTGACGGCTCTGTCGTAGAACTGATAACAGGGGAGTTAAAGATTTTTTTCAGTGGAAACCGCGTCTCAACAAGCGTGCAAGTAGAATGCCCTCTAACTAGGTGGAGTGACTTCTGAAAGGTCGCTGGGGCAGGAGCCAGATACATCTAGCTGCATACAAGGTGAAATTAAGCGTACTAAAAGAGCCCTATTTCAAGCTGTGGACTATATAGTATAGATATATAGTCTGAAGTTAAAGTTACAATATTAATACATGAGATACGGTGCCATAGCTGAATTGGGCATAGATTTTTGGTACACGTGAAAGCAGAAAACGGTAACGGTATAGATCTCTCCCAACTTAGTGTTCATTTATTTATTCACCAGGCATCATATCAAAACGCACTAGATTAATCTTTGTCTGGTGGTGATTAACTACAGCCGAGAACTACCACCAGCACACCACCAGTAAGTAACTAATTACAGCTCATTTAGCGCTAGCTAAGGCCAATTCCAATGGATTTAAAAACATTGTCGTAAAATAAATAGTTGTATATCCAAACAGCAATTTTCTGAAATGCCATATTAAGTATTAAAACTGCGACATTATAAAAGTAATAGTAGAAAACTCCTTACAATTGTTTCAGAAAACACTTGTGCATACTGTATTACGTTCGTAGCAGTTGTCGTGCGGCGAGCGGCGCGTGCGCAGCGTCCGGTGACAGCGGGACAACGTGAACCACGGCTGACAGGAACAACTTACATGACAGCAAGACAACCCGAGCGGATTGAGCAAACTATTCTTTAATTGAAGTTTGTTCGCCCCGGCTCGAGTCGTTTGGCGTCATATGTCGTCATGAAATCATCATCATGGTCATCATCATGATACGTGACAAGCTGCTATTGGCTGGTACTACTATTCTACTATGAAATTATGGTGAGTTTACGATTGGAATTTTATGTTCTGTATGATTTTGTTTAGGTAATAATAATTTTATTTTTTTTGTTGTAAATAATGACATCTACAAAAGACTTGGTTGTACTAAAAAAATTCACTGATTGATTCGGCAGCCAACACATTGGAAGACTTTTTGCTAGGTTTGATCGATCACTCGGCCATGCTTAGGACGACTGTGTTCGTTTTTTATGAAAGTTCTATGTAAACTAGCAAAGTATCTACCTAAATATACTTACACACACATGCTCGAGAGGTGCATGCTTCTAGCATGTTTCTGAAGAATAGTATCTAACCATGTTTGTTCATACCATGATTGATTTGAAACTAAGAAATTTGAAACGTATCTATTTCGGAACCTGTATAGGTAGGTACATGTACTTAAGACTTACTGGGGACGCATCGTCCCCAGGAAGACTAAGTATAAGATAGGCTAAGGAAGGTTAAGGTGCTATGGGGAAGGTCACGGTAAAATAAAGGTACATTTAGCCTATGTCACCTCGTATGTATGGTGACATGTATGAAAACATATCCTCCAAAGCCTTTGTGAACAATTTGGGGACATCACAACCCCTTGTCTCACACCCCGATGCAAGGGTTTTGTATTTGTGCAAACATCTCAACACTTGGATGTATCGCCAGATTTCTATAGAGTCAAACGCTTTCTCATAGTCCACAAACGCTAAGCACAGGGGCAGGTTATACTCTTCGGTTTTCTATAAAATCTGACGCACTGTGTGAATGTGGTCTATGGTGCCGTAACATCACCGAAAACCGGCCTGTTCCGGTTGGTGAAATTCTGAAGTCTTCTTGCAAATCGGTTCGTGGTAACTCTCGAGAACAATTTTTAAAGGTGACTTAAGAGTGGAAAATTCTCAAAAACGCCTAACGTAATTAATGCACGCCCCAAAAGACGAGAGTAGAAAAGGTTCGTGCTCCCCTACATACCACGGACGTAGCTAAATGTTATTTATTTTAAAATAAGCTTAACTACACTTCACCATGCCTGCCTATACCTTCGAATAAACAAGTGTTAGTCATTTTGTACTCACCTCCTTGTATTTCTAAACTTAAATACAAGCAACATAACATTTATCGGTCGCAATTCTAAAAATTCATAAAACAATGCAGTCGTAAAACGTTTTAACTGGGTTACAAGTAAACTAGCCGTTAAAGGACTGGGATAACACTATGTTTATAGCTTCACGACTCAAACGGCGACTTAATGAGTACGGCAGAGTATATAAATCGATGGAAATGTTGTAATAGTGTGTCTCCGCGGCAAAGCTAAGCTATCCTAGCTAAGACTCTAAAAAGTCAATTAAAAATATTGGAAACTGACGTTATTGTGACGTAACTATAATACTTACGCACATGGTGTCGAGGGCTTTTTTGTAGATATTTATGTCCTCTATAAAACTGTAGTACATCACTTTTCTCTAATGTCAATAGTTTCCGCAGCGTACCCGATATAATGATTTTTATCGTTATTTTTATCACACCTTGGGTACATTATCCAAGTTTTCATACGGATCCCTAATTTATTTTGGCATATAATAGCCTATGTTACTCAGTAAAGATGTAGCTTTCTAATGGTGATAGAATTGTTGAAATCAGTCCAGTAGTTTTTGAGCCTATTCGTTACAAACAATCAAATCTTTCCTCTTTATAATATTAGTAATTAGTATAGATGTAAAACTTATGTGTGTAAAAGTATATCATACCTTACGTTGTTGTTGTTATTTCAAATTTCGTGTTTTATGACATTTTATTCCAAGTGTTTCCGGGTATTTTTTTTGTAAAAGTATATAAAAAAATAATGGAAAAAATTGGTTGCCTGTAAAGTCGGTATACGGGCGAAAGTTTTACGTGACAACGACTTTGAGTGGTAAAATAATTTTAATGTGAATATTCATTCGTATAGTAGGAAGAAGGATGAAATAATAGTAACAATTTAAAACATTTATTTATACAAAGAATTATATTTAAAACATTAATTTATACAAAGAATCTCGCTCTTAGGCGGGCTAACTGTGCTCGAGTGGAAGGGACGCGTGCCTTTCACTTTTTATGTCTGTCTCTCTCGCTCTTAGGCGGGCTAACCATGCCCGAGTGGAAGGGACGCGTGCCTCTCACTCGCTCTCATTGTGAGCGCATAACGTGAGCGGAGCGTAACGCAGTTTCTTGAAGTGTCACCCGGCAAACCAATTTATAAGACGTTGTCACGTCAAAATAACTTTTTAGAGGTGTTCATAGCTTACCTTTATCGTGAGGACAACCATATGAAATGAAAGATTTTTTTATTCTGCGATAGGCTAGCGCTTGACTACAACTTGCTTGGTGTTACACAATGATGTAGTCTACAATGGAACGCGCCAGCCTAGTATACCGATTCACTCGTGATTACGAATGATTATCCGTGAGAAGGTGGCAGTAGAATACGCCTCTATAGGGTTAGGAGCAACAATTCCGACCCACCCTCTCTGCATGTTGTCACCAGATTATTTGAAAAAATGCAGTTGTTATTCTAATTATCTCTGTAGTCGAGCTCTGTAAGCCGATTGTAAACTTAGCCCGGGAGGTCGCAGGTCGATTACCGCCCCGGACAATCTTCGTGTAACAACATAGATGTGTGTCTACCCCTTCGTGCCTCCGAGTGCACGTCAACCCTTCTATCCCGGTTGTCATTTAAAACATCTATGACATTGGACAATCTCGGCAAATGGTTCCCGACGGGTGTTGAGGTCTGATGGCACTCGCTCGTCTAATTCTGGTATATAGGAGGTGAATTTGAGACGAAAATTGACCTGTCTCGTGCTAGTTTGCACCTTTAGTACGTCAGATAACAAGCGACAGACTCCTTGACAGCATTTCAGCATACAGCCGACCCCAGTAGAAATGGGAAAAAGGCATTCTTATATGAATTGAATGATCATTTATCAATGTCTTCAGGTAATTGAGCGATTATCCGTGCCCGGCGCCGATGGGGCTCTAAAGGGTTGTTTTATCTTATTACCACCTGATACCTATACATAATTCATTATTTTAACCGTCTCCGCATTATTTACAATTTCTTGTTTAATGACATTAATTACAGGTGTTTGCAGGTGACACCATCATACGATATAATCTGACTGAACCGGAATAGCTATACAATACCAGAAACCAGACATTCTTCAGGTCATTACTAATGACTATGTGAAGTCAGAAATTAATTTGCATTATATTTTGATACGATTTTTGATGTGCTAAATTTTCGCAAAATTTCGCGTCGCGCAACCGTAATTAGCAATTATTCTGAACTCTCTTTGACCCAATAGAAGATATAACCAATGAATGATAAATGGCGGTCTCTTTAAAATTGGGGTTGTTTAAGAAAATAAATTAATAATTCCAATTGATTAATTGAAATTAGAACGTCAAAATATTATTGCATATGACTCAAATAACATAGAATTCAAAGCGTGAAAAACCTTTCCGGTTGACCAACAGGTACTTTATTTTTCTTTACTTGTCATATTATAATTAAAAATAAATTATGGCGTGGGGGAGCGTCTGTATGAATGAAAGAGCCAGGCTTTGAAAGAGCCGATATGATTTTTCCTACTTAAACTACCATAGTTTTACCAAGTATAGTATTATATTATCTGTGGTTTTACTAAGCAACACTTCGTTCTACAAAATCGAAATTTGTTTTCGTAGTCATTAATTTTTGTGTCATTCATTGTCATGTTATCTTTGTGAGTAAAAATCATATCAGCTCTTTCATACATTACTATCCCCTACTGGTAACCAAAGTCTGACAATATTTTTATTTTATTAAAATTATTGTGTTAGGACCACAGATAAGAAATTAGTTAAGACAATCAATTGGAAGCTGTTTTTGGTGTGATCTAATATGCCGACGTAACAAGTTGTTTCTTTCGTCCATGGCCTATATTTATGGTATTCGTTCCCAGTGCTCTCTGTTTACCATAATAGCACAAGTAGGTATAGAGAAACTGTAATTATAGCTCAGCGAACTGATTTTAGTTTCTAAAATCAAAATTCGCCTACACAAAGCATACAGTATCTATGTATCTACCTAGTTACGCATGTAAACGATGGAAATATTAATACCCGTAGTAAGTTGTCACAGGTGTAGCTAACGTCCGACATTCGGGTCAATTCGGGTCACACTCAATCCTGAACGTGTGAGCATAAACAGAGGTGAATAGAACACATATTTCATCATTTCTAGGGTTTTCATTCTACCTTCATACGTTGTATTTAGAATTGAATTTTTATTTCTGTAATAGTTAAAGATTTAAAAACTGGTCTTTGAAATAAAAATTTTTTATAACGGATTTAATCGCGGTTTATTTTAGATTTTAGATTCCGATGTTTCAAAGTCTTTTCAGACTTCGTGATACGGGTGGACTGGGGTATTTGACGTCCAAAATTATTAGTTCCGATTTAAGCAAACTGAGCTCAGTGTCTTGAATTCTAACTTGATGTTGCTTGGGTTTTGGACCAAGTAAATTAAGCCCTGAGTCAAAATAAAAAATAACCGTTTTATTTCAAAGTGACCTATATGTTTATAATTCACTTATTTGCATACCACGTTAGTCTTTAGACCTCCAATTGACTAAGTGTACTGAATTACACTCAATCGGTGAAGGCGTTTTGAAGGAAATCAGCTGTGGCAAACACACAATTAGTCACGGAAGAGACTATCTTACTCAAAACTACCTATACCAGCTCAAAACTCCTCTTCGTTACAGTAATAAAAAATATCTTCAGCTTCAAATTGCTGTTCATGATGATAGGTTTCATTTTCTAATAATTCTTGTAACATTTAAATTCTTCAATAGTACTCCAGTCATCACCGAATTGTTTTTTCATTGAATTATTTACATCCTATTTTTAGCTGCAATCAAAGCTTTAATATTATGTTTATAGACTTACGTTCTTCATCAGATTAGTTTCGGAAATTTTTGGAGGTGCTCAGTAGGGTGCTTTAGAAGAGGCCTATAACCAACACTGGAGTAAAATAGGCTGATAATGATCTCCGTGCGAGTTAAGAGAGGTTGTTGTAGGAATCTTTTCTAGAAAAGGGTGAAATATACAGTTTTTCATGGCGTTAAATTATCCGGACGTCTTATCGGAAACTATAAAATATTTCAAACGCAACAACGCTTAGTAATAAACTGTGATAGTTTGAACAATAACTAGTTGTAAACTACGCGTAGTTTACTCGATTGTGTAGGTAGAGGTGAGTATCAACTACTAAAATAACTAAATAAACCTTCAGGTGCCCCACTGGTGCGTTGGTCCAGGATTTCTCTCAACTAAACCTGCTAGTGGGCACGGGTCTTCTCTAATATCTTACTAGTTGAAAGAGTTTAAGCCTTAATCCTTACACGCTGGCCAAGTGCGGGTTGTGACATCCACTAACTCGCACTTGGGCAGCGTGTGTGAATTAGGACTAAACTCTCTCAACCGTAAGATAGAGGAGACTCAATGTCGTGGGTCCGATTTCGAGTAGTAACTTTGTGTGCATTGTTTTATCACCATTGTACAATATCTGTGAAAAGAATCGTGAGGACATTTTGCGTGAAGTGTATACGCTTATGACTGTCCCAATCTCGACGAGTCAGGGCCCATAGACAAAGTTACATAGTGAGGCGATAGCAAAATGTATGAGATTGACAATCACCCTCGAAACGTGACAATCCTAAGTCAATTCCATACATTTTTGTCGCTTCTATTCTTTGTTATCGCTTCGCTATATCACTATGTCTATGGGGTCAGTTTACTATAGCGTGTTTCATGAATGAAATGAAATTATTCCTTTTTGGAGTCCAAAAAAAAGTCTAATTTATTTTCTACGCGCAGTGAATGACGTGTTAACTGCTGAGAAACACTGATATAAACTCAGTAGGCTTCTATCTCTTTTAAATTGTTGTTTTTAAAGATCAATATAGTATTTAATATGTTTTCACTACCCATCAATAGATGGCGCTGTAGTATTTGTTAAAAGTCGCAAGTGTTGTGGTTTTATTAGATACAACTTGTTGTGAAACATCCTTCCACGTCATCGGTTCGACCGTCCTCGGACAGCTCACCGAAAAAGTCTGGTGAATCAATAGAGGCCCTTCCGGCTAATTGGATTAGGTTTTCAGCAAAAAAAAAACTTTCCATGTCATAGCTGTCAAAATAGATCATTAAATTAATTAATTTCAAAGAGATATAAAACTGGCAGGTGTCTGTAAAAAGTCCACACACTACAGTTTTACTTCTTACCCAATTTCCGTCTAGACTCTAGCCCCAGACAGTCTAAGAATATGCAACGCGCGATCAAGAACTCGAGTCCAAAACCGCACTGAATTTGGACCACCCGTTTAAACGCTACGGGGCAACAAGTGAAAGAATTCATAGATACACACGCGTCAAACTCAAACACCTCTTTTTTGCTGGGAGTTAAAGCTCATTAGGATTTGTTATTTCATATTACAAATCCCTTTAATTTAGGTACAGCAACGCTTGCGGAGCACAACTAGGTACTTAGGTGATTTAGGCCGACCTTTTAACTCGCGTATCGCCATCTGAGGTACAAAGTCATAAAACATTAATTAAATCTCATAAAGAACTATTTAACCACAGATAAAAGTAATGTAAGATTATTCGTTACTAATATCCATATCGCTTGAATAATCATCACTGTCTGTGCAGCTTGAGGAGTCAGAATCTTGGCGATAGGCACTTTTAATTTTAATTTTTGTAAATGTTCTCTCTCGAACCGTTAATAGCGTTTATTGCTTTCAGTATGATTTCGTACATTGCTACGGTAGGCATTTCACACTCAGATAGTTGGTAATTTGTTCAGATTCCAAATACACCCGCCATCCTGATATCAAGTTGGCGGCTCACTTTCTTTTTTTATAAACTTCTGTTTTAAATTTTCTTCAAATTTGTTACATTCCTCGTACATTTCTCTTCTCTTTTTCTTTCTCACGTATATTACATGGCCATGAAGTATACATCCGCCATTCTGATATGGGTTTTTATCATTTACACAGTTTAAAATTTTATATTATAGGTCTTCTTACTTACATCACGTGGATTTTATAATTATTTTAAATTTCCTAATATTGTTAAATATACGAAAACCTCGTAATAATGGCATATGACTAGTAAACAGAATTACAAGGCGGAACATAAAATGTTTGATAATGAGCGGTTTCGTAATCACTCGTTATCGGACCTCGCTTTATGAGCTAATATAATTTTAATGAAATATGTAGATATACTTAGATTTTTTTTTGACCTCGTATATATTGAATTTTCTGTATGTCAAAGATAATACGTTTGCAAAACAATAAAATATAAAATAACAATTAGCGTTGTTGCGATAGCGATAGTTATCGATAGTATCGACTCACGACGTATTAGTACGAACACTATCGATAGTATCGATATTATTATAATAATAATAATACAGTGGGACATTAACACACACGGTCATCTAATCCCAAACTAAGCAGAGCTTGTACTATGGAAACCACATAACTGGTATTATACTACATATAATACTTTTCATTTGTAAATATATACTTAAATATAGATAATTACACCCAGGCGCAAGACAGACAGACATATTTAAACAAATTTTTGTCTCGGGCGGGAATCGAACCCACGACCTGCTGCGTGAAAAGCAAGTATCTTATCGACCACGCCACCACAACGACGTACAAATATGACTTATTTATGAAGAAACTATCGTCAGGAGCAGTAATATAGAGCAGCGGTGGCGCAGCAGTACGGGCCTCGCCTTAGAAATATAGGGTCACAGGTTCGAGTCCCGGTCGTGCGCACCATCACTCCATCTTTGTGTGAATTATTTCAACACCGCTGCTCAATATCGACAAGGTAACATCGTAAGGAAACCGGCATCTAAGAACTAATCATCCGAGGACATATGAGATCCACCAACCCGCATTTGAGCAGTGTGTAGTTTAAGGCCTTAACTCTCTCAACTCGTAAGATAGCTGAGAGAAGATACGTGTCCATTCAGCAATGGGACACTAAAATAAGCGTTGAAGTAAAGAGAAGTGATAACGTCAGGAAATGGTTCATTTTAGTTTCCAACCTGGCAAGGTAAACAAAATCTTGTAGAAATCGAAATAGAAAGAAAATTTTAGCTTTAGTTATTAAAAATGTGATGTAATAAAAAACAAAGTACTCAAGTAATTTAAGATATTTTTATTCAATAATATAATCAATAAATTCTACTAACATACTTCCTGTTCTTACTTTGAAATTTAAAATACCTAAATAAATAACATTTTGATCGTCGCACGATTATTTTCACAACTATTTACTAAATTATTATTTATAGCTAATCAACGACTAATTACAATCAATTGCTTGTTCACAACACAAATAATTTTAATTACTTAAAATTAGAATCTCATACAACCGTTAATCAAATTAGCGACAAACATTAAAATTATTTACAATCACATTTAGTAGGTGTTGTATTTAAAAACTTCAAAATAGGATCGTCTAAATAATATAAATAAATAATTTGCAGTGCCGGTGGCGCTTGACCACAAATTATTTAGAATCAATAAAGTACAGGGTGAAACGGAAAGGCTATAATATCATGACATAAATTCTAAGTTATATGAGGCAGAATATGCAACAGTATTCTGACGTTTAAATTTAAAAATTTGAAAAAAGAATAACTCCTACAAAATATTGTTTTTTTATTTATTTATTTTTTTACACAACCATAACTTTTGAAGAGTCCGTCAATTGTCGCTATTATTACGTCAAAGAGTTTTCAGAAAAACAGCTGTGTAGGGTTGGGTAACGCGAAATTTTTGTAGAAACTTAGCAAAAAATACAATGCAAATTAATTTCTGACTTCACATAGTCATTAGTGATGACCTGAAGAATGTCTGGTTTCTAGTATACCTACACTGAAATGTAGGTGCAGTAGATGAAAATGGAACAAATACGCACGTTTTTGTCGCATAACTGCGTACACGAGCGCTGTGGAACAAACATATTTGTTGAATATTATATTCGACACGGGCCTTTAAAAAGTTAAGGGGCAGATCAAAGGTCAGATAACTTTTATCAAATGAATAAATTTGTCGTTTTGGCAGTCGATGCGTCATGACATATTTTAATTGTTAAGCTCATCATCTTAACACGTTAAGCGTCCCCATACAAAATCTTTTCATTTCCTTCTGCAACCCACATATAACTTCAATCTTTATAAGTGCTGTTAAATAATAATTTAATAAATGATAATAAATTAATTACATTTATCAAAAACAGTTCCTTACTGGAAATACTTAGATAATTCATTTCAGTAGGTGCTTTAACAGAGACTTTTGCACTGAGATTACTTACTAATTTAATACTTACCTTTGCTAAATTACCCTTAGTGCGTAGGTACCTGATCGTTGTATAGTGACGAGGCACTGGACGTTGAACGTGTTTAGTTAATGTGCGGGTTGTCAGTTTGAATACATGCAATTTGTATAACTGGGCGTTTTGTTATACACAACAAAATATGATACATGCATATTGACAGGCCGGTGGTGTGGTCGGTAAGAACTTGCTTTTCACACCGCAGGTCGTGGGTTCGATTCCCACTCGAGACAAACATTAGTGATGAACATATGCGTTTGTGTCGAGCCTGGGTGTAAATATATATTATAAGTATATATTTACAAAAGAAAAGTATTATAAGTATAGCATATACCAGTTATCTGTTTCCATAACACAAGCTCTGCTTAGCTTGGGACCAGATGACCGTGTGTGTTAATGTCCCAGAATATTTATTTATTTATATTCTTATCTCTTTCTACTCATCCCTAAGCGATAGAGATAGACAGAACTTGTAACATATTTTCTTGTGAACGTTTCGCCTTTGGTGACCAGGGGTTACTCTACCAATGTGGGTAGACCACTAAATCGCTTATCAATTAAAATACGTCATCGTACCTATGGACAATCTGTGAAAACGACAAGATATTTCACAAATAATATTCAACAATCTGCCTTTAAACCTATAAAGACCGGACTTTAGACTGAGTTATATAGGCCGACCGTTTATCTCGCGTATCGCCTATCGCCAAGATTCTGACTCCTCAAGCTGCACAGACAGTGATGATGATTCAAGCGATATGGATATTAGTGACGGATAGTCTTACATTAATTACTTTTATGTGTGGTTAAATAATTCTTTAGGAGATTTAATTAATGTTTTATGACTTTGTACCTCAGATGGCGATACGAGAGTTAAAAGGTCGGTCTATAGCTATGGTTGCCTATTTTTGGAATAAGACTGAAGTTACTAAGTCATAACGTATCGCATAACGCTCACGCCTGTATATCTGAAAGTGTAGGCAGAAGGTAATATAAACTGAAATTTTGTCTATTTATTAGATATGTTTATCTTACACTTTTAACACTGGTGACAGTAAGCTTAGCTTCATTAGCTGCAGCTAGAGGCAAAATTTTACCTCCATCTCATCTCAAGTGAGATTTATTATTCATGAGCTGTATTTATTTTATCCTATACTTGGACTACGCTTGACCACAACTTGCTTGTTGTTAAGCTATGACGTGGTCTACGATGGAACGCGCATATTCGGTATACCGTTTCCACTCGTAATCATGAGTGATTTTCGGTGCGAAGAAGGAAGTGGAATGAGGTTCCGTATTATGGTTAGAATACTTAAAGGGGCACCTATTCCGACCCACTCTGTGTGCCGAGTTGCGGAATTCGCTGCTGGCATTTCTGCCAGTCTTCAAAAACTGTTTCAGTAACTGTATTTACTGGGTATACGCGTTCCATCGTTGACCACATCATTGCGTAACAAGTCGTGGACAAGCGCAGGCCTATTACATATAAGTTAAAAATAAATACAGCGCCTCTACCCATAACTACATGTAACTAAATTAATTCACACAAATTGTAGTTTACTATGCTCAGTAGCGAGCATAGAAACTCAGGCGCACTAATTTCAAACATCGATTCCCGCGTAATCGTAAATTAATTGGAAAATAATTGATTCAATTTGTAATTACTTTCTTAACAAACTAATAAAGATTCTATTGTAATAGTAATAAAGCGCATTATACGTTGGATATGCTTGCAATTTATCAACACCTAGTTTGAGTTATTCAAGTTTACCTACTTGGATTGTATTTAAATATTTATTTACTTGTAAGTAGGTCAACTATTCATAATTAACATAGACAGGCTGGTGGCCTGCTCGGAAAGATACTTGCGTCGTGGGTTCGATTCCCATCCAGGTCAGACATTTGTGTGATGAATATACAAAACAAAGAACGATTATTGGACACCCATAAAGTTCCTGAACTAATTTCATGGATCGATAAATAAATAAATAAATAAATATTCTGGGACATCAACACCCACGGTCATCTGATCCCAAGCTAAGCAGAGCTTGTGTTATGGAAACCAGATAACTGGTATATACTATACATAAAATACTTTTCTTTTGTAAATTTATACTTATAATAGATATTTACACCCAGACTCGACACAAACACAAATGTTCATCACTAATGTTTGCCTCGGGTGGGAATCGAACCCACGACCTGCGGCGTGAAAAGCAAGTATCTTACCGACCACGCCACCGGCCCGTCAATCATCTCATGTTGTACGGATTTGACCCTATCAGTTGGTGGAGGGCGGTTCCTTCCACCCGGTATGATAAACATCTTAATGCTTGATTCTTTTTTTTTTGTTTTTTGCTGATGACCTAACCCAATCGGCCTGAAGGGCCTCTATTGGTTCACCGGACTTTTTCGGTGAGCCGTCCGAGGACGGTGGAACCGATCACGTACTGTGGCAACTGCCATGAGGGCTCCCCATGCGGGGACGAACCGAACGTGTTGCCGGACTCTCTAGTTTTTTAGGGGATCGGAATGCTTGACTCAGGACCTCGCGGTAACTAAGATAACACGATCACCAATGGACCAAAGAAGTATTTATTATAGAAATTATTTTTGTTCAGAAGAATATTTATTTTGCTACAACTATTACTACTGTAATTATTTTTAAAAACAATAATAACTATTATATAATACAGATGACATATTATATTATTATTATTATATTTTGACACTATTATTACTATTATTTGATATATATATTTGTTTATTTTACTAATCTTCTACACCTTATGTACATAGAGTTTGGAAAAATATGGGTTTTATAAAGCGAAGTTACACTACTCTACTAGTATAATTTCGTCAACGTGCGTAAAGGTGCGTATACATTAGATCAAACATAGGGAAAGTTTAAATACAAAGTATATCAAGTCTTCAGTAGTCGAGCGGCGTAAACTGACGCGGGTATGATTCTTGCCCCGGATGGTGTTGAAAGTCCCTAATTCAAACAAGTCTTCATCATCGTTTTTTAGGGCGTTATCCAGCACTAGCCTGTTTTGCATATAAACTGATAGTCGGTGTCTAGTCTTGTGTACACGCACCTTTAGAACATTACAATATTATTATATAATTTTTAAGCTTTACCTACACTAAAAACTACGATGTATTGAAAAATAGACTATGTTTTGATATAAGATCGAGATTAAAACTGTTTCTTGGCCAGAGTTCATACAAAGTAACATTTATTTAGATATTTTAAGCTTATATTTTTAGAATATTTCATCATTTATTATACAGTAATTATGATAAGGCGGAAACGACGCAAAATACATCGTTATCTATTATTATTTATGATTATTTTAACATAAAACTTTCACCATATTTATGATATTTTATTAATAAAAATTAATGATTGCTCTTTTATAAAAAAATATAATTATGACACAGTTTACAATATAATATATTGTTTTGTTATTTTTCTTACAGATTAGTTCATATAACTATTATAGTATATATGTATATCTATTATCCTATAAATTTATATAATACTAAAATTAAAGGGGCCATTAATAAATTAAGTCACACGAATTTCATGATTTTTTTAAACCCTTCTCTGTGATGGTCACATTCGTGAGACCCCCTTCCTTAATGTGACATCACATATTTCGTGGTTTCAGATTGAAAACAAATAGTTTTCTATAGTATAATTCATGAAAACTAATTACTTGTCAATAATCAATGTCAAAATAAACCTAAGGCAAGAAATTATGTTTAATTTTTAAGTTTTTACCAACACATTGTATGTCACAAATGACCGAAATAAAGACTTATAATTGATTAAGTTATTTTATTTATATTAGTTTGCATTGTGATGTTACAAAATTGAAGACATCACCCATAGTCACTAAGTCACAATACGTGGACCCCGTAATGTGTGACATAATTTAAGGATGACCCCAAACGAATGAGGACGCACTGGTACACAATACTTAATTACATAGTAATTGTATAATGTACAATATTTACTTTCTTGAGTTATTCCGCCTCGGGTACAATATAATCCCAAAGCGTTGTCATAGCATAATACTAGATAGATTATATACATTTTGTTATTTTTGTTTCGTAGAACGTAGAACCCAACAGACAAACAACATCAGCTTTATATATTCTGCTAGATATAAGCGTGACGTTATTAATATAAATTCAAACAAATAAATCATCTATAATTTAGATTTGTTGATATATTTCATAAAATTGTAACTGTATTATTTATTAAATACTTTATTTTTACATATTAAAACATTAGTATGTATTACATAGATACGTCGTTTTATTTAATAATACAGTATAATTTCACTTAAACACTAACAGGTACTGCCTGTCACCAAATAATTATATTTACAAACAAAATGTAGACTCATTTACATTCACTTATTCACTGACAGATAGCAGTAGTGCATATACTTCGACTGAAAAAATGATCATGAATTTTACTACAGCTTATGTATCAGCAGATGGCGTTACAGTATAAACATTGTTCATGATATCGTCTGTGATACTGTGCTACTGCCCATGGTGTTTGTTGTAATTTTAATAAATAAAAAATTACATTGTGTCACACTCATTTCATGTTATTTAGATTCTTGTCACATCTGATCACATTTTTGAGGTTCCCTCCTTTATTATGACTTAGTTCTGAATCGACGTCAGTCACAAAATACATCCATATTTTGTCGTAGCCATCACGAAATATTTGGCAACTGTCACCCCTTGTCACATAATGTGACATTTTATCAACCCCCGTTCTCCCTGAAATGTCACATGTGTTGGACGTAATGACCCTTTAAATACATTAGGCTCATTTTACATTGGCACCAATTAAAAATTGCAGTATCGTAGACGACATAAATCTTAATACAAATGAAAACATGTATTCTATCACGTCAAAATATCTAACGATAATAATAATCACATCTCAATTCCATAGTATTCAACTAAATATCTACGAGTATTTTTAATACATTTATAAATTTCAACTAAAACATTTATGCTAAACTAAAACTAATAGCAGCGTTTTCCCATCACCCCTGTATTAAGAAATAGATACTCCATGTCCTTCCCACTTGTGTAGTTTCCGTAAGAGGATAAGCGATAGCAAGTCCGCAACCGAATGTTTTTTTACAGAATACAGAGCATGAACATTGCATTGTCATAAATATACAACGGTTAAACTACGTATTTTCATTAATTATCAAGATAATTAGGATAAAATCTATTTAAATAATTGATCTAAGTCCTAAAGTTATTGAAACATAGTATTGTGATTTTATAAGAACAAATGTCCGGACTTGCTGCTACTGAATCCGTAACAATACAAATTAAATATACACAGTCAAAAGGATATTCCTTTTAACACTACCTCTGATCATATGTAATAAAATAGATAATTCTAAGCTTAATAAGCTTGCTTTTAGTAGTATGTCTGTACTTAAATATACTAAAATAAATCCACAAAAAGAAATTAATAATCTCAATTACTGCACCTTTATGAGTTTTTAATGCTGTTTAACATTTTTTTTTTTGGTATGAACAATTTTACATACTAGCAACAGGTCTTATGAGTATTCCTTGCTCGCTATCGAATCGTAAGCTGGTCTCTCATTGTACGGAAATCCTATACAATGCGAGACCAGTTTATACTGGATATGTGTAGCCGTGTGTGCATGTTATATTCACGATGAACTTACACATGCATAATGTCATGTCATGCTTTCGCGTCGGATGTAGTACATGTCATACGTTCTACATCGAGTGTGAAAGCATTTATTGTTTCAGATAAGCACCAGTGGCGAATAGTAAATAAAAACAGATTCCTATCCGCTTCCCTTTAGGAATTAGTCAATATTACGTACTTTATTATATTTTATGTAACGCCTAAAAGTTTTAAATAGCAACAAAAATAAGCATAACATCAAGTGTAAGAACGATCGATAACGGTAGTGAGGAGATGTTATTTTCCTAAGTAACAACTTTATTTCGATCATTAATTTCTCAAAGATTACATTGTTATAACTTGCCTCGCCTCGCTTATAAAATTTTTCAGACTTCTATCCACCCTTCGCCACTGATAAATAACACAAAATAATTACAAATTATACACTTACGCGCTAATAGTATGCGTTATTTTCATCACCGTCAGTTTTGCCGTAAGTAAGAATGACATGATTCTGATTCATGACTGTGAGAAACGTTGAAATAAAACTACTTTTTAACGGATTTTAGATCCCGACGTTTCAGTCTTTTCAGACTTCATGTTCACGGGTGGACTGAGGTAAAAAGTAGTTTTATTTCAATGTGTGACATTCGCGTAAATCTAAGACAATACTATGTGAGAAATGTCTTAAATTATTATGATGCATTCTACGTTGAGCGAATAAGCATTTATTGAACAAAATATGTATTGAAAACACACCGGTAGTGGCGCTGTATATTTCTTCATAAAAACGACATACTTACGCACTAGCAGTAAAACGCGTCATAGATAATTACGACAATTTTAAGAGTCTAGATGTACATAGAACCGTGTCAATCATTTATTATAATAGTAATATATCTTCTTACGAACACCCTAAGTATCTATACATTTTGCTAGTTTCTTATACTGGTATAGTAGATTCGAGTCCCGGTATGTAAATGCACCTCGCTATACGTGTGAGTGTTGCGGGTGCGTGTGCGCACATCACCGCGAGGGGCAGGAGGTCGCGGACTTGCCGCTCAGGCAGGAGAACCCGCTGGTGCCGGACTGGAGGCTTGACATGGAACCTCTGAAGGTGAAACAATTTTATATATTTCCTGGCAAAGTTCGTACATATTTCTCACATTTTAAAACTATTTTAGAACTTTACGAACATTTTAAGACCAAAGTCAGTCAAATTGGTTAAGCCGTTCTCACATTTTCTAATTCTAACATTAGAAAAATTCTTCAATTATTTTTTTATAAGACCTAGCTTTCCATCATTTCACTTAACTTTAACCCTTTTTAGTGTCCCACAGCTGGGCACAGGTTTTCTGTCAGCTATCTTACGATTTGAGAGAGTTTAGGAATTAACCCACACGCTGGCCAAGTGCGGGTTGATGGATGTCACATGTCCTCGAATGATTAGTTCTTAGACATGCCGGTTTCCTCATGATGTTTTCCTTCACCGATATTGAGCAGCGGCGAAAAAACAATTCACACAAAGAAGTTGTGGGCACGACTGGGAGTCGAACCCGCGACCTTATATGTCTAAGGCGAGGCCCGTACCGCTGTGCCACCGGCTCGTAATCTATAGCCTTCCTTCATAAATGGGTTATCTAGCAGTGCAAGAATTTTTCAAACTAGTCGTCCCATAATTTAACTAAAACTCTTCAGCTTTCTAATATTAGTATAAATTGTGTATGGGATGTACGAACTTGTAGTGATGGCTGTCCAGCGTCTCGTGGAAGTACATGAGCTGAGCCGCGCGGTGACTGTCCGCTGACTCACAGCGCCACTGCAGCACATAGCTACCCGACACCACCATCACGTGGGAACCCTGGAACACCACAACACATACACTACATTATTTAAACTACAAGGTAAACTAGAAGGGCTCTATAATCCCTTAAATACTAGCGGTAAAAATAATAATAATAATAATAATAAAGCCTTTATTATTCCATGCATGTCCAATTTTTTTTTTTTACAATGACAAATTTATTGTAAGTTTTTTTTTTTTAAATTTAAAAAGAAAAAGAAAAACTAAAAAAAAACTAATATAAAAACTAAAAATACTAGCGGTCTTATTCCTAAATATCTTGTAAGCCTCTTGAGTTAAAATGGATTTTGTCTCTTTCTTACTAGTATACGTCAAGACGACAGACAAAGACAAACGAATTATTACCAGTGCCAGTGCTTAATTTACTTGTACCAAAACCCAAGCAAAATCAACTCAGAATTCAAGACACTGTGAGCTCAGTTTGCTTAAATCGGAACGCAACTTAAATAATAATGTTTGAAGGTAGTCAGTAATAATTGTGATTAATATTTTTGGACGTCAAATATCTCAGTCCACCCGTGAACATGAAGTCTGAAAAGACTGAAACGTCGGGATCTAAAATCTAAAATAAACCGCGATAAAATCCGTTAAAAAGTAGTTTTATTTCAATGAATTATAAAGGATTATTGAAGGAGTCATATTTAGGCGATTTATAAATTTTCACAAGAGACATACGAATGGCAAGTTTGCTGTGACGGCTTATAAGATCATTAAAGATCAATAATACGGACTTGTATCGCTTTGTAAGTTTTAACTGTAAGAGTGTGAAGCGCTCTGTTGACGATATACGGCTATGTGTCGAACTTATAATATTCTTGCCCTGCAAGATCATTGGTTACCGCCACATGATATACATTTTCTAAAAGAAATAGATGATGATTTTGCTTATACAGGTGTTTCACCTATGGATACGTCGAAGGGTATGATCTCAGAGCGCCCATGGGGCGGTTTTTTTTTTAATGTTTTATGTTTAGTTTTTAATATTAAATAGAAATTATTGTAATGCAGGGGCGTAGCTACCGCCGTATTTGCCGTATCAATTATACGGGGCCCCGGGCCACGGGGGCCCCCAAAGTGTGTAAGGAAAAAGAAAAAAAACTTTCTAATTTATTTTATTTTACAAATGACAAAATTCTATAAAACAATTCCTTTTTTATTTGTAAAATGGGTAAATTATGTGATAAATAAATATTTCTTCTCACAATATTTTTTTTCTTTTGTGAAAAATCTTTACCTCCATAGGTAGGTATAAGGGCCTCCAAAAATTTTTTTATATGGGGCCCCGACAAGGCACGCTACGCCACTGTTGTAATGAGCATTACCGGTTGAAAATAAATAATTTGAATAAACCTATTTTAGCTATAGTGAGCTTATATGACGTTTATCAACATGGGGGTTAGTTTTAAGAACCCCTTGCAATAGGGATGACGCTAATTTGCATTGTTTTGTCCGTCAGATAAATTAAAAATATTGGGATATGTATTTTTCTTTTTTTTGTGTGACATGTCAAAGCGAAATTCCGAATGACTAAGCCAACAGCGGCGAGCATGGTTTTCAACTAAGGTACCTGTATACTCTCTCCATCGTGACAGTTGAGGGTAGGCTCGACTCTGTGGAAGTGTTCCCCCTCGCGCCACCCCTTCTGTTCCAGCACAGAGCGGCCTTCATCCCCTCCACCTACGCACATGGCTGAAATGTAGTAAGGGGTGAACGTGAAACGTGCAAAACTCAACCATAACAAGCTGGGAATAAAGTAAACAATACTATGATCATCTAAAATACTTAAAGTGGTCCATTTCGCTACTGTAGCCCCAGTACGAGTTCGTCATAGATCCATGATAGCATTCGTAACATTCCTATTGACAACTCGTAGTAAGGGTACTTGTAATGCTAATTATTAGTGATGCAACGGATCTCTGTTTCCGTTTCCGGAAGCGCGGAAGTTCCGCGCGCTTTTCAACATTCGTTTCTGCTTCTGTTTCTGCTACTTTTATAACAGAGTTTCGGATGTTTACGACGACTTAGAGTTACGCATGCGGAGGCGCGCGCTAGTCGCGGGTGGGGGGGTGTCTTGAGGCACTTGTCGCTTTTGTTTGTTCTAGTACTTTTTCGTGAATGTAAGTGCGTAATATTTTCTGCCGCCGTTTGCGTCAATTCATATTATTTATACTTCCATTACTCCTAAAATTTACTTTTGACATCTGTTTCCGTTTCTGGTTCTGCTAAGACACTTCCGTTGCATCACTACTAATTATGATCTATAAGCATTCAAGTCTGTAATCTGAAGATGTAAGCAAAGGTAAATATCACAAAGCAAGAGACCAAGCAGGACCACTTTATAGTACTGGAAAGGTAAGAAAAAAACTGCTCTACAGGTTTATACGTGCAATAAAATTGTTTAGTGGATTTAGACAACATAAGTATATGTATGAAAATTAAGAATATTATGAAGAAAAAATATTAAATTATGAGTATGATTTAATTATTGTTTTTATCTAAGGATAAATGAATCGTTTTAAAAGATATTAATAACATACTACTATAATTTTATTAGTTCTTTGCTGTGACGGGCTTCTGACAAAATACAGATAGTTAAAACAAAGGTCACGGGTTTGACCAAAGATCCTTCTTACACTTTTTTTAAGTACATTATTGCTGACAGTAACGGTAAGAAAAACATCATAAGGAAACCAGCACATCTAAAACTAGATATTCAAGAACATGTGACATTCACCAACCCAGTGTCTGGATTACTTCCCGATCTCTCAACTCTATATAGTTGAGAGAAAACGTGCTTCCTGCCCAGCAGTGGAACACTAATGTGTAGTTACAACAGTTATAATTACCAGTAGTATCAGCAGGCGGTAGTCGCAGCTCTTGTGTGCTCCTGAACACAGTGAACGCGATGTCGTGACGTAATACGTCGAAGTCCCACGTCAACACACTCTGAGGATCGCTGTTCACTACTATCACTTCATGTACCTAATAAATTAATGTTTTTTGTGAGTAGGCTTGATTAACTCCGGCACGAGTCGTTCCGAAGAACTGCCCACCGACATCGAACTGCTAGAGGGCACGCGCCGGTAGTCTTTTAGAAAAAAAAAACACTTGGAAGAATTAACTATTTCCTAAAGAAACTGCAACTACACTTTTCACTGTGACTTGGGAAGTCATCTTGGATACTGTACGCGATCAGATCCAGAATCTAACTGTGTTTGAGGCACAATGAAATTATTAATTATACAAAATTGCAATTTAGCACTATACTACAAATGATTCTGTTAAGTTAACAATGGGTTTGCTGATGTAAGCTTTACTCCCTTATAATAAGGGTTATAACAGAAAGAAGCACTCGATCGCAACTGTGTCGTTCAGCAGTTCCATGTTCCAACTCACTGAATTTCACTTGCGTCAATTAAGTTCAGTGACTCGCAACTTGGAACTGCAAAACGAAAATATCGGTCCGTAGAACAAAAGTAAGAAATATTAGGTACCTGTCCTCTCCCCAAGCTGACAGATTTGTAGATACTATCCTCGCTCAGCGGGTCCCCCTCTCGTTCAGTGAACGCACCGCTCACGTACAGACTCTTAGGCACCAACCCACCCTCGTGGACGAAACTCTGCAGATATACACATACCTTATATGGATGTATGTGTGGTGGGTGCATGATAGTGAGACTAGCTGTATGAGTGTGTATGAACGTATAGGTGTATTTTTAATTAAATAATAAAACAATTTTTAAGGGTTTTACCAAATAACATGATCTGTGTTTATATGTTTGTCTATATGTTTTAGATCCAGACAATATACACCTTAGTTCCTGATATTCGGCATATTTCTTTTCATCCGTGACAAACCGGTGGTCATAGGAACTTCTAAACACCATTACGACAAACACTGACCT
Organism: Meganola albula; assembly: GCA_936450015.1. NCBI lineage: Eukaryota > Metazoa > Arthropoda > Insecta > Lepidoptera > Nolidae > Meganola > Meganola albula. Next base: position 13,478,375 of record OW388155.1, read on the forward strand.
ACTTTGAGTTTGTTTTTAAATAAAACCTTTTTTCTTAAAATCTTTTCTTTAATATTATAACAAACTATTTGTAACAAGTAGATTAAAGTAAGAGTGAATGATGATATAATGTGCGTCGTGCCGATGATACATATACGTCGGATCACTGTGTTTCAGACTAGCACCAGTCGATACAAGTTAACAATGATCTATAGCTGTCTCTATATCCGGGAAAGGAAAGGAAAAGGACAGGAAATTTCGTATTAAAAGGAAAGGGACAGCTTTATTCATGTCTAGAAAGAGAAGGAAAGGGACAAAGAATATAGTAGTTTCTATAACTGGAGCGGAAAGCAAGGTGATGAAGGATATACCTGTCTCTATATCTAGTAATGAAAAAGAAAGAGACAGAGACTATAGTGGTATCTACATTCTATGTCTCTGTTTCATTAGTAAGGGGAAGGAAAGGGATAAAGGATATAGCCGCCTATATATCAAGGAGTAAAGGAAAAGGAGAAAAAATTTAGTGAGTTCTATATCTGGAGTGGGGAGCAAGAGGATAAAGCTTAGAGGTTTATTATACACCGTGACTTTTAAATGGTTGCTTTCCCGCGACACAATGATATTGTTTTGGAAGTAGAGTCAATATAAATAAGAAAAAAATATTTAAAAAAGCTTAGTTACATCTAAACTCATACTTTTGACTAAATAAGATCGACGTAATAGTAGCGCCCCGCGCCGGACGCACACACATGCGATATAGCTTGAGTCGGTGGGCGACAGCGGTCAGCGGGGTACCAGAGGGGTGTAACGCACACTAACATAATTAGATTTTTATCGGCAGCAGTGGCAGCATTCAATTAAGATAAGTGAACGCGCACGCTATTTTAAGCTTTAAGTTCTACGTACGATAGATTATTTTGCTGTGAACAAAAGCGGTACTTGCTTACGTAACTTGTCTTTTTATATGCCTACAAGTATTTTACGTCGTAAAATTATCTACTTTTGTTTCCTACTATTGTTTCACACGCTTTCGAGTAAACAATGTATTAGTTTCGAGTTTTGTAAATAAAAAAAATGTTTTTTGTTTAAATTTTTGTATATTTTTGTATTGTAATATTGATGGCAAATATTTTTGCCACGGGAAAGTAACCATTTAAAAGTCACGGTGTATATCCAGGAAAGAAAGGACAGGGACAAAGAATATAGCCGTCTCTATATTAGGATAGGGAAGGAAAGGCATATAGAATATGTGATTTTTATATTCAAGTAGGTAGGGTGTGGGCTAGGATAAGAGACATTCTACACAGTACTTATCGCGCACAGTGTTGTAGTACTGTTGTGGCACGTTTAGCGACGCGTCTACTATCTCCGACTGCCGCAAGAAACATAACATGAGGTTACACAATATTTTTGAATAATTAAAATATAATATCTGTAATGTTAAATCATTGTCTTATATATAAACTAGCTGCCCCAGCGAACTTCGTACCGCGCAAAAATGTGAATCTAAACCATTCCCAGATCCCCTTGAAAAAATTTCATCAAAATCGGTCCAGTCGTTTAGGAGGAGTTCATTCGAATAAATAAATAATTCTATTGCGCTTTTTATGTTGCTTTGATTTCCATAACATTACAATAATGTTAAGGGAGTTAATTAGTTCTAAAAAAATAGTCTATTTCATAGTATGTTTTTAAAATTCTTCATTAAATTACACTAAAACATGAAAATGAATTTTGAACTTGCAAATTCTGATAAGTTGACATTTTATATTTTGGTTTAAATGTAATCGGGAAGGTGATTGCTTAAACAGCTTTCTGTTTATTCTTAATCACTTATACATCAAAACTCTAGTTCCGTATTTCTCCTACGCTTACCTTGCAAGGTCCTCCAAGGAAATCGGGTATAAGTTCTTTCGGAATGTAGTCGAGCAGTCCACCAGCTTGCAAGTAGTCTTTACCACCGTAAAACAGGAATTTACTCCTAGTGTTTTCATCTAGAAAGGAAAATAGAAATATTAAATATTGAAGACTTTAATTAGTAACAGCAGTGAATTGGACTCGAAAAACTTCGATATACCTTGACCTACTAACAAAATAATCAAGATAGTCCACCTGATTATATACTGTTGGCGGGACATTTTTTTTTGCAAAAAGTTAGTTTTCGATTTCACCTGCATACGTGCAGTGCTGTTAATAAATAGAAACGGAAATTTGTCGAGGCCAACGAGCACAGTTCACCAGACCCGTTCCAATTTCTGACTTCAGAAGGCATAATGTCGAAACACTAAAATTTGGCAACCTAAAAGACTCTGTGGCTTATGTACTTTTGGAGGCCCAAGTGTTTAGCAAGAGATGGATAAGAGTAGCAGGCTCAGTAGAAGTAGCAACGCTTATGGCCATCAAATAACTTGCTGATAATGGGTGACTTACCAATAAAAGTACTGACAATAGTCCAAAGTATCGGGAAGACCCTCGGTGCTCTAACAATGAGCACCCTACCCATGGTCTCGGGGTAGTTCGCTTCAACGATCTGTATGATGCGCAGCAGTGCCCTGACTCCGGGCCGCCACAGGTGTCGCATGTTCAGCCCGTCCAGGTCCACCAGCAGGCACCACGACTGGATCGCACGTTCGGATGATCGGGTTGCCTCTTCCAGAAGTTTAAGACCCTCCTCGCAGACGTGGAGTGTCTGAGAAGGTATGAGGAAATGTTGACTTGGTCCTTTATTGAAACCAGTCGCAAGAAGCTTCGACCAATCAGCTAAAAGTATTAAAACGTGTCGCTATTCACTGATTCCTCCTAGATATAACTCTTGAATTATAAATTACCATTTCGCCATTCGCCAGATGTTTTACTGAAGATTATACCTAATTCTACTCCTTTACGAAGGAAAGTTTTTAAATCCACGCCCGGATCTGCCGCGCCTAATCTACTACCTTGCCAAATTTTATCTTATTAGATGTAGTAGTTTTTACCTTTCGCATTTATACGAAATACTTATAGGTAAAGAGCTAGAAGTATGACAATCTCTCCATTATTTAATGGGTACTTATTATTTATGCTAACTCACCAACTTCAAGAGGCCGTCTTCGCCGATGGATTTAAGCAGTCCCTTCACATCCATCTGGCCTAGTCGTAAGATGTATAGCGGGCGACCATCTGGAAACGACTGACATTAAGACAAACCTTCTTATTGACCACCCCTAACCCTCCAAATGAAATGATACCTGGTTACAAATTTGACCATCAGAAAAAACCCCGCTAAAAATTGAATATCGGGTCTTTAATACAGTTTTAGCTACTACTCTAAATGGCCATTGATTAAGTGGCTTGACAATGGCTCCATAAAACTCAAGCCACTGAAATACTATTGTAGTGTATTCGTCTTAAGGGCTGTCCATTAATCACGTGATCTTTTTTTAAACATTTTTTAAACCCCCCCTCCCCCCACTTGGTGATACATGGTGAGGTTTAAGACTACCAGCCCCCACCCCCTACCCAACATCACGTGTATTTTTAGTATCTACAAAAATTCCTTAATTTTATAGAATAATTTAGAATATTATCTTAAGGACGTATTTACGAATAGTCGCGTTTCAATTTTAGGTATTATCTTACTACTACAGATGCACGGCTCACACTCACACAGCGACATACGCGAAGCGATGAAATTGCAAGTAAACTGACATGATTTGATAATTGAGCCTACTTTAGTCCGTATATTTCTTTTTAAATTTACATTGCGTTTTTTGGTTTTCAATTGAGTACATAAACTTAGTATTAGCTAAAAATAAGTAATAATTACGCACTAAGTGCTTTGCTTCCACTTTTATTGTGCAAACTGCCAACTGCCGTCGTCTATGTTTTTCGATAGCGATAAACTGCCTGTCTTCTAGTAACGAGTAAATCGGTAATTACTGCGTAAGCGCGTTCCATCGTAGACTTAATCATTGCTTCACATAAGGCAAGATGTGGTCAAGCGCAAGCCTATTATAGGTTAAAAAGAAGTTCAGCTCTCAGTATTCGTCTTGACGAGTACTTTCTCTCTAGATGGTATCCAGGGTCTGATGATGGAGTAAAACGATGGTGATGGTGGCGATAGGAAGTTTGTAATAAAACGACTCAATCCCATTTAGTAAGAGCTAGTAGTATCGTCTTAGCGAGAACTTTGTCTCTAGATGGTATCCAGGGTCTGGTGAGTAGGCAGGAAGGTCGCCAAAAGAACTCCGTAAAATTAGAATGACTGTATAGAAAAAGTGTACGAAAAAGCGCAAGGAACTTCATTCAAACCGGGGGTCCACAGGCCCGTCATTTAGTACTTAAAATTATTAACCAATTTTTGAAATGGAAGCAGGTTCTATATTCGGTTGTATAAATGTTCTCCGTTTCAATTGTGGACCGATTTCGAAAATATTTTAGGTAAACCCATAAGTACATTTTACCCTGATGAGATTTCAACATAACTAACAAAACAAGCCCAAACTCGACACATCCAACACTACTCATCTACTAGTTCCAGTAGCAGACTTCAAAGTAGGTACACCTTCAGGTCACTCCATCATGTCCGGCGGTAAGATCTCAACATAACTAACAAAACGAGCCCAAACTCGACACATCCAACTCTACTCATCTACTAGTTCCAGTAGCAGACTTCAAAGTACACCTTCAGGTCACTCCATCAAGTCCGGAGGTAAGATCTCAAAATAACTAACAAAACAAGCCCAAACTCGACACATCCAACTCTACTCATCTACTAGTTCCAGTAGCAGACTTCAAAGTACACCTTCAGGTCACTCCATCAAGTCCGGAGGTAAGATCTCAACATAACTAACAAAACAAGCCCAAACTCGACACATCCAACTCTACTCATCTACCAGTTCCAGTAGCAGACTTCAAAGTACACATTCAGGTCACTCCATCAAGTCCTGACGTAAGATCTCAAAATAACTAACAAAACAAGCCCAAACTCGACACATCCAACTCTACTCATCTACTAGTTCCAGTAGCAGACTTCAAAGTACACCTTCAGGTCACTCCATCAAGTCCGGAGGTAAGATCTCAACATAACTAACAAAACAAGCCCAAACTCGACACATCCAACTCTACTCATCTACTAGTTCCAGTAGCAGACTTCAAAGTACACATTCAGGTCACTCCATCAAGTCCTGACGTAAGATCTCAACATAACTAAGAAAAGAGCCCGGTGGTTCAAACAAAATAAAATTACTGAAAATCTACGATAAGCAACAGTGAATACGTCTTAGTTGTCCGTCTACGCAGTTCGTACAGAAGGCGTCAAGTATCAATTTGGTTTTGTCAAATATTTTGTATTCGTACAGCGATCTTTATCAAGACAAATTTCTGCTTACAAGCGACACAGCGTCCACTCACGACGGCGCTCGAGCGCAGACTGACTAATAAATTCTTTACAATTTAGTGGAAAAATCAAGGCAAAAATTTGTGAACAAAGTAAACTCAATTTGTAGTGTTTATTGTAAGACTACTTGCAATTTTTTTCTGTTGGAACTTATTTTATACATGTCGGCTCACATAAAACGTTCTTAAATAAATGAATTAATGTTATTAAATAGACCAAAAATGTTCCTGAACTCAACACGATATCGTCAATTTTGTATGAAGAGGCTAGGGATTTATTTTTTTCCAATATTATAAACTGATTTTTTTTTTAATTTTTATTGGAGCGATGAAAGATAAAGGAGTAATCTATCTGTGGATATTATTATTTACATTTTGTTTCGTTTCATTTCGTCGCAAAATGTACTGAAAATCCTGTTATTTTATCAAATTTGCAAACGCACCCTTAAATACAGGTAGAAAGTATCTTAATATATACATATATTTCTTGTGTGCGTGTGTATGTGACTGAACTCCTCCTAAACGACTGGACCGATTTTGATGAAATTTTTTGTGTGTGTTCAAGGGGATCTGGGAATGGTTTAGATTCACAATTTTGCGCGGTACGAAGTTCGCTGGGGCAGCTATTAATCTTATTTTATCCTGAAATTAAGGACCATGATAAAAATGTGTTGACAGAAAGGTTTCAGGTTGTTTGGTGTTTGAAAAAATAATGAAAAAATAAATACACGTGATATCTTACTACACCCCCCTCCCCCCTTGTGACATTTTGTGATTTTTGTCAAACGATTGTTGTCGTGTTGTTTTTCATCAATAATAAAGCACATTTCCGTTAATTGTATAATACATTTATATATTTTTTTTATTCGACATACAATCAGCAAATTATGGACGATCTATTCGTAATAAGATCGATGAAAGCGCAAGGCGTAAAATAAGCGGTCAGTAGGTAAGTAAGGGTCACTGACCGCACCGTTGATACGGCGGCGAGAGGGCGACCGCATCCTTAGTATCAATAGTAAACAAATAGTATCAATAGTAACCGTTTTTGTTAAAAATTGTTTAAGTTTATTTTCTCAAAGATTTCGCGCTGGATTAAAAGTTTTTCAGTATAACAATTACCCTTGTCATGATGGTGCCAGCCTCCAGGGAAGTACTGCTTAACGACGTCAGGAGTCTCGTATTCCGATAGCAGCTTGTCCACCTGATGCTTCTTGCGCCAGATCAAAGATTGAGAGAGCATCTCTCTCGCTTTCTCCACGTTAAAGTCTCGAGCACGTAAGAATCGGAGAAGAGTCGTATCGCTTGGTACCTGGGGGAGAGTTTGTATGTTAAATCTTTACCACCTGTAGTACCAAAGTACTCCAAGGGGTCCTAGGATAAAACAGCGTACCACAACAGCTTCAAGCAGTAGTTTTGGAGCTGCGGAAGAGGGATTTTTTTTCTTCAACCCTTTTTAGTGTCCCACTGCTGGGCACGGGTCTTCTCACAACTATGTTATGAGTTGAGATAGTTTAGGCCTTAATTCACACACGCTGGCCAAGTGCGGGTTAGTGGATGTCACATGTCCTCGAATGATTAGTTCTTAGACATGCCGGTTTCCTCACGATGTTTTCGTTCACCGATATTGAGCAGCGGCGATGAAACAATTCACACAAAGATGTGTGGGCACGACCGGGATTCGAACCTGCGACATTATTTTTCTAAGGCGAGGCCCGTACCGCTGCGCCGCCGCTGCTCAATCTTCTGTCCCTTTCGTACAACTGCAATAATAATACTCTACGGTGTCACGGTAGGGGTGAAGTATCCTATCCTATCCTATCCTATCCTATCCTATCCTACTAATATTATAAATGCGAAAGTAAGTGTGTGTGTGTGTGTGTGAAGGTTTGTTACCGCGTATCTCCATAACCGCTCAACCGATTTTATTGAAATTTGAAATGTAGGTAGTGTATACCCTAGAATCGGACATAGGCTAACAATATTTTCAAAAATCATCCCCTAAGAGGGTTAAATAGAGGGGTGAAGTTAGTATGCAACTTTTTATTCCTTGGTGCTATTCATTTAAAATTCGGTACACATAAACCTTAAGACAAATAATGAGATACGGGTTTTTTATTTTTCCAAAATTACCCCCATGAGGTGTGGAAAATGAGATTTATTGGTAAAAAATAAAGTTTCTCTGGATCTGTGTAGTCTCAAGTCCGATTCACTCCAAATTTGCCACACATATACCTTAAAAGAAATCATGAAACACGTGTTTTTTATTTTTCCAAAACTACCCCCTGTGGGGGTGTTAAATGAGTTTATTTGGAAAAATTAAATATTCCATAACTGTTTAGTCCTTAGTCCGATTTCCTTCAAATTTGGTATAAATAAAGCTCAAAACAAATAATGAAATACGTGTTTTTTATTTTTTCATTTTTTTTTATTTTCATCCTAATACTAAGCGGGCAAAGCCTGAGAAATTATTCTGAGGGTGATTTTCTTCAAAGTTGATATCATGACTCCTTCGTAATTTTGATCTAAATTACTTTTTATTTTGACACAATGACATGTTTGATAACTCAATGCTACGAATAGAATTCGAAATTTAAATTTCATTTCTTATAAGTATGGTCTAAGAGCCGTAGTATTTTTAAGAAACGCCTATTGATTTATGGATATACCTATGGGCGCTTGACGATGTCAAAATGTTGCTTACACTCCTACACTACTGAACTAATTTTGTATGGAGATTGTTCGAGACCCGGGAAAGGATAGTTTTATCCGACTGCGAAAAAAGGGATTAATGGTCTAGCACGATAACCAACATCCGCGGGCGAAGCTGCGGGCGGAAAACTAGTATTTTGATAAATTGAATTGAATATTTCTATAGCAAGGCCCAAAACCATTTGAACGAGTTAATCCTCAATTAGTGATTATGTTTAAAGTCGCTCAGCGTGCTATGGAGCGCTCTATGCTTGGCGCGTCTTTGAATGATAAAATGCACAATGAGGTTATACGACAAAAAACTAAAGTTGTCGACACAAAGGATTAGCAAGCTGAAGTGGCAGTGGGCGGCCATATTTATGGAATAAATGATAATCGCTGGGGAAAGTGAGTTCTCGAGTGGAGACCACGTCTTGGCAAGCGTAGTGTGGGACGCCCTCCAGCTAGGTGGAGTGACGATCTGCGAAAGATAGCCGGCAGTAGCTGGATGCGACAAGCCGAAGGGTGCGATGGCGCTTATTGTGAGAGGCCTACGTCCAGCAGTGGACTGCTATAGGCTGATGATGATGATGATGAGTGATTATCTATATATATAAAAATGAATCCCTATTTCCCTTGGTCACGTCATCACGAGTGAACGACTGGACCTATTTCGCTAATTATTTTTTTAAAATTTTCCTTAAAGAACGAAATTTGATTTTGACTGAAAACGTCTATAAACCATCCAATCCAATACCATAATATAATAAAGTTCAAGTGTTAGTAGAGATGTTCCGGGAAGGCCAAAACAATTGATTGATCACAAATGGAAGATGTCGACTGTTAGGCGGTGCGAAGTTCGCAGGGTCAGAATATTCCTTGAAGTACAGAAGGATGGTTCTTACGTATAGAAAAAAAAACTTGAGAGGTGTCAAGGGACACCCGGTGGAAGGAAGTTCCTTTCGATTAATTAGTGAAGGAATTGTAATAATTTTTGTTTTTAATTATAATAATATTTTTTTTATTATTAACAAATATAATGTAATATAAACTTAATCAGTAGGCTCAATTTTCGTAAGCGCACGCCGCACAGGTTACAATAGCTTACTATAGCAAAAAGTGTCGTGACAACTTTTCGTAAGAATTTTTTCCGTCTAGCCCCCTTTCACAACGCGCGATAAGGAACTTCGTTCCAAAAAACGAAATCCTCCGAAACGGGGGGACCGATTTTTATGAAATCTTACTGAGAATCGGTCGTAATCTATTTTCGAACCCTGTAAGTGGCACTGCTATACCGAGCAGGACGACGTCTGCGGGGTCCGCTAGTGATAAATAGATGCTAGATAGCCAGCACGCGACACATCAATTAAGACCTCAATACACAGCAATTAAATACATACAAATAAAGTATAATAATAGAACATTAGCCTGACACTAAACACTAAACAGTAACCATTGCACGTGTATCTCCACGCGAGCAGTTGGCGAGATTCCATTTAGTTACTCCGGTAATATAAACAACTTAGGTACAAGGTGGAACGCGCTAAACTTTCCAGTGATGTTACGCTTCTGTATAGATTTATTGCAACAGATGGAGAAACAACGTGACTTTCGTATGCGTTATGTAATAAAATAACAGGAAAATGTTAGTTTAAATTCATTATTTTTCTTTACACTATCAAATCGGCAAACAAGCATTTTTTCTTTTTTTTTATCCTATAATAAGTTTGCGCTTGACCACAACTTGCCTGCAGTGAAGCAATGTTGCCGTCTACGATGGAACGCGCTTACCTAATAAATACCGATTCACTCGTGAAGACAGGTAGATTATAGCTATCGGGAAACAGAGATGCCGGCAACGAATTTCACAACTTGGCAGTTCGCACAATAAAAGTGGGGGCAAAGCGCTTCGTGCGTGCCTGTGGAATTATAGCATACGGCCCATCACCATAATGGTCATAGTCTATGGCTATTCGCAACATTAAACATCGCGCGACTAAAAAAAACCTATAACGGTGGTCAAATCTCTCTGCTTCCACTTTTACTGTGCGAACTGCGAAATTGTGGAATTCGCTGGCGGCATCTGTGTCCCGAGCTATAATCTGCCGGTCTTTAAGTCACGAGTAAATCAATATTTACTGGGTAAGCGCGTTTCATCGTAGACTACATCATTGCTTCACATCGGGCAAGTGGTGGTCAAGCGTAAAACAAACAAAAGCACATTTTCCTCACATTGTAAATTATCATTACACGACAGTAGTCACTCAGCAGTACTCATTCAATTACCATTAATTACGTGGTGGCACGACTAGGTTCGAATCCTGGTCGTGCCCACACATCTTTGTGTGAATTGTTTCATGTCCGCTGCTTAATATCGGTAAAGGAAAACATCGTGAGGAAACCGGCATGTCTAAGAACTAATTACTCGAGGACATGTGACATCCACCAACCCGCACTTGGCCAGCTCTCTCAACTCGTAAGATAGTTGAGAGAAGACCCGTGCCCAGCAGTGGGACACCAAAAAGGGTTGAAGTGAAGTGAAAGTGACGTAGTAGTTAAATTTACAATAAATCGCATCTACTTGGCTATCAGTGACTGATAATTTGAAATCATCAAAGAAGTGTGCGGCTTACTCATTAGTACCGCGTACATCTTTAGCTCCTAAAACTTTGGAGATTAAAGGTGTTTTACGTTCACTTCTGACGGGCCGGTGCCGCGGTGGCGTGGTCGGTAAGATACTTGCTTTTCACGCCGCAGGTCGTGGGTTCGATTCCCACCCGAGACAAACATTCGTTTAAATATGTCTGTTTGTCTTGTGTCTGGGTGTAATTATCTATATTTAAGTATATATTTACAAAAGAAAACTATTATATGTAGTATATTACCAGTTATCTGGTTTCCATACTACAAGCTCTGCTTAGTTTGGGATCAGATGACCGTGTGTGTTAATGTCCCACTAACTATACAATACTTTTACACCTGCAAATCAGTTGGGCTAGCCTTCCAGAAGCGGACCAGAAACTATTTTCGATGTCGGTGATCTGGCTACCTTACTTACACCCAGAAACACAACCAAAAGTCACATCACTGCGTGCATTATGTAAAATGGAGGTACCTCTCTAGTGGGACCATACAGCGAAATGAAACTAGGTAGAATATATGTATATGTAAGTGCTAGTCGAGGCATTAGATTAGAGGTGAAAAAAGAAATGATATAGGTATATGCACCTTGCCCTTCTGCAGATCTGCGATCCATTTCCTGAGCTGCAGCAGCCGCGACTCCTGGATGGGAGTCAGCGAGCCTAAGTACCGCTTGATATACTCGCTGTCTAGTGTGTATTGGTCTGGAAAAAATAAAATGATCTTGTTTTATCCACAAAGTATTTACAAAGGAGTCAGCTGTTTCCTGGAATGCTGGATTGCGTAAATTAACTGTCTTCAGATGAGGTGGAGTGACTATCTCTGCAAGGTACTATGCGTTTCAAATAAGAATAGGACTGGACTCGCAGCTAACTTTATACCAAAAACCATACATCATACCACAGACAATAACATTATGTATAGAACATTATGTAATTATTAAAATGTATAGAAAAGTAATTTACTATGTAGAAAACTTCACTTAGGTGTCTACCTACATACAGCTACCTGCCTTAATAAATTTACGCGATAGGATGCCACAAGATATAAGACACACGTTTCTTTTAGTCTGCTTTTCGTCGGATGTTAGTAAAATATTTGTGCCTAAATATTCGACTCCAAATGTCCAATCTTACTCTAACGGCAATATACAAGCTTTTTAATTACTTTTTCACATACCATATTTTTTTCATATGTGATCATTAAATCGAAAAAACTTTGTTGTTGTACTAAAAAATGTAAAGTGGTTGCGCATTCCGGTCCAAGATGGCGGATTTCCAGTCCTATTCTTATTTGAAACGCATAGTAACTTATATAAATAGCTCATGAGAGTGGTCGCCGATCACATAGGGTAGAGTTCGATCGGTGAAGCTTTCCAGAGAGTTGGGGAAGGGTCCAGGGTCCAGCAGTGCAATGAAATATGATTAAATGATATTTTCCCCCAGGGAAGGGTAAGCAGGTGTGCATGACATTTCAAAGTCAATAAAATCGTAATTCCTGTTTTCTAAACTAACGATGTATATTCAAAATATAGTCATGAAAACTTGTTTAACTTTGCAAATTCCAAATAGAACACACAAATTAATAGTTGGCACTGCGGTTTGCAATGCAATGTGGGTATTTAGGTCAGGGTTGTGACCTGCAACCTTTCATAAAGGGTAGCTTTACATAGTATTGCTATTTCAATTGAGAACTGCGTGAATATGACGGTAAAAGGATGTCAATTTCTAACCAATCCACTAACCTATAATAAATCTGTATTGTGTTTGAAGACTGACGTCATCAAGAAGGTTCTCTTAGTAGTCTGTGGATTGTTTATAGTTTGAAATCAGGAAGGTAATAGGTAAGATTTGTTGGTAGAAGAACAGTCGTCAGCTGCAGCTGTTTAAACCGATTGTGAGTTCATTGAAAGAAAGTGATGCGGTATTAAGTACGCTTAAAGTATAACCGCATCCCTTTCTTTCAAAAGACTTCCATCGCTTTATTCTTTCGCTTTCTTTCTTTAATAATGCAGCAGCAGGAGTAGTACTTTTTTTAACAGCTGGTTACCATGCATTTTTCTATGAAAGAGTTTAGGTCTGTAATATCTACACACGCTGGCCAAGTGCTAAATTAAACTAAACACGCTTATAGGGCCGAACAAGAGCACCTCACTTCTGCTTAACTAGGTAGTTCCGTGCTGTAGTATGTTGGTAGTTGTAACTAAAATTATTGTAAATCTGTTGTTACAATCTAAGAAGTACCGTTTGACGTTTCACTGTTTTGTATTAAATTAGCTTTATATAGGCGTAATTCACACTATTTTTATTAGCTTTCCTGTAAAATAATTGAATTATGAAGCTATTTTTATTTTAACATAACATAATCAATTTTCATACAAGAAATAAAATTCATAATGTACTAAGTTTAGAACTGTCAAACGGTACTTCTTAGATTTGATGGACTGTATGGATTATTGGTCTGATAAAGTCTTCTCTAGTTATATTATATTCGTATCATACTCGTAGATATATTTTGTTATGTTAGGTATAAATTTCGAGCCTAATAACAACATTTCATTTTATAGGTCAACTGAACAGCTAAAATTTTATCATTTTATAGGTCAATTTAATTCTACACTTGATGTGCATTCTGACCAAAGTTCTGAATAGTTGCAAACAATTAGTGGTCGTACATAGCTGCAATGAGGTCGCACTGCAGTGGGTCAAGGTTGCAAGCTCCAGATGAAGTGCATCGAAATTGCACACAACTTCGAGTTTTAAGCTTCCGCTGCTGTGTACCTACTTTCTTCCTAGGTAGAATACTAGCGGTCGATGTGGTTCAATATAATTCTGCGCTATATAAATATTACCGTCAGTTTTACTTATACATAGTTTGTTTCTTACAGTGTGTTGATAAGTAAAATAATGTTTAAAATAAGTTCTGTGGTTTTTGAGTTAATTGATGGAAGAAAGAAATAAAAATTGCAAATCTTTAGTATTGTCTTAGATTTACGCGAAAACAACACATTAAAATAAAACTACTTTTTAACGGATTTTATCGCGATTTATTTTAGATTTTATATCCCAACGTTTCAAAGTCTTTTTAGACTTCATGTTCACGGGTGGACTGAGGTATTTGACGTCCAAAAAATATTAATCACAATTATTACTATATTATTATATGCTAATCTTTGTTCTTTATTATTTTAGTGTTTTTTAGTAATAAACTAGCTATCCAACCGCTGATTCGCCTTCGCTTCGTTTAACGCGCTTAACCATTAACCTAAACCATTTTTGCGCAGTCACTCAGGTTGCTTGCCTGTGATTGTCATTGTCTATGAGGTCGATAGGGTGAGCACGTGGTGTACATATGATAACCGAATTTGTCCGCACAAAAAAATAAATCCATTTCCATCCAAACATTTTGTGAATATTTGTGATTAGGGAGGTGTTGTAATCATTGACAGAGATATTAATTAACTGTCTATGTTGTTATTTTATGTCCCATCGAGATGCAAAGGTTAGGAGGTGTACCTACTGGTGATCGCTGCATAGTATATTTTTATTCCAGAAACATTTGAGGATAGTCGCAAATCGTATAGATCTACATTTTTAAAGTAACTTTCAGATTTTGGTACTGCAATAATTTCGGTTGAAGCATTATAGATACTCGAGGATCGGGTCGTAGTGACCCTTCATTAAAAAGAGATCTTCCGGCCTGATGCTTACTGTTCTTGTAGGGAACTTGTATTGCCAAACTATGCTTGTGCGATTCAGGATAGCTAATTGCACATTGAGAGATAATAATTTAGGTAGAACCAATTTTGAGGGGAAATGCGGACTAGTCGTCGAACGCGTCAACCGTTCTAACTTTCCAATCAAGCACTTCTATTGTATCATTTAGAATAAATTTAAGCGTAATCCGAGGCTTTGTATAACATTGATGAAAAAACTAGTTTAACAAGTGCAAAAAGATTTTTTAAAACGATTAATAGGTTCAGATTTAGTTTTCAATTCAACTAACGCTTTATTTGTAACTGTAACACCTTAATACAAGGCTAAAAACTTTCTACATCTATTAATCTAAACAATATAACTGAATGGAAACGTCCGTTCAGTTTCAAAGACCAATTTGTTACAATGCGCTACCATTAAATGCTAACAAATGTGGCCCGAGGGTGCGAGCAATTGAACGCCACGTGAGCTGCCAAACTTGTATGTATACATATGTGTACACAGAGGACTCCGTGTAAGCGTTTATATGCTGTTTACGGAGGACTATGAAATTTAAAGATATTTTACACTAGAGGCCCGCCCCTGTTTGCACGGGTATAGGCCGACTGTTTAACTCGCGTATCATCTGAGGTACGAAATCATAAAACATTAATTAAATCTCATAAAGAACTATTTAACCACAGATAAAAGTAATGTAAGTATTATACTGTCTGTGCAGCTTGAGTGAAGCTAAAACCTTTTAGTATCCGACAGCTGGGCACGGGTCAGGTCCGGGTTGGTGGATTTCATATGTACTAGAATAATTAGTTCTTAGTCATGCCGGTTTCCTTATGATGTTTTCTTTCACCGATATTGAGCAGCGACGATTAAACAATTCACAAAAAGATGTGTGGGCAACCGGGCAACCGGGGGGACCGGGGATCAAAACCGACCTTATATTTCAAAGCCGCTGTTCAACCTCTGTTCTTTGTAGATATCTATAATATTATAAAAATGAATCGTAAAATGTGTTGATATGCGCATAACTCGAGAACGGCTGAACCGATTTCGCTAATTATTTTTTTTGAATATTCCTTGAAGTACGTGGATGGTTCCTACGCAGAGAAAAAATTTAAAAAAGAACTTCACCGAAACGGCTCTACCGATTATTATGAAAACATATAAATATATTCAGTAGGTCTGAGAATCGGTCGTAATCTATTTTCGGACCCGGTAGGTGGCACTGCTTTACCGGGCAGGACGACGTCTGTGGGGTCCGCTAGTCTACATATCTATACTTACTTAATATTATAAATGCGAATGTAAGTTTGTTTGTTTGTTCGCTTTCACGCAAAAACTACTGAACCGATTTGGATGAAATTGGGTATGGAGGTAGTTTGAGACCCGAGAAAGGGCATAGGATAGTTTTTATCCGACTGCGCAAAAAGAAGGTAATGTTTTGGCGCGATAACCGACATACACGCGGGCGAAGCCGCGGGCGGAAAGCTAGTAAAGTAATATTCCCGCTCTACATGTTTTAACGATACATGCGTAATAAATCAATTATTATTTTAAACCTCCAAAATCTGAGCTAGTCTTACCCTATCACGTTCCCTCGTCGTTTTAATGAGAAAGGCGGGCAACATTAATCTCAAAGCGAGCGGGAATGTCTTTGAATACGCAAAGAGGATAATTAGACAACCCAGGATACTATGAATACTTATGTCTACACGCCTGTAGACCTTTAAACATGGGTACCTATGTACCTAGTGGAAATATAATATTGCTAGTGGCCCGCCCCGGCTTCGCACGGGTAGATATCGGTATTAGACAAAATTTTTAAACATCGGTGTTTTCCTTCACCGACATTTCGCACAAAGATGTGTAGCCACGACTGGGAATCGAACCCGCGACATTATATTTCAAAGGCGAGGCTTATACCGCTGCTCGATAAAATAGAAACACTCATGTAATTTTGTAAAAATCTTATCTACCGCCCGCTGACATACAGAGCATCGGAAGCTTAGTAAGTCAGCCCATTAGCTTTCCTTGAGTACAGAACCCTTTTATGTGATAATTCCAATCTCCACGATAGTCTGATTATCCAATCAAGCAGTAGCAATCTTAGAATAGAGCCGTTTACAACACGAAAATCAACACAAACGTAATCTAACATAACACGAGTGCGGAGTAAATGCGTAATGCGTTGAAATGTACGTAAAATGTTGCTTTGCAAGTTTTTAGTAATAAATCTACCACGGCGGTACCTGCCTCGCCTATTACATATATACAAGGTCGCGGGCTTCGATCGCCAGTCCAGGCGATTACGGTTCCGGTCAGGACCGGACCGCGCGATCGCGAAATGCTTCCCGATCCCCTAAAACTAGAGTGTCCGGCAACGTCCTGAGCCGAGGTATGGCAGTTGCCACAGTACTTGATCGGTTCGACCGTTTTTTTTATTCTTGAGTAGGCTGGCGCTTGACTACAACTTACCTGATGTTAAGCAATGATGTAGTCTACGATGGGATGCGCCAGCCCAATGTACCGATTCACTCGTGAGAATGACTTTCGGTGAGAAGGTGGCAGTGAAATGAGGCTCCGTAAGGTTGAAACCATAAAGGAGCAAGACTAAGCACAACTCCCGGAACACGATGTCACAAGACATCGCACCGGAACAAGGCAAGGCCGCTTGGCGGTGCGGCTTTGTCTGATGGGTGGTCAGTGGTCACTACCCACGGTCGAAGCCTACCACCAGTTAATTACCAGTAAACATAATTGAAATAAATAAATCTAAATTAAACCGCTATAAAATCCGTTATAAAGAGTTTTATTTCAATGTTTTGCGATAGCAAAACATTACAATCCCGTATATTTTATTCTTTTCGATGTTTTGTTATCGCTTCGCTGTGTATTTTGTCTAAAGGCCCAGGTCTAATCTTAATAAAAATGAATCATTAAATGTGTTGCTAAGCGCAAATCTCGAGAACGGCTAAACCGATTTCACTAATTCTTTGTTTAGAATATTCCTTGAAGTACGAGGATGGTTCTTAAGCAAGAAAAATTTAAAAATTGTCTGAAGACGTCTAAAAACAACACTTTTCTACATAAACGATTAGTAATAAAACTTAAAAGTCAATTTGAACTTTAATACAACACCATAAAGTTCAACTGTTAGCAGAGAGGTTCCGGGAATTGAGAATTCGGGTAAAAGAGACCCGTGAAGAGCGACATTAAAGGAGTGTTATGCGATACGTAGTTCACAGTGTCAGCTACTACTAACCAAATTTCCTACAATTGTTTTCCCTTAACCCAAGTAGCAAGTAACAAACCGGGATTAGTGGAAACCAGATAACATAACACTTAGCGGAGAACGAACGAAACACAGCAGGTAAGATTAATTGTGACGTGAGGGATTTACGACCCTCCATCACTGTCACCACGCTGAACAGCCGTGATAAATCTCAACTGCAATGTAAAAAAAGGGTAAAATATCCTCAGTTTACACTTGTTCCCCAAATGGGTTAAATCCTCGACACTGGTCACACAGGACCTGACCACTTCCAGCTGAAGGGTTCCACGAAACGGCAGTCGGGCCGCGCATACCGCTCTAAGCGCATGGATCCACAATAGCTCGCACATAGAATATTGCTTCAATTCAGGAATGAGTTCAATACAGCCTCACCCCTAACCACTGTTCTACGGTTATCACGCTAAAGCATTAACCTCTATTTGCGCAGTGGGATAAAAATATCCTATGTCCTTCCCCGGGTCTCAAACTATCTCCATACCAAATTTCATTCAAACCGGTTCAGTAATTTTCGCGTGAAAGCGAGACGAAGTTACTTTCGCATTTATAATATTATTAAGGATTATATATAACACTACCGACCCAAGTATCACTTGTCCAGCGGTAAACGTGTTCGCTCAATAACTACAAAGTCCTGGGTTCGATTAAGGGTCAAGCAAATAACGATAGGTACTATGCATTTCAAATAAGAATAGGACTGGACTCGCGGCTAACTGCATGCCTCAAACCTATTAAAGTAACGCCAGCACAAAATATCAAACCACAAACAATAATATTATTTTAATATGTTTAGAAAAGAGATTGATGTAGAAACATTTACTTAATTATGTAGCATACAGCTACCTACCTAAGTAAATTTACGCGCTATGACGCCACAAACTTGTACACAAATTCATAAACACGGATCTAAACACACGTTTTAACTTCTAACACCGCTTTATGTCGTCCGAAGCTAATAAAATATGTTCGTAACTATTGGACTCCAAATTTCCAATTTCTCTGGAACGGCAATAAGATATACATATTTTAATTTTTTTTTCATCTACGTTTTTGCCCACCGTACTAAGAAATGAGAAGTTGTGGCGCATTCCGGTCCAAGATGGCGGATTTCCAGACATATTCATAGTATGTCCTAAACGAATATATGGTGGAAATTCTACGGGTAACGCACAAAGCGCTTCGTTTCGCTTTTATTTGCGAACTACCAAGTTGTGGAATTCGCTGCCGGCATCTCGGTTTCCCGTTAGCTATAATCTGCCTGTGTTCAAGTCACGAGTAAATCGGTATTTACTGGGTAAGCGCGTTTCATCGCGAGCGAATGTGAGTGTAAGGTACTAAATTTGTGAAACTTAGTGGAGAGTGGGAATAGTAGAGTAGAGGGAAATTTGTACCATAATTCTGAGCATTCTGGAATTGCGTAGGTGTTCGCCCACGGAATACAGGAAACAGGTATGGAGAAATACTTATGATAAACTAGCCTCTGCCAGCGGTTTCTACCGCGTGGTGTTACAATCAAAAATAGCTTAAGTTTATCGTTATAGCTTTCAAACAACAAAAACCGCATAAAAATCGGCCCATTCGTATAGGCGTTACGTGGCAACAACCTCATTTTTCATCGGGGGTTAAAATAACAGCAGTTATTCAGTATTCACAGAAGAAATAAAAATTCCGCAATAGTATGTTCTGAAGGTCAAACTGTCCGCATAGATCAATATCATTGTTAGCTGTTAACTTTCATGAATTATTTATTTCCATAAAACTAAACTGAATGTATATTGTATTGCTTTAAGAATAAAGATCGCCTACACATCCAAGGTTCTTCAATTGCATCTCTTTTGGGACTTAACCCAACACCACAATCCCGCAACTCAAATGAATGAATGAATGAAAATGAAATGAATGAATGAATGAAAATTAATGAATTTTCTTACAAGTTAAATGAGTATAGGCCTTAATCCACACAGCTGGTCAAGTACGGGTTTTTTTTTCTTCTATCTTCCTCCAACATTGTCGGAGTCAGTTTCAGTCTATTCTCATTCATGCCATTTCTCTCTTGTATGCCTCTCGTACTTTCATTCTTCATACCAATTTCTCTTTCATTCATCATCTTTCTCTCTACCATGGGTGGGACTAACTACTTTTTTCTTACTAACTATTTTATTTTTGTTGTTCTTCCTTATTTAACTATTAGGGAGTTGGCCAAGTACGGGTTAGTGGATGTCACTTTTCCTCAAATGATTAGTTCTTACACATGCCGGTTACTGAGGGTTGCCTTCACCAATATTGAACAAGGGTGAAAACAATTCACACAAAGATGTGTGGATACGACCGGGGATCGTACCCCTTATATTTCAAAGGGCGATATCACTGCGCCCGCGCCACTGCTACTCGGACTCGAATGTTTGACAAGCAGTTTCTAAATACAGTGGTTACTCCATACGTTAGAAACTAGAATATTTATCAAAGAAAACAAGTCATAAGAACTAATAAATATATTTATACTTAATTATGAACAATAGAATCAATCATTATGATCAAGATCATTATCCCAGCACATAATATCACTATTGCAACACTGTCCCAGTTCATCAGCAGTTCTTCTAAAGTTGGAGCTTGCAACCGATGGCCACAGCAACACGGCTGGGGCTCTACAGGTTCCACCGACCCTGAACTGCTGTCTGATGACAATGGATCTACAATTGTTTCAGAAACCACCCTTTTCCTTCTTAAACCCTTTTTACTTAACTCCGTAGAAACTTTTCTACACATTCGTTTAAATGATGATTGCTTTTGATCTGGAGAAATACTTTTCCTGCATAAATTTGTGGTTGAAATTACACTGTCCATCTGATCCAAACTTTCATCAGACTCTTCAGGATCTGTTCTGGGGTTCCTTGAGAATTTTTTGGAGATTGCCACACGGGATGAATTTGTAAAACTTAAGACACCTTTAGAGAGTTTGCGATAGGAGGAGGTGGGGCTTAAGGATAGGGACCTGTGGTGGCTCTTGTCAACTATGCGGAGGGGACGACGGAAGCTTGACGTACCTGGGGACAAGGTGGAAGGGTAGGATTAAGGATAAGGATGTAGGTACGTGTGGATTTACGACCTACAAAGTACGTGGAAAGTAATATTTGAAAGATACACCTGCAGGACCCTATTGGAAGCTAAGAGCCTTATCGTAGTAACAGTTTGCGAGCGGGCTTGCAACGAATTCATTGCGGACAATAAGATCGATACGAATATGCAACGAATGCGTCTTGGCGCCATACAAATATGCGACGAAAACGTTGCTTATCTGCCAAGCGTCCGCAACGAATTCGCTCCGTATCTGCGGCGTTATAGTGATCCAGTGTTCCTTAGTAAAAAAAATAATTAAACTATGGTAGTATATGGTAAGTTAGAAAAAAATCATATCGGCTCTTTCAAAGCCTATCTCTTTCATACTATTGATTCTGATTGTACGGTGATCAGCTGTGGGCTCGCTAGGGTCACTGACCGCTAATTTTACGCCGCGCGCTTTAGTCAATATTATCACGAATCACGATCGTCCATAATTTTCTGATTTTATGACAAATTACAAAACACCAAAATTTATTGAATAAATAATGGAAATGTGTTTTATTACTGATACAGAAACACCGAAACAAATTCGCAACAGTTTTACTGTACAATATCTACTTTGCTGAAGTTGAAATTGGCGAAGAGGATTCCAAAATCACCTAGCAATATACCTACAGCAACTTTAAATCGAAAATATGGAGATGCTGGTGTTCTGAAAGGTAATTATAAACTCTAGAATTAGTCATTTTTGACTAGTGACCCTGACTGCTAAGCCGAAGGTCGTGGGTTCGATTCCCACCCAGTGTGATGAGCACGATTGTTTGTTCTGTGTCCGGGTGTAATTTATCTATTATATGTACCTATGTATTTACAAAAAAATGTATTTAGAGCAGCGGTAGCGCAGCAGTACGGCCCTCGCCTTAGAAAAATAAGTCGTAATCATCATCAAAATAAGTCATAATCGTTTCATCTGCGCTGCTCAATCCCTTCACCGACATTGAGCAGCGGAGATGAAACGATTCACACAAAGATGTGTTGGCACGACCAGGATTCGAAACTGCGACCTTATTTTTCTAAGGCGAGGCTCGTACCGCTGCGCCACCGCTGCTCTAAAGCCATAAGCTCCATAAGCCCTTTTTTAAGTTAATAGAGTACAGGAACAGATCTAAAAAGGCAAAATGTATTGGATTCACATTTACCTTCGAAATGTCACGTGACAGTCTTATGTCATTCCATACCTTTTGTTCTTTTCCTATCATTCGTTATCGCTCCGCTTTATAATTTGTCTAAAGCCGTGGTTTGACTTTTAAACTTTGGAAATGAAGGAAATTTGCAACGAAATTGTCACTTAACAGAAATTCAAATAACGTCTAGAGGTTTTTAAAAGGTGCGTGGTAATAAAAATCTTATAAGATTCTTTAGTTAAAATGGACTTTGTCACTTTCTTACTAGTATAAATGTCAAGATGACAGACAAAGACAAACGAATTACAATCCTATATTAGCTATATTGAGGTTAAAAGACGTTTATGAATACGAGGGTTAATTTATAGTTCAAACCAACTGACTAAATACTGTTATAAGACATATATTTTATATACGAGTTACAAAATTTCGTTACAACTTATGTATTAGTGTGGAATATAGCTGAGAATTGAACATACGTGTCATACATAATGTATTAGCCTCGCCACCGTTGAAACACTGAATAATGAAAAATCTTAATGCCTCGGCAACAAAACAGTCCAAAATTGGGTGGCACTGGTGGTCACCGAAATAATCTCTTTAAAACAAGCATAACATGTCTCTGACTAAATTATACCCAAACGTGAGCCAATCCGAGAAGTTTAACTGTGGGCTAGTTCACATAATTAAATAAGTTCAGTTGCAGTGCAGTTTCAGTTATGTTTCGATCAAAACAGCCCTTTTGGTATTCTCACAATTCTGACGACCGCTGTCAGATACGCTCGTGTCACGTACGCGTCACGCGAGCGCTTTAGCGTGTATGTGTTTTGTATGACAATCACAAGAATACAATTTTGCACTAAAACGTAAACTTAATTGCAACGTGATTGCAACTGCACCGCGACTTGATCGGCGCGTCAAGAAATTACGTGAATTAGCCTACTGATTGCAAGATGTATAAATACAAAAAAAAAATCGTTAGTTAAGGCTTAAGACCTTGGTCCTTGTTTGGTCCTTTGCCTTAGGCCTTTTAGGTCTTCGCTTAGTAATAACACAGTACATTTATAGCTAAAGCAGGACGGAAACTAGGACAAAGTAGTTTAAAACAGAACACCTAAATCGACAATGCTCCTACTCACCGACTCGCTACTGAGAGCGGTTTTTTTTACGGATGACTGAACCCAATTAGGAGGAAGGGTCTTTTTTTATTCGCCAGATTTTTCGGTGAGCCGTCCGAAGACGGTTGAACCGTTACCGAATACTGAGAGCGCTGCGCGGGACGCCACCATAGTTATATGCAAATGCGTGCGACTATGTGAGTGTGCCGTTTTGAAAAATTTCTTCTCTGTTGGATTGCTTTAGCTATATGTACTTACTGTGGTATTAACCCGTTCACAGTCTCGATACAATCTAATATATAAAATTCTCGTGTAACAGATGACTGGCTTGACCGATTCTTATGAAATTTTTTATGCATAGTCAGTAGGTCTGAGAATCGGCCAACATCTATTTTCATCCCCCTAAGTGAACATTTTTTTTAATAAATACGCGGTACGAAGTTTGCTGGGGCAGGTAGTACTATTAATTAATTAATATTAGTTATATATTAATCATGTAGGTTTTTTTTGGCTTCCTAGCACTGATTGATAATATACTCGGTTTCCTAATTCGATGTTTTATTTACACAATAAATACTATCACAGTTTAATTCACTTCACTTTTTAAATTATTTGGCCTCCACAGTCTTTGACAGTGATTCTGCCAAAATTTACAATGCCATTTCACACTTATGTACTTGTCAAACTGGGCATTTAATATGCCCTAATAACTTTAGTATGGACTCGTGGCAAACAGTTGCGTGAATCAACGGGAAGATGTTGATGCTATTGGGTACCTACATTTTACACTAAATAGCTTTCAATGTACGAGTATCAGAAGAAAATATCCTCACAAAACGTCACCTACCTGGTTGTGAATGATTTCTGTTTGAAGATAATGCGACTGGTGAAAGGGGTTCAGTTCCTCTGGAGACTATCCTTCTCAGATCCCTGTTGTACAAGGGATCGTCCTCTGACCACGGCTTCAGGTCAGTCACACCTTCCGCGGCAACCTCGCTCATAAATACTTCTATCAGCTCCTTGCCTGCGAATAAATTGATTACTTAAGTTGTTCTTGAAAGAAGTGATAGGAATTTTTCGTAAATTAATAAATACGACTAGGCTAATTCACCTAATTTCTTGACGCGCCGATCAAGTTGCGGTGCAGTTGCAATCACGTTGCAATTAAGTTTACGTCTTAGTGCAAAATGGTATTCTTGTGATTGTCATACAAATAACATACACGATAAAGCGCTCGTGTGACGCGTACGTGACGCGAGCGTATCTGACAGCGGTCGTCAGAATTATGAGAATACCAAAAGGGCTGTTTTGATCGAAACTTAACTGAAACTGCACTGCAACTGAACTTATTTAATTACGTGAATTAGCCCACAGAACCACAATTCTCTGGAGATTTCTTTTGTTTTTCAATTATATTCGCCATTTTTTCGACATTTGCGCGCTTTAAACTTTTGTCTACAGTTGACAAATGTCGAAACAAATGGCGGATATCATTGAAAAACAAAAGAAATCCCCATTTTTATTTGACAAAATATCTATTAGAGATAAATGTCTAAAGCGCCAGAATCGGGGCCCTGAGCCTGGGTCGAAAAATTCTCAAAATTAATGGACGCCCCCTAAAGTGCGGAATCAAGACCATAAGTACCTATGCATTTGCGAGACCAGTGCCTGTTTGACGAATTCTGTTATGTTCGCTGTCGAATAGGTGTAGTAAACTATCATTTTTCTATAATCTTTGTTGTACAATGTTAATACGTACTGTTATTCGTAAACACTTTGTGAAATCCGTCGGATCAGAAATGTATGTTGCGGTTCTGTTCGTAACGTGGTAAACCATAGTGCAGGGCCGCTTTAATAGAAAATTACAGCGACAAAAGTAAACAAAAGAGCATTTAATTCAAAACAAATCTTCAAAAAATGATCACCTTTAGCAATATTAGCGGCATACTGCTTCATCGAGATCTTCTCCACGGTGTTCTCCAAGCCGAAGAAATTCGTCACATCCAGGGTCGCGCTCTGCTCAAAGCACGTCCAGTCTGGGTTCTCAGGGTGTACCTGGTGGAACAACGATGAATCCTGAATACATAATAGTCTAGTCACCTTCGCCCGTGGGTGTACACCATTAATTGAATCTCCATACGTGCTCCCCGGGTGGTGCAAATCAGGTGACAATCAACTGGTGGTAGGCTTCGGCCGTGGTTAGTGACCACCCACCAGACAAAGCCGCACAGCCAAGCGGCCTTGCCGTGGTCCGATGCGATGTCTGGTGACACCATGCAGAGAGGGTGGGTCGGAATCGTTGCTTAGTAATCAGTAATAGGTAATTGTGATTAATATTTTTGGACGTCAAATACCTCAGATTTCTTGGTCACGGATGGACCGTGACCATGAAATCTGAAAAGACTTTGAAACGTCGGGATCTAAAATCTAAAAATAAACCGCGATAAAATCCGTAATAAAGTAGTTTTATTACATTACAGATATCGATAACTTGGTTAATTTCGACATCAAAGGAGTATGTGACGTCATAAAAAATGTACTGATTGTTTGCTTCGACCTAGACTACAATGTAGATAATAAGTATAGATAGGCTCTAGACTAAACAGAGGCGTATTTAATCGTGAATCTATCGATTTTTAACCCACGCCAAAAAAGGGGTGCTATAAATTTTACGTCTTTATGGGAAATGTGTATACAAGTTTATTGCATTGTAGGACCCGTTTAAGTCGGTTAAAACACTGTCTTTTTACAGACGTATCGGGTAAAAAAAACATAAAAAAATATTACAGTTTAGAACTTCTACCTATCAATTCAGTCCTCTAAGTCGGTTAAAATAAATTGCAATGCTAGAAATAAACACCACTTTCGACTTCTTCGAATAATTAAATGACTAAAATTATCACAAATTTCGACACAAAATCTAAACCGGATCGAATCTCAGACCACCTGCGGCAATTGCCACTCGACTCAACAGTTGAATCCTACTTAATATTATAAACGCGAAAGTTTTGTAAGAATCAATGCAATAACTACTGGACGAAATTGGATATGAAACTTAGAAGAGATAGATTATCGTCTGGATTAACACAAAGACTTCTGTTAATTCGAATAAATACCACGAGCGAAGCAGTGGGCGGAAGCTAGTCATAAATAATCCTCCATTTTGAAAAGTATCAGCAATGTGGAAATTGAAAAAGTTTGTTTGACGAACAACATTGATAGGCGTTTACAAATTGCCTTCGCTTTCGTGGTACCTACCCACTAACTATTAATGTACAGCAAAACTTTATAACCAATGCGCACTCTTTGAAAAAATAAACCACATTTTAATAATCATGTATTTTTTTCGATATGTCTTAGTACTAAAAAATAAAGGAATTGCTAATTCACTGGACCCTCGCGCCGCGCGCCGTATCAGTCCTGCGCTTGTTAGGGTCACTGTGACCGCTAATTAAAATAAAAGCGCGCGGAGTAACCGCGCGCTTTCATCGATATAATTAGCTGATTTAATGACTAAAATTAAAATTAAAATACGGTAAAATTTCTACTGGCTTCCGGTCGCGGTTTCGACCGCGTGGTATTAGGATAAAAAGCAGCCTTGTGCTATTACAGATCTCTGTACCAAATTTCATCCAAATCAGAGGCAGACTATATAAAAAAAAACTGTTTTATAAACCCTTAAACGTTTTTTTTCTGTTTGTTAATAGTTATAAATCAGATCGGGTTCCTTGGGAACGTGGCCTAGGGGGAAAGGGTTCGTCAGGGAACAACCCATTAAATCGATTTCTTGATCACTTTTATTAGCCGACTTCTCAATAGCCGACGCGACGTCCAAATTGATTTGGAAAATTCTTTAAAATACTTTCGATTTTAATAAATTTAAATTTTACAAACAAACTTAAATGGGGCAAGATAGTCAGTCAGTTATTGGTATGGCTATCGCAGTATCGCAGTTCGAGCCGCAATCTGATGTACCCTCTGCCTAATTTATACATACGTACGTACCTACTAGTTATAGAATCCAGTTGAAAGTTAAAACACAAATGTAATAATTACCGATATCCAGATATTTCCCAATTAAGAACACTATTGATTACTTCGATTATCTTCTGCTGAAGGTTGGCAATTCCGGACAGACTTAATTGCCCCGAGTAATTGAAGGATAATTGGAAACCTATCAATATTACGAAATTTAATTTCAACAGAGTTTTTTAACGTAGAATTGGTGTGAAGCACTATTTTAGATCTTATATATTTTTGAACAAAAAATAAGACATCAAACTATACCTGCTAATCTTTACTATTATTATAAATGCGCAAGTAACTCTTTATGTCTGTATGTCGCACTTTCACGATAAAATTACTGAACAGATTAGAATGAAAACTAGTATGCAGATAGCTTGAGACCCGGGGAACGACATAGTATAACTGCGTAAAAAGAGGTTACGGGTTCAGCGCGATAACTGACACACGTCACCTTCGTCCGTGGGTGTACCTGGTGGAACAACGATGTATCCTGAATACATCATACTACGAAAATTGAATTAACATCGTCAGCCTGTCCTAGTCACCTTCGTCCGTGGGTGTACACCTTTAATTGAATCCCCACACGTGGTTCCCGGGTGGTGGAAATCAGGTGACAATCAACTGGTGGTACGCTTCGGCCGTGGTTAGTGACCACCCACCAGTCAAAGCCGCACCGCCAAGCGGCCTTGCCATGTTCCGGTGCGATGTCTGGTGAAACCATGCAGAGAGGGTGGGTCTGAATTGTAGCTCCGTAAAGGTTTCTAACCATATGGAGGCTCATTCCACTGCCACCTGCTCACCGATAAAAAAAATACGCGCGGGTGGTGTCGATGGCTGAAAGCTAGTACAGATAATAATAACAGAAGCGTAACTAACCCGTCAATCTCATACAAATAAGTTAGCAAGTTAGCGAGAATAACAAACCTAATTACTCTAGCTACTAGATAAACATCTCCGCCCGATCTGTTTAACCAAAATATCTGGTCACGTTGAAATAACATTGGTAGTAGTATATTTTCGTTTGAAACGGAAACCCTCATCAAATACAGTCGGCAGCAAGCTTCTTTGTAGACTATTTATTATATTTGGATCATGAAGAAACTGTATTTACTATATCTAACCACCAATTTCTCTATTAAATTAGCTGTCGTACATATATCTTACAGATGACATTTACCTATATTGTATCGTCAACAGTAAAGCCAACTTTTTTAGTAACTATTTTATCTTCAATATAGCCTCTTAACACAAACAGGGTCAGACACCACAAAAGCAATAGTAAAGTCTCTAAAATGTCGGTAACGCGGGAGTGATGACCGCTTACTTTGTCAACAAAACCATATATACCTTAGAGGACCCTAAAATCAATCAAACCGATATTTCAAAAGATATTCAAAAATAAGTATCTTTTTAATAAATACTTGTATATTTATACTTATACCTTTTACTATATTTTTTAATAAATAAATAAACAAAGAAGTACTTACAAAATATCTACATTTCTCAATGACCTCGACCCTGGAGGAGAAGGATTCGTTCGTGGCTTCGATCTCAAGGATTCTGTTCTTGAGGTCCAAATGATTCTTCTGGATGAAGTATATGTAATCTACGCCCGCCATCTAGAACAATATGGTGAGGTTAGTTGGGATTATATTCAGCCGATTTTAGCTTTTTTCATTTCACCTTCTGAATATGTCGTGGGCTTGCATGTGGTTTACACAGCCAATGTTCTACTTAATATATTATTTATGAAGATATGTATCACAAAACAAACCCAGAACGAAGGCATTTGATTTACGTTTATTAATGGTTCAATCATTTTCGAGCAAATAAGATAAATTCCTCCAAATATTTACTGAAAGGGATCTGTCGTAATAAATCGGGCTTATTTGTACTATGAAGAAATTTAGATTAGAATTATTATTAAGGAGATAACTCCACCTTACAAAATATACCTACGCAGAGAAATAACTTTTAATTTTCTTTGGAGTGAGTAAGGTACCTTTCACCCATACCTTGATGCCTTTGATGTTATAATAGTCCATATGTTCCAGTGATGTACAGTTTAGCCAAGTAGTACTAAAACCGCCGTTGGTTATAAGTAGCAGAGCGACCTAATCGGAAAGAGGTTCTTACCCAAAGAAAGGTCTCGCATACTCAAGGAGCCATCAGATGCACTTGGCATATGACTCCCTACCCTACTCTTTCGGATAAAGCATGCAATAATTTGCAAGCCTCCAGATTCTAGCTGCTAGCAAATTTTAGAAAGAATTTGTAAAGACTGAAGGTAGTCTTCTTGATCTTGAACAAACCTTTTTAAGTAAATAAGGCGCGTCAACATTGAGCTGACACCGTCTTGTCGTGTATCGTTGTGAGTTGTCTGCGGACCAGCTGTCTTCTGTGATAACGCAGTCCAGCACCACAGGGATCTGAGGGCAGTTGGGGAACCGCCTCTCATACGCCTGTAACAAAGGAAAATGGAATTTAAAATGTGGAACTTAAAGATAAAAATTGTGCACGATCTAGCTGATCTTGATTGGGCGAAATATTTGCCAAACAACTCTCTCTCACAATTATTGTGCATCACTATAGGCCGACCGTTTAACTCGCGTATCGCCTATCGCCAAGATTCTGAATCCTTAAGCTGCACAGACAGTGATGATGATTCAATATGGATATTAGTGACGAATAGTGTTACATTACTTTTATCTGTGGTTAAATAGTTCTAAAAGAGATTTAATTAATGTTTTATGACTTTGTACGTCAGAAGGCGATACGCGAGTTAAACGGTCGGCCTATAGTAACGCGTTTGTAACGAATAGGCGAAAGTAAAGGTGTTTATACTGCGTTTTTCCTTAGGATGCATATTATAACAACAAATATGGCCGCCTCGTAACCAGAGACTATATTTTTAGGGTAGGGCCACCATGATTGAATACATTGAATGATTTGTTAAAAGAGTGACTGAATAGATTTCTAATCATTCATTATTCGGAACCAAGAAGCTTTACATTTAATAAAACACTGGAATACAATAATACAGTCGTATCTCAAATAAATTGTTGAAAACAGGAAATATTATAAATGTTTAAAAAATATGAAAATATTAAAAAAAAAACGTTTCAACCACTTCTTTCATATTTTTCTCTTTTTCTGGCCAGTCACCAAAATTAAGATGAGGGGTCAAACAAGCTATTTTGTTAATTTTTTTATTAATCAATAATCTGATAGTGAATCTGAGTAGGTTAATGCGGATGCGGGATGAACTCTGTGTTAGTTAGGGAGGGAGGAGTCATGCGGTTATAAAAAATGAAAACGCAAGCGCATCGAAGTTATTTGTTGCCGCAGAAGTATCGTCTGCGGGCCGCACTTTGACGACAGCTGCTCTAGATGAATACCGATAAATTGACTACAACCTTACCATGTATTAAACTGTTATGGACAAGATCTTTTAAAATAGGCAGAGCTGTTTTTTTTTTAAACTTCCGAGTAACTTTTAAATCTAGGCACATAGATACATAAATTATCCATTTTGGTGTAAACGTTCTCAAGTAATGACGTGACCAAGGGAAGCACAGATTGATTTTATTTAAATGATCGTTTAGAACATTTGAATGAGTGACGATACGATACAACTAATTATATTTATTATGCACTCAATTTCACACAGCATCAGTTACATGGTTAAAAAACAAAATTTTCATATTTAAAGAAGACAGTAATAAAATAATTTAGGACAATACTTTACATTAAAGTACGATCTAAACATCACATTTTCATTTGACTGGATATCATTCACTCAGTTCTTCCTAAATCTATGGTTATCGAATCCATAAAAATCTATGTCCACACTCTAATTTAAAAAGTATAAAAATGTCAAACAGCCCGTGTCCTTGCATAACCTGTGGTCATGAATTTTGGAATGTGTTTAGAATTTTATCAATAATTCGTATTTAACTGGTTGATTTAAAACATTTTTCAGTTAATTTCATAGTTAAAGTGTTTACTCAATGGATTAAGACATTTATAAGTCGATACATACTGTGGTTCATTGATAAAATCGTGATATTCTAAAGTGACACGAAAACTGAAGCTTTGTTTACCTTTTTGGCACGGTAAGGAAAAACAAAGAATACATATTCGTATTCGGGCCTATCCGCCTCTACTCGACGAGTATCTAATCGTAGCATAAAGGAAAAGATGAGAATAATTGCGAAAATAATTAACAGAGATAGTCAAAGTTAGGCGATTAGCATCGAATTCAGCGTTTGATTAAACTCATGAAAATAACACTGTAGTGTTGGCAGAAAAAGGTAAGAAACAGCTCGAAGTTAGGATTCACGCCCCGAGGACAGTACCTAATACTTTTGTCGCCAATTTTGTCTGAGACTTAAACATAAGTGGCGAAACGTTTTTCGTGGACAGGCATCAGCTATGTTGTGCTTATACTAAAATCGCTTTAACCCTTTATAGTGTCCCACTGCTGGGCACAGGTCTTGTCTCAACTATCTTACGAGTTGTGAGTTTCAGGTCTTAATCCTCACACGCGGGCCAAGCGCGGGTTGGTGGAGGTCACATGTCCTCGAGTTCTTAGACATGCCAGCTTCCTCACAAAGTTTTCCTGCACCGATATTGAGCAGCGGCGATGAAACAATTCACACAAACATGTGTGGGTAGAACCGACAATCGAACCTGCGACCTTTTATTTCTAAGGCGAGGCCCGTACCGCTGCGCCACCGCTGTTACACTAAAATTCCAACATATAATTTAATAAGTAACACACTAACGGTCAATGACCATTAAAATATCAGAGAGAAAATCAGTCCAAAATTATTCCACACGAAACTTCAGACGTACATATTCATTACCATAAACCAAGCAACATACCATATCTTGATTTAGTACAATTTTACAAACTTGTATCACGCTATACTCCCAAAATAGGACCAATATTTTCACTTGATGTTTCCAAGAAAATTAATAACAATTGTAACGGTACAATTAACTAAATATCAAGACCTAGTTTACCAAATTACTACGCAAGAGTTTGTTACAATTTCAAAGCCGATAAATTCGTTCCCTGGACGCTTAAAATACTAATTATGTAGTATAGTAGTTAGTGGTACTAAAGTGGAATAGGAAGTTACTAAATTCTAGCTGTTCACACGTATAATATATTTCGTTTGTTTCAATTTTAGCTGCGTCAAAAAATTCTTCCGCATCTTCCGGGAACAAACCTTAACCGGGCTATAATCCTTTACCCAAGATACAAACCTACCTTCTGATGACGTGTTGTCAACTATGTAGATGTTTTGACAACACCTTGAAATGCGAAGTTGTAAAAGTAGTTTTAAGGAGTAGAATCATTATTATAGGACTAAAATTTTACTGTAAATTGAAACAATACATTGAAATAAAATTACTTCCACAAAAAAAAACTACACAACTGCTTTTTCAATGTGTGATATTTGCGTAAATTTAAGAAATCTTTCAATTTACTTAATACCATCACTCCTTAAATTTAATTATATCATTTCCCTGAAGAGTACCTACCAAATCATCCTATCCATCATTGTCACCAACTTTCACCGTTTATCAGTAACTTTAATAATATTTTTCAGCCGTTAGTCGACATAATATTTCTGCAATATCTGAGATGAAACAATAAAGACTCGCAAAAAGGTCAAGCAAAGGCCTAAATCAATACCCAGAAAACTTTGAAGTGACATCAATATGCCCAATGTTTGGGAACATAAAATGTCGTTGTAAGTTCAAAGATCGTTAAAAGCGTGTTGCTAGTAAATATTTGTTCCACAGTTTCACAATAGGCAAGCAAAATTAAGTAGGTACCTATTAAGAAAAAGATCTTACTAAGATAATGCGGTACATTTAATAGAATACATAAACTCTGAATAGTATAGATAAATATATTATGATCCAGGGATCCGATTTTGGCGC
The DNA here is from genome assembly GCA_936450015.1 of Meganola albula. NCBI lineage: Eukaryota > Metazoa > Arthropoda > Insecta > Lepidoptera > Nolidae > Meganola > Meganola albula. Next base: position 13,511,412 of record OW388155.1, read on the forward strand.
TTTAGACATTTATCTCTAATAGACATTTGTCTAACAAAAATGGCGATTTCTTTTGTTTTTCAAAGACATCTGCCATTTTTTTCCGACATTTGCGCGCTTTAAACATTTATCTTTAGTAGACATGGCATGTCGAAAAAATGGCGAATATCATTAAAAACAAAAACATGCCATTTTTGTTAGACAAATGTCTAAAAAGCGAGAATCGAGGCCCCGTTAGTTTAACGCCGAACGTTTCTCTGGAGGATTTTTTGTGCAGACCTCCAGAAACGTAGAAATTCCCAGGGCATTGACGAATTGAGCTGCCCCTCCAGGCGCCAGGCGTTAGGCAGCGCCAAGAATGAACGCCCCAAACTTCTTGTACTCGTGCATGTATCCAATCTTAAGGGAACCAATTAGCGAGTGAAAACACCTAAAATTACATTCACAACTGTTCAGCGATTTACAGTGTAGTAAACTATTATTACCCATTTATCTCAAACGTTTGCATAAAGGATAGTAGAATTTCAAGACTCGAAATTTTATTTAGCCCAGAATTTGTGTAACTTAACTATTCAGTTATTTATTCAAGAAAAGGAAAAGCAATTTCCCCGAACAAACGCTCTTATTATGTTCTTGAAATTCAATTTCAGTGTACAAGTGTGTTTTCATTCTGTACTCTCTGTCGAAATCCCGAGCTCGTTACAATGTCCTTTATAGAGGACATGATTCGAAACGGATTTTACGACACATTGTGCCTTTACGGTATGTTCATAAACGACTACATTGTTTCCACTTTAGTCGCCGCTGAGCTTTAAAAAAGATTTTTCCCATAGGACTGCACTGTTTTATGAGCTAGTTTATGACGTAGGAGGCGTAATGTAAAACATTTGTGGTTCATGTACGGTTTCTGTGAAGGATCACACTAACAAATACATTCATACATCAGTAAAGGTTTGGAGGTTTATAATTATGGATAAGTTAGTCGCTTCAGGTTTTTTGTTCTTTCTTGAGTACGTTAGCAGATGAACCGCATGAACCCCTGGGTAGGCACGTTATGCGGACGATGGTAGAAGCGAATGATTAAAGTTATTTCGTCCGGATGTCGTCCGCGTAGGGCGCCTCGCAAGTACATGGTTTATTGAAATTTTGTACAATATTTTGCTATCTAATTTAATTTCATTTGATCTTTACTAAACATATTTTATAAGTGCAATTTTACTAACAAATTGATTGTGTTATCCGAAAATAAAGAAATTAGAATTAGAATTTTGAATTTAACACACTGTACCTTTAACTGATAGCTTTTTAACCCTCAACGAAAAGTGGTATAATATAAATTGGACTTTTGTATATGTGTAGGACGGCGCGAGCGGCTGTACCTATATGTGTCAAGTTTGTAGCGTCTAAACAGATGGATAGACTGATGCGGTTTTTTCATCGAAAACTTGGTGATGTAATTTTTACGCAGTAGGTACCTATCGTTGACGAACTTCGTATATATGTTGTAAGATTTTTTTTTCACTATACACCTACTGACTTTTTTAATTTGCATGCCATGTACGGCAAAATATGGAGAACTACAAATCTTTAATTATTATGACAACTTTAATTATAACTTTTATTATATGTAGTATATTACCAGTTGTCTGGTTTCCATAGTACAAGCTCTGCTTAGTTTGGGATCAGATGACCGTGTGTGTTAATGTCCCACTATATTATTATTATTATTAATGTTTAATGTACCTACTCATATTTGCAAAGTAATAAAATATGATTATGATTATGATGTTTCTTCGCAGGTTTCAAGAAAATAAGGCGATTTTTGTTACTTACAATAATACAACTTCTTTAAAAAATGCATCTGTTAAGAAAAACTAGGTAAGTGCTTGTTTATTCAATTTTGTCACAAAAAAAAACGGTAGCAGCTACAAATACTTCCCATTAATGGAACAATGAGGTTTACAGACGCACTCGGGTGTAAAAAGAGAGAGCTAGTCAGCGGGATTTCGCTGAAATTGGACAAAGATTGATCAAACTTGTTTGCGTAATGCGTAATACGCAGAGCAGCGGTGGCGCTGCGGTGCGGTAGGGCCTCGCCTTAGACATAAAAGGTCACAACTTCAATTCCCGGTCCTGCGCACAGATCTTTGTGTGAATTATTTCATCACCGCTGCTCAATATCGGTGAAGGAAAACATCATGAGGAAACCAGCATGTCTAAGAACTAATCTTGACGGGCCGGTGGCGTGGTCGGTAAGATACTTGCTTTTCAAGCCGCAGGTCGTGGGTTCGGTTCCCACCTGAGACAAACATTTGTTTAAATATGCCTGTTTGTCTTGTGTCTGGGTGTAATTATCTATATCTAAATATATATTTACAAAAGAAAAGTATTATACGTAGTATATTACCAGTTATCTGGTTTTCATAGTACAAGCTCTGCTTAGTTTGGGATCAGATGACCGTGTGTGTTAATGTCCCACTATATTATTATTATTATTATTATTATTATTATTATTATTATTATTATTATTATTAATCATTCGAGGACAAGTGACATCCACCAACACGCACTCGGAAGTATGTGGATTCAGGCCTATTAGGATCTCTCTCAACTAGTAAGATAGTTGAGAGAAGACCCGTGCCCAGCAGTAATACACTAAAAAGAGTTAAAATCTAGTGATGTATGTATCCGGTTTTAACTTTTCTTCACAACACCACACACAATCTTTTTGGCTATCATAGCATCTAAAATTAGCAATATTTCACACAGACAGCCTAGCTAAAACCGACCGTAGTGAAATCAACACAGATTTATTCGTTTGCGTATTCTCTTGAGATTCGTTGAGATTACAGAAAAACTGGCGAACCGATAAACATGATTTATTTTCACACATTGAAGTATACCTACATGTGTATATATTCGGTTTCGGATCTAATGTTCACAACAAGATTTTAAGTTTTATTTGCACTGAAAATGCTAGTTCTTCTAAAATTTTGAATGATTGATATCATCAAAAAGTAGTTTTTTTTTTTAAATTTGGTATCTTTTTATATAAAAACTAGCTGCCCCAGCGAACTTCGCACCGCCAGCGGACAAAATTGTGAATCTAAACCATTCCCAGATCCCCTTGAACACACACAAAAAATTTCATCAAAATCGGTCCAGTCGTTTGAGAGAAGTTCAGTGACATACACACTCACAGAAGAATTATATATATATAAAGATGAATCCCTATTTCCCTTGGTCACGCCATCACGCGTGAACAGCTGGACCGATTTCGTACGAGGATGGTTCTGACGTAGAGAAAAATTTAAAAAAAAAACTAACAATCTCCTCCGAAACGGCTTGACCGATTTTTATCAAATCTTTTAACTATATTCGATAGGACTGAGAATCGGTCGTAATTTATTTTCAGACTCGGTAGATGGCACTGTTTTACCGGGCAGGACGACGGCTGCGGGGTCCGCTAGTTTTTTGATCTAATTGTTAATTTTATTATTCAATTTAAATTACAATTCATACTTGTTAATGACGACCATGGTAGTCTGGCGGTAAAAGCCGTCCGATTGGGGTATACTGTGCCCGGGTGGACGCAGGTTCGATTCCCGCCCCGGGCAATATTTGTGTAACAACAAAGATTTGTTTCGGTGTTTGGTTGTTTGAGTTAAAGCACGTTAAGCCGTCGGTTTCGGTTTTGAAGTTGGATAAAAAGACAATTTGCTGAATTAAAGACCTACAGATAATGAGGGAGAAGTGTGTAACTTCTCCAACACTATTATATCACTAATATATTACAGTTGAAAGGAATACAACTCATTCTTCACATTAGTAATTCATTCTTATCACCGAAAATCATTCGTAATCACGAGTGTATCAGTATAATAGGCAGGCGAGTTCCATCGTAGACTTCATCATTGCTTAACATCAAGCGAGTTGTAGTCAAAGGCAAACCTATTTCAGGATAAAAAAAAGCATATTATTTCCTAAGGAAAATTCGTAAGCCAAATCTGTAAAATTCAGTGAACCAGATTTATAACAGTAATGTAAGCTGTATTACGTGACCCACATAAGTAAACCGTAAGCAGCAATCCCGGAGATAACATATCCCGGGATCGCTGCTAAATTGCTGGTAAATATTTGCACGATCAAAATGGCATAGCCCCTTTGTACGATACTTTTAAGTACACACATTATGTTTAAACCACACGTTATTTAGTATTTATTTAGATCGCAGTTCGTTTTAAAACCGATATTTCAGATATTTTAATTAAGAAATTGCAACGTTTAAACCTCCCAACAATCATAGAGCCTCTATAAAATTCGAACGTTCGGTATATAAAAAGTAAACTAAACCGCGATAAAATCTATTACATTTTTTTTATTATAATCTATATTTGTTATTAGAGATGTGCTATAATAATGTTACGTTACAGACTTGCCACAATATCAAGATATTGTAACAAAGTAATATGTGTCTACCTTATTGCTTTGTTACAAGTCTTTGTAACTCAAAGACAATAGGCGTATTCAGAACCGTCCCCTTTCTACGATAAGGCTCAACCAACATGATGGGCATTGTGTATTCAGAGAACTGTTACACCTGTCACTCGAAGATTGGGCACCCTTTAAGCACTTTACCAAGATCGTTAACATAGGCATTAACATCCTTATGGTTGTACACCACTCAGTGGAATAGAAGTAGAGCGAGCAGCACGAAGGGAAACCACTTTAAATGCATTCACAGATTGTCGAAAATACCTATCTGAGAAAAATTATCACTCAATTTTATGACGTCAATAAAAAAACCTCATTCATTTCGTTGCCCTTTTCCATTTCTATTCTAGGGTAGTCCCTCAACGAATCAGACACCAACTCAAAAATTTGATTTTGAAAAATTGTCGCTGAACTCCCGGGCACAGTATAGCCCAATCGTACGTCTTACACCGCTCGACTACAGAGGTCAATCCCTAAATAACATAAACAGTTTAAAATAAAAATAGGGAGAAAAAAATCAAAGAGCCCTGGAGGGAAACCACGGAACAGGAAGACGAGTAAATAACTGACAATCGCAAAGGTCAGAATTGGAAAAGTTGCCCGCGGGTATCCTATAGATTCCCCACACCTGATTCTTCTGATTAAATTCATGCGAGGTCCAAGACAGTTTAGGTGTCCCGGGACTTGGCCGGGTTCAAATCCCGAATCTCTTCACTACGCTGCTGCTGATCCTAGCTTACAGGAGTAGCACGTGGCTATCCCACGCGTTTTTAACCTTTGAACCTGTACAAAAATGATCCATATAATATTTAATAGCTACTCCACTAATTAGATAGCGCAATTTATCGGATCGGACGTCCTTGCCATACAACCTTCGGCTATCAGTAATCGATACCGCGTATGTATTACGTAAATATAACTCGAATGAAAGAAATGTAACTACATATAAAACATTACAACAGTATCCCGTAGAATATAATAAGAAGCTCTAGACCGAAATGGAGAACACACTCTGAACAAGATATTTGAATTAAGCTAAATAAAATTAATTATTATTGTTGTTGTTTCCTATTTATATAAAGTAGTAAGTATTGTGTACAACAAAGATTAAGAATAAAAACAACTTAGAACTAAGAATTTTAGAGTGGAAATGTCGCTCTATGTGTTCCTCTCCTCTACAATACAGTAAAGAGGTCATAATGATCACAAAGTGACACAGAGATACGTCACAATACCTATCACATTCTCATCACAAGGTTCCATTGTACAGTAAAATAAGATTAAAATGTATAAGTGTATAAATAATATTTGTAGGGTTTTAGCCAAAATTCGAAGTATCAAAAGACCCTGCGACCATACATGAAATCGTACTAAACCATTCGTGTTTCAGCCGAACAATCCAGTTTCCATTTAAAGCGTTATATCCCGCGACAATAAACGAATTTAAAATGGCGCGGCGCGGCGGCTTGTACTTGTAATGACAGTTTGGAGCGTCAGCAAAACAAGAGGATATTATTATTTTTATTATTATGTAAAGTGCTAAATCCATATTTTCATCCGTATTTTCCTAAAACGATATAAAACCTAATGCCTAATACTAAATAGTTAAAATAGTATATAATATTTTTGTGTGCTGTACCGATGCTACGGGTATGATTAGTGACGTTTTAGATCTGTTTATTAGCGCGGGTTAACATAGACCAGACATTATCTAAATCCGACTGGGTCGTTTGGCGAAGTTTGCCTTGCGCGTAGTGACTAGATGGAAGTCTACCAGTGAGTACAGTTGATTTAACACTAGCCTAGAATCACGTGTAGCGCCATGCGCCACGAAGGTAAAACCAACGGACGAGAGCTATATTTTTCTCTCTCTTTACTTGATTAAACGGCCTTTTTCGGGCAGCTTATGCCAGTCTCATCGTATCCTAAACAATTACACTATCAAATATTATCTAAACAATTATCTGACTACAATAAGGAGAACTGGGTGTAATTATCTGTATTTAAGGATATTTTAAGTAGTATATTACCAGTTATCTGGTTTCCATAGTACAAGCTCTGCTTGGTTTGGGATCAGATGGCGGTGTGTGTTAAAGTCCCAGTATATTATTATTTAGCTGTGTTAATCTTATGTATTGTCTTACCATGAAAACTAAACTTCAAACAAATCAATAATGTTCTATAAAAAATACGATTTAAAATTAAGAAACAAACTTTCAATACATTATCATGGTATTTGACCTTACCAGTCGCCTTCGTTATAATATTTTTGGCCAAAGTGTATCAAATCCTTTCTGCAATTTAAATTGTTGAACTAGACATCGATTTAATTAATTCGTCTAATTCTATTTGTTGTGTTGGTGATTTTTTAAGACAAAACCAATATAATGAATGACTAGTAGACCCGCGCAATTTTATCTGCATTGGTCGTAGAGTGATGTAATATACCTAGTATACCTATAGCCAAATAATAAGTGGGCTATCAAACACAAATAATATTTCCATTTGTATTAACACCACCTGAGATAAGCGCCGCTATACTTAAAAATCAAAAACACGACTACAAAAAACTCTCTAAAAACTCCGCCATATTGCCTTTTCTTTTTTCAATCAAAACCAATGTAAAAACAAATCTATTTGTTGTTTGGACGATACTTGGTATTGGCAATAAATATATTTACAAACAAACATGCATAAGAAACGCTCGAAGAACTTAACACTTCCTTAACAGTCGTCGTGTAAAAATTAGAAACCAAAACAGCTGGATTTGAAAACCGTGAGTCTCTTTATGTGTGCGCTGTAGCCTACAAATAATAATTTCCTCATAATAATAAAATAATAACAATGCACTTTAACCGGACTAGTTAGGTACACAGGAGATATTAGGTATAGAGCATCGGTGAAAAACTCGACGGAGGACGGATGGCTTTACGTGTTCTCCGAGACAATCACTAACTCAGAAATGCCTCAACACTAATCTTGCGTTGCATGGGTCTTGTTTCAATTGTCTTACGAGTTGAGAGAGTTAAGGCCTTTATCCACACACGCTGGCCAAGTGAGGGTTGGTGGATGTCACATGTCCTCGAATGATTAGTTCTTGGACATGCCGATTTGCCGGACATGCATTCCTTCACACAAAGTTGTGTGGCCACGATCAGGGACCGAACCCGCGACCTTAAATTTCAAATGCGAGGGCGATACTGCGCGCCACCCCTACCATTCACTTGAGGCGAACATCACTCCAACCCTTTTTAGTGTCCTACTAGGCAGGGGTCTTCAACGAGGCGAACATGCAATGCATATTAAAAATTAATTTGAATGTTCTTTCCCGGGACTAGCGAGTTTTTTATAAGTATCCGTTTAAAACTGAAGCGTGCTGCTGTTGGAACGACAATTCCTCGAGTCACTAATAGCTCAGCAATTCAGTCATGCAATCACACAGCACCACGTGTCTGTGTTGTAATTAATGCAAAACAGTCGCTTCTAAGAACGCTTATAATGTAGCTGTAATTTTTATAATACTAAGCGGCAGTTTCACCAATGCCTAATAAGTGTCGGATAACTTATTCACAACTGTTTGTTTGTATTTATGACTTGACATAAGTAGAAAAGTTACAAAACTGATCAATAAGGTTTTTTTTTTCATAAATTCTAAATTGTCATTTTGATTGGTCCGTTCAAGTTGTTGCCCTTGAACTAACCAATAAAAAATGTTTGTAGTCGGATAACATGTCTTGGTACGACATAAGTAAGGCGAGCGCGGGACTTGGCTACACGGTGTCTATAGGTATTTCGTAGGTGTAGACATTAGGTCCATTCAGACTGAAGTTCATGCGAAATGTCTAGTAGTTTCAGAGTAAGTATATTTTTTTTTATCTACCAACCCTCACTTAAGTGATAAGGGTATCTTTAAGTAGGTATATTCGAAACGTCTTCGCTCGACCTAGAATTCAAACCCGCTAATGGACCAACTCGACAGCTTTACTAGATCAACATTTTATCAAAGCATATTATGTCGGTACGCATACACAACCGCTATGCAATTATTAAATTATCAATTTATCAAAGTTCGTATCTAATTATAGTTTCCTCTATAAATACATCCTTAAACGCCATTTTCACCCGTTGCTAATAATTGTCAGATAGCTTATCCACAAGTTATGTCTTTGTTACTTGATGTAAAGTAAGAGAGAGACAAAACTTGTGAACATGCTATCCGACACTTATCACCAACTGGTGGTACTGTGCCTTAGAGTTCTGTGTGTTCTCTCGAAGTCGACCCACATCCTAACCAGATACTCCAGTCACCAAGGGTCACAGATAACGAAGCATACCAACACGTCCGATATCAATAAACTACACTGGCTTCCGCCCGCGGCTTCACTTCAACCCTTTTTAGTGTCCCACAGCTGGACACGGGTTTTCTCTCAATTATCTATAACTATGATGTGAGTCTTAGCCTTAATCCACACACGCTTGCCAAGTGCGGGTTGGTGGATGTCACATGTCCTCGAATGATTAGTTCGTAGATATACCGGTTTCCTCACGATGTTTTCCTTCACCGATATTAAGCACTGGCGTAAAAACTGTGGCATCACATATCTAACGTCACTCAAGAGAATGACTTAGCAATTCTGAATCGCACAAGCAAAGTTTCACCGACGATTAGCATATACAACTTCCGAACAAGAACAGTCGGAGGGAGTACCGCGGTCATCGGACATCACACCTAGCCCGGCCGGAAGATCTTCCTTATACATACCTACTTTGGAGAGTCACTATCACCCAACCCTCCAGTCTCCACAAAACGATTCAAACAAAGATATGTGTGCAGGACCGGGATCATACCCGCGAGCTTTTATTCAAGAGCGAGGTCGATTCCGCTGCGTCGACGCTGCTCCAATACCATAGTAGTTTTTGCATGAAAGAGTAACAAACATTTATACACACACTACTATCCGTACAATGTTTCACATTTACCATATTATTATTATTAGTGAGTTATCTACGAAAAAATTGAAGCAAAAAATTATCATCAAGGAAGATACGAAATGAACGTTATATTTAATAATTATACAATTAGTTCCGCAAAGATACAATGTTAACTAAAGTAAATAGTTGTTTAAGTTAATGAAATTTTAATTAAACGCAATTTCAGTGGATAAATGTATTGGACAGTTATATACACCAAAAGAGGGCGTTATCGCAGCTTATGTTCACAAAACGACTATAAAAGCAAAAATATAGATCTCAGACACACAAGTTATTAACCACGGACGGTGAAACCCGATTGAAAAGTCAAGCCAAATAAAAGATACGCGCGTTGACCGGCCGTTATTATAAATTTGAATAATGCAACGCAAAAGAAACCCTCACATTTGAAATTAACGTCGCAGTTTCGTCCCCAGGTTCGTAAAATGTGTGTACAACACACATTTTAGTGTGAATTCTTTCATTGCCGCTGTTCAATATCGGCGAAGGAAAACATCGTGAGAATACCGGCATATCTAAGAACTAATCATTTGAGTAGGTACATGTGACATTCACCAACCTGCACTTGACTAACGTGTGTGGATTAAGGCCTAAACTCTCTCAACTTAGTTATAGATAGTTGAGAGAAGACCCGTGCCCAGCAGCGGGACACTAAAAGTGTTGTGACTTCAACCCTTTTTACCTTTATAATAGGTACTTCAGCCCACTCAACAATTTACAAAAAATGTGATTAATAAAGAACCGCTCAAGGCTCAACCGATTCTGTGCAAACATCACATAAACCATCTACTAAATAGTCCGAATAATGCCTAAACATTTGGTTTGAATAGGTAATCCCGTTTTTGAGTTATAAAATTTCAACGAAAAGTGGCGTTGATTTTTATATATAGTTAAAGATTAGTATCAAAAACCGCACAAGTTGTTTGGACATCAAACATCGTTTGCAGCGAACCCATAAAAACTTCACAGCATTACATCACGAGACAGAACCAGTTCTAAACACGAAGATATTCCGCAAGTAATCACGATGGAACCGGTTCCTATCCAGGCAGGAAAACACTCTTTGATTTTTCGTCTAAATAACCACCTCTGTAGATAAAATGCTGGCACCATAAATAAGACTTAAAAATCTTGCGTTCAGACCACAGGTAATACGATTTTGCTATAATTACTACTGTAACCTGGAACCAGTTCGAATAGGTCTCTGTCGCGCTTGGCCCATTTTAAAGCGCCAATTTTAATCTCCCCTTTTTTTATGCTATTTCCCGTTCTGATTAGAAAGTGGACAATCTAACTTTCCAACGCTTCGTATTCTGCTTCCTTCCTACCTTTCTGATAAAATGTGTCAGAGGTCCAGACAGTGTAGATGTCCTGGAACTTAGTCGGGTTTCAACTTTTAAAACATCACGCGCGCCTGTCAATGGTGGGTTCATGGGTTCAGTCAAGATTTAGTTTTCGGAACCTCTTTTTTATCTTAAAATAGGCTTGCGCTTGACCACAACTTGCCCGATGTGAAGCATTGATGCAGTCTACGATGGAACGCGCTTACCCAGTAAATACCGATTCACTCGTGACTTGAAGACCGGCAGATTATAGCTATCAGGAAACGTAGATACCGCCAGCGAATTCCACAATTTGGCAGTTCGCACAATGAAAGTAGAAGCAAAGCGCTTTGTGCGTACCCGTGGAATTTCCAACATATATATTATACACATAACGGTGGCACACAGCCGTATCTCTACTTGTCCAATGGAAGGATGGGGATGGGGGAATAAGATTGTCTAGATCTACCACCCACGAAATGCTAATAATTTCCAGCAGTACACCAGTTTTGCTAATACATAACTGCAAATCTAGAGAACATTGACAAGATCAAGGTAACCGTTTTCTATATTTAGCTGCTTCTGCGGAAGCTTTTAAGGAACGCGTTGCGTATGCGCACTAGAGGCCCATTTTATCTTTATCTAAAACCAATCAAAATGTCCGCAGTATAGCTTCACCAGGCATCTTGTAATACGATAGACCATTTAGTGATGTGCCTTTGCCGGTGAGTGGTGGCTAACTCCGGCTAGAGTCTACCTTCAGCGAGTGCAGCTTATTAAGGACCAGCCAGGGACCACGTAAGTTGTATGGTATATTCCTCTTTATAGCTCGTTATTTAATCTGAACCATCTGTTCAAATCAAATTAGCTAAATTTCTTTGAAATCCCGGGACAAGGTCAGTGGAAAATTTCTCAGACCTCGCTCACTACCGAGGAAAATTCGCTTGACCATGAATGAAATGTAAACACGGAAATACTGAAACGAGACCAAGATCACAACAACACCAAATGGGTACAAATATATCAAACGTAGAGAACCAAATTTGATTTATCTTTGTGAGCTTTTAGATTCACTTGCACACTTCACTTGCAAAAAATTTCTTTATGAGCATGCGTGCCCACCTGTCTCACGACAAAAGATTGAATTAGTGTCAATTTTATCTTGTTCATTTAACTTCGATTTCCATATTTTATATTGTTCATCTCACTCTAAGGCCGAGGTTACAGTGACTAGCGATTTGCGAAGAGCGAAACGAGTTAAACATGGTATGGCTACAATCCCACGATGACGTAGCTACATTACAACAGCGAATAAATCGTCCATTGCCGTTGACTATCCGCGTATTGTACAGACATAATTAGTAGCATTGAACTTGTCGCACAAGTGAGAAGTTATCTAATAAATTCGCTTAAATTTCTCTGATAAATAATTAATGTAGCTAATGCTGTGAATACAGCAATTTGTTTCTTTCGCTTAAATAAATCAAATATCTATCACTAGTAATATTCGGCGTGTAGTGTAGCCATAGACGTGAATTTAAATTTTTTGTATTGATCGCTCATGTATCGCAGTTCGCGTTGCGGTCTAATGTAGCCTCACCCCAACGCTTGTTCGTGTTTGGTATGTAAGCATAGATAGATAGATATTGTCAACAGTGACACGTGACTGCTGAATGAATTGTTTATATTACAATCAGTATTATCGCGAGGTTGTCATTCGCGTGTGATATGATAAGTGACAACAATTATACTTGTAAACCGACTTCAATAGCTATCGTTCTGTACAAACTAGTGCGTCTTCTGATAAAAAACTACTATTTATTCGCGAATTTCGTCATACTGAACGAACATCATCTTCACCAGCCTGTGGACACAGAATTCCACTACTGAACATAGGCCTCCTCTTTACGTCGCCAGAATGTTCAGTTGCCGACCGTTAGCATCCATCCGCTTCCCGCAATTTTAACAATGTCATCAATCCAACTTATACCGGGCCGGCCGACGCTACGGCGCGCCCATTGTGTGGTCTCCTCTCGATAACCTTTATTCCCCAGCGGTGATCGCCCGCCCACTGTCACTTCAAGTTACTCACATGACTTGATGGCAACTTTGAAACGAATATCCTGATATTGTTACCACAAACAGACTCCGTGATAGAATTATCTCTCTGAGGGTAATAATCTATCCTAGCCGTTTTTCAGGCTACGACCGCAAGTCTAAATTGACTAGCTAGATATGCAGGAGATTTTATAGAGTACACAAGAGGACTCTAATCTCTTCACTGTCAGAGATCTAAGGGACGGACGACACGACCATTAAAAGATAGGGGTTCACGCCACTAACTTCCTCAATACGGACTAGTACTAAGAAGTTAGAATATCCGCAATTTTACATAAATTAAAAAAGGTCGCAATACTCTTTGGTTTTGGATTTAAAACTGCAACTATTCCGACCTACATCGCAGCGAAACACGGCACGACCGCTTGACCGCTTTGCCTGTGGGAGTCACTAACAATTTATTGTCACTAGATTTGCACCACACGGGGATTCAGAATGAAGGCAAACTCCCACGGACGAAGGTGACTCAGCTCCCAAAATCCTAAAATACAATAGTTTCATACATCTTTCAGGGGTACGAAAACAAAACCAATGAAGAACGGCAGCGTAGTGTAATCAAATCTCGAATAAGGTCAAATATCTTCCGCAGCGGTCACAACACCCACATTCACACCAGCTGACAGATAAAACTATTCCTGTCTGGTTCGAAGCTGTTTTTATGGGAACACTCAAGGATAAATGAAAGGAAGTCACTGATATTCATTCGACATTAATGTAGTTTTTCCGGGTGCTTGGAATATAACACCCACTTCCTTATTTATCTTGTTTCTATACTCGCCACCGAGTACTTTTAGCAACATAACTATAAATATGATAACCGAGCTCCTTATCTTTGTTTCTCGGAACACATAAAAAACGTAAAAATCAACTGACTGAATTAGAGACATGAAAAGGCCCACCATATTTTTCTAAAAACCTATCCCGCTAACCTAAGTCTCTTTTCAGTCCTGTCAGTGCCAGGTAAAGAGCTGTTTGCTTTCGCAGATTTTTTTTATACCTACTTGATACATATACACAACCCGGTTTCGTTTAATACCCAAATCGATTTATTTTTTGCACTATAAATTAAGAATGACGAGTGTGCAGTTGCTCCAGACAGAAATTTAGTAGGTATACTGTTAGGCACGAGTCTCTCAACTGTCTTACGAGTTGATCGAGTTTAAATACTTTTTACTCTTTCTCTAGAAAGTCCACAGACCTTTTCGGAATCTTCTATCAAGAGACGAGACCAAAACAATATGTTCATCTCTCATGGAGGTTCAAGATGCCAAATTTTTTGGAATATTTGTTCTATACGTAAATGGTTCATGCACGAAATCTGGCCAGTCAGTGACTAAGTGACAACATAGTTTACAAACAATTTTATCCAACGATAATTACACTAATGAGATAGATAAAGCCATTTTCCGTATCAGGTTTCCACGCTGACAAGGTAAAACAAAGAAACTGGTATTTAAATAAGAATAAGTACGTTACGTCGAATAAATAACTATGAATGTGTTTCCTAAACTATTTGTAAACAGATCATTATAGTATATCAATAGTATAACGGTATCTGAGGTCATTCAAGTTTAATAGTTACATAACAACAAATTTATGTAGATAATAAACATCAAAAAACTTGATTAAATATTTACTTGGATATTAGTAGATACCACAGATAATATAATACTATACTAGTATACTATCGATTTACTATATATCACTAAGTAAGGTTAAAAGTTAAGCGTACAAAACTTGACATTTTCCTGGTGAGATTTCAAACTCATGATAACTATACGAGGCCCTAATTTTAGCTGATATATTATTTAATACAACAACAATATACTTCGGTTCAAATCCATGGGCACTATTCAGCTATTTTGACAATTTTGTTCAATTGTCAAAACATCGGAATATCGCCGCGTGATCCAGATTTAAGTAACTGTTATTTTTGCTGTCGGTCATAGTGTGTTTGGACCGAATCAACGTCAGACGTCAAGTCTGACAGGTGACATCGCAGAGCTGATAGAGTGAATGAAGTCTATGATTGATTATGCTGAATGTGTTGTCTGTGTTAACTGTTACCTATGTATTTGAATTAATATATTGTTGTACCCCGTGCGAGTTAGACGTCCGCTGGCGAATCAGTAGACCAACTTACAAGACGCCAAGTAGAGCGGTCGTGGGCGCGGCTAATCCACATTTTATCTTAGTTTTAATTACTGAATCCCCTAGGACCCATAATAGTTTAATACTGGGGTAGGTAGGGTAGTCTGGACGTTACTGTTTAAACGACGGCTTATCAGTGTAACTACTCACCGATTTGCATAACTAAGTTAATATAAAAGACCATCGTGACACTTTACCTATAGTTCTCTTAACCTACTTCTGTTTGAGGGTTGGTCAGGTTTACACCCCCTCTTATAATTATGTTCAACAATGAATTTCAGCACAGTAACGCCGATAAGTATTAATTTTATAAGGACGAATATTTAGACATACAGACACGGAGAGCAAATTCGTTTTGTGAGGTTAAAATTTTTTGGTAAATGTTAAGTGATTATTCCTAATGATCCACAAAACTTTCACCAATCAAGATTAGACATCGCAAATGCGGAAAGAAAATTCGGTCATTACCGTACTACAATGACTCACTCAATGTCTAGGTCATGGCAGATCTTCCATCAGTGTCAATGCAACAAAGATAATAAACATACATACAAACATATCTGGGGATCAATAAAAATATCTTGTTTCCTATCAATCATTTAAAACACAAAATGTAGTGTTCTAGATAAGATGAATGAAAGAAGTGTAAGCTGGGTATGTCCATGACCAGTTTGGAATTGTGCACGATGAACGGCAACAGGCTTGTCCCCTATAACGTATAGGAACTAAACGATTGCCGCTTAAAAGTGTCTGATATTCACCTGTGCCTACACATACGGTTAATACAGGCGTGACGTTATAACTTAGGAGTTTCTCCCTGGAAGTTTAAACATTTGGTCTTCTTTTTTATTCTGGATGACGATGGTATTCCGTTTATGTAATAAAACGAAACACTACTGTCATCCAGAATTGGTCAAGTTGACCAGCGTTACAAGGTAGAAAAGTCTTCAATCGTTATCGGAAATGAGCCCGTGTTTGTTTAAAACAAAACAGACAGCATATAATGGCTTTTTTAACACATTTGTCCCCCATTTCACCCGGGATATTTTTTGGCAATTGCCACAGAACAGAAAGGGGACCTAGTAAATTCCCCCGGTGAAGTTGATTTATTATTAAAAAATAATCATAAAGTCAGATCAGAAACTATAAATCTTGTCACCGGCCTGTATCCCAAATCCAAAGAGGTGTGTGCGTCGTTAACAACAATATGGACAAATATGGTACAGGTGGGGATCCGTAAGCCTATTCCTTAGCTTAAGCCTTGATCTTAGCCTAGACCTTAGCCTTGAACTGCCTTGAAGGCACCCGAGATATTTGTCAGTACAAAAACACCTTACGGTAGCTGCGACTGTTGGCCGAACAAATATTTTTCGTGAATAACTGTTTAGACATAATATTGTGTTTAGCTAATATTCTTTTATCTTTGATAGTTATTAAACGGATAAGCCGGTATAGAAAGCGACAACGTCGAATAGTTGCGTAGCAAATTGCTATAGGATATTGCTTTTCGGTGGATTATTTGGAAATTATTTACGACCTCCATCCTCCTCCGCCTTTGTAAGATATTCCATTATTAAACTCAGATAACTTGTACTACGCAAAAAGGAAGAAAATACCCTTAGAAAATTGTGTTACCCGGACCGCGTTTTTCGCGATTCAGACTCTCAAACTCGACATATGTGGAAAAAAAATGTCGATTAATAACTAAAGAAATCAACATAACGATGTAGATTGCTTTTGACTACTCGTTGCATGTCGTGCGTCGAGTGGTAGACTTATCTCTAATGTGACATTCTGAGAATATTAAATTAGTTTTCAATCAACATTACCCATTTTTTCGACATTCTTTATGTTGAGTTCGAGATAAATGTCTTAAGCGTGAGAATCGGGGTCCTGTTCTATTGATTCATGATATCTAATGGCAACCGTGTCACTCCGGTTTACTCCGTCCCAATACTGTTAAAACTGGAAAGTGATTCTAGCAAAATAGAACTGACAATATGCAAAATTAAGAACTGCCTTTTTACAAGACTTTGGCCATCTCCTTTCCCCCATCACTCCTCTATACCAATAGCATCCAACCTTATGGCTAAAAATAAAGAAGGTACCAAATACACAATAACACAAGAGCATGTATTGTATGTTATAAGGAAAAGTCTACAACAAGGGGGCGTAATCTTACTAGTAAACACATGAATCATGTATATTTAATTAACTTCCTGAGAGCGGCTGATATGCGGCTCATCTGCATACTACCATGGCCAGCTGGCAGGAAAGAAGAGCACAAAGAGAACACGAGGTGTCTGTGTGTATAGGATTGACATACACTTATGTAATATTACATGTAGGTAAATCGTATGTACGACCGCATGCTGAATCCTAAAATATTAAAAATTCTGTAAAAGAGTCACTGGTTCACCATATCGTTGATTTAACCTTACGTTTTCAAAGTTTTTTTGGGGCTGAGTCACTATTACTATTATTATTATATTATTATTATTATTATTATTAATTAAGTTTACTTGTAATTAACTGGTGGTAGGCTTCGGCGGTGGTTGGTGACTACCCACCAGACAAAGCCGCATCGCCAAACGGCCTTGCCGTGTTCCGGTGCGATGTCTGGTGGAGGGTGGGTCGAAATTGTTGCTCCGTTATGGTTTCTAACCATAAGGCTGCCTTTTCACCGAAGTTCATTCGTAACCACTAGTAAATCGGTATAGTGGGCAGGCGCGTCCCATCGTAGACTACATCATTGCTTAACATCAGGCAAATTGTAGTCAAGCGCAGGGCTATTTTAGGATAAAAAAAGGTCAAAAAGTAGCAGTAGTTGTTATTGAGATAACTAATTGATAAAGGCCAATGTTGTTCATGACTTTAGAAAACCAACCGAGGGAAAAGGTCTCTCAGGAGTTGGTTGTGAACAGTCAGCCTAACATTTTAATTACAAACAAACAAGTCTCTCCAATGACATTCAGTGACCTTAATCAATATGCATGGAGTTCAAATTGAACATTTAATTGTTTTAGTCCAATGATCTTTTTAAACTACAGTGTTATTAAGCAGGTGTTATTTGAAGGTCCAGAATATACATCTAACTTGAGATGGTAAGTTAATAACAGGTTTCACAGCTAAACATACTTAGTAATCATTTTACTAGCAGCACTTGATTTATGCTGGAAATTGCAACATACCATCCATATGTAGTTGAGACCACGAATATGGCTGAATTCTTGCGGATAGCACAGAGCGAGCAGTCAAATCGGACACAATGATTGTGTTTTCGACTTTCGAGCTTAGTCTGAAGGATCCTAATTCTTTACTTAGAGCCCGTAATTGCTAGACCTACATAATCTACTGATAACTTCAATGCGTGTACTAAAAGAGCATGAGACAAAGTCATTATCAACTTGCTAAGACTATTGAGAGGGGAAAACTGAAAATAGTACATATTTCATTGTAACATCACGTGGATATACAAGAGATTCCCCAGTTTATACAATAAATGATTAGAGCATTTTAGAAGTGGATACAACAGCTGCAAAAGTTTCATTATTATTATACATACATTTACAACGGTACCTAATACTTAACTAGCGGTTTTCCTTGTAACAGGTTTCTAACAACAGATATTATGTCTAGTTGGCAAAGGTAACATTTTAAGACGAGCATGTGATTACAGTGTGCCTTGTTGCCTGACGGAAGATATTCTCTTTCGCAATCCGAATTTCGGTTATCCACTAAAACCACCACAGTAACTTGCCTCAAATGCTGGTAGCTCTGGGTTCACGTTCACATAGATCTTTTTTTATTTTTATTCTATAAAAGGTTTGCGCTTGACCACAACTTGGTTGGTTGACCACAACATTATGCAATGATGTAGTCTACGATGGAACGCGCCTGCCCAATATACCGATACACTCGTCATCACGAATGAGAAAGTGACAGTGAAATGAGACTCCATTGATTTGAAACCATAAAGGAGCAACAATTCCGACCCGCCCTAATAATCGGTGTCACCAGACATCGCACCGGATCATGGCAAGGCCCCTTACAGCACCAGCACATATTATGTGGGACCCAAAAAAAATTTTTTGTTGAAGCATCAAAAGGCTACACTAAACTAGACCTTCCTGTTAATCATTTGCAGAACGAACCAATCGGCTAAAAGTATAATAACAAGTCTATTTACGTTTACCTGCTGTATACTATCAGCGAATATATCGGTGTCTGTAGGATGGTATACACAGCATAGATATACAGTGCGGCGACCACCTAATTACAATAACTCATACAGTAGCATCCGCTAGTTCCTGTAATAGTTTTAAAATTATTTCAATAAAATAAGAAAACGGATTATTCAAGCAAAATAAATATGTAGCGTAAAAATTTACTTCAAATAAAACACCATTTATACAAGTTCTCACCCTACAGCAACAACAAATTACATAGGCCATAACGGAATGATACAAAATTGTCCCGTGAGATTACGAAGGTGAATATTAATCCCATACATTTTGCTCCTTTCGATCATTCGTTAGCACTTTACTATATAATTTGTCTAGAGGCCGATAGCCATATTAAGGCTAAGGCTAAGGAAAACCAAATGTGAACAGCGTCCGTAAACAAATGATAGATTAAGCATTCAGCACATAATGCAGGACATTGAAAGTGTCCGATTGAATGATCGAATATAATCAATACAGCCGAAAGTAATAAACACTACCATACATAAGTAGTTAGTAGTTACCAATAACAATTACCTACCTTTTTAGGTCGATGGAATAATTGGGATTGCATTTTGAAGTCTCGGCTTTAGAACCAGAGAAGCGCTTAAACTCGCGTATCAATGTATATCAACACTTAAGTGTCCTACAGCTCACATATCTTCACTCAACTATCTTATTTGGTTTTTTAATAAACACATTAGCCGGAACAGAACAGTAAGACAGGAGAGCAAGACACTAGAAAATACCCTGCATTGGATTGTCCTCAAGACAGCTGTCCACATTTACACGATACTTTTTAATGATTTGCGGCCGTGTCTTAACCCGGCTATTGTCCTGATGTAAATGGCCCTTAAGAGTTGGGAGAGTTGGTCAGTGTGTATCTTTTAATTTACTTTTTTATGATTTGTTATGTTTGGATTATCCTGGGTTAATACTAATATAATATAATCAAACACAGCACGTGGTTTTGCACTCCGCGCGCACGTCCGCTCGCCTCGACGGCTAATAAGGTAAAGGCAGCTTCTGGCGAGCGGAGCGTGACAAAGATGGTTCATATATATTCATATATCAATACACCTTGATTGAATAATTTCGGAATATACTATCTAGAATATATTAGGAACAAGTACACAAATTCTTCTGTTATAGAAGAATTGGCTTCTCCGTTTTTTTTTTTAGATCGGTGCGGCGCAGTTTAGGACTAGTTGTATACATTACTGTCATCTCGGATTGGAAAAAAGACACTGAATGGGGAAAAGAAAAATGTCGGACGGTAAAATTATGGTTACTACACAATACATTTTAATAGAAAAGACCTCTACTCACGATTGTTTATGTAAGCATTCCGTCGTTGCCTTTTGTGGCTTAGAGGTATGAAACCCTAAAGAAACCACTACTTACGGATCTATATAAATACTACTAAGTTGACCGGTCCACCTTCACGCTTTGTGACACAAAGCATCACTATGTGTTGCCGACATTTAATATGATACAAAAATTTACACATGATTCATGAAAATTTTCTGCCTTCTCGCCGAAAATCATTCCTAATCACGAGTGAATCGGTAAACTGGGTAAGCGCGTTCCACCGTAAACCACATCATTACTTAAGGCAAGTGGTGGTCAAGCTCAAGCCTATGACGGAGTAAAATTTTTTTGTGTAGTTGATCAGTACACAAATAACCTCCGATAAGTAGAACAGCAATATTCTAATCAAAACACAGGATACATCGCTTCCCGCGTTACTTAGCGCGATTACACGCCGCTCCGCACGCAATCTAACCGCTAGCAATTTGGGTACTAACAGACTGCCAAATACTGGGAACATGTACCAACTCTGTACTCATTCGTGTTTTGGCACAGATCAGTTAACTTTAATTAAGCCATGGAAGCCGAATGACCAACGAAATCTGCCGCTGTCAGTTAGTTTTTTGATCAGAATTGTTTGTCAGACTCTTAACGTTAGTTTCTCACTTAATTTGTAAAGCTTATGACCCTGCCTAAGGTGATTGCTACACAGTTGGAAACCGACGTCCCGTTCAAGGTCACCTTGTCAGTTTCCATCCTCCATTGGTCTACCAACGACTTTCGTCGGCCTTTAACCAACTTCAGAATGTTAATATCAAATGTTACATATTCCTGGCATTGTTTTTGGGTAAATTCTAAGATCGTCGATATGATCTCCGAAGTGGTGAACAAACAAAAAATACAAAATTACTACTACAGATCTGAATAACATCCATTATCTCTTTTAACATTGAGTAAATGATCATGAACTTTGTAAAAAATTCTATCTCGACACCAAAACTCTCTAGCATGGGTTGAACAAAACTTAATAGCTTAGGACTTCCGGTTTACACTTACAAGGAAGACCACAAATGCGCTGAAAAGATGACGTAAAGAAGGTCGCCTGCTAAAACTGGATCCTGAGAGTCCAATGCCGAGAAGAGTGGAAAATGTTGACCAATATGGTAGAAAAGGATGAAGCAGAAAAAGATGTATTTTACAACCTGGGTATCAGGTGAAAATTTGAATAGAAAGAGTCCTCTACAATCCAAATACCCACAAACTTCGTGAAGAAAAGTAAACACAGTATTCACGATAATAATTTCGTGTAGTTATGTAAACATACGTATAAACGCGCGCAGTTGTTATCGCAGTCACGATGCTCCTCATCACGCTTTTTCAATCTGATTGTAGCACACACACGTGATTGTCTATGTATAGGGATAACATAAGTAGTTCTTTAATACGCGAAGTCAAGTAGATGTGATTGATGTGAATGATACCCGTGTTTTTCCTGCTATAGTACTCAAATTTTGAAAGAACCTTTGAAACAATCTGAACCCTCTCAATTACATAATGCTACCTAGCTACCCGGTCCCCATTATGACGGAAACACATTTGCCCCTTTCCCGTGTGTCGTGTCGCGCTGGTTTCATACTGTCTGTAGCGCTTTCACGCCAAAACTACTAAATCGATATGTATGAAATTTGGTAATTTACTTTGAGACCCGGAAAAGGTCATAGGATAGCATTTGTCCGACTGCGTAAAAAGAGGTTAATGGTTCAGCGCGATAATCGACATACGCGCGGACGAAGACCCCATCGGAAAGCCAGTTTAGTTAGAGACAGAGAGAGACACACTTGCGACACGACACTCAGGTCGTTACAAGTATGTCTCTAAACATACATAACGAATGAAAAGGCTTATAGCGCGACACACGGAGCAAGGAATAGGTGTTTTCGCCTATCTATATATACATAAAAACAAAGTTTAACCTAATAATAGGTTAAAACATAATATGTTTTGTTATGTGATTTCAAAGGTCTCTTTTCAACTTTTTTTTTTAAGTTAGAGTGTAACATGTCACACAACAACTCTGCTTAGCACAAGAACCACAAAGACCACTGTAACATTACATTATTCTGTGCTGCAATTGTCTATCAAAATAAATAAACTTATTATAAAGTGAAGGCATAATTAATAGTATCATCAAATTAAAAGTATGCCATTGTTACTATAACTAAAGTAGGTGGTTTAACTATTACATCTACATTATCCAACTACTTCGCCTATTAATTTTAACTAGAAACAATAAAACCTGATAGCCCATTAGTAATTAACTGAATATGAATTATAAACTTTATGCCTATGTAATTAAGCATTTTATTGAATGACATTGACAACCTCCTTTTGTAACAAAAACTATTTTTTAATATTAACACACTCAACATAGCATTCACAACTGAATCTGAAGTTGTAGGCAGGGGTCAATATTACCTACTGGATATGTTTACTACCCATACATATTAAGGGAAAACCTATCGCCCTTTGGAAATAAAAAAGGTTTGGAAATGATTTTAATAATCAGGTATAAGTAACAATAGTAATGGCAGCTAATAGATTTTAGAAGTTAGTTAGTTTGAAGCAGGCTAATTTTTCCACAACTCGACGTCTTGTAAATGCGCCTATTGTGCGTGATTGGCAATAGCGACACCAGCCCAGCTCCACGAGAAATCTCAGCAGACCCATAGATTTTAGCAGGTTAAGTAAACTTTCAATAAAATATTGAGTAAGTTAGATAAGTAAGTAACTAAAGATAACAGGTTCCAATCTCTGTTATCACATCTAAATAATATGTATTGTATAAAAACACTCAAGGCTGGCTCATCATTGTGGTGCTCTAACCAACATCAGTTCAGCGGTGGACATCCTCAGGCCAATGATTATGATAAAAGTCAATTTACCCGTTTGAATTACCTAGGTCATCATTTTAATTAAAGTTTAACTTAATGTATTTGGAAAACCGTGACAATACTAGTGATATACTTAACTTTGATCAGATGGAGATTAACTTTGATAGAGGGGAATAGATACAGAAACATTTGAAACTCCTGATATATGGGGTTCCTTGCCTTAAAAGAAACCAGTCTCATCGAGCTGGTCTAAGTCAACATCATTCAGATGTATCACTCCGTGTGGGTAGCCTATTCCAATCTGATTCTGTTGATAGGTACAAACCACATGCAACTCTGTTTAGTAGTTTTTAAAATTGTAGTAAACATAACACAGATAGCTGTAGCACCAGACTTTGATTTATAATATGTAGTGATAGCATTTTTTAATCTTAAAACACATTTCAATTTGATAATGCCATTCTGTGACCTAAGAAAGAATAGAGAAAAGTTATTTAACCTATTTAAATAAATTTGTATATGTTAGGTTTTGTTCACAGAATCAGTGACTTGACTTTGCAACAAAATTATAAAATATATTGTAGTTTCAATGTCAAATTTTAACACAAGTTGATTTTCTTAGTTCTAAGAAATAATAAATAGCATATAAAATGCTACGAAACTTCTGCAAGTAAGCACCTAAGTTTAATATTTAATTAAGAAACTAATAACATTCCAATTAGAAATAAAAAAATTCGATAGTAAAGTTAGTTATTAGCAAGTATTAAAATTCTGTTGAAAGGTTTAGATAGAGCTGCAAAATATATAGTGAAGCCAAACGATTATTTTTGGTAATACTTTGCAAAATATTGCTATTAATTGATTGTGTAAGTAAACAGTATTGCAGTAATCGCAGTCCGAAACTTTAAACCAACTTATTTGACCTTGGCAAACGAATTTAAGCTAACAGTAAAGTAGTATTAAATAAAGGAAAATACTCACTGCCATCACCATCTCGAAAGGGTATTTATGGACCCTTACGGGGGACACGTACTCCTGCACCATTTTCACAAAATTCGTAATCACAAACCAAAATAAAATTATACAACGGCTTCAGTCTTTAATTAAAAATAGTTTCAAACAAAAGTCATACTGTTCGAGTTCCTTTCACTCGCGATTCGCACTGGATTAAATTGGTTTGAACAGTAAACCAAGTCAGAAATTATACGAGTTGCGTGGTGGTTGTGTGTGAGTGAACTTGAATTACCTACATTCTCCAACTCGATTCGAAAACAAAATGGATTGTTTGCTGTGAATTTAGCAACTAAAGAGGAATTGTTGACGTTTTTGACTGAAAGTTGACAGACTAAAAAATATATTTTTTGGTCAACCAGAGACTAAAATTATGTCTAACAAGTTTTTAATTTATGAATGATGTTTTGTTTTAGTTGTGTTAAGAACGGAAGTGATTCAAGAATAAAAAAGTTAGAGTTTATGTGTCTAAGTTACATATTAAGGTGATCATTCATAATATTATCATGTCTAATCGTCATCCTAGTTTTATTTCTTAAAAAATCAATCAATCAATCAATCAATATAAGGCGAGGTCTTCTCAAAATTAATATTTTCAAACAACTATTTAAAGAGAATCTCCGGAGATTATATGTAACTGGAAAAAAATATCCGGAGACTGAAATCGTGTCCGATGCAAAGCACTTATAACATTGTTAAATCAAAAAGGTACGGGCACTAAATAAAATAAAAATAAATTTATTGAACGTAAAGGAATGATATACTCCGGCTAATTACAATATTAAGTTATTTACACGTACTTATTTCTATTTAGCCGCTAGAGACGTTTATACCGATCTAAAACTAGTATATGACTACGTTCTATGTAAATATGAAACACCAATAACTACATACTTTTAAGAAAAATGTGTCGGCTAGCCTGATCTAGATTACTATATAACCTGTTTCAGGCTAGCTCTCAAATTATTGTAAAATTAAGACATAATGGTAGCAAACATAATTGAATTCCTAATTTATACAATAGTACCTACACAAATATGTCTAACTATTGATTTACCCTTGCATGTAATGTGTACCAAGGTATGAATAAATTGGTAAAAATATATTTTTTGGTCAACCAGAGACTAAAATTATGTCTAACAAGTTTTTAATTTATGAATGATGTTTTGTTTTAAAAAATCAATCAATCAATCAATCAATATATATATATATATATATATATATATATATATATATATATATATATATATATATATATATATATATATATATATATATATATATATACATATATATATATATTTTTTCTATAGACTATCGCTTGACTACAACTTGCCTGATGTTAAGCAATGATGTAGTCTACGATGGAACGCGCCAGCCCAGTACACTGATTACTCGTGATTACGAATGATTTATCGGTGAGAAGGTGGCAGTGGGGTGAGCCTCTTTAAGATTAGAAACCTTAAAGGAGCAACAATTCCGACCCACCCTCACTGCATGGTGTCACCAGACATCGCACCGGAACACGGCAAGGCCGCTTGGCTGTGCGCCTTTGTCTAGTGGGTGGTCACTAACCACGGCCGAAGCCTACCACCAGTTGATTGTCACCTGATTTGCACCACCCGGGGACCACGTGTGAGGATTCAATTAAAGGTCTACACCCACGAACGAAGACAAACAATCAAATCTTTCCTCTTTATAATATTAGTGTAGACATGTTTTCAGTGTACTTCAAAAACTAACAAGTTCTCTTATTATTGTTAAAAAACTTTATGTTTAAAATTAAATTATTTCCTAAGACATCACTCATTGGGCACCAATTTACATAAGGCTACTAAATCACAGCTCAACCAGTCGAGTATTTTTGGAGCAAATCGGCTGTAACTGCGGCTTAAAACTATCCAACATGTCCGCAGCTACTAAACGGAGTGAAACTTACATGGGAGTACGAATTTTACTCGCTCTTGACCGTTTAGTAAAAACATTATTGGATATCTATGTGATAAGACGATAGTAAGTTTATACTGTACTTTCTTTACTGTGACGCCATCTTACCGAACAAGATGTCTCGTCTCGCACGTGTTTATAAAGGTGTATAGTTTTATACAATCTAGCGCTAATTTATGCTAGTTTTCGGAATATATTATGGCCTTAAGCGAGTAGCAACCTCTTCGCACAGGTAGTGTAGGTATCTATCCAATTAAAAGATCTTGATAACTAGATACGCGAAAGCATGTTCAGCCAAGCATGTTTAAGATAGCCGGATTCTGAACTCCTCCTTAGGCCTCAATGCCTCCCTTATGAACCATACCAACCTACGAAACTATGCCTTTCTTAATTACTAAGAAAATACATATACAGCAAAATAACATGTGATTTAAATATCTGTAACATAATCGGGCCGAATCGAGGGGAGGGCAACTGGGGTTACAGCCCCGGGGCTTCCTTAAAAGAGACTCCGGAAAAAAATATTTAAAATTCAAACATAATTTGGAGCCAGGGGGCCTACACTTCCTTGTTGCCTTGGGACCTCCAGAACCTTAAATCCGGCATTGCTTGGAGCCAGGGGGCCTACACTTCCTTGTTGCCTTGGAACCTCCAGAACCTTAAATCCGGCATTGCTTAATATAGTGGAATACATTTGCTAACATCTTCTATCTAAATATATAAAAGAAGAAACTGACTGACTGACATATCAACGCAGAGCCCAAAACCGCGGGGTTTGGAGACTCCAAATTTGGCACATAGGTTCCTTATAGGGTCTAGGGGTGCACTAAGAAAGGATTTTTCAAAACTCACCCTGTAAGGGGGTGAAACGGGATTTCAAAGTTTGTATGGAGAAACAAGGTTAGTAAGATCAATTTCGCGGGCGAAGCCGAGGGCGGAAGCTAGTTTATAATAAAAACTTGTTACAACGTATCTAAAGGCTTTCTGTAAGAGATTTTCTATATCTAATCATACCTTAGCGAGCCTTCTTTATTTGATTTTAGTTACATTTTGAAATCAAGTCAATTGTATTTCGTTTTTCTACTGTATTACACTTTTCATTGAATTCCATTTTAAGTTTTTTAACTTTAATGCTGTTTTCTGCTGTAGTTGGAGCATATTTTTTTTTATTGCTTTCATACAATGTTGTTTGAATTTATACATTATTTTTTGCATTTTATGAAGTTGATAGAACATTTAAGTAAGTGTATCAAGAACCTTACTTTAAAACACTGGATGTTGCGTCTAGAACAAATTCTTGACGACAAAGTTCTTCGGTACATACTTTTTTTTTATTCCTCTCACAATTTGCCATTGTAAGCGGCCAAGGAGACAGAATATCTAGGTGACATTCAAAACCGTAGTAAGCTTTGTTTAAGGTTCAATTTCGTGTCTATGTTTTTTTAAACCCTTGTCAGGTATGTATTGTCTATGTCTATGGATATGACGGCTTCATCAAATATTGCAAGCGTTAAAAATATGTTAAAAAAATAGTTCCAATTTAATTTAATCCGAAGTTTAATTCCCAAAATTTACACTTTTCTATCAAGTAAAATTACCAGTAACGCCAAAATTCATTTACAAAACTTTAAAACTTGGACCATCTCAGAAAAATAACCAAAATATTCGCAGGTCATTTTCGTCCACGTATTTCGCAACTAACTTCAAGACAGTGAGTAAGCGGGCTTTGACGAAGCGCGAATGTCGCTTTCTACTATTTGAAGATATTGAATTTCTTTTGCATTTAAAACGCAAAGCAAAATTCTGGCAAAATTGTACGCGTTCGTGCCCGATGTCTAGTGCTGAAGTCGCCGATAATTCCGTTGAACCCCCGGCGAAAAAGCGGAAAGTAACTACAGGAGGATCACGTTCCAACAACTCGGCAATGGCGAACAATGGGACGCGTGTGGAAGATGAGATCGACGAGAGTTTGTACTCCCGGCAGCTATATGTGCTGGGTCACGACGCTATGCGTCGGATGGCCAGCTCTGACGTCCTTATTTCGGGTCTTGGAGGTCTCGGTGTGGAGGTAGCGAAAAACGTGATACTCGGCGGTGTCAAATCGGTGACTCTTCATGACGAGCGCCCTTGTACCATTGCGGACTTGTCGTCCCAGTTCTACCTGTCCGAGGCTTCGGTCGGACAAAATAGGGCTCTAGCGTCTTGTGAACAGTTGTCGGAGCTGAACCATTATGTGCCTACTACTGCATATACAGGTCCTCTGACAGAAGAGTTTCTGCTCAAATTTCGTGTGGTGGTTCTTACTGGTGCTACGTGGGCCGAGCAGGAGCGCGTGGCAGCCATCACGCACTCTCACAACATCGCTCTCATTATAGCTGACACCAGGGGGCTGTTCTCTCAAGTGTTCTGTGACTTTGGACCAGAATTCACTGTTGTGGACGTAACTGGTGAGAATCCAGTGTCAGCAATGGTAGCTGATATCACACATGAGTATGAGGCAGTGGTGACCTGCTTGGATGACACTCGTCATGGACTTGAAGATGGAGATTATGTTACTTTCAGTGAGGTTTGTAAGCATTTGTTGTAAAATCACAATGTCTTCATGGTAGATATTCTAAAAGAAACATATTTGTATCTTACACACAAGTATTTAACAAACAGTATTGGGCTCATAAAGATTTCCTGGGTATACTTAATCTATTTTGTTTTTTTTTAGGTCCAAGGCATGACTGAATTAAATGGCTGTGAACCACGTAAAATTAAAGTCCTAGGCCCTTACACCTTCAGCATTGGAGACACAACAAAATTCTCTAAATACCGTCGCGGAGGGATTGTGACACAAGTAAAGATGCCCAAAAAGCTGAACTTCAAACCCCTAAAAGAGTCATTTGCTAATCCAGAATATGTGATCACAGACTTTGGGAAATTTGACTACCCCCAACAGTTGCATGTAGCTTTCGCTGCCCTCCATAAGTTTGAGGAGGGAGAAGGAAGGCTACCAAAGCCCTGGAGTGATGCTGATGCAGGGAAATTCATGGAATATGTGAAAAACATTGATACTTTCAAGAATGGTGATATGGAACTGAATTCAGACCTATTGTCTACTTTCTGCAAGGTAAAGAATTACAGTCTTATCCATAAAAATCTTATAAGACTTAAGGTAAAATGGACTTTGTCTGTTTTTAACTAGTGTAAATAAACCTATTTTGGTTCTAATGAGCTTATAAGACTATGAAAACAGGGGTTAGACTAGTTACTGTTACTTTACCATTTGTAATTGTAGTTAAATTATTCAATTATCTTGCTTTTATATTTAATATATGCAAAGGTTTGTATAAATAAGTTCTTTGTTATGATAAGAAGGTTGAAAGAATTTGTGCGATATTGTATCAACCAACTGACATATGATTATCCCAGTAATATTACTCTTTAGAATATCATTTTACACAGTTAAACAGAGCCTGACTAAACCCTATAGGTCCCCTAGGCAATACAATTAACGAGACCCCTTTCCTTTAACTACTTTGTGCTTTGTGCTGTGTTCATGTTGCCTTAGCTGATGCAGGGCCCCTAGGCAGTTACCTAATTTGTCTTACGGATAATCTGGCAGAAGCTGGTAACACCAATCCTTAGCAGAATTATAGGTTAAACCAGATAAAAAGAGATCTTTCATAATCCCATATTGTCCTCACTAGCCTTGGATGCATTATGGTGCTATTCTGATTTGATATTAAAAGCAGCTGCCGAAAGCAGCATACATGATGTCGACTGCTTTCTGCAGGTTTTTTTCAGAATTTTACAATCTTCTATTTTGTTCATAGATATCTTCTGGAGACGTAAACCCTATGAACGCTGCTATTGGAGGTGTTGTAGCACAAGAAGTCATGAAAGCATGTTCTGGAAAGTTTCACCCTATCATTCAGTGGCTATACCTTGATGCTATTGAGTGTTTGCCTAAGGACCGAGCTGGGTTGACTGAAGAGAACTGCAAACCTACTGGTTCGAGATATGATGGACAGGTGGCAGTCTTCGGAAAGCAGTTCCAGAAGAGACTTGGGGAGCTCAAGTATTTCATTGTTGGTGAGTGTTTTATCCAAAACAGGCTTATACTAGGTGTTTATAAATTAGCCTCCCTATTCATAAAGGTCATAGAAGCTCATTAAAGGTTTATAATTAGTTTGTCTTTGTCTATCATCTTGACATTTACACTAGTAAAAAAGAGACAAAGTCTATTTTAGCTAAATTTTTATGAATAATAATAATATTAATATAGTTGGACATTAACACACACTGTCATCTGATCCCAAACTAAGCAGAGCTTGTACTATGGAAACCAGATAACTGGTAATATACTACATAATTATAATACTTTTCTTTTGTAAATACATACTTAAATATTGATAATTACACCCAGACACATGACAAACAGACATATTTAAACAAATGTTTGTCTCGGGTGGGAATCGAACCCACGACCTGTGGTGTGAAGCTTAGCCAAACGATGTGGTTTTAGCAGTATTATGATTATTATGTAATATTTTTCCTGACAGCTATTAACTAAGACATCAGCTTCGATTAGGTAGAAGCCAATTTTCAATGTTTAAGTGAAAACTACTATGCCTTACTTGCAAAGTTTTGTAGTTTTTGTATTTGTAAGACAGTGTAAGGAAACTAATTAGCGCGAAATGCCGCTTCTATTTGGACGGTACATCATACTCGAGGGTTGTCATTTGATTTTTTTAACCCCTGATGAAACGGGTGACTTTTATTGGTGGGTACCGAGTACTATGTACGTCTGCAAGAATATAAATATTGTGGAAGTAGTTTTAAACATTTGCCATCCTCACAGGAGTACGCAATTATTATTATTTTAAGACAACAGAAAATCATGTAGTGCTAATAAGAAAACACAATTTTATATGTTTTTTTTCCTGCAAATAGTGAGTAACTTTGCATAAACATAGTATTTAATGCTGTCTTAGATGAGTAATACCTCCTCAGGTCAATAACTTACTCCCACACAGATGTGATACGTAAGATACGACATTGACAACTTAACACAAGTTTAATGACCTCTTAATAAGTAGCTGTTGTAAATCCCTTTGTTTTGTTTATCTAGTTATTGTTTATCAGTTTATCAAATCAATAATAATGACTTTGTTTATATTATCTCTGTCTAGAAGTAAATAAATACAGACGTGATTTAGTTAAACCAATCATTGTAATCACTAGTAACAACAACCTTTTTATGTCCCACTGCTGGTTACGGGTCTTCTCTCAACAATCATAAATAAATAAAATATAAAAATCAATGCCACTTTTCATTGTAATTTTATAACTCAAAAACGGGCTTACCGTGACCTTACATGACCGTGTGTGTTAATGTACTAGAATATTTATTTTATTTTTATTTTATGTGTACATGATTTTTAAGGAAACACCTAAACGTATGAACCGATTTTGAAGTGGTTTTTTTTACTCTAAAGTTGATGTTGACTAGGTGAACTAGGAGATGATTAAAGGCGTCGTAAGCTTACACATTTGCACATAAAATCTCAATAAAATACCTTTATTACCTTATCATATAGCTTGGCATTGATTATAGAAAAACACCTGCACTATTGTGAACAAAGGAAGATAATTATGTGGGTATCATAACAATTAAGCGCAATACAGACTCATAACATCGCATAATGATTAGTCTATGTTTTTTTACCTTTGTTCAATTCAAGGTGAAATGGATCTTTTACTAAAAACTTATATCATCACAAAGAGCAAAACTAACTGATAAATGCAAGACGTTTTAATGCTCCTAATAGAGATAGGTAGTCACGTGTCTAGAACTCTAGACCATGATTCTCAGCCTTATATGCCCATAATATACTGGAGGATTTATGATATTTTTACGCCCCTTTATAACAGAGGAAAAAGATGTGACCAGACAGACCTTCTGTAAAGGACCGACCTCTAAA
Source organism: Meganola albula (assembly GCA_936450015.1). Lineage (NCBI taxonomy): Eukaryota > Metazoa > Arthropoda > Insecta > Lepidoptera > Nolidae > Meganola > Meganola albula. The sequence continues at coordinate 13,543,823 of OW388155.1, forward strand.
GGTCGCCTAGGTATAGAGCCTCTGCCGATTACAGACCTTATAGGGTTTGTAGTCTGGTTCCTTGGTAATCTGAAGCACAAGGGGGCGTTATTGACGCCAAATTGAGAACCTATGATTAGAAAGACTTAGGGTTTAAGGTTACGACATCCCAAATCAAAGGTCACTATGGATGAAGTCACACGAAGAAATTATCCAGAGATTTCAAATTTGGCATATATAAATCCTATTTCTCTAAACTCGCCACTATGTGGGTGTAAGGGGACCTTGCGAACGAAGCCGTGGGCGGAAGTTAGTGAGCATATAATTTGAACTTTGGGCGATTGACTCAATCTGCTTTTTACCTGACGATGCAAAATTAGGGAGGTTTCTTCGCAGTAAACAAAATCTTGTGGTAGACCGATAGATTTTTGAACAGGTTTTTGCTGCTAATCATTGGTAACATATGCTTCGTTTACTTCCAGGTGCTGGTGCCATCGGGTGCGAACTACTGAAGAACTTTGCGATGATCGGTGTAGGCGCTGATGGTGGTCAGATCACTGTCACTGACATGGATTTGATAGAAAAGTCGAACCTCAACCGACAGTTCTTGTTCCGGCCTTATGATGTACAGAAACCTAAGTCTAGCACAGCTGCTAGAGTAAGTATGCTTCCAGCCTTTAATTCTCGAATGGAGACCAAGATTGGTATAGCGTTTATTAGTAACTGGTATACCTAACACAAAACATAGTAGACCACCAATTGAGTGAAATCTCTTTATTGTTTCACTACTGAGAACGGGTCTTCTCTCAACTAGGTCCTGCACACAAATCTTTGTTTGAATCGTTTTCTGGAGACTAGAGGATTAGGTGATATTGACTACCCAAAGTAAAGGGAAGATCCCAGTCGTGCCCACACATCTTTGTGTGAATTGTTATATTACTGCTGTTAAATATCAGTGAAGGAAAACATCGTGAGGAAACCGGCATGTCAAGTACTAATTATTCAAGGATGTATGACATCCATCAACCCGCCCTTGGCCAGCGTTTGTGGATTGAGGGATAGAAGCCCCCTGGCCAACTGTGGGACGCTAAATGTGCTCATACAGAAGTGATGATCATACTCTCAGTTTGAGAGTGGCTGCATACGTTTCGGGCGCACAACGAGCACGTCGCGGGTGCGCAGCGAATTCGTTCCGACGCTCGACGTGCAACGAAATCGCCATGAATAGTAGCATGGACGTTATACAAATATTCGACGAAAACGTTGCTTATCTGCCACGCGTCACCATTATTATTATCATTGATTACACTCTTGAGACAAATGTTTAATTTTCATCACAATCTCTCTATTTCCAGGTAATCAAACGCATGAACCCATCAGTGAATGTACTTGCTCAGGAGAACAGGGTATGCCCCGAGACGGAGGCAGTCTACGATGACGCGTTCTTTGAGGCTTTGGATGGTGTTGCTAACGCGCTGGACAATGTTGACGCTCGAATTTATATGGACAGGCGGTGTGTATACTACAGGAAACCATTGTTGGAGAGCGGCACTCTTGGCACTAAAGGGAACACACAGGTTTGTAAATATCTTTACTCTCTTTATCAATGATCTCTAAATGTGTTTGGTTTTGTAGTGACTATTGTTTGTCTGTCTGTATTTTGTGTAGATAGAGTTGATCCCTACTAATATAAATGCGAAAGTAACTCGGTCTGTCTGTCTGTTACGCTTTCCCGCTTAAACTACTGAACCGATTTGGATGAAATTGGGTATGGAGGTAATTTGAGACCCGAGAAAGGACATAGGATAGTTTTTATCCGACTGCGGCAAAAAGAAGATAATGTTTTGGCGCGATAACCGACGTACACGCGGGCGAAGCTGCTGTCGGAAATCTAGTTATCATTATTACAAACATCACAAAACATTTTTGTGTGTGTTGGAAATGTTGCGAAATATGTACATGTCGTACTAGCAATGCGCCTGGGCTTCGTACGGGTACAAATTATACACCTAAACCTTCCTCATGGATCACTCAGTCTATTGGTGGAAACCGCATGAAAATCCATTCCGTAGTTTTTAAGTTTATCACTTACATGCAATGATATTGAAACCTAAACAAATGCTGTAAATATGTAAATAAACTGACTCAATTTTAATTTCATAGAGCATTTTCAATGTCATCATGCTGAGAAATAATAATAATAATAATAAAATTTTATTCAAATCAAGTGGTCATTTCACATTCATAAATCAATAAAAAAATAGTTAAATTAAGCTAATAATTACAATTTAACCCGAACTAGGTGGAACCTGTGTTTCGGGTTGTTACTACTACTTATATAATAACAACTTAAGAATAATGATAATTACACAAAAAAAACTTATTTAACAATCTTAATATATATATTTCTTGTGTGCGTGTGTATGTGACTGAACTCCTCCTAAACGACTGGACCGATTTTGATGAAATTTTTTGTGTGTGTTCAAGGGAATCTGGGAATGGTTTAGATTTACAATTTTGCGCGGTACGAAGTCCGCTGGGGCAGCTAGTTATAATATAATAACCCAATAACTTCAAATTAGATTTTTTATTTTTATTTTACCACTTCGAGTAACTTTTCCGTATCTGCATAATTTAGCTTTTAATAACCTGACAAAACTATTTTACATTAAATTAACCTGTTTACTTATGTATGCTTTATTATCCTGTTTACATTGTATGTTTTATTCTATGTTTTGTATAAATTAAGTCTTTACGTCTCTTATCTGTAGTAATCAAATCTAAGTACACCTATTTAAAGTTAGTAATTTAAAAACACTAAACTAACTGTTACAATATGCAACTATTTCAAATAAATATTTCAAAAACTATTTTCTGTCTGACTATGCTGACATTCAGAAAGACCGGCATCATTCATTCCCCTTGCCTTTTTTCGATCGGCTGCCAGTCTAACCTGTGCAGAATTAATTAATGCCATTACCTTTAAACCCATAGAAAACCAGCAGCTGAGATGGTTAGACCAGTTGTCAGATATTACGTTTTTGACTATTTATAACGATTGCCATAGATATTATAAAAGACAACCAAGGTCGATGGCTTAACATGCTCTCTGAGACACGAAGGGTATACCATAAACCAACCAGACACCGAAACAAATCTTTGATGTTACATTGTATTGTTCTAATTCATTTTCTTTTAGGTGGTAGTCCCATTCTTAACGGAATCGTACAGTTCTTCCCAAGACCCACCAGAGAAGAGCATCCCGATCTGTACCCTCAAGAACTTCCCCAACGCGATAGAGCACACGCTGCAGTGGGCTCGCGATGAGTTCGAAGGGCTCTTCCGCCAAGCGGCCGAACATGCTGCGCAGTACTTGCGGGATCCTTTCTTCATAGATCGTACCCTCAAACTGCCTGGTAGCCAGCCGCTAGACGCCATTGAAAGCGTTAGGGTAAGTTAAACAAAATTGTAATTGGTACAGAAGTAGAAGTAGTACAAACCACTTGTGTGTGCGTGGTCCACATGTTGGACCCTTAGTCTGCTGATTTGCAGCATGAACCATGATACGCGCACGAAATTTTCTCGAAATATTAAATATTGCAGTCTAATTAGGCATTTGTATCAATTAGACTGTATATACAAAAAAAGAGACTTATGAAAAGAATAATTAACTTAACTGTGACCAAATATGACAAATAAATTATCTTTATCTTTAACATTTTCTCAAAAACTGTTTCATCATCATCATCAGCCTATTTTAGTCTATTACTGGATATAGGCCTCTACGAAAGCAGGTCGTGAGCATGATCCGCGGCTACTCTCATCTAGCTCTTACCAGCGATCTTGTAGAGAGAAAAAAAAGAGATTGTCACTTCACCTGATCTTAGGATGTACCTAAGAACTGTAATTTCCTAAATTAAACATGATGGGTTCTATCAGGTTCCATTTGATAATTAATTTACTTGTTTCCGTATTCCAGAATGCGATAAACGAACGTCCAATGAACTTCGAGGATTGTGTACGGTGGGCTCGTCTGCACTGGGAGGCGCAGTACAACAACCAGATCTCTCAGCTGCTGTACAACTTCCCTCCAGACCAGCAGACCACCAGTGGTGCACCGTTCTGGTCGGGGCCCAAGCGGTGCCCCGACCCGCTGCGATTTAATGCAGATGAAGACCTACACCTCGACTATATAGTCGCAGCCGCTAACCTCAGGGCTGCGGTCTACGGTCTTCCCTCGTGTGTCGATAGGCAAAAGATTGCGCAAGTCGCTAGTAGTGTACAGGTCAGTATAGTAACAACCATACTGCTGGGCCATGCCTTCTCTTAAACTAGTGGAGAGAGTTTAGATTTTAATACACACACACACTGGCTGGGTGTGGGTTAGTGAATGTCACATGTCACATGAATGGTTAGTTACTGGACATGCTAGTTTTCTCATGACATTTACCTTCTGACTGATATTGAGCTCGAGCAGAGCAAACCCACGACCTATATATATTCCATAGCTGAAGGCGATACTGTTGCGCCACCGCTGCCCACTCGTTGTGTTTGTCCTCAAACTTGTTAAGATCTAAACAGTTTTTTGACATCTGTTTCATTTAATTTTCGTTTTCCAGGTCCCCGAATTTAGCCCAAAATCAGGCGTTAAGATTGCAGTAACAGACGCTCAGCTGCAGCAAAACAACGACGATTTAGACCCCGACCGTGTGAAGAATATGATCGCGGAGCTACCCCCGCCCTCTAAACTCGGCAACCTCAAGATCACTCCACTCGAGTTCGAGAAGGATGACGACACCAACTTCCACATGGACTTCATTGTAGCCGCCTCCAACTTACGCGCTGCTAACTACAAGATCCCTCCCGCAGACCGGCATCGTTCTAAACTGATCGCCGGCAAAATCATCCCAGCTATCGCTACAACCACATCTGTAGTCGCCGGCCTCGTCTGTTTAGAACTCTACAAACTCGCACAGGGTTACAACAACCTCGAGGTCTTCAAAAACGGCTTCGTAAACCTCGCGTTGCCTTTCTTCGGCTTTTCCGAACCAATCGCCGCACCCACGAACACGTATTACGACAAGAAATGGACTCTCTGGGATCGCTTCGAAGTGAAAGGCGAGATAACTCTCCAACAGTTCCTAGATTATTTCAAGAACGAACACAAATTAGAGATCACAATGTTGTCGCAAGGTGTTTGTATGCTTTACTCGTTCTTTATGCCGAAAGCGAAGTGTCAGGAACGTTTGAACTTGCCGATGTCGGAAGTGGTGTCTAAAGTGTCGAAGAAGAAGCTAGAGCCTCATGTGAAGGCGTTGGTGTTCGAGCTGTGCTGCAACGATGAGGATGGGAATGACGTGGAGGTGCCTTACGTGCGATACACGCTGCAATAGAGATGACCGGCCCTTTGCCACCAGTCACGTGTAACCAGTGCGGGGGGAGTGCGCCGGCCGAGGACGATGTACAGAGTGTTTACGTGTGTGACATTTATTTTGTGCTTCGAACCGCGCTTTTATCTACTTATCGATTCATATATTTATAGTAGTCTATAATTATTAGCTCCCGTCTCTCATCAAACGCTAGCATTTATTGTTTTTATTTGTCTTTCGTGATAACACAATAATTTTTACACCAAATTGGATATTTAAATTTAAAATCAGATGGGTATGTATATGGAAAAGAAAAAATAAAATAAAAACTAGCATTTTTTTGTCTTATTTTTTTTGTAATTTAAGTTTTACTTACCTGTTCAATGTTGGGAGTCTACACAGAAATGAAACGCTCATTAGATAAAATTATTGGTGCATTATAAATAATACCACTATGGTATTTTTTTACAGCACCTCAATTATAATTATATAGTAAGCAATACATAATCACAATTTAGATAGGGAGCCGCGTAATTTTTAGTTAAGCTTGATGAATTAATAATGAAGAAATTTTATTTTGCAATGCTATAACATTAATTTGATAGCAACAAACTAATGAGAAAATAAAGATTAAAAAAAGTAAATCGTATTATTAAAAAACATGCACTTATGCTTCAACTAGTTTTAAGTCTTAACAAAAATTTGCAAACCAATCTTAAGGTGCGTACATACTGGTGTAATCTAACATTGCGCCATATTACTATACTCTACATTCTCTCTTGCATTGCATCTTCGCTGCAAGCGTGGGCGCGTAGCGCACACGAACCGCGGATTCACTGCAATCCTACCACATACACACTTGCGTCAGTGTGGACGGCAAATTGTTTGATTGCATAATACAAGTTACATTACAGCAGTCTGTATGCACCATTATAATCTCATTAAATGACATACTAAATATAATTTCTATTTGTATCAATAGAGCTAGGCTAGAAAGCCATAAGCTAGGTTGACACGCTCAATGTTTCCCGTAAACAAAGTTTTGAGCGAAGTTTTGTACGTTTAAACAACGTAACGCCTGTGACAAAGTGCGTTTGATTGCTAGTTTACACAATCAAAGTATAGGCTGACCGTTTAACTCGCGTATCGCCATCTGAGGTACAAAGTCATAAAACATTAATTAAAATCTCTTAGAGAACTATTTAACCACAGATAAAAGTAATGTAAGACTTTTCGTCACTAATATCCATATCGCTTGTATCATCATGACTGTCTGTGCAGCTTGAGGAGTCAGAATCTTGGCGATAGGCGATACGCGAGTTAAACGGTCGACTACTTTGACAAAGGAACCTTGAGCGTATGAACGCGGCTTTATAGAATGGCAATCTGACATTGACAGTTGCTAAAATTATTTTTGAACAGATAACAAAAATTATATCAATTAACTGGTTTCAATAGTACAATACTTAGTTTGGGATCCAGATGGCAGTGTGTATTCCAGTATATTATTTTTGGACCGTTTATCACCATTGTACTGTTTCTAACAACAAAGCAAGCAGAATCGTGGTAAAAGTTGACTAGAGTTACATAGCTAACATGATTAGATTAGGTTATTAATGTACTAAACAAAGTGTACCTTAAAAAAGAATCAGATAGTCTCAATAATAAATAAAAAACGATTGCCGGCCACTATCGCTATACTTGTTCCTACACTTGGTGTTACCATAGCAAAAACATCATTATCACATTACCATTTTTATTAATAAATACTTTAAAAAAACATTAGAAAAATCAAATAATAATATCTTAAAAACAATGCATAATGTCATTTAAACACTTACAATTTTTTTCATAAATTACGACAATAATAATTAATAATTAAAATGCAATCATTAAAGGCATTACAAATCGTACAACATTGTTCAAACATCGCGGCGCTGTGCCCAGCAGTGGGCGAAGAACCGTGGCAGACAATTGGGGGGCGTGGGCGAAGGTCAGCGCCACGGGCGGCGTCGCGGGCTCGACATGTAGCGTCGACTTACAGGCGACAGCTTGTCAGCACTAAACGTTTCTGTAGCAGATAAACATAATACTTGAACAACTAAAGAAATTAGAATAGAACTTATAAACTACTACGAATGAATACTCTTTGGTTATCTGGGTCTGCTGATAGGTATAGTGAATTCCCTCTTGATAACAGTGAGTGGAAAGGCCTCAACTACTCAGTTTTGTCTGCGCACGAGTGTTAGTCACACATGTTAGCGATGAGATGAAGAGTGTGATTACCGAGAAGTAAATGAGATGTTTCAGGCCTTCAACTAACGAAAGACGCCGATAAGACACCTACTAGACACTGTTTTATTCAATTATAAAGTTGTAATCGTCAATAGTTGGAAGGGTATCGGGGATGATAGGTAATTTTGATTGGTTTGTTCAAGTTTTTGTCGTTGAACGAGCCACTAAGTAAATAAATGTGGGTATGTAGTGGTACGGAATAAAATACGCGAACACGGGGGCCCAGCTTTGCGGTGTATAGTAGGTGTTTTGTACGTAAACCGATGCTACATGTTATTCTAAAAAACATCTCACTTGCTTTTAGTTATTGCACCATATCTATTTCTTTGTAAACAGACTTTATTAGAGTTATTTCTTCATCTGTTCCATAATTATGATTCTGATCATATATCTTAGATTTCTACGCGCCAAAATGGTTAATAAAGCTCATATAACTTGTAACACTGCAACAAATTGGCAATTTCTGCTATCTACAGCTCGATTTGGATGGTATGGAATGGAATATGCACTAACAGGTTAATTTGATTGTAAAATTAATATTGTATGAAAGTGGATAGCAAAAAGAAGAAAGTTGTACGGACATTAGCAGGACTGCAACGATTTGAGTAAAAGCTTTTAAAAAAAGAATAAGCAGAGAGTTGACATAGAAGGTTTATCGAATTGGTTTCTTCCATAAAAGGCCGTGCTAGGCATGATGGCAGGGTACCTATGTAAACCATAGTTTAATTTTAGTCTGTTAGATAGATAATATTGAAAACACGTAAGAAATACTTGTGTATGTACACACGCTTACACATCAAGCTATATCTCTCCAGTATAAGCTGACCTTCAATTTTACGATAATCCTATACAATGCGAAGATCAGCATAAACAAGAAATGTATGGCTTGAAGTGTAGCCGTTTGTACAAGTATTTCTTGCGTTTTCAAATTTATAAAACAATAGTGAAAACATACATATCCAATACGCCTACTATCTTTATAAAGAATCACATATCTACATGCAACACAATACAAAAATTAAAAGTAAAATCATTTGAAGTTATTATGCATAAAAAGAAGTCTGTTAAAGACATGAATTGCAGGACTTTGAGGTACGAAATCGCATTAAACTTACTAAAACATAAACCATGCTTCATTATAAAAATGCAATCACAGATAGCACGTGCTTCTAGGCTGGCAACATTATAAAGTGTTACCATAGTTTGATTGTGTCATCGGCGACGGTGGAGCCCTCTTGCCGCGAATAGGAAACACCCCAGTGTGGCTTTGTGACATTATGTCCCTGTTACACAATAATAATATTGACCACCACTACTATTTATTTCACCGTAAAAAACGACTATAGGTACCTACTCTTATGCAATTGAATACAATAAAAATATTGTAATGAATCTGACACCAATACAACAAACTTTTGTCACATTCTCAAGGAAACTGTTTGCAAGTGTGACATACCATCACAAAAAAAACCTTACATTGACCAATATTAATTTGGTATTGCATCACTGAACGTCAGGGTGGTGTTAACGACTTATTTTAATTATCTATGAGTATGCCACCACCAATCTAAGCCAAATTTATGAGGATGAATAAATAGATATATTGTAAAAATTGTTAATCGGATTGTTAATGAAATCAACAATAATTTACGCTTTACATGAAACCGAAATTATATGCGGTTGAAATCTCATTCTTAAACCACTAAGATGATGAAAAAATTGCCCGAGGACGACAACCACTATAAAATCTATAAATAAAAAAAATGAATTTTCTTACAGTTGGGCGCGGAGCAGAGTTGCAAGAGAGAGGGTTATCGCCTGAGCAGGACCCCGACTCTCGCGCTGTAGATGTTTATCTCGAACTAGACATTTATGTCGATTGAAAACTAATGAAATCTACTTAATATGTCAATTGCTATAGACAACTCGTTGCGGGTCGACGTTGGTCGGCGACTTTTCTCTAAAATTTGTTTTCAATTGACGTGCGCCATCTTTTTCGACATAAGTATGTCGAGTTCGAGATAAATGCCTAAAGGGCGAGAGTCTGAGTCCAGTCCCACATTAATAATAAATATTGACCATAAAAACATTTTTTACAGCCTCCAGCGCAGCGTTTCTAGCGCCACCTATATGTTCCCACGTTACACAATAGTGTGGGTACACACGAACATAATAGCATAACTGACTTAGCCAGAATAGTAAACTAACAATAGGATTCGAAAACTTGATTAGGTTATTATAAAATGGGTAAAAACTCACGACTGTCTGTAAGAGGAGTTGAGAGGTTGTTTGGCAGCCAGCGACCGTCGCCTACTCCTGTCCGTCGATATGAGAGTGCACCGCTCAGCCGCACTGCTCGCTATGAACGTCTCGTGTAACGAATAGCACGCTGCAGTGATCTACAAAAAGTTTCAGTAAGTTAAAGCATTCCAAACTGGTTTTACCAACAAAATCAGTTTTATTAGTAATAAATCATTGTATTAGATACTGGCGTTAACTAAACATTTTCAACCTTATTGCAAAATGATTAAGCACAGTCTAGATATTGTTACGATAACCCATGTTCGCAGGGCCGAAACATGCACAAGGAAACATGTTGCAAATTTTGTTTATCTTTATCACTCAAGGATTAATAGAAACAAGTACTCGCAACATGTTTTGTTAGGAGCTGAAAACAGTTACATAAAGGAGAGGTCAAAAGTGGGCTAGAATTTTGAACACCAATGTGATATACCTCATTGGAAAGCTTATTTAATAAGCTGTTAGAATTTAACTAAACACGAATTTTAGGAGCAACCATTTTTGTAAAAATCTAAAAAATATAATAGAAAAACAAAACGCACATTACCTTTAATTATCCGTTTCCTAAGCAGTATAAATATTGCAATCACGTCAATAATTGCATTCTGTTACAGTACTTTTCTCTTGTAATATTATTCTAGCTGCAGATTAATGTAATTATGACGAAAAATATTTGTTATCTTATTAGTGTAATAACAAAACGCGTGGAAAAAATATAACTACGGGAAACGTCATGATGTCATTGTCATTGATCAGTTTGATTGACAGCGTCGAAATAATTTTGATTTTTTTGGTTGCTCAATTGTCATTTGACCATGGGGTTGCCAATTGCAATAATCATAATATTGCATTAAGGATTCTTATTTTCAACTTCAATTTTTAAAAAAACGGGGGGGTGTAAAATTATTTTAAATACACCAAAAAAATTAATTAATTATGCTCTATTAACCTATGTAACTCAGATTGCTGTTCAAATTTACAATTATTTTAATCCCAGGCTCTATACATTTTTTGAACGTCTCCTTTCCAGCAGAAATTACGGACTTAGCTTCAAATATCATTGGAGTGCCTCTGCTGGTTAATACAGACATGATTCGTGTAAGTGTAAAATTGTAAGTCATATTGTAATTGTTTAGCGTACTTAATAATAGTTGATATTCAGAGAAATTGCTTAATAAATCCTATGCTATCCACTTTAGACAAAAGTGTGTGCAGTATAGCCCACAACCCCAGTGCAGAAGCAAATCACCTGCTGAATTAAACGGCGATGCAAATCCACATCCGCTCCTCGGATCCCCTCCCGATCTTGATGCAGTTGTAGGGCACAGAGCAACGCGTCCTTAATCGTCTGGACAGTAGCCTGGACCCTGTCTGTCTTCATGAGTCTCCGGACGAGGTAACCCTTGGCGTGTGCCACGATCTTAGTGGCAGCAGCGCGCTATTGAGCGGTACATAAAAATGTGCATGACAATTCACGGTAGAAAGTTAAAGAAGGAAGAAAGTGAGGAATTATTCAAGGATGGATTTTGGCATGAGATCTTGAGGAAATGTAGACGTGAAAGAAATAAAAACCATTTGATATGAATCCCGAAAAGACAAAGAGTATGAGGGTATTGAGTATTTTTGGAATGTGTAAAAAAAGTGTGTGTGTTGAGAGAATGTTGAAAATGATAAAACAAAGTCACGGGAATGAGCAATTAAGTAAAATAGAAGAAAGGACAGGTGAAACCAGGATATAGCAATATAATCATACATATTGTAATCACACAAAATCATCACCACATTTACCAAACCGAACCAATTAATCAAAAGGTATATCACAAACAAAACAAACATATAACAAGTGAAAATATACCTTACCTCTTTTGGTGTAGGTTCCTTTCTGAATGCTGGCTGCCTGATACTCCTCCCTGACCTGTTAATGGATTCGTGTATGGTTCTCTCCATATTCCTAATAGCGTCTTCGGTGGCTTTCGAATGTATGCCAGATGTGGTGTTATCAGATTTTTCAAGTGGAGTCTTACACTCCTTGCTTAGTTGACTTAATAAGCTGTTATTGAACTTGTGAAATCCACCATCTGCTTCAGTATCTGAAGGGAAGGTAACATTTAAATCTGCTAACGTGTCGTTCGTTCGATCAGTTAGCAAGGGATCGTTTTCTCTTTCGGAACTCGTGTCGTAATTTAATCTTCTCGGAGTAATTGTAGTTCTATGAGCAGGGGAGTGAGTTCTCGTTCTACTGCCGTCGGGCTGTTTGTTCGGAGATTTAATCTGACTGCCATTCATACTATGAGCCTTTGTCTGTTGTTTTTTAATGCTCCCAGTAATATCCCTACTCTGTTTTAAGACTTTATCGCATTGGTTTAGATATTGATTCGTATCAGTTAAGGTGGAACTCAGTGGGCTGTTGAAGACGCTCTGTTCTGGAGACTTGTAATTGATAAGCTGGCTTAGACTGACAGGTCCTCGGTCACCATCGGGTTGACTAACACCCCAAGCTTGCTTAGCTTCTATGGGTGACTTGGGGCAGATATTCTTTAGTTGCTTGAATAATAAATTGTTCTGCTCCTCAAAGACTTGTTGGAGTAGCATTTGTTCCCGTTTCTGCTTCTCAACCAAACTAGCCATTTGAATTAACTGTTGCTTTTGTATTTTTTCGTACAGCTCACGGACTCGACTCGCTGGGTCTTCAGCCTCGGAAATTAAAGGTATATGACTTATATTTTCTTCACAAGGTTTCGGTGATGCTGGTTCTTTAATAAATGTACGATTGCTAGATGTTCTTACTGGGCTATGGTATTTCTTCTTTGGAAGAGGCTCAGATTTAGGCGAAACATCAGATTTTGCTATAGTTTTAGGATTGATACCATTTTTTCTAACTGGCGTTGTAGCTATAGACTTCCCTCTAGACGGAGATTTTTTTAGCTGGTGCTGTTTTAAAACAGTTTTGTTTATTCCACAAATAAAGTTATTCTGCTTTAGTTCCGTGGCCATAGACGACCATTTCTCTTTGGCCGTCTCCAAATCCCAATTCCTGCGTTTCCTATGTGGTGTAGACAAGTTGGATAGAGATTCACTCATGGATATAGAAGTCATTTCTACTCCTGTATTTAAGGATTGTACTTCGAGGTGCGCGAGGAGTTGGGGACTCGGTTTCAACAGTGTGTATGACCTTTGTCGAGTTAGCTTCGGTGTCAGTTGCTCCTTGATACTCTCACTGTAAATATCGTTAAGAGAACCAGTGAAGCTTTTCGAACTGAGGGATGAAGGACCATCTTGACCTATTGGGTGGAACTCTGTAAGAGGATCTAAAGACGGGTCTTCATTAGGTTTGCAAGAGAAATTAGAGACTTCTTCATAAACATCTTTTTTCTTATGACTTCTGCAGGTTTCGACATCAGTTATTACTTGTTTTTCAATGATAACCTTTTGGATTTTTTTGTTAACACAATTGTAATCTCTTTCCGGTAGATCTTCTAGTGTTTTTGTAGTTTCTACTATATTTTTTGATGTTTTACCAACACTAAAATTTAGGTCTATGACCAGATTTGGAGAACTAGGTGTAGGTGAAATTTCAAGTGATTCTAGGGCTGGATCAGAGATGTCTTCATAGATGTCTTTCACAGGCCTGTTGTGTTTTGGTGAGATATTTTCATAGTTTTGTTCATACTCAGGCAGATCTGGGGCATCAGTTTTGTCTTCATTATCTGAGTCTATTTGGTATAATAACCGTTTTTCAACTTCTCTAGCCAATAACTTGTAATATTGCATTTCTTTGCGACATTCTTTTGACAGCTGGAAATGATAAATCAACTGTGTAATATTTCATTTTGGACTTCTCTTAATTTTAGGTTGGTATTAGTTAAAGGGTTACTGTAGTGCTGACATACAGGGAGGACAACATTTAGGCTAACTAAAAGACCTTCTAAGTAAAATATTCTATACATTAGGCTACTTGTAAGAACAAGATGTTCACCTTAATGTGCATGTTTAACATCATTTTTTTCATTTTTGAGAATATTTTCAAGAACAGATTAACTAAGAGATCTTCGAAAATTATCAGAGTGTTGTAGATGCAATACGCTGTTCTAAATACTTCATATGGTCTGTAAAAAATGAAAAAAATAATGTATGCTATGTATTTTAATATAATAATTACTGAAATATTTTTAAAGGGAGCATAATTATTAGACAAAATGTATTCTACACATTTCCTTATTATTTTCACATGAATGTATATTTTAATACGTATGATTTAGTATTTTGTGTTCACTGGAGTGGAATAAAAATCCTTGATAATATGCCTAAAAAACTTTAAAATACAATGAAAGTCTAAACAGTTTTTTTTCTAAATTTTTGAAATCAGGTACAGTGAAATCATGTGTATGACCTCTCAGCGGCAGCAGCAGGCAGCTCGAGGTAGAAGGCTCGGGTAGGCAACTAAACATCTACTATAGTATTAAGGCGCAAAACCTTTAACTTCTCTCTCAGATAAAACTATCCTATATCTTCGTCCTGAAGCCCAGTTACTTTCGCATTTATAATATAGTAGGGAGTAGCTGCCTGCTCCAGCGTCACATGGGAGGTGTAGATACCTGATTTAAAAAAAACCTAAATTTTTTTCAAAATTAATATTACGGATTTTTTATTTAAAAAAACAAAGTTAAACAGAAAAGTACATTGAAATAAAACTACTTTATAACGGATTTTATCGCGGTTTATTTGAGATCCCAACTTTAAATAGTCTTTTCAGACTTCATGGTCACGGGTGGGCTGAATGTATTTGACGTCTAAAATTATTAGTCACAATTAAAATAAAACTACTTATTTACGTATTTTATGTGGTTTATTTTAGATTTTAGATCCCGATGTTTCAATGTGTGATATTCGCGTAAATCTAAGACAATACTATAATCACAAGTACTAAAGAGTATACATAAAAAAGTATACTAGCTTCCTTATGCAACTTTATTTATGAGAATATCATCTAGAATAAAAGTAGGTCAGGATGTTGTATTGGCTTGGATCAAATAGTAGACAGTACATGTGATGCTGTGCTCATTGTGTCACTAAACACCCACATATCCTCTTAGTTATTTAACCTGTGGTTTATTGCGACTAGTTTTTATGTCCCATAGTTTTTAATATAATCATAAGCTAACATACAACACACAGTCAGAGACTTTTGTTATGTTCATTATTGTCAGAAGAAGAAAGTAAACAAGTTTGTTTATAATAAAAATCAAATAAAAATGTAGTGGCAGGTAACATAATTGCTTCGATTGTCCAGTCACTTAATAACCATGAAGTCTTGGGGTCGAATCCCAGGTTTAAAAGTTTTCTGAGCAAAAACACTTTTCTAATGTACTCAGAGAATCTTAGTTGAAGCTTGATGTTTATAATTGTACCCCATGAACGTCAATAGGCTCGGCCCCTATAACATATGGGACCTTCTTTTTGCTGGAGGGAAATCTTTGGATCCTCACACCTTTTTTTTCTTTTTTTGCCGGGGGGAAATCCTTTATGGATCCCCCGCCCTGTAGGGCATAGGGCGGGGGGATCCATAAAGGATTTCCCCTTGGACTGCGTGAAGCGCTTACCCTAACTAAAACCCCCCGGGTATTCCATCGCGCATGTTGGCCAGGGGGTCACGGGAACCACAAGTGACACAACCGCGACGAGGATGCTGGCCCGCGTGCGAGCCCCTTCTCGAGTGTGGGAGGGGGATCAAAACACTCCCCTCCACACAAGTCAGCTGGGGCGCGCGCGGAACACGCGCGCCTTGGATCCTCACACCTTGAGTATGCGCAGGTAGAGGGTGTGTGACATGCAAATTTTAACCAGGGGATCACGAGAACCACAAGTGATACAACAACGACCATTACACATGGGACATATGATATGATATGGAAAAAGCAGGCGGTATTTACAGCTACCTACACCTTCAGGTTGATAATGATGTCAGACCGATTTCAGCCACGGTGCTGCTTCATTTCTTATTTCTGTTTAGAGCTCGCATGTGGCTTATGTAGCCAATCTTCTTAACATATTGTCCAATCTCCTTGTACATTGCGGGCATGTGAGCACCAATACAGGTGTAAAGCTAAGTATATATGATCTAACTTATTCTTAGGTGGTTTTTGGTAGTTTAATAATTCCTTGATCATAACATTACCATAATCTGCCTTAACATGGAAAGATATAAAAGACTTACAACTGGCGGAAGGAGGGGGACGCCATTGAGCCTCATACACGAGACGTACTGTCCGGAATGTCGCACAGATTTCACGTCCCATGGGTCGTTCATTGTAACTACCAGGTTACTGCAACACAAAATATATCAACTGTTAGACCACTTTAGTAAATTAAGCACCTACGTGCGCACTTTAAAAAACTGCTAGGTCACTCAATATCCTATTAGCTGCACCGCGATAAAGCTATTTACAGCAACCCCGAGTAATAAATCACAGATTCTGAACCTTATGCTGATGGAAAATTAATTTCATTAGACGCCGACCACATCGCGAGCAGATGTTGTCATGCTCGATTACGTCAGATAATCAGCAGCAGTTTTATCCGCTATAACTGCTATTTAAAACAAAAATTTAAAGCTGTGGGCATCAAACGAAACTGTTTTTAGAAATTTTCAGTTTTATCAAATTATGTAAAACAATATTTTTCAATTATTTAGAAATCGGCACTCGTTGTCGTAAATTTGAATTTGAAAACATCAAAAACAAAGCAATCAAAACAGCTGTTTTTATTTTCGCCTAAGTAGGTTAAGTTAAATTTAGGATAAATCAGCCAATAGTATTTTGAAATACAATTTTACTACTTGGTAGTGACCAATCAAAATTGAACTAAGATCTGCGTTGTTTCATAGAAAACAGTCGACATTTCTAACTGTCAAACAAATATGTGTTGCCATGACTACCATCCGTTTCATTACCCGCAGATTAATCAGTTGTTGTCTCATTACTGAATAATTTACTAGAATTTTTTAATTCAATAATCTGGTAAATACTGTAAATAGGTACAACATGTAGATGACTGTAGGTATCTTATCCAACAGAGTACATTAAAGTCCAAAAGAGGTATTGGTGGTAGAGCTAAACACAATATTCAGCACAGCTTACACTGACTTTATAAGTCTGACAACTTATATTTCTGTCAACTGTCAAAACAAACTGTCACAATAAATTGACAGTCACTCACAATTGGGAGGCATGTAAATCATGGTGAATTTTGTATTTTGATTTCAAATTTGCAATGAAATTTCGCTGGAAATTGCCGTAAAAATAACTAAAATTGTTAGAGCACAGTGTCAGATTTTGTGTTTACTAGTCTTAATTGGTTTAGGGATTTATTAAAATGGATAAACTAAGATTCAAAAACATATGTCCGGTAGGACAACGAGCTTTAATATGTTTTACTATCTCGGTTGTAGTTTTTACGTTATCTTTCTTTTCCGGAATCTTTTTAGGGTTTTCTTCAGAGCTCTGGGCCCTTACCTATTGGGGCCCGGCGTTATATTTCTGTTTATTTAACTTCATTTTAAGATATTGCTACAAGGGTTTTATGTATGAGGTAAGTGGTTCTCGTTTAGATTTTAATTACGTTATGTTTCATAAAATTCATTTAACACCGTGGAAGCCTATACCACCCGATGAGCTCGTTAAGTGACTTAGTAAAACGTTTAATTAATAGAAAACGCCGTAAGACAGTATTTATTTCTAAATCTTTTATATTCCGCCCTTTTACATTGTCTTTATGAAGGAGTTAAATAAATACTTCTAAAATCACATTTATATATCCTTGTATACTGATGACCTTTTTATGAAAATTATGTAATTTATATTGCACTATTATTGTGAAAAATTTAAGCAACTTACCTTATGCGTTTAGTTCCTTTCTAATAATTATATAATTCATTATAATTATAATAAAATCTCCTACTTGCACTTTTAGTGATTATATAAATAATATCTTAAGATTAACTACCTTTTTGTTACCTAGATTTTGAAATAAAACTACATAGACATTACTATCTAGATTTGTTCAATATACTTCGAGAATCTTACTTTATGTTCGAAGTTTAGAAGTGCCTGAAGAATGGCAATAGGCTCACCCAATAGCTATCATCTACCTGTCTTCAAGTCACGAGTGAATCGGTATTTACTGCCTACAACTTCGGATAATATGGGTGTGATGGTTATGCTATTTTAACTACCTATTATTAAAACTAAATATACTATAAATTTTACAGGTATCTATAAGATCAGCATTCCTTGGTGCCACCTTCTCGTTGGGCCTGTTCTTAGCCACCTTCAACGATGGCTGGAAGGTGTTCGGCTTCTACACCATGATTCTCTCAATGTTCCACTTTTCGGAATTCATGTCGGTTGCCCTGACCAACCCGAGGACATTGTCAATAGACTCGTTTATATTGAACCATAGTGTGCAGTATGGGGTAGCTGCAGTGTCAAGCTGGATTGAGTGGGGGGTGGAGAATTATTTCTTTCCTGGTAAGTTCAACTTGTAAGTTTGTTTTATATTTGTTATAGTGGATTGAACTGTATTGGAATGAAAGAGGGCACATCGGAATAAATTCAAACTAAGCCATTTTATTGAAAAGAAAATTTTCATTTTCATTTCAATACTATTGGATTCCAAAAAGACCATCCGTTCCATCGTAGACTACATCATTGCATAACATCAGGCAAGTTGCAGTCAAGCGTCAGCCTATCGAAGAATAAAAAAAAAAAAATACTATACTAAATTGCAACAAAAATATCTGATATTTTATAAGTTCTATGATAAAGTGAAGTTTTATAAGCAGGATATAATTCTTAATGAATAAATGTGTGTTCAGGTTTAAAAACTCACTACTGGCTGTCAGCGGTCGGTGTGTTAATGTGCATCGGTGGTGAAGTGTTCAGGAAAGCTGCTATGTTCACTGCCAGGACTAACTTTAATCACACCGTAAGTGCAGTTTATGACAATCATATTTACCCCATTATTTTGGTATTAATTTAATGTTGTTCAAATATTTTTCATTAAAATGAGTAACACATATTACACTTTGATATTGACCCTATATTTTGTTTATAAAATAAACTAAGAAGAGGTCGAATTTAGTAATATTTGGAGTGCATGATGTGCCGAAAATTGTCCTAAAAACCATTGTTACTGGGATAATATAGTTTAACTCGACTGTCTTCTCTAGATGATATTATAACATTATGACACTGTTTTATCACTAGGTACAATTTGTGAAACGACCTGACCATCAACTGGTGACCCACGGCGTGTATTCCGTCTGTAGACACCCTAGTTACGTCGGCTGGTTCTATTGGTCTATTGGCACACAGGTATTAACTATTAATACTATAAATACCATGTAAAATGTAATTTTTTTCCACGCTGCCACGTTTCCACGGTGTCAGGTTTCCGACCTCGGAAGCGTCGGAACAGGACACCTTTTTGTCAAAACTTTTCTTTTGCGGAATTCGGTAGATGTTCAGTTTTAACTCTTTTGTGGTGACAGACCCACAAAAGAGTTAAAATTGGCATTGTGGCGAGACTCCAATCGCTCCAACCCTCAGCGTAAACTATGTCTCCGCACTACTCAACAATATTTGAGTTACGTTGAGTGACCTTCGTTGAGTGATGTAGATGGGACACGAACAGAAGGATTACACTGTTATACAGTGTGTGGCACGATACGAGAACGTAACATAGTATACCTATCCAATCTTTTTTATTAAATTGACCAATATACTTCCAGATAACACTCCTTAACCCATTCTGCCTCATAGTCTACACTTTGGCTTCCTGGACTTTCTTCCGAGAGCGGGTCTACGCTGAGGAGTTGACTTTACTCTCCTTCTTTGGACCTCAGTACTTAGAATACCAGAAGAGTGTTGGTACTGGTCTTCCATTCATCAAGGGTTATGTAGCAGACAGCACGCAAGACCTGAAGGAGAATCATTGGAGTTATTGAGATGGTACATGAAATCATGCATGGTGCAGACGGCAGTAAAATAAAATGGCCGTAGCTATTTACAAAGTCAGAACTACATTTAGTGATTTTCGTTTTATTGCACCTAAAAGTCTTCAAATATCTCATAAAATATATAAAAATCAATTGCTGTTCTTTAGTCTCGCTAAAACTCGAGGACGGCTGAACGAATTTATCTTATCTTGGTCTTGAAATGTTCGTGGAAATCTAGGAAAGCTTTAAAAGGTGAGAAAAAAATATATACAAAAGTTTAGGCCTTTTATCTATCGATTGAGGCAGTACGAAGCATAAAAATAAGTCTATGACTTCGCAAAGTTTCACATTTCAAAATAATCCGTCTCGCAGTTTTCTCTAAATTAATAAAGTTTTAAGTGCGTCCAGTCCCATTAAACATAGAGCTTTAATAGACCACACTGAAAAGTAGTGTTTTTGTAGTTCTGACACTGTTAATGTTTGATTCAATTGGTGCGGTGTTTGGTAATGGAAAATATAATATTTAAAAATAATAATATATTTTGCATTTTGTTTGGGATGCAGAATAGCTGCATTTACATAATTATAATTTAGGCAATTAGTCAGCGGCTGGCGGAATGCGACATTGTATGAAAATTTGTGAGGCTAAACGAAAAGATTTTAATTGCACTTTTAAGCAAAAACTGTCAAATGTTTTGGTAAAATTGATTTTTTTTTTAGTTATTTTATGTTTGTGGTATCTGACTGCAGAATCGCGGCTTCTGAACGGGTGAACTGATTTTTAATTTTTTTTAACAGTGTTTTTGTTACAAAAAAAAATAAAGGTCGGAGAGTATTATAGTTTATATTAAAAGTTATTGTTTGAGATGCTGGTAGCGAATTCCACAACTTGGCAGTTCGCACAATAAAAGTCGAAGCCAAGCGTCAATGTTACATATGTCTAGCAGAGGCGAAGAGCCCATATAACACGATTTCCACCGACTTCACTAAAGAAATTGGTCAATATAACGTGTACCTACTAAATTAAATATTACGTAACGCCTAAAAGTTTTAAATAGCATCAAAAATATAGTAGGTACATTTTAGTAAGTTTGAAAGTCGGCATTAGGTAACCGAGAAATACTTGTAATTTAATTTGCTAAGTCTTCCGTTTTTCAAATTTCCACCCTCCGTCACTGATGTCTAGTCTTATCTAGAAGGTCTTATAAAGTGGTGCTTTATGAAATTGTGACTGTGGATTTGAATGAAATTTCAAATAACTAATAATTAATGTCTCTAATGTTATTGTATAAAACGTGTAATAACTATAGGCCGACCGTTTAACTCGCGTATCACCAAGATTCTGACTCCTCAATCTGCACAGACAGTGATGATGATTGAAGCTATATGGATATTAGTGACGAATAGTCTTACATTACTTTTATCTGTAGTTAAATAGTTCTTTAAGAGATTTAATTAATGCTTTATGACTTTGTACCTCAGATGGCGATACGCGAGTTAAACGGCCGGCCTATAGGTTGAACGCCTAGCGTCAGTTTTCTTACTTATAAGATCCATGAATGCCAATTTGTATGACAAAAATTGTTTCCTATAATATCTCAACAGGTGGCGCTACTAAAATTACATACAAACTCGTTTATAACCTATCAAACTTTGCCTGGGTACATGTTATTGAAAAATAAACATAATACAAGTCATTGTTTAGCAGTGGCGAAGAGTCCATAGAAGTCGATTCCCATCGGCTTCCCTTTAGGAAATGGTCAATATCACACGTACTTAATAATATATTATGTAACGCCTAAAAGTTTTAAATAGCAACAATAATAAGTATAGCATCAAGTGTAAGAACTATCGGTGACGGTACTGAAGAGATATTATTTTCCTAAGTAATAAATTTTTTGCTCCGCCTTCCCTTTTTCAGACTTCCACCCTTCGCCACTGTTGTTTAGTCAAGTAAGGACCGTTATAGTATTAAATGTGAAGTGAAATTTCTGCATTTGGTGAATGATCTACATACTTCTTAAGTACTTAATAATAATAATATTGTAATATTTCCATACATGCAAATATTTGCTTATACTACTGGTACTACGAACTGATGTACTACTTAAATACATGTTTTGTAAATACACATAGATAAATTACACCAAGGAAAACTAACTAGTACGTCGACGACCTAGTCAATGGTCATGCCACAGAATAGATATGTATGTAACTGTACAGAATGGAAGCTTTCTAACAAAATGAAAAAATTGAATAGGGCTGTCAGTCGGTTTTTGAAAATACTCAAGGGCCTGTATCACATCAGACACATCACTATAACTAGAATATAACATAGAATATAATTACTATATCAGACCGGTTTGACCTCGAGCAAGCGTCGGTGCGTGCTCCCCGCGCGTTGTGTGACATGTTGAGTGACATCTCACGCACACAACTGCGCTTGTAGTAGTAAACTCTTGCGCAGCGTTTGTATGAAGCTTTCAATCTAGTTATTTCATGTGGTCATGCTTACTTTATTCAAATAATTTTACTATAAAACTGTAAAATAAAATCTGAGTACCAAATAATAGTTGTAAATATGTAATTATTTGTGTGGAACACTTTTTATACATAAAGTTTTATAAATACTAAAGTGTATGTGTTATGGTTGTGAAAGATGTAAAAATGTTGAATCAGATTAAATATTTTATAATTAATAACTATTATTGATATTTTATTTTCCTTTTTGTTGGTGCCGATTGTCTTGTTTAATAAAAAATAATAATCACAGTGGCCCACTGTTGGGCAAGGGTCTTCTGTCAACTGTCTTAAGAGTTGAGAGATTATAGGTCACGCTGGCTAAGCGCGAGTTGGTGGGTGGGTGTCACATGTCGTCCGAATGGTTAGTTCTAAGACATGCCGGTTTCTTCACGATGTTTCCCTTTACTGAGAGGCTGCGATGAAACAATTCACATAAAGATGTGTGGGTACGACCAGGGATCCAACCCGCGACCTTTTATTTCAAAGGCGAGGCCGATAACCTTGCACCACCGCTGCTTACGAGATTAATTAATATTTTATGAAATCTACAGCGCCTCTATCGGCAAACTTAATTAAAATTGTTCATACAAAAGGAAGAGTTTTCAATACTCGATAACGATTATCAAAAATTCATAATAGGCTCATAGTAGGTAAATGTAAATATACATAACTTTGGCTTGTAAACATTAATGTGTATTACTAAACATTCGAGTTGATAATGTCGAGTGTAGCGGTGTTCGTGTTTGTGTTGGATAACATTGCGGGTAATGTAGCAATTATTTCTGTTTAAAATGCTTTATTCTCAACTCTATATTATGCTCATTAGCCTAATAGCAGTCACCTGTTGCGAGTAGTAGGCTGAGAAGACTGGCACCTAGGGAAGTAGATTTTTAAAAGATGGCAATGGACAAAAATAAAGGATGATCTCGGTAGTCGAGCGGTGTAAGCTGTCCGATTGGACTAAACTGTGACCAGTCGCGGGTTCGATTTCCGAATTCTCCGAATTCCATTAATTAGGTATAAAAACAGTGGCGTAGCGTAACCCTGGCGATCCCCCGATACCCTAAAACTAGAGTGTCCGGCAACGTCCTGAGCCGTGGCCCCACATGGGAAGCCTTCATGGCAGTTGTCACAGTACTTGATCGATTCGACTGTCCTCGGACGGCTCACCGAAAAAGTCCGGTGAACCCTACCGGCTTATTGGGGTAGGTCATCCGCAAAAAAAGTACCCCGTATAAAGACTTTGTTTGGGGCCCTTACGAAGGGTTTTCTCACAGAATAAAATAAAAATGTTTGCATAAAATTAAAATATTTGGTCATCTTAATTATCTACCTGTCACAATTCAAGTTAAGTGGACACTTGATTATTATTACCTTGATTAAGTAAATCCTAAACTAACGATGACTTTTTTGACTTTTGCCATATCTGAAATAAAAATAAAACTTAAGAGGTGTCAAGGGACACCCGGTGGAACGAAGTTCCTTTCGATTATTATTGAAGGAATTTTAAGTTATAATAATATTTTTTTTATTATTTACAAATATAATGTAATATAAACCTAATCAGTAGGCTCAATTTTCGTAATAACAGACAGACAGACAGAGAAACATGCGCACGCCGCACAGCTTACAATAGCTTATCATAGCAAAAAGTGACGGAAAAATTCTTACGAAAAGTTGTCACTTTTCGTAAGAATTTTTTCCGTCTAGCCCCCTTTCACAACGCGCAATAAGGAACTTCGTTCCAAAAAAATTTGGAAAGTTTTTATCAATTTTTGCTTTAGCATTAGGGGGCCCCTTGGCCCGGGGTCCCGTATAATTAATACGACAGGTACCTACGGCGGTAGCTACGCCCCGAATAAAAATGTAACTATTTTAATAATACCTGTACTATTGCTTGTGAAATAATATAGCATTGCAGAAGTCAATAAAGAGGACACAATATGAACTATAGTTAAAAAGAACAAGTGTAATTTTCCTAATGCACCTTCTTTTAGGTCTAAGCATCGCCCTCAATGAAACCTTAGCCAGTAAAAACCATAATACCTCTACACAAGAGTGCGATCAAGCGGCCACTGACGTTGTCCTAAGCGCTGTTAGCCAAGAACTTGACTTACGAGTCATACCTCTTTACAAAACCCAAGATAAACCGAAACCATGGAACACAGACCAAGATTTTTCGGGAAACTTCGATAGCAATATTTTGGATAATTCTATTCCCGTTGAGGCAGCAGAAGAAAATAAAGAAGCATTGTTAAACGATATTAAATTTACAGCAAATTATTTTAATCATAATAATTTTTATGATTCATATTTAAATGAAGGGGTTGAAAGAGACAGTGTGCTGTTTCCGGAAAGCGCGCCATTTTTGGTCGCCATATTTGAAAGCTTGGGCAATGTGACAGCGGAGACTTGCGCGGGAACTTTGGTTGACAAACATTGGGTGCTTACTGCGGCAAACTGTATTAATATTTTAAGTGGAATCATGTTTAATAGGTAGTACATTTTATAGAACTATTTTTTTAATGGCCAGATACAAAATATTGCCTGAACTATTATCACATATAGTTGCCTAAAGTGGCCTAAGTAGGCATAGTACCTAAATCTCGTAAAAAGGGCACAAGCTGCCCTTATTACGAGATTACTATAGTAGCCGCATTGATCATATTTCAGAACCAACAACACACAAAGTAGTTACACAGTAATCGCTGGTGCCTCCAACCCTCTAGTCGACGGCACAGCTCACAACGTCACGAACATCTTGTACCCTAACACCACTAAGAGTGAGTTGGTGGTCCTTATGAGGATAGAGCCTCCTGTCCTGGGTGAGGTGGCGGAAATGATGAGGGATGAGGTGGGGATGGGGAATGTGATGGTGTATGGATGGATGTTAAGTAAGGTATGCCAGATCTTTGTAGCTATTTGTTAAGTACGTATAGGAAGAGAATGTAACTTGGATTTTCAACATACCTACGTCTTGCTTTTTTACCTGGAGGTAGAGACTAGAGTGCCACCTGCCACAATCTAAATACCTACACTTATTGGCTTCAGTCATACCTACATAACGTGATTCGACCGTTTGTATAGGGACTTTAAAACGGGACATTGGTGTATTTAATTTAACAAACAGGAAGTAAATGAAAAAAAGTATTTTTTTTTTGTTATTTGTCTAAAAAAAGTTATTTAATTATTATATCGGGGGTTTGATTTCCTGTCGCGCCAATACATCTTTGTGTGAATTGTTATTGCCGCTGCTCAATATTGGCAAAAGAAAACATCGTGTGAAAACCTGCATGTCTAAGAACTAATCATTACAGGACATGTGACATCAACCAACCTGCACTTTGACAGCGTGTGTGGATTAGACTGATGTGTGTGATTAATTAGGCCTAAACTCTCAACTCGTAAGATAGTTGAGAGAAGGTCCGTGCCCAACAGTGGGCCAATAAGAAGGGTTGAAGTGAGAAATGACAACTGGATTTAATTATTAAACTTAGATTTAAATGTATTTCAGCATTCCTCGGGTTCAGATGTGATAAAGGAAGAGAGGATAGCCGCTCTGATTATGGGCGAAGTGGAATGTCACGCTTTGTACACATATACTAGCAAACAAGTTATGTGTCTGATAAATAAGGACATTTACAAAAATGTAACACAGGTAATAAAACAGTTCAACCAACTAACTAACTTCTTGTAACTTTCCAACTCCTCCTATTATCTTTCTGGTTAAATTCATGCGGGATCCAAGACAGTTTAGGTGTCAGTTTAGGTGCGAGTAGGGATGACGACCAATTTTTTGTTTGTGTGTCTGTCACATAGATCAACAATATTGGACCCGAATTTTTCTTTTTTTTGTATGTCATTGAAGATTAAGTCCAAAATCTTGAATGACGTAACTCAGTAAGATTTTTTATAACTCTATATGACGTAACACACTCCCACTCTATGACTTTAATGAGTTATAATATCTTTATATTGTTTCTTTCAATGATAATCGACGGGCCGGTGGCGTGGTCGGTAAGATGATTGCTTTTCACGCCGCCGGTCGTGGGTTCGATTCCCACCCGAGACAAACATTAAATTTGTGATGAACAATTGTGTTTGTGTCGAGTCTGGGTGTAAATATCTATTATAAGTATATATCTATTATAAGTATTATATGTATAGTATATACCAGTTATCTGGTTTCCATAACACAAGCTCTGCTTAGCTTGGGACCAGATGACCGTGTGTGTTGATGTCCCAGAATATTTATTTAAAGCAAAAAAAACCCTGTCAACATTTTTTTTACAATCTTACTAACGAACTAATTCAAGTAAGATTGTTCATACCTAAAAGAAAATAATAATTATAGTTAGAAAAACTGCCGGTAGAGGCGCTGTACTATAAATAAATAAAAATAAAATAAAATGAAATACCATTTATTTCGGACAAGCTACATCTATATAGTGTTAGTAATGTTAGTATAAAGAAAAACAGATCTTATAACTATGTTAGTAAAATAAATTAAATTAAAACAGATAAAAAACATTTTGTTACTAGGATATTGTTCGAGATACATCAACCGCTAGGTTCTCTTAGTAGTCTGTGGATACATCTACGAACAATTCCACAAACAAGTAACAATGGAGAGTCAAATCTCCATGCTATGGTGTTCAGGATGGAAATGGAGCTTGCTCGCAGTCTGCAGAGCAGCGAAGCAGACTTTTTTCTCATGATGGCATGATAGCTATCAACGCTTGCATGAGCAAGCATACCAGATGCACTGCAGAAACGAGACAGCCCCATCAGCATATTGAATCCGTTGTTGTGTTGGACTATAATAGTAATAATCCGAGCGAACATGAAATTAAAAATGATTGTATTTTATTTACTTTCTAGGTAAGTACAGGCGGCCCCGTGCTAATAGTGCACGACAATAAAGTGAAGTTGGTGGCAGTAGCACAGTTAGATGAGCATATTTTTATTGCATACCCATTGTCTATGTATTACTCTTGGATCTATAATACTATTAGCTATGATATTAAATAATTTTTATAGAAAAATATGCAGTGTTTTATTTAATTAAATAAGTAGTTTTATGTCGTATGTCGGTTGACGCGTTAAACCATCGACCTCGTTTTAGCGCGGTTGTTTAAAAACTATTCTTTGTCCGTCCCTGGGTCTCCAACTATCTCCATACCAAATTTCATCCAAATTGCTTTAGTAGTTTTGGAGTGAAAGCGCTACATACAGAATTACTTTCGCATTTATAATATTAAGTAAGTATAAAAAAAAAAATCATAAGCTGTGGATAAGTGGCTTAAAGCCATCCATCATTCAATAATATCGTTATTCAAATATACTACTACCATCTATGATCAGATAGACGTGACTTTTGTTAAAACTATTTGCCACTAGATGGCAGTAATCAAATATTTTTCAAAATTTTAACGCGCTTTTATAAGGTTGACCTGTATGTTTGTTTATTTTATTCAGTGAGCTAATCATAACAAAATTATTTATTGTTCATTGTTTGTATAGCATACTTAACAATTTTCTGTAATTGTAATACACTACAGTAGATTGCATAATGTATGATTTAGGTATTGTATCTACATAAAAGAAAATAATATTTCGTACACATACTGCAGGCTATGTCATGATAATATAGTATTATTTAATTAAATTATCAATGCTATTTTATTTACAAGATCCGTCAGACAATAGCCGTTCAAATATACTACGGTCATCTATGGTCCGGTAAACATAGCTTTTGTTTAAAGTACTCGTCACTAGATGGCAGTAATCCAAAATTCTATAAAATTTCCCGTTTATTTCAATAAACTTATGATTATAAAATGATTTATTGTTCATTGTTTGAGTAAAATACTTAACATTTTCTGTAATCTATTGATTTTTTTTTATAATAGAGTAGGAATGTATGATTTATGTATTGTACCTACCATAAGGAATTCATAATATTTTGTACAGACTGTACTAGCTATGTCGTTTTTACTAGTATTCATTCATAGTATAGTATTCATCTTTAATAATACTATATAGCGGAAGAGTTTGTTTGTTTGAACGCGCTAATCATAGAAACTACAGGTCCGGTTTAAAAAATTCTTGTACTGTTAAATAGCCCATTTATTGAGGAAGGCTATAGGCTACTTTTTATCCCACGGCTGGGCATGATATATAGTTCACGCGGGCGTAGCCGCGGCGGGAATCCAGGAATCCATTGAATTAAACACAAAATTCGTTCCGATCGGTCTAGGACGTCTGGGAGGAGTTAGATGACAAACACATTTAGAAGAATTTATACATAAGTACATTCATACTCGCAATCCGGCCCACCTTCGTCATGTTGATTTAAGTGCCTGTGGTATTAAATAAGTATCTATACTTTATGACCTATTCTCAGATCTTTGCTGAATAAAAAAATCAAAATTTTATAATAATGGGTCAAGCCGTTACGAGAAAGTTATGTCAAAAACACTGTGACACGAGAATTTTGATTAGAAGATGAAATATACAACGCACTTCGATATAATTGCCATAAATGATTAAATAGTATTATAAAATTAAATATATTTTAAAATTAACGATGTATTACGTATTTTATTAAAAAAAACCTATATCTATAATCCTAGCTCGGTTAAAAGGGGGTAGAAAATTATTCTGACGGAGATTTCCTTTGATATTAATAATAATTTTATGATTACCTATTGGATATTGATATTGACTGAAACTCATCTCCATTATTTACCAAAAGTTACGAGGCTTAACAATCTTGTAAGTACACAGATACACCTTTTAGTCGGGGGTTAAAAGATTTGCTATTATGTAAACACTGCACAATATTAAGTTAACACATCAGAAACCTGCTCAGTGCTTGTGCAAATGTTATGTGAAAGGATAAACACAACGTGCATTACGACACTTAATACCTCTCTATGTCATCACCTTCCATCTTCCAGTGCTTCATAACAAAAAAAGAAGTAAATATGACGCGTACATCTGTGTATCTGTGTACAACATAGATTTATTTATGCTACTAGCGGACCCGGCAGACGTCGTCCTGTCCGGTAAAGTGCCTTCTACCGGGTCTGAAAATAGATTACGACGGATTCTTAGACGTATCAAATATAAAAATCGGCAAAGCCGTTTCTGAGGAGTTGTTTTTTTTTATTTTTCTCAACAGACATCAACAAATTTTATGAAAAGAAATCCTTCAGAGACTTCGAGCATAGCCTTTCCAGCAGCACGTAGAGTGACTCTGAATCGTAATTTAGACCGAAAAGTTGGCTGAATATAGCTGTACTCTTACAAATAGAAAGAAAAATACGAAAAAAGTTTTCGAATACCATCTCAAACCTATCAAAATACATTCAAATATTATTTATTTTCGTTCAAAACGTTTAATAAAAGATAATGTAAGGCTAGAAATAGATTAAGGTGGATTGGAAATAGATAAGTAGCTTGTAGATTTTTATGCATTTCAATTTATTAACTTGACAGGTTCATGCATGATAGTACTTAGGTATTCGAAAACTTTTTTCCTATTGACAACTCGCAATAGGTAGGTACTGGATAATAAGAGTAGAGAGTACAAACTTTTCGTACCCCACAGCTGGGTACGGGTCTTCTCTCAACTATCTTATGAGTTTAGTACCGTTAAACGCTGGCCAAGTGCGAGATGATGGAGTTAAGAGCTTAGTGCATGCAAATGTAATGTGAAAGAATATACTCAACCTCAACAACTCAAAGAAGTTTTAATTCAATATTAAAACTATGACTGATTTTTATCGCGGTTTATTTTAGCACAGACTATATCATTTTATTTAATACATTTTTTTAATGACATAAAATTTTAGATTTTATACCCCGACGTTCCAGTCTTTTCAGACAAAGTCTTATAACCACGTTTAAATACGTTAAAAAAAATACTTTTTTTTTTTTTTTTTTTTTTTTATGGCTCGGTTGTAGACCATTTGCCAATATCAAAGTTAGGGAAACTTATAAAACATTAAAACAATTTAATTTAGAGCGGATGGAAAAACCAGGATAGGATTTGGGAAGGATTAAATTTTTAAGTTGGTGTTTAAGTTTATAAAATCAACTAGAATAGAATATATACGAGGGTTATTATGATATAGAAGTAACTGGATAGAAGTAGGTAAAGGGACAGGAATAGATATCAAACTATTATAAAATGAATGGGAATCATAGAGGGGGCAGGAAAAAAATATGTGATTTATATCAGCTACACCGATGCCACATTCGCATTCGTCAGATTGTAAGATTTTGAGACGGGCAAGATGCGCCGGTGTGCTGTTGTGGCCCAAACGCATGCGTATAAGTGAGGAAGTTGAACGTTTATTATAAATTAGTTTGAAAAACCACGGTTTGCTCGGGATAGAAGGCTGGACTGTTTTGTAATATTTGCAAAAAAATACTTAATATTTATTTATTTTTACTCTTTTTTTCCTTTTTTTCTTTTGTTTTTTTTATTTAGATTTTTTTACTCAATTGTTTATTGCAGACCATAATGTACAATAAAAGGTGTTTACAAATAATTTTCAGTGTTCAATTATGGACCGTGTCGGGCACAGCAAAAAGTAGGAGAGAGGAGGAAGAGGCTTACTTACTTTCTTATTAATCTTCAGAATAAGCTAATCTCAACCTACTTATATTTAATTTTCCGAGTGACGGTATCATCCTATTCCATTTTCTGCATAAAATGTGACAAATAAAAAGAGCACTAAGATCCAAATCATAGATCTAGCATATAAACACCAGTTTACATCCTAAATCTATGATCCAAATGGAACTTTTGTGCATCCCACCTCCCATAAACGATACGTAATCAAGTTCACGATAATACCTACCTATAGTTTTACGTATACATGCGTGTGTGTATAAACTATAAAATAAAACACTTTAATAAATGATTTATTATTACATATTTTTCAGTGCTCTTTATGGGTTTCAAATCACAAATCGTACCTAATATTAAAATCACCTATGGGACAATATTGTAGGTCACCCACGAGACCTTATTCAACACACTCGGAAGTGGAAACCACGCGAGTGAAATTCTCCTATCATACGAAGACACTGACCGTCACGTCGCGTGTCGCGAAGAAAGTGGCGTCAGCCGTACACACGCCGCCAGTCCACAACACCGCGGCTCGCGCAACGCACGCGACATGGACGAACGCGCGACGCCTTAACCAATAAAAAAAAATTAAATTAAAAAAGTAAAATGTCAATCCGGCGGTTGTTGAGCGCGGTCCGGTCAGCGCGGGAAGCGATCACCCGTGGCGCTCCAATGGCCGACGGACTTCTTAAATCATTCGTATCAGTTGTAGTCATCTTTTGCATCGCAGTTTCTTCACCACCACCAGCGTCGGCGAAGCCGTTCGTGTTCAGTTTCCCGGCTGGATGGTCGTTAGCAGGGCTCGTGGGGAGTGTGGCCAGGTCTGAGGAGGCGGAGCGCCGGGAGCCAGCGGCGGGGGCGAAGCCCTACACAGGGCGGCGCATCGCGAACGATTCACTACGGATGGTGTACTACCACGATCTGACTGTGGCCGTCGTCGAGTTGAACATTGATAAGATCCTGCTCAACTGTGAACTCATCGAGACATAGTAAGTGCACAAGAAAACTACGTATTTTTACGAAAAAGAAGCAAATATTCGCGCTCTACTATACTTGAGACATTCGGTTAGATCATAGAGAAAGTGGAATTGAAATATTTTTGACAAGTCAAGGATAAAATCTACGATCATGTCTGACATTTTAAAAGCAGCAAAAGTTTTACAATTAAACCCCACCCCTTTGAGAAAAAAATCTTATCAATTTATCTTAAAAACATATCGTAACTTGTATATAAAGACATTTTCCGAATTGCGTTTTTAAAGATGACATCTAGCGTAACAAAAAGTTAATAAATAAAAATATAAAGAAAATTCCTGACAACTCCACCTGATTAGCAAATACGTAGCATCATAGCACCAAGCCTGTATTACCCAAAGGTATAGGCAGAGGTCTAATATTTTCTAAGTTGTTACTAGAAAAATCTTTTTGCTCGACCAAGGAAACGAACCCGGGACCTCGCGGTTATTAAGCGAACAGCTTACCACTAGACACTTAGAAAATACATTGTTCCTAAAAAGGGTTAGTTTGTCACTAATTACCATCCAAGTGCCTTTTTCAAAATCAACGAACCTACTATGTTTTTAAAATAAGAATAGAATTGCACTGGCATTTAACTTCATACCAAAAACCAAGCAAAAGTAGCGTCAGCACAAAATACTAAACTACACATAGTAACTCTTATTATGTTATAGTTAATGCATGGAAAAAATATGTAAACTGTATACTTAAATAAAAGTATGTAGCTATCTACCTAAGTAATGTTATGCGCTAGGATGCCACAAACTTCTACAAAAATACACAGAAAGAGATACACAGATTATTATACACACGTTTTAACTAATAAACCATAACAAAATATGTTCATATCTAAATACGCATATCTATTACTCTCCAAATTTTCCATCTTCCTCGAACGGCAGTGAGATATACTTACGCATTTTAATTTTTTTTTTTCATCTAAATATGAACAAAGGTTTTATCTACGGTACTATTAAATAATGTGAAGTGGTTGACCATTACAAGATCGCGGATTTCCAGTCATATTCATATTTGAAACGCATAGTAGCACCTACCTATTGTTGAGTTTGGTTCAAGTTTTGGAAGTTGAACTGGAGTTAAACTGGTTACCATTAATTATTGTGATAGTAGGTCATTACCTGCTCACACGTAATAAATTACATGGTCCATTAGGAAGTTAAAGTACTATGTATTGTTACACTAAGTAATCGAATTTGTTGGCAGACGGTTACTAGTGAAATGAAGATAATCTTTACGTACGACTTAAACACGGGAGATGTTATATTTTTGGGGGGAGTCACCTTCGTCCGTGGGTATACACCTTTAATTGAATCCCCACACGTGGTCCCCGGGTGGTGCAAATCACGTGACAATCAACTGGTGGTAGGCTTCGGCCGTGGTTAGTGACCACCCACGAGACAAAGCCGCACCGCCAAGCAGCCTTGACATGTTCCGGTGCGATGTCTGGTAACACCATGCAGAGAGGGTGGGTCGGAATTATTGCTCCTTTAAAGTTTCTAACCATATGGAGGCTCATTTCACTGCCACCTTCTCACCGATAATCATTCGTAATCACGAGTGAATCGGTATACTAGGTTGGCGCGTTCCATCGTGGACAACCGCCAGCCTATCGCAGAATAAATAAAATAAAATGTTATACGCAAATTCTTGTACAAAATTGTTTCTGCCCGTTATTGAAGAACGAGGTAACCACAACAGCATGTAAAGGCTAAAGCGTCTTTACAAATACTTACATAAATAAAAGCTACACACAAAGACAAAACATGAACAATTAGTGCATACAAACTGTTCATGTACTCGGCAGAGAACGCGCGCAAATCGTTCCGGGTCAAATTTTCTGAGTCTTAGGGACTACGCACATTTATTCAGCTCTATTCAGCGTCTGTCAAGTCCGTTCACTGAACGACGCGTACGCGTCCCATAAGCTTTCTAGCTGAATAGAGTTGAATAAATGTGCATAATCCCTTAGCCTAATGTTAGATAGCTTTACCTTCGTCAATCTAGTTATAATAAGATCAAGTCCGGGTACATTACATATCAGTTTTAGACATCATTGTTTCTACACAATTAAAAGAAAGTGAGATAAAATTCTTCGCTATACAACATGGGTACATTAAAATCGCTGTACAACTAAATCGCTCCATCCTTCGTATCGATAGCGTCTCAACTGTCTAACGAGTTGAGAGAGTTTACGCCTCAAACCACACACGCAAAAGCGGTTGGTGGGTGTTACATATCCTCAAATGATTAAAATACAAATAAATAAATTCTTAGCACAGATAATATAATACCGGTTTCCTCGCGATGTT
Source organism: Meganola albula (assembly GCA_936450015.1). Classification (NCBI taxonomy): domain Eukaryota; kingdom Metazoa; phylum Arthropoda; class Insecta; order Lepidoptera; family Nolidae; genus Meganola; species Meganola albula. The sequence goes on from OW388155.1 coordinate 13,578,275, forward strand.
TTCCTTTACCGATATTAAGCAGCAGCGATGAAAGAATTTACGAAAAGATGTGTGAGCACGACCAGGGATCGAACCCGCGACCTTATGTTTCAAAGGTGGGGCCGGTACTCTGCGCCACCGATGCTACCTTTCAGTGCAGTTTTATTCGATACAGTAGAGACCTAGGTTACCAAAAAAACTGTGGCTTAACATTTTCTTTTTCATTCATTATATATTTTTGCAGTCGCGAAGACGACGTTAAAATTATTTACTCAATATGATGTTGTTATGAGAACAACGGCTTTAAGGTCAGGGGGCACCAATTTTGAAAACACCATCTCTATCTTAGATTAAAAGTAAATAATGAAAAGTACCTATTTCAGAGGGTGGGTCTACCACCGTCCTACCGATAATCATTCATGATCATGAGTGAATCGGTACATTGGGCTGGTGGCCTCATCGTAGACTACAGCATTTCTTAACGTCAGGCAAGTTGTAGTCAAAAGCAAACCAATTTCAGCAAAATAAAAATAAACATCAAGGAAAACCAAAACCGCAAAAAGGTTTTAATTCAATCACAGATATTCTTGGCTGATACTAGGAAAATTTTGACAGGATGCCTTTTCAATTTATTTTTAAATATATGTTTCTTAATTATTATTAGCCTCCTCTAATTTTTTTTTCAATTTGTACCTACCAGGATTAATTTACCATTGGGTTGCAAAAAGGTTTTAATTTATTTGTGCATAATGCTGACTGGTTCGCGTAAAATTTTGATTGGATGCCATATTTTTTTTAATAATAATAATAAATAATAATTCTTTATTTGCTTTAAGCGTTGTACATAAAGAGGTCTTAAAACTAGTCCATGTTTCAAACACTTAGTCAAGAAATCAGACATGCAAATATGATAATTAATGTCATCGGAATAATATTAGATATAATGAATACAATTGCGTCAAATTAGAAGTTAAATGTCCAGTAATAACAGATATTCATAATATTAAGTGTATCGATTAAATAATTAAATTGTAATATAATGTCAATTAATCATATTAATCCAAATTATAATTATTTATTTACGGAAGTCTGAAATTCATATAGTCATCAATAGAGTAAAAGGATTGTTCAATAAGCCATTTTTTTAATTGATAAGCAAATTGTCGATTTGGTAATCTTTTTATATTACTTGGTACTTTATTGTATATTTCACCACACATAAAATAACAATTTTTCTTAAAAAGAGTTGTTCTTATCTTTTTGGATGACACTATTCTATCTGGATCTCTAGTGTTTCGTGGAAAGACATCTTTAGCTTTTTGGAATAGGCTAGGATTCTGACGAACAAATTTAGCACATTCCAAAATATACATACAAGACAGAGTTAAAAGTTTAAATTTTTTAAATAGGGGTTTACAAGACTCCCATGGTGGTATACCGACGATTGCTCTCACACATTTTTTTTGTGCACGAAATACTCTATTTACTTCAGCGGAATTACCCCACAAGATAATTCCATACAGAAGTGACGAAGCAACATAGCCGTGATAAGCAGATAGAACTGTAGGTACTTTGTGAAGAAGTTTTCCGTAGGTTGTACAGAACAAACACGAATTTATTTAATTTGTTGCAGACCTTTTCTACATGGTTTTTCCATGAGATATGTTTATCTAGAGCAATTCCTAAAAATAAAGTCTCATCTGCTTGTGAGAAGGTTTCCCCACAATAGTCAATATTTAGTTTTATAAAATTAGTCTTATATGTCCCGAATTGAATTATTTTAGTTTTGTTAATGTTTACATTTAAATTATTTAATTTTAACCAGTTAATTATATTGCTAATTGAAGTATTAATGTCAGTTATATATTTATTTATGTCAGATTTAGTTGGAGATGTCACAATTACTGATATGTCGTCGGCAAACAGTGTACATGGATAGTTTGTGGCCTCAGAGAGATCATTAATGTAAAGCAAAAATAGTAGTGGACCCAGAATACTTCCTTGAGGTACACCAGAATTGTTAAGTTTATAATTGGATTTGAAATTCGTTAGATCTTTCTTACTATCTATATTTGAAATTTCTACGCACTGCAGTCTATCTACTAAATATGTTTCTAGCCATTTTAATGCCTGACCGCGGATTCCATAACGTTCTAATTTAGACAGCAATAGTTTATGCGAGACGAAATCGAACGCTTTTGACATATCGAAGAAGACTACAGATACTCTTTTCCTGGCATCTATTTCAGTAACTACAGTTTTTATTAGATTAAAACAAGCCAATGTAGTCGATTTATTTTTCTGAAAACCATATTGCTCTTTCTTGAGTACATTATGTTTTTCAATAAAAGTTAATATTCGCTTGTACATCGCTTTTTCAAAAACTTTTGAAATTACTGGTATAAGACTAATTGGCCTATAGTTGTCCACTTTAGAACTGTCACCTTTTTTAAAGATAGGTTTGACAATCACAGTTTTTAACCGAGTAGGAAAATGTCCATCTACAAATGATAAATTTATTAAGTACGTAAGCACTGGTGTTAATTCTTTAGAACACAACTTTAGAATCTGTGTAGGGATTCCGTCATAACCAACAGCTCTTGTATTGTTTAAAGAAAGTAGTAGCTTTTGTACTTCATCGCAATCGTAAGGTCTGAGGAATATAGTAGCAGGTAGATTATCCTTCAATGTAAGTTGTAGGTTATCGTTGCACCTATTAGTTAGATCTATCCAGTGGTTATTAAAAGCGTTAGCTATTTTGACAGGGCTAGACAATATAGTATTGTTTATATTTAGCGTTGGCATTGTTTGTGCATTAGATACGCATTCTGATTCCTGTTTTATTAGTGACCAAGCAGCTTTGCATTTATTATTCGAATTATCAAGAAACCTTTCGTTTGATTTTTTTATTGAGCAAGAAGTACAAAGTTTTAATATTTTGGAGTACTTTTTGTATATATTTTTATTAGTCTCCGACTTGTTATTATAATACTTATACCGTAATGATCTTTTATGTTTGCAGCTAATTCTCAAGCCCTTAGTTATCCAATGTGCTTTTTTCGTTTTGTTTAATATTTTTACTTTTATTTTAGGAAAGCATAAATTGAAAAAAAGAAGGAGTGATTCTAGGAAAGTTTCGTAAGCTACATCTGTTTGGGTCTCATTAAAAACTTCTGAGAAAGTTAGTCTTGATAGGCATTCTTTGAATTTCATTTTATTCTCGAGACTGAAATCTCTTCTCAAAACAAAATAGTGTGTATATGTTTCTTTGCGACTAACAGGAATATTTAATAACTGTGCTGTGTTATGGTCAGATATATCCCAATGTAAAAGTTCACCTTTGGCACATTTTATGTTACTTATTATGTGATCAATACATGATTGCTGACGCGTTGGTTCTTCAATATGAAAAGTTAAATTATAATTAGCAATCACTTCCCGAAATTCTTTACTGTTCCTATCACGTTGTAAGATGTTTATATTTAAATCACCAATTATTACGATTTTTTTCTTTTTATATTTAATATTAATGTGGTACAGCAATGCTGATAACTTTGATATAAAAAGGGAGAAGTCAGAATTGGGTGTCCTATACAAACCTATCACAAACATGTTGTGTAACGGTAAATCTACTCCACAACATTCGAAATGCTTATCTAGAGAGAAATCTTTAAGAAACTGAAGTTCTTTGTACTTTATATATTCCTTAATAAAGATGGCTACACCCCCACGTTTTTGTTTGTTTTTCCTACAAAAAGATACACCCAGCTTATAATCAATTAATTTTAGTAAATGTTCATTTCCCGCCTCCACAAACGTTTCAGTCAAACAAATTATGTCAGGATCGGAGTTAGTTTCACTATAGTCAGATAATTGAATTTCTAAAATATTGCGTTTACTTATAAAACTGGCAACATTTTGGTGTAGAATTTTAAGATATTTATTTACGAAAAAAATTGCTTGAGTTTTCTGTCTGTGTACTATTGTCTACCATTACTAAATTATTATTTTCTATATGTGTTAGACGCCTTGCATGTATACTGTGAGAATTTTGTTTATATTTTTGTTTCTGATAACTATGTCCATATGATGACGTACGTTTAGTTTTAAAATTAAGAAAATCAAGATTATAGTCTAGTTGATCCAGTTTTTAAATCTATCTAATCATCTTCTTCTTCTTCTTTTAATTATGGCCTCTGCAGAAATTAATCTGCAATTTTGCCAGTGTCAAGTTTAAATAAGTATATAAGTATTTAAAGATTAGTAGTAAAAAACTTAAAAACTGCGACGTTCTAAGACGCCATTTTTCAGGTCAGCTATCTAATCATATCATAGGATATATTATCCTAAATCTATGATCTAATCCTCTTGTCAATTATTATTATTATTAGATATACTAAATCTATGACTAGTACTTACTAGATTCATACAACAAAGGAGGATTGATTCAAAAAGTTCATGATTACATTTCTGCTCCATGTTAATAAATGCGTAAGTAACTCCGTCTGTCTATCTGTCGCGCTTTCACGCTAAAGCTACTGATCAGATTTGAATAAAATTTAGTATGGAGATAGTTTGAAACCATAGGAACCATTTGGAAGGCCATAGGATCGTTTTTATCCGACTGCGCAAAAGGTTTTTAGCGCGATAACCTACACACACGCAGGCGAAACCGTGGTCGAAAAGTCAGTATGTTATTATAATAGCTATCGGGAACAGAGATGCTATGATGAGTGAGGGATGATAAAGGAGAACCTTGCATTCGTCCGCGTCTATACCTCAATCAGTCACACGGTTTGGGGCTTAGGACACTCAGTCGACAGTCTGATGGTCGAGTAGAGAGGTCGGTCGCTATTTATAGACAGGGAACCCTCGGGCTGTCGTGGCCAAGGTTGAGTACTTAGGTGACTAATGTATCGTGCGTTGCAATTTTATTGTTTTATCACAAGCATAGGTTATCTAAGTTGTGACTGCAGTTTATGTAACTAATGTATTGATGTGTGAAGCCTATAGAAGAGGCGTAATGGCTTAGCTGGTTTGGAACTAGCCCAGTGTTGCCAGGTCAAAGTTTTACCAGGCTTTAATTGTCTCAATTTACCCTAGAATCTGTATCATTAAAAAGTATATCCTTGTCTTTTCCTTGTTTATAAAAAAATCTACCATATTTTACAACACACACGAAAAGAAAGTGCAACAGAATTTATTAAAAACACAATTACAATAGCACAATTTGTTTTAAGAGCACTCGGTGGGTGATTTCCTGACACAGAATCTGTAATGAAACGGATATTTTATACTATTACTGAGGGTTACCCCAAAAAACATCAAGCAACTTGTGGTCAAGCACAAGCCTATTTCAGAATAAAAAAATGTTTAACAGGTAACCTCTTCCCTGGTGTAGTTTGTTCTAACACCACTCCACTCCACTAATCCACTAACTACCGTTAAAGTTATGCATTAGTGGAATCACTGAGACAAGTTTCCATGTTTTATCATTGTCTCTTTTAGAGGAATTGAAGGTATAAATAATCTTCAGGCATTCAGTTTGTATTCCCACTCAGTATTGCGAATCGTAGGTACGAAGTGCTTCATAAATTTACCATTTCCTGATGATGTCTCTTTGTGTCGTTATTGTATCGCATGTGCTCGGGATTTGAGTTGTTAACACAACACGTATGTATGTACTACTAGCGGCCCGCCCCAGCTTCGCCCGGGTAGCTTCAGCCCACTCAACAATTTACAAAAAATGTGATAAATAAAGAACGAAATGTGTCATTGATTTTTATATAATGTGTTTTTGGAACTTTATTGATTAAGTGTATAGTTAGACTTTTTTTAAGCTATATTTTTATGCCAATCTGTGCTTTCGCATTTATAATATTAGTAGGGATTGAATTGCATGTTATACCGGCTTTAAAATAAAATAAATAATAAGTATTGAATTTAAACCTTGATACTGAACCATCACGCGACACGGTTGAACATATTGATTGACTTATGATGACCTACCATTATTAATATTTCTTACCTATTCAGTTCTAAGTTTTAATTCACAAACAAAGACTGTATAGAGAAACTTCTGGTTTATTTTCATGATGCTGATGGTACCCACTACCCACCAAGTACCCTTATGATCACTGAGCATAACCCAATACCCACTTATATATCGAAATCAGGTACCTAAGTGATTTGGTAAAACAAACTAATAAAACAATTTAAAAAAATAATATAACTAAAATGTTTACAACATTCACCTCTGTATATACGTTCGGATGTTACAAGCATGAATATAGTAAGGTATTATGAGAAACTCTTCGTTGATGTTGAAGCAGATTGCCCAATGAAATCGATACTTCACCTACTTAGCATAGTACTTCGATAAATTACATATTAACGCGCCATTAAAAATCATGATTAAGTTACTTAATTGAGGTAATTCCGTACAATCTGTGTATGAGATGGTGTATGAAATTAATGACCAAAACCATGTAAAACATTCACTGGGCAGGGGACATTTTCTGGAACAAAACTAGTTACCTCAACCCCCCTACTCAAACACCCTTAAGCCAGAATCACCGTATCACGTCGTAGTAAGTGACAATACAGACGAAGGTGATACAGGTGCAGTGAATGACTGCCTATTCACCCTTATTTTTAGGCATTTGTTTCACAAGGAAAACCAAGGAATTCAAAAGTAGATGGCGCTGCTCGCCATGTAAACATAGCTCTACTGTATTTGATAATTTTAAAATATTTAATTAAGTTATAGTGACCTTTTTATGTGTTAAAGTGCCTTAAAAACCTGTAATTCTTCATATAAATCTACGTGCACTGACTTTTGTTATTACAATAAGCTACTGGTGTACTGGTGTAATATGTGTAGTGAAAACAACAAAACAATACGTGATAGCAATTTTTACGCCATGGCCTATGTTGCACCCTAGGGATGAAACCCGTTTTGAAGTAAAACAGTGCTATTTACAAATAACAACTCACTGAAGGATTCCATAGCAGCTCTGTTTACAGTGTGTTTTCACAATATTAACCAGTAACGCAGTAACATTCAAATTTATATTGTGACATTACTCCCAGTGTTACCTTGGTGCTAAACAGTGTGACCACGTTAATATTCTATAATTTCTCTTATATAACGACATCTATATTTAACACTGGAACTATATAGTGACATCTGTTATTGATATTGAAAAACTTTACTTCTGCTGTGTTACCTTATCCTATCAGTGTGACCAGTTCAATTATTTATAATATTTTTACTAAAGTGACATCTATTGACTATTATAGGAATTAAGCAGTGACATCTGTAGACAGTTTTCTTCAACTTGACCTAACAAAACTTATCGATAATTTCAAGTTGTGACGTAATTAGACATTTAACTTAGTGGTCTAACGGCACGACGTAGTCTCCGAAAGAATCTAAGATCGATTCTGACTAATGTCTTACATTGAATAAGTAGCATTTTCACTTTTGTATGCGTGAAAAATACGTACTTCATATCACATATTTCCAGCTAAGACAATTTGTTAAGTTGTCTGGTAAAAACTATTAAACTATTTAGCATGGATGTTGATAATATTACAGTAAGAATGAAACGATCAAAGTCATTCCACGAACTGTCTAACTCGACTATACTCGATTCCACAATGATGAGTCTGCCGGAAACCTCTTTAAACTTAAGAGCGTTTACGCGTAGCGCGAGACATCAAGTGTAGGTAATTCAATGGAAAATATTACGCACACTAAAGCACGCAGCTGTGTGCACGGTGCTAGCACGATGTCTTGCGTTATAGTCAACTAACCCATTTTGATCCGTTCGAGTGTAATTGCTAGTGTTCGAAAAAAGTACTGATGAAAAGTACAAATGATTTAAAGTTATAATAATTCTGATACATTAATCTTTTTAAAAGCTTTTATTTGCAATATTGTTGCTACCGGAAATTTGTTTATTGCTAGTTTGCAATATCCAATTTTCAGACAAGGTAACTAATATGAATATTTTTGTCCATTCATACCTTACCTTCGTCGGTAGTCGGTACTACGTAATAAGTCGCAAATTAAAATCGTATAGTTATAGTTCCAATTTTTTCCACATTTATTTACAACAAAAATAAAGTAAAAAATATATAAAGTAAATAAATAAACTAAACAATATGAAGGCTCGTGAAGGTAATATGTCAGGATTAACAGTCATCTATAGGTACGCAAGGTGTGGCAAAGCTGTGCTAAAGTTCAGATTAAACAATCATTCCACCATCCTTCAGAGTCCTACTGCTGGACACAGGTGCCCCACTGCTAGACACAAATGTCCCACTGCTGGACACCGGCGTCCCACTGCTGGACACATCCCAAGAGCTGAGAGAATCCAGGCCCTCAACCCAAACACGTCGCCCAGCGTGGACCGGCAGGCGAACGCCACACAGTGGTCTGAAAATCGAGCTCCCCTTTCATAGAAAGTCAATGTGGGATATTCATAAAACTAAAATATGGAACGTCTCAGGTATACATTCCTTTAATGCATATTTTAGTATGAATGATTTTAGTTACTCCGCGCCTGAGAAAAAAAATATTTAGTATTTTTTTGTATGGGAGAAATTACATAAAGTACATTTTCTTGCGACTGAATGAAACTGAAAGGCTGGTACTCATACGAGCTATTGCCGCTCTTAAGGCGATTACGTTGACATACCACTCGTGTACCTTTAGGTGCCGCTTCACACGTAGGATTTTTTTGAAATTTCGAATTTTCGGCATTGAATATTTTAAGTATGTGACGCATTTAAATTAGTTTGGTAAGGAATATGGAATTAAATATTTATAATAAATACGCACCTAATATTATAATAACTGTTATAATAGATTCAATTACTTTAACTCAAAAAATAAGTTAACTTTAGAAATTCGTTTTTTGCGAATACTAATTAGGGCACTGAACTAATATCTGCCTTATTTTAACAAATAACTTTTTACAATAGTAACCTCATTAGCTAAGAGGGTGTTAATGATTTTTACTATACCTAATGATAACAGAGGTTCGTTATCATTATCAATTACGGGAATTACTTATTACTTTACTAATAGTTCAGTTTTATTACGTGTTAATTTGTACCGACCCTTAATGAGGGTCGGTGAGAGAGTTATACATAAATAGAATGTTTGGCATGGACTCAGTCAGTAACGTTTAGCACTTGTGCGCGTAAACTTTAATTTTTCTGTTCTTTCAATTTTTCTATTGCAATGGAAGGTTTTGGTACCAATCTTGATATTTTCATGTTTGTGGCCAACAACACTTCTTTCTCAGATCCCAATGTGTTGTTTGATGTGTTTGTGAATAGTATTGATTTGTCAGAAAATGAAAAGAGAGACTTGAAACAATTCTGCCAAACTTATGTGTGTGCATTGAAAAGGAAATGGATCTCATGTAATCGTAAACGACATACTTTCATTAAAAAGTACGAAGCATGGCTCCAAGAAGACATCAAATGGCCTGAAGTCATCAAGGAAAAGATGACTTCCTCCGTAACGATAGATCAGTCACAGTGTTCCAGTTCAGAATTTCCCGTAAACGAAGGTGCATCAACATCCGCACAACCACAGACTTGTAGTGTTGGAACCTCAACATCTCTTGGAAACCAAAGAAAGGAGTTTTCGGTGTTAAGCCCGTTACAGAAGAAAAGGAGAGTAGAAGAGCTTTTAAATCATCCATCGGAAAGTCTTGCTTATGCAACTGGCTTGAAGGCGCAAAATAAAGATGTAGCAGACATAATAAAATTAGTCACAGAGAATCCCGAAGAGGCTACAAACATAAAAGATATACTTAAAACTAAAAAAAATGTGCCCATATATTCTGCTGATAAAGCTTTAGGTATTTTGACTTCGTTGAAGCTGTCGAAGTGGCAGTATACTACTTTGAGAGCTTGTGCAAAGGAAGAAGGAATCCCACTATTTCCTTCATACACAACTGTCCTAGAAGCGAAAAAGGACTGTTACCCACCTAAGGATAGCATAGACATTTCTGAAAATGGGGCACGAGTTAAACTTCAAGCAATTTTGGATAAAACTGTGTCAAGACTTGGAAAATATCTACGTTTGCCCTCTACTTTAGATGGCAAGGAGTTAACACTTCTGTGTAAGTGGGGCTTTGATGGTTCTTCAGGGCAGAGTTTGTATAAGCAAAGCATGGTGGAGGAAGATGATTCCAGCGTCTTCATGTGTTCTTTTGTACCTGTAAGATTAGATTGTGATGAAGAAAATGTATGGGAGAATCCAAAACCGTCTTCGACAATGTTTTGCAGGCCTCTTTTTTTCAAGTTTGCAAGTGAAAACAAATTAGACATCAAGAGAGAACAAGCCACGATTGAAGCTGAAATTGCTACACTGGTGCCTTCTATAATGGGAAATCATGCAGTTAAAGTTAAAATGCTCATGACTATGATAGATGGTAAAATAGTTTCTAAATTATCAGAAACATCAACCCAAACTTGTGACATATGTAAAGCAACCCCATCTGAAATGAATAAATTACATGTGATCTCAGAGTATGTTTTGAATACTTTTATAATTTTCTTGGCTGATAATCATGAATACCTATTTTTAAATATATTATTTATTTGTTTTCCAGAAAACCAGTGTCAACGGAAATATACCAATATGGTTTGTCTACTCTCCATGCTTGGATTAGGTGTATGGAATGTTTGCTTCACATTTCCTACAGACTTGATTTCAAAACATGGCAAGCTAGGGATGCAGACAGCAAAAAATTATTGAAGGCAAGAAAGCAAATCATCCAGCAGAAGTTTCGTGATGAAATGGGCCTCTTAGTAGATATCATCAAACAAGGTGAGTCTTGAAGTGCAACGAGTTGATTTGAATGATTTTGAAAACGTTACTTACCAAATACCTTGTTTCTGCTCAAAATGGTGAAGTTTTTGGTTTTTGTTTCAGGTGCAGGCACTACAAATGATGGCAGTACAGCCCGAAAATTTTTTAGTAATCCTGTAAAAACGGCAGCCATCACTGGATTAGATTCCACTATAATCCAAAGATTTGCCACAATTCTAGGTGTGATAGCATGTGGGGAGCCCGTTAATGTTGAAGCGTTTGCAAATTTTGCGCGCCTTACTGCAGAAAGATATGTGGAACACTATGGTTGGTATTATATGCCGTCAAGTGTTCACAAACTTTTACTGCATGGTGCTGAAATTATCAGGCATTTCAACAAGCCAGGAATAAAGACTTCAAAAAAATCCGAGAACATTATTCGCGGAATTTTGTCGTAGAGCAACAAATGAAGATATTTTTAATGGACTCCTTGTATCGTCAGATCCGTACCTATCCAGCATAAGACCTGTACACAGAAAGTCAATCAGAACAGCTGTCTCTGATGACATGAAAACACTTCTCATTAATGAAGACAATACAAGTGTGGACAAAGAAAATATTGAGTTTGTTGATGTTAGTGTCGCAATGCTGGATTCAGAATTAGAAGATTTTGATGATAATTGTTAATGCGTATTTTATACATATCGACGTTATTATTATTTTTATTTATTTTAATGTTAAGACTAGATAAATAAGAATTTTTGGTATTAAAGAAGCAAAGAGAATATAGACGTATTTTGAAGAATGTAAGTAAATACTAACCAAATGAAGCTTTTTGTATTCTTTAATTCAGTTTTTTTCTAGTTATAGATGTAATTATTATTTTATGTTCTAATACTAGAGAAATAACGTTTTTCAGTACTAAACAAACAAAGGCTAGGGTTTAGACGAAGTATTTTGAGGAATGTACATACTAACCAAATGAAGTTTTCTAAATTATTCGATTAAATTTAAAAATAAATAAATTAGTTTTAGCTGTTTAACTGTTATAATATTTAAACACTTGTTTTACAATTGATTGTACAGTTTTTAATCGTATTAAATTTTCAAATATGAAAAAAATGTTAAATAAGTGTTTTATTCCTTCTTTAAATAGCGTGACTTTATGGTCGTTGCTTTCCTGTTATGAGGTGATTCTACTCATAAAAACAAACAACTTTTTTTATGGAAACCACCTTGAAATGACGGAAAAGAAAACAACTGTTTCATACATTACGGCCAAGCAGGTATTGAACTTTAGTATGAAACAGCAGACATTTTTACGCGATTTAGAGATTGTTTCCATAAAAAAAAATTTTGTTTTCATAAGGAATTCGCAAGAAAACAACAACCCCAAAGGCATAACATAAAATATTCAATACCGAAAATTCGAAATTTCAAAAAAATCCTACGTGTGAAGCGGCACCTAAAGGTACACGAGTGGTATGTCAGCGTAATCGCCTTAAGAGCGGCAATAGCTCGTATGAGTACCAGCCTTTCAGTTTCATTCAGTCGCAAGAAAATGTACTTTATGTAATTTCTCCCATACAAAAAAATACTAAATATTTTTTTTCTCAGGCGCGGAGTAACTAAAATCATTCATACTAAAATATGCATTAAAGGAATGTATACCTGAGACGTTCCATATTTTAGTTTTATGAATATCCCACATTGACTTTCTATGAAAGGGTAGCTCGATTTTCAGACCACTGTGCGCCACATGCTCCAGAATGACCAGCTCCCGGACAGGCCGGCTGCCCCACGATGCTCTCCTCCACCGACACTGAGCAGCGGCCACGAAACAACTCGCACACAGATAACGGGCACGAACGGGCAAATTTTTTATTTTTTACTTTATATTATTAAAGCAGTTTGGTTATTTTAAGCTCCTCAGACCTGGGGCCTCCTAAGGCCGTGGGCCCGCGGAATGTTGCCAGTTTTGCCACCTTATACTTACGCCACAACCCACGGTCGTGCAGTCTCAGTAGTAGTCTCAGCGGCAGTGTCCCGCCTGATCTACGCGGGACATCCCGCCCGACACATAAAATCGGGACGTCTGGCAACGCTGATGGGCATATTTATATAAAACCACCATTGTTATCAAAATATATTTTGTTCAACATTAGAATATGTAATAATAAAATACCTGTAACCCATATTTATATGAGGCCTTAAAATTACATAATTATAAAGATTCAAAAATAAGCTTTAAACGTGTAGTTTTAAAATTGCCGAACGTATTAGACTACATTTAAACTAATGTAAATTGGTTCAACAGCGCAGTCGTGAAAAAGTAACAGACAGAGAGGGTTACTTTAGCATTTATATAATACTAACGACACGCCCCGGCTTCGCACGGGTGCAATGCTGATACTAAATATATTGAGGTATATTTACAAAATGTCCTTTTACTTTTGCCAATAGACAAAAGAAACCGCACAACTCGCGCGCGGCCGGCCGGTACCGCCGCATCGTATATCATATCTGTAATATCTTCGGAAATATTCATTTAAATTATGGGCTGTAAAGAGCCATATTGATCTATATTAAATAGACAATGTATTTAAGGTACTTAATTAGATAACGATTAATGCAAAATTGCTTAAAATCGCTTCGTAAATAAGCCATTACTTTTGGTTGAAAGTAAAAGATATTGTGGTTATTGTGGGTTATCCTTAAAAGATAGACATATACCATCACGGACTTTCTTGTTGACCTTTTTAAGGTGTGCAATACTGTAAGACATTATTTTGATATATCTCGTAGGGTTTAGCCAGCGTTTGAAATGTAAGCACAAAAAATGCGTTAATTTACGACATCGCATCAGAAACATCTAAAATTATCAGTGTTTTTCTGCTATATTATGCATGTATTATAGATAAACCTTTCTCTTGAATCACTCTTTAAGATAAAAAAAACCGCATGAAAATCGGTTGCGTAGTTTTAAAGATTTAAACGCACATAGGGATATAAGGGACAGGAATGCGGCTTTGTTTTATACTATGTAGTGATTAGGATTATGTGTGTTTTCATGTGTGTACTCACTAATAAACGATGTAAAAGTTGTGAATATCTTTTGTATGTTTTGTCTCTTTCACATAATTTAAAATTGTCATAGAAAAGGGCAAAACATAAAATAACTATTCACTTATATAAATTTGTTATTATTATTATCATACATATTTTATTAGTCAGAGGGTTAGTCCAAAGTGACGTTAAGATCTGGATTACCATCCTTTTAGCTCTTGCTTTCTCCATTATTCCAAATTTTTGAATTTTCGTTATACAAACGACTTCGTTTTATTTCCCATTATAACTGAAATTATAATTAATTGTCAATTCAAAAATATAGTCAATCATTAAAAAACAGTAATAAAATATATAACTTACCAAAGTACCAAGAGTTTTCGAGCGCACTTTATACGTACAATATTATTGTATGCACAACAAAGGTCAACACAGGTCGAATCAGAGCGCCGAGCGATACGTCCTCTCGCTGAAACGCCAGACGGCGGACTAATTTGACACGATTGGCCGACGCGGTTTTATAGTCATTTTCAAATATTTATAAAAAAATAACTATTACAAATTTGGTAAAATTTTAAAGTGTATGTTTTGAAGCAGATGTTGTTTTAATGTGTTAAGCTACTTTTATATCAAATTGAGTAAGTTAAGTCGTTAAAAAAGTCAAATCAATTTCTTAATTTTTCATATTCTTTGTAATTTTATTTCTTGTTGTAGGATACCAAAATCTATAAATGTTCTCAATTGTTTGAATGCTTCAGCATCTTTGCAATTGGTCAAAAAAAAATTCCAACTAGTTCTGTAAATGGTTTTGGAGATTAGTAGCTTCGAAACTGATGTCTACAGCGAAATTATGAAAACCTCTGTTAGGTTATCTTAATATAGTGTACAAATACTACATTAATCTTAATATTTTCTCAATTATATTAAATGATGAAGAAATTCCCCATGTTTATTGGTAATTTTCATATTTGTACGAGAAGCGGTTGCAGTGTTTAGTACGTTGGAAAAGTACACTTTTCGAGCCGGACGGCGTAAACGCTCTTAAACAAATCTTGCTGTGAAGATCTACAACGTAAAGTTGACTTACTAACAAAAAGTCTAGAGACAGCTACTAATGAAATAGACAACTTACACGATGAAATTAGTAATTTAAAAACCGAATTAGGTAAATGCAATAAGGTGATAGATATCTACAAAAAGCTCGACTACACCGATCCAGCAGTGACTCAAACAAACAGAAGAAAAAAAGGTTATCCATGCACGACAAGAATCGTAAAAGCTTAATAACTTTTTCACCTACACAACTGGAATCATCACCATTCACAGACAAAGATGATTCGGTAATTCCAGCCAATGAGATTCCAGATACCCTCCAAGATGAATCTCCGGGAAAATCATTCCATGAACCTAAAAGTTGTAACAAAACTGAACTGCCGCAATCACATATCTCGCCCAAACACACGTATCTCCCTGTACAGAATCAAACAAATACTACGCCTAACAGTACCTTACCAAAGAAAAAAGTTATTATTGTAGCTGATGATCAAGGACGAAACGTTCGGCATATACTACAAAACTTGCTGGGTGATGAATTTCAAGTTCTATCCTTCTGGAAACCTGGGGCAAAAACTGAGGACGTCCTCAATTTATGTAACGCTAAGGAACTAACTAAAAATGACTATGTTGTTGTTGTGACAGGCATTAATGATACTAATCCACTTGATTTTCAGATAGATCTTAGTGTATGGCTTAAAAATATGAAACATGCAAATGTAATAGTATCAGAGATTCCTTATAATAATAATTTGAATGAAAAACTGCTAAATAATGTCTTACGTCTTGTCTGTTCTAAATATAATAGAATGTTTGTAAATATGGGTTATAGTCAATTTTTGCCTTGGAAACAAAACTTTACTGTTAATATTTGCAGACATATACTCAAAGAAATATTGCATATTGAGTACAAGAAAAAATATGAGGCTTACTCGACAAAGTCGCAATTATTAGCGATGTTTAAAGTTGACCAATCTACACAAACCTGTAACATTATGTTTGACGAAACTGTTCAAACCCCAATCGTCACACCAGCCATTGTTAAGTCTAACTTGACTCAAACTCTAATTTATAAGCCTTTGACAAACAGTACTACTACTTTTCGTTTATAACTATGTTTATGTTTTCCATCAAAATATTAATGGTTTAATTAATAAGTCGGATTTACTCACTCTTTGTTTAAAAGAATTATGGAATGATGGGCAATGTGTTGATGTATTATGTGTCACTGAGCACAATATGACAAATGGAGATGAATCGCACTTGTCTATCCCTAACTACAAACTAGCAACGTACTCAATGCGTAACAAAAGAAAAGGTGGT
The DNA here is from genome assembly GCA_936450015.1 of Meganola albula. Classification (NCBI taxonomy): domain Eukaryota; kingdom Metazoa; phylum Arthropoda; class Insecta; order Lepidoptera; family Nolidae; genus Meganola; species Meganola albula. Next base: position 13,594,533 of record OW388155.1, read on the forward strand.
TCCTGTATACTTATCAATCTTATTCACAAATTCAAAACTATTGACCTAACTAAGTATTCCGTACCTTCGATTATTGAATGTTGTGGAATTGAGCTAGTAATGCATCACTTAATAATAATATGCGTATATAGACCTCCTAAAACTAACAATGACAGCATTCAATTATTTTTGGACAATCTAGATAAAATACTGCGCCATTGTATATTAAATAATAACAAAAAAATCATTCTTTGTGGTGATTTTAACATCGATACAATGTCCAAATCAAAACTTAGTAATAAATTCATATCTCTATTATTAAATTATAATCTAAAAATTGGCATATTACAGCCTACGCGATTAGCTAGTGGGAAATGCATAGACAACATAATAAATAATGTAAAAGGGAGCAAATGTGAAGTACTTGACCTAGAATTATCTGACCACACAGCTCAAATTATAAAATGCCCTGTAAAAAAGACCTATACTACCAATTATTGGTTTATCTTAAAGCGTGATTATTCCCCAGAAAACATCGACAAATTTATTGATTCTCTTGGTAATCTCAGCTTTAGCGAACTATATCAATATTCAGATCCTGAAGAGGCTTTCAACTACTTTTACGATTTATTTAAACTATTTTATGACTTGTGCTTCCCGATAAAAAAAGTTAAAGTGTCCCTACGCAAACCCCCAAAGTGGTTATCTAAGGAATACGTTTAAGCAGTAAACGGAAGAGGGAAATACTGTGGCAATATCGCCGTAATCCTTCTTCTCAAAATAAAAAGCTACTTAAACAATATACCACCCGGCTAAAGAAAGTAATAACCTTGACTCAGAAATCACAAAATGACTGTTACATAAGCATGGCCAAAAATAAATCCAAGGCTTCTTGGAACATTATCAATAACAGTACTACCAACCAACCTAGAGATAATGCCCCCTCTAAAATAATAGTTAATGGACGTATAATAATTGACCCACAACAAATTGCTGACACTATTAATGACTACTATATTGACGAAATAAAGCCGACTAACTGTAATTGTACTCCTACTTATAAAAATATTGACATTAATCCATATTCTATATATATTCCACCCACTATACCGTCTGACATTGTAAATATAATAATGTCTTTAAATAACACTAACAGCCATGGCTATGACGAAATTGTCACTAATATTGTTAAACGTGCTGTATCTGTAATTGCGCATCCGATGAGTTTTATAGTCAATCTCTGCATTCAACATGGCTATTTCCCGGATAAATTAAAAACTACGCTTATTAAACCAATCCATAAAAAAGGAGACAAAAAAATAATAGGAAACTATAGACCTATAGCACTCATTCCTATTTTTTCTAAGGTATTTGAAAAATTTATACATAAAACTTTTTATTCATTCTTCGAAAAATATGAACTATTTACAAAAGAACAATATGGTTTCAGAAAAGGTAGATCCATTAATATGGCAATATATGACTTAATGAGCCAAATAATTCCTAATGTTGACAAGCGGATCCCAGTGGTAGCTTTATTAATGGATATGACCAAAGCATTTGACTGTGTCGATCATTACGTGCTATTAAACAAACTGGAACGATATGGGGTCAGAGGAAATGCTCTACAACTTATCAAATCTTACTTGACAAATCGTAGACAAGTTACATATACCAATAGACTATGTATGAAGTCCAAAACTGAAGTAACATTCAAGTCTCCAGCTAGGACAATAAAATATGGCGTACCCCAAGGGAGCTTACTTGGGCCGTTATTATTTAACATTTATATAAATGACATGCCCAAGGTAACTAAAAATAAAATAATTCTTTTTGCTGACGACAGCACCATTCTGTATTCTGGTAATGACATAAAAAATCTCGAAAGTGACATAAATAATGATCTGACAAATTTAATTAATTGGCTTAATTGTAATAATTTAAATATTAATATTAGTAAAACAAAACTTATGACATTTAATCAAAGGACGTACATTCCAAAATTTAATATTCAATATCAAAATAGTTCCGTATCTACAGTTGATAACTCAAAGTTTCTTGGCCTTAATTTAGATAACCATTTAACATGGAAATGTCACATAGACTCCTTATCAAAAAAACTGAATCGATTTGCGTATGTGCTTTTCAGATTATCTAAAATAGTCAACCGGCCTACGGTTCTAATGGCCTACAATGCTTACGTTGCATCTAATATAAGATACGGCATTATTTACTGGGGTAACTCAACCGACAAAGACGTTGCTTTCAAAGCCCAGAAAAAATGTGTTAGGTCCTTCTGTAAATTATACTCTACAGACAGCTGCAAACCACTGTTTGTAAAATTAAATATATTAACGCTGCCCAGCATGTACATATACGAAATGGCAGTATTTGTTAGATCCAATGCCCATTTATTCCAAACCTTACGATCCCAACGACATCAAAATATTATAAGTGTTGCCTCCCACAAAACTGCTTTTTTTGGGAAAAGTGTCCTGGGCATGGCATCTAAAATATATAATAAAATCCCAGTTTCAATTAAAATAAAAGAAGAACTTCAGACTTTCAAAAAGTCATTATATAAATTTTTAATAGATAAGTGCTATTATTCCATTACTGAGTTTTTAAATGACAAAGATAACCGAGTCGCGACTTTTTAATATAAACTGTTAAAGGTATTTACTAACAATTCATAAGTTTACTATCATAATAATTCTTTTTGACATATTAATTTTGTAATTTAATTTAATTTATTTGTAATTTAATTTATTCTACTTGTAATTTAATTTAATTTTGTACGCCCGTTACCTATAGGCAAAACATAGAGTTATTTATAACATTTATGATCATCTGCTATTGTAGTTACCTATGTTTACAAAATAAACTTTGATTTGATTTGATTTGATTTGGGATGCAATTTGTTGAGCTCTGTCTTTATGAAGAAAACAGACGTTGCAAGCTGATTATTCCACGGCTCTCTATCCACATAATGAATAATCTAACTTTCCAACTCCTCCTGTTATCTTTCTTATTAAATTCGTGCAGGATCCAAGACAGTTTAGGTGTCCAGGACTTGGCTTGGTTCAAATCCCGAGTCTTTTCACGGCACCAATATTGATCCTGGCTTACACGACCTATGGGGGGATTAGGGTGGTGGGTTAAGTCCCATTAAAAAACGGAATACGGCAAAGACAGCGACCAACGACCGCTTTAGTGACCTTCCACTTCTGAACTACAACACGGTATTTCAAATCCGAAAAGCATCTTTCTTTTACTCCATTATCTCGTATTGTATAGGATTTCAGTAAATGGGAGGTCAGCTTATCCTGGAAATGTATAGTTTGATGTGTAGCTGTGATTCCATTGTTGCGGTTCGCTAAAAGTTACTGTTGACCTAACGGTCAGTAATTTTTCTGGTTGTCACGATAAAAAAAAAACATTAAAAACCTACATAGTGATTTTGCCTTACATAATCGTCCTCTTAATGTGGTTTTGGAAATTTCGTCAGATTTCCCAGTACTGAGAAATAAATCTTGTTTGTCCTGAGACACATACCCGGGGCCTCGCTGCTTTAGCGGATACGTTGCCTTGTATTAGGATAATTATGTTATTAATGATATATAATGTTGTCATCATCATAATATTGACCCTGTTGCTTCTCAACTGTGACTACCTATTAAACTTTGATACGTCAAAATGGCGCAACGTATAATGATCGGTTGATGCTAAATCCAATAAAATTATGTTCAACCAATGTCCATGAACTACTTGCATACAGCATAGATTTGATTTAACGCTATTAATAATTCTAAACTATATCTACTTTATAATGGATTTCTTCTATCTGCGAAGTTTTATTAGAGTTGTATAGATTTAAATAAATACTCTTAATTTTTTTTTTAATATTCTGGGACATTAACACACACGGTCATCTGGTCCCAAGCTAAGCAGAGCTTGTGTTATGGAAACCAGATAACTGGTATATACTATACATATAATACTTTTCTTTTGTAAATATATACTTATAATAGATATTTACACCCAGACTCGACACAAACACAAATGTGTGGGCACGACCAGGATTCGAACTCGCGACCTTATTTTTCTAAGGCGAGGTCCGTACCGCTGCGCCACCGCTGCTCCTCCTTAGAAATAAGAAATACTATACCTATTACTTTACGCGTATTTTTATGTTGAATTGAGAGAAAGCGCAGATGTTAGGTATATCAGAAACGCTGATCTTCCAGCCGCGGTAGGTATAATTTTTACTCGTACAAAGCCAGGCCAGTGTCTATTAGAGGGGGTGGCTAAGTGTAAACTGTTACATCCTCACTATATTGGTAAAAAAACACTGAGGGTTTCCTCTAAGAAAGTTAGTTCTAGTCTTAAGACTATATTCGAGGTCATGTGACTTCCACCCACTCACACTGGGCCAGGTGTGGCCTTAACTCTCATATCTCCAGAAGTACGATACTAAAGGGTTGATACTTCATGTATTATTAATGCAACTGGGCAGATTTAGTTACGTTGAATTAATTTTAAATATGTTCTACTCAACAATACAGTAGGTACAAATTGCTCTCGAATCAATTTGATAATTGATGTCATTGGTAGTAATATGGCTGTACCTACCTACCATATTATTATATACCTATCATATAGTCCAGCCCGAAGAACAATGTTATATATTTTTTTAAACTTGTTTTATTCACTCTCGTAATATTCTTTTTGACGGGCCGGTGCAGCGGTGGTCGGTAAGATACTTGCTTTTCGCGCCGCAGGTCGTTAGTTCAATTCCCACCCGAGACAGAAATTTGTGTGATGAACATGTCTGTTTGTCTTGAGTCTGGGTGTAATTATAGTACCTATATTTAAGTATGTATTTAGAAATGAAAAGTATTTTAAGTGGTATATTACCAGTTATCAGGTTTCCGTAGTAGGTATAAGCTCCGCATAGTTTGGGATCAGATAGCCGTGTGTGTTAATGTCCCACTATATTATTATTATTATTCTATGGATGGGTTAATATTATTGGGAAAGTCATCAGCTTCAGTCAGTTGTATTTAAACTAGCTTTCCGAAAGGGGCTTCGCCCGCGTGTATGTCGGTTATCACGCCAAAACATTACCTTCTTTTTGCGCAGTCGGATAAAAACTATCCTATGTCTTTTCTCGGGTCTCAAACTACCTCCATACCCAATTTCATCCAAATCGGTTCAGTATTTTAGGCGTGAAAGCGTAACAGACAGACAGAGTTACTTTCGCATTTTTAATATTAGTAGGGAAGTAGGGATTAACACACACGGACATCTGATCTCAAACTAAGCATCTTGCACTGTGGAAACCAGATTGCTGATAATAAATACATAGGCACTGCTTAGATGTAGGTATACCACTTTTCTTTTGTAAACTCCTATTACTACTCAATACTCAAGAAAAACAGACGTTCATCACGAATCCCATGGAATCGAACCCACGGTCACCACGACCTGTGACGTGACAAACAAGGATCTCCCGCAACATCACCGGTCTACGTCAGTTATAGAGCATTTTTAAACCATAACCATAAGCTTAGTGGACAGGTTCTCTCTTTCTACTATATTGAAAAGTCAAGAGAGATAACTACCACAGAGTGAGAAGTAAAATAATATCCTCAATGTTTGCATGAATCTTAATGATTTTTATCAATAATCAGTCCCTAGACCACAACTTGCCTGATCAAAAGGAACGTGGCCTACGATGGACCAGGAATACCAAGTATATACCCATTTACTCATGGTTTCGGGTGGTCTTCGGCTTTCTATGGTTTGCCGTGATGAAACTATAAATGATCAAGCTTTTTCCAGCCCACCCTTTTGAATGGTGTCACCAGACATCGGCATCGCACTGGAAAAACGCCAATACCACTTGGAGGTCCGCACTTATCTTTTGTAACAAGTTTTCTTTCTTCCATGGTATCGTGGATGGTCACCAATCACGGGTGAAGCCTCCACCCGTTTTTTTTCTGTTTCGAACCACCTGGGGACCACGTGGAGTTCAGATTGAAGGACTCTCGTCGACGTCGGACGTAAGTCTAGAAAAAAATAAGTATGTAGTCCAATTTATTTTCCTACCGTGACTGCCCAAAAAACTCAGTAGGCTTTTAACTTAAGTCCAAGTTCAAGACTGATGTGTGACACTGACATTAATTTTATCAATCTGATCTCATACATTATGCACTTCCATGTAATCAGATTACAAAGACTCAGATAACATAGCAATAGATGAATTTAGATAACAAGAACAATAACAATTGACAAATGATTGCGCATGCGCTTGCGCATTGCGCACGCTATGTTAGCTACGAGTACTCACGTTAAATTAATGTTATTTTATCGTTCTACGGTTGTACTTAATAACCAACGACATGAAACAAGGTATGAAAACATTCCAACTTGATAATAGTTTCAAAAAAATATGAATTTACATCAATGTTACTACTATGAATTACTCATAAACTTCCACCGATTTCGATAAAACTTCAATGGGACCTCGAAAGTAACTATAACTGTTCTTCAACTGATAGCGAGTCTCCTCTCAACTACCTTACGAGTTGAGAGAGTTTAGGCCTTAATTCACATACGCTAGCCAAGTACGGGATGGTGGATATCACTTCGACCGGCTTCCTCACGATGTTTTGTTTTACTGATATTGAACAGCGGCGATGAAACAAAGATCTGTGGGCACGACCGACTGATATTTCAAAGGCGAGGCCCCCACCGCTGCGCCACCGCTGATGAAATAATATATCCTTAGAAAATAAGATTTATCTAAATCGGTTCAGGTGTCTTCGAGTAATCGGTAAACACATCGGTACAGTATGTTAATAAACAAAGAGCGGTGTGACGGTAAATGAGACTACGAGCTGATTCTATAAATTTTCTTTCTATCATAGTAAACGGTAGGTCATGGACTCTCGACACAGTGGCATCATGCGTTGTCGACCTTTAAAAACGTTTATACTCCTGTTTCGGAGTACCCTATCCTATAGTCTTAAGTCTTATAGTGAGCTTATTCCATCCCAGACTAAAATCTAGTCGGTGTTTAATCTATGGGCGTCTCGTCTGTGATGGGCGAAGTTTTATTACAATTCATTTTTCCTTTTTTGCGTAGTTGGGTAACTGTATCTTGTTTTGATGATTATAAACTTTCACATAACTTGTAAAGTAAGTAGACTCAATCATGTAATATGTTGTAAGAAGATATTAAATCATCTTACTTATTACCTACTTACGTATTATAAATACGAAAGTTTGTTAGGATGTAATTTATGTATATAAATTAATGTTTGTAAATCGTATTAATTTTATTTTAAACAGATTTGAACTTTCATTAACATAATACATTGAAAAATCATATGAGAACATAGTGCGTGAACTTGACTTCTAATTACAGCTGTACATCCACAACATTCATATGTTACACTAATATTATGTTTTTTTTTCTGAATTAGTCGCCCCGTGTACATCGTTTATTGCGCTAAACCATTAACCTCTTTTAGCGTAGTCAGATAAAAACTATCCTATAAATGTCTTAAACTATTTCTTTTACTAATATTTTAATCCAATTCGGTAGTTTAGACATGAGCGAGACAGACAGCCAGGGTTACTTTTGCATTTATTATAAGTAGGTAAAAGAAAGAAGTCTTTCTCTGGAAATGGGCTAAACGGATTAAATTTTTTAGTACTGAGATTAATATAATATAATATAATATAATATAATATAATATAATATAATATAATATAATATAATATAATATAATATAATATAATATAATATAATATAATATAATATAATATAATATAGTGGGACATTAACACACACGGTCATCTGATCCCAAACTAAGCAGAGCTTGTACTATGGAAACCAGATAACTGGTAATATACTACATATAATACTTTTCTTTTGTAAATATATACTTAAATATAGATAATTACACCCAGACACAAGACAAACAGACATATTTAAACAAATGTTTGTCTCGGGTGGGAATCGAACCCACGACCTGCGGCGTGAAAAGCAAGTATCTTACCGACCACGCCACCGGCCCGTCTAGATTATTGGGTCCGGTCCGACCGATTTCGATCACGGCGACTAAACTAGTCAGGCGCTCGTTATGAAGCGCCCGAATATGGTTGCATCTAATGCAAGCGTTTATTATACTTCCATAGATAGGTGCTTAGTTTGTTATACTTAACTTAAGCAATATGTATTGAAATAAAACTACTTATGAACGGATTTAATCGCGGTTTATTTTAGATTTTAGATCCCGAAGTTTCAAAGTGTTTTCAGACTTCATGTTCACGGGTGGACTGAAGTATTTGACGTCCTAAAATATTAATCACAATTATTACTGACTACCTCCAAACATTAATATTTAAGTTGCGTTCCGATTTAAGCAAATTGAGCTCGGTAACAGTCAGAAAAAACAATGAACATGAAGTCTGAAAAGACTTTGAAACGTCGGGATCTAAAATCTAAAATAAACCGCGATAAAATCCGTTAAAAACTAGTTTTATTTCAATGTGTAATATTCGCGTAAATCTAAGACAATACTATATAGTAATATGATCGAAATACGTATATGTGATGTAGGTATAACTTTCACTTTCACGTTTTATCACGATACACTTTTACATAACTGTATGCTAATTCAGAATCACGCCACGTGTTGTTAATTAGATGTGGTTTACTATTTGTTTGTGTTTACTTTTAACCAAAATTTACCGTTACATTACATGGAACTATATTTTCATTAAGACACCGCGGTGAAACAAACGACCAGTTTAAAAATTCCCGCTAGTAGTTTTAGTTTAAGGAAATCTATCACGGCTTAGTTGGCTTTACAGGTTTAGTTCAGCTGTTAATAAAGCTGTTGTTCCTTCTAAAGTCAGATTTTATAACTGTCTTATTACCATCTGGCATATAGTAATTAATACTATCGAAAATACCCCTACGGACTTAGAAGTACGCATATTAAGACTTCTACGGAACCCTACACAGCGCGTGGCCTGACACGCTCTTGATCGGTTTCGGTTTCCTGGGCCGGGCTGTAGTCAAAAGTTCGGCCAAGGAATAAAAGTTCCACGCTTTTCCCTATAACTAAAAAAATTTTTGAAGAACATTAATTTGCCCTTTTCAAGAAACAGAAATAAAATCTAGATCGAGTTGAAACTGCACAAAGTGTGTGCGAGGACATACAGTCAATCTACTACGGATACAATGACACAATGGGCTGTGAAACGTGACTCGTTGCTACGCGATTGTTGTCGCCTGTACACCAAGTAGTCTGCACCCAATAACTGAACTAAATCCTTACTGAGAACAAGAAAAATGATCTTGACATTACATGCTCGATTATGCACATTATAGGAAAAACTTTTACAGTACACTGTTTGAGTATCAGCACTATAGGATTTATAACGATTTTCAGAAGTCATAATACGAATTGATTGAATAGTCAAATTATGAAAGAATCTGCGAGCAAATGCTAATCACCTCATGTGAAAGGTGAGATAAAGATAAATTAAGAAGCAAATAGAAGCAAATAAGATTGTGGTGACTAGTGGATCGGGTGGCAGTGACCCTCCAGTGAAAAGGAAAGATCTTGCGGCCGGGCGAGGTGCGATGCCCGGCGACCGCAGTCCCCAACTGTCTATTCCTGTCGGGAAGTTGCATATAATAAGCTAATCGTCGGTGAAACTTTGCTTGTGCGATTCAGGATTGCTACGTCGCGCGTCGTTCTCTTGAGTGGCGTTAGGTATGTAACGCGAAAATATCAGGGCAGATATAATCTCAGGACAATCTGTTGCAGTAGTCTAGGGCAGATTTGTTGGTCTACCTCGCCCGTCCGCCGCTCATTGATGGATGGCAGACTATAGCCAAATACGACTTAAGTGACAATGTACAGATTACAGATGCTCTATTTATGAATTCTATGAATTTGGTACGATGCTAACAGTTTAAACTGTGAGACAGATGCAGGAACTATGGTCTTATTATTTGGCTTCCTAGGAATGGGCTCAACTCCAGACTGGTACCAAATGTTAAAAGTCCTTTCACTAAATTTTGGATCGAACCAGGGGCGAAATATCATCACTGATGCATGAACTATGCCTTATCGCATAAACTGGCTTAGTGTATGAAAAAATGATAATGACCTTACTCCATCCATAAGTGAATGGGGCTTCTGACGACGTTTAGCCATCTGTCGCCATGCTTAATAATATCTTAGTGAAGGACAATCAAGCCATAGTTATTAGCAAGCCATTAGTAAAGACAAACACTTAAACCCCTCAAGATACTATTTTCTTTAATATGGTCGAAAATTTCTAAGTGCATTGTAGAATATCAGTCCTTAGACAGATGAACAGAAAATAAGCTAAGCAAGATTATTGCTGTTCATCTGCCAGAATGAAAATAAATAAAAATGAAAAACCAGCCAGACGAAACCCTATTACGGATAGGTATGACCTAAACATGGATTACAAAACAATGGGTGATATTCATTCAACTCTGCTATAACTACTTCTCCTTGAACTGGTTTTAAGGATTCGCAGTTTGTTTATTAATATTACCAACTCATATGTTTTAGAATACTGCTGGATCTTTAAGAATAGGACACATTAAATCTGATAGACATTTTCTCTCCTATCAGCTTTCTAAGAATGCCATCAGCTTGCTATTGACATCGACAATTACCAGACCTACCTATGTAGTTACTTATAAAATATCGATTTCGTGACTAGTTGTCTACGCTGAATTATTTATCGATTCGTTAATCTTCGAACTGTCGAACATTAAATAATAGAGAAAATACTTTAGTACAAGGCGGTTTAGAAGAACGTTTTAGCCCGAGTAAAAGTCGTTGAAAGTTTACCAGAATATAGAAATGTTACATAAGTAGCTGTAATGCCAAGTAGTGGAATTCCAAATTGCGTTTGACTGCTAAAATAACAATTATTGCCAGACAATTATTGACTTTGTACAGAACTTCCTTTACGTTCTATTTTATGACTTCGCACAAAAAAGGCAACACTGATTTGGATGAATGCACACGGACTTGGTTTTCTGATAAATTTTATTTTAACAGACTCCATTAATGCATTCTGTTTTAACGCGAAGTTTTATGCTGAAGTCACTTTATTATACAAGAATACATATTGCATTGCAAATTGCAACATGTCCAGTGCTAACTCCCATACAAATGGAACATCACTTGTCTACAATGGACACGCTAATTGAAAGGAACCGGCTGCGCTAGTAGAAAGTTCCTAGTTCAGGGCCGAACGGAGCCTTGTCATTTACAAAGTGGTTTGACTCTACAATTATTAAAGAACTAAAATCCCAGACAGAGAGTCTGAAGTAAGATACGTAGAAGATATTATGGATAAAAGAACAATGGCTTAGGAGGGCATGTCATAAGGGCCCCAGGTCATACGATTTACATAATCTAATAATTGAAGAACTGATAGTTAAGATAAATATTCTTTTGTACGTAAAAATTATGTCATGTTTCAATCGAAACACCCATAATTTCTAGAGGTAAACTTGATAGTCCAAATTTAGTAAGTTAACTGCTTCAATCGTGTTTTCTTCAATTCAGAAGTATTAGATGCCAGACTTATTGTTATTTTAAGAAAATCTGCCATAAACAGGAATAAGAGAACTACATACTCGTAGTATCCCGCAGACATTGAAGATTCATAAGATCGTAATACCAGAATTGCCAGTAATGATATTAGCATTTTGAAAACTGAAAAAGTGGCCATCATTGTTGCTTTATGTTGGCCAGACAATAATCAAAGTATCAATAACCAGTGCGAATCTAGAAGCGTCAAGCACTGCCTAGACCGAGCTGGGGTCGGGGTTATTGGATCATTGAGTAATTGAGGAGATATGAATGTGTCATGCGAAAGGTATCCACGTTATTTTCTGTTGATCTTCTTTGTACAAAACAAGCTATTATGAATATTACAATAGATGAACTCTTGGAAAATATTGACGTAACTGAAACCAGAATAAATAGGCATTCACCTGCTTTTGTAAAGAATAACAGGGATTAACTATTGCCAACGGCTTCACCTGCGGACATGTGCCATTCTTGCCATGCATTACAAATTGGCGCTAAGAGCGAAAGAGATTTTGTCACATCTAAGGATCTAATTAGCCTATTTTTTTTACCATTTTAGCTGGTAGGACCTTAATTTATTTTTATTGTCTCGGCAAGAATGCCTAAGGATAAGTGTTTGTTACTATACGGAAATATAACTACTCTCCATGGATGATAATACGTAGATTAGGTAATTCCATACCTTAAAAACTTGGTTAAGTTTAAAATCTATGGTTATGTCTTTGTGAATGTAAATATGGAGGTCAGATTACTGCATTTTAATAGTTTATACAATCTTAGACTACGTATTTGGAAACATGATTAACTGGTTGTGCGGTGAATGCACAAGTAGGGCCGACCGACCTTCAAGCTTTAAGGACCAGGTTCAAATACACGTAGCCTTGTGACGTGCACTATACAAGATTAAAGTCTCCAACCTTTGATTCCACGAATATAATAATATTAATATTATAATTATTTATAAATATTATTCATCTAATACAATACTAGGTTCCGGCGCAGTTCGCCGTTTTGAAAAATCCGTTCTTAATGTACCCCTATACCTCATAACGGAACCTATGTGCCAAATTTGGAGTCTATAGATCCAACGGTTTGGCTCATGGAAGAACTTGTTACACAAGTTTGGCCTGAGTGAGAGATATGTCAATCTATTTCTTCTTTTATATATTTAACAAACAATAACTACACTTAAACCTAATTTTGGAATGAATCTAAGGTCCGAATATATTACCAAAGAGTAAATTGAATTTCGTTATTCAATCGAAAAAATTGGCTATAATTACCTCTCATCTCGTCTCCGCTTTAGTCAAGGCCTGGCTAAAGGTTAGCGTAGAACCTAAATTCAGGATTATGGATTCATCATCATTGTCTTCTAGAAAATCTCGTGGTCCAAGCACAGCTCCCAGTTTCTATAACCTTGAATCATCTTGAATACATAAACTAGCAGTCTAAAAAACATGCTGTTGTTATTCATTTCGGCGTAGACGTTCAGATAAATCATCATAAGATTAACTAAACGTAATGGAACTTTCTGCAATAACACTGTCCACAAATTGCTCACGAGCGGCTATAGCTAACTACCTATTATGATTGGGATAGACGTGAGCTTGTAGTTGTACAGTGTACAGTCACACAGATCTCGGATGTGACAACACACTGGCATTTAGTAAATAACTCGCTGCGCGGTCTTATGACCATTTTTTTTTAAACTACTAAGCCCTTGTATTCCCTAGCGGTTTAACCACTAACCGCACGGGCCTAGCCGATTATCCGGTCAAATTTGTAACTGCTTGAAAGTGAATAGTGGCTAGCCGCCCCCGCGGTTAAACCGCTAGTGCGTACAAGGGTTAAGTCTATTTATCAAACATACGGGTCATTCACTCATTCAACATACGAGTATCATTCGCGTATTATTCTCATTCTTTTTCATACAATTCTCATTTTTCATTGTTATTATTATTATTATAATTTTACTTAATTGTTTTTATTGTTATTCTTTGACGTCACATATTTTTTTAATCACAATTACAACGTAAATATTAATTAGATATTAATGTAAATATATGATAACTGACGGAATTGTAGGGCAAGATTTAGAAATATTTGCGCGTTGTTCACCTAGAAACACAAACAAAAGTTTTTTATTACCTCGTATTATGTCAGGTGTAGTTACAAGCGACGTACCAAACCAACATCGTCCAGGTACAGATTACAGTCCGAAGTAATTATCATATTAACATAGTACCTATACAATAATTATCAGGAGCTCACGCCTGTATTGCGCGTGGTGAGGGCAGAGGTAAATATCACCCACTTTCTATGTCTAGGCCCCATACGTAATAGGTGGCGAGGTTATCACCAATGTATTAATATATATTACCAATCTTCGAACTGCAACTAAGATTTTCTTAGTAGGTATATATATATTTTTTTTTGCTTGACTCGGGACCTTATTATCATAATAGTCTGTGATTTAAATAATCTTATTGTTTGTAAGCGATTCAGGTGGCGACTGTCAATCTGGTGTGCTGGACACGTCAGCATTACCCTTGAGCGTTGCTCAACTTATAACTATTTCTAGTTGCTTAGATATTTGCATGTCACCTGTGATTAGGAAATCTCTCATGCTTAAAGAATATGCTTATGTAGCTCTACACATTGTGTCGTTCGTAGCAGAAGTATGTCTTCTGAGTCCAGCAAACATTTTAAGGGCTATATTACCTTCGTCCGTGGGAGTGCATCTTTTATCTAAATCCCAACACGTGATCCCCGGGTGGTGCAAATTAGGTGACAATCCATTGGTGGTAGGCTTCAGCCGTAGTTAGTGACCAACCACCAGACAAAACCACATCGCGAAGAGGCTTTGCTGTGTTCCGGTGCAATGTCTGGTGACACCATGTAGTATTTAGGTTCCTTTATGGTTTCTATTTATATGGAGCTTCATTCCACTGTCACTTTCTCACCGAAAATCATGCGTAATCACGAGTGAGTCGGTATATTTGGTAAGCGCGTTCTACGCAGACGACATTATTGCTTAACATCAGGCAAGTTATAGTCAAGCGCAAGCCTATGGCATAATAAATAAAATAAGTAACCTACAAACCAGACATAAATATTGGCTTTGACAAAAATAGCGAAAAATAAATAATAGGTAGGTAACTTAGAATGATTTATCTATACAAAGAAAATCTTATTAGTAAGTGTTTATTATTATCTTATTATACTTAATACTTGGAATAAAGGTACCTACCCATGTTGGGTTTACCTCATTCGATGCGCATAAGGTAAAATAAAATCCATGTAATAAGAATAAATATGATAAGTAAGAAGGCTTATAAAATTTCAGAATAAGTAAATTATAAAATGCTTGAAATTGCATCACTCTAATGTAATAGTTACTTCATTTTAAAAGAGATAAAAGCTTACTGAGTTTTAGCAATATTTCTCGTAGAATATTCACTTTTTTTCATTTTCACTTCCAATATTTGACTAGCACACACAAAAGACAAGTTAAATAAAAGCTTGTAATTATTTAGCCTAGAACTCCAACACTCTTGCGCATATCCAAAACTTAGTATTGCATCAACCGACGTTTTGCTTGCTTCAACTTCCCGCTCGGAAACTTCTATTGCTTACCCATTTGCTTAACTAACTACTTAATTAGACGTCTTTAATCTTTTGTTACTTGATTTACATAAATTAGGGTACATCTTCTAAATATAGGTATAAAAAAGAAACTGACTGACTGACATATCAACGCAGAGCGCAAACCGCTGGGTCTGGAGACTACAAATTTGGCACATAGGTTCCATATGGGGTCTAGGTGTGCACTAAGAAAGTAGTTTTTCAAAACTCACTCTTTAAGGCGGTGAAACGGGGTTCCAAAGTTTGTATGGAGAGACAAGATTAGTGAGATCAATTTCGCGGGCGAAGCCGCGGGCGGAAGCTAGTATTAGTATATTATCTGTGTTATTAGTTAAGTATCTGCCTCGGTGGTGTAGTAGTAGCGTGTTTGCCTCTAGTCATAGACAGGGCCGGATCTACGGAAGGGCAACCGGGGCTACAGCTCCGGGGCCTCCACAAAAGAGGGACCCACACAATAGACTCCTGGAAAATGTATTCAAATTCAGAGTAGTAAAGAACTTTTGCTATGAAATTTCTTTTTCCCTTTTTACCTGTCCCTAAAGTGGGTGCTTTGTACAAACATGAATATATTAAAAATAAGCTAGAATATAATTAAATAGAGCACCGGTGGCGTAGCGGTACGGGCCTCGCCTTAGAAACATAAGGTCACGGGTTCGATTCCCGGTCTTGCCCACACGTCTTTGTGTGAATTGTTACATCGCCTCTGTTCAATATCGGTGAAGGAAAACATATCTAAGAACTAATCATTCGAGGACATGTGACATCCACCAATCCGTAGGTACTTCGCCAGCGTGTGTGGAAGCCTAAACTCTCAACTCGTAATATAGTTGAGAGAAGACTCGTGCCCAGAAGTGGGTTGAAGTAAAGCTAACATGATCCATCTATACAACCTGAACCGAAAAGGCTATACTATACTTTCAAAAAGACATTCTTCAGGTCATCACTGAAGTGAAGTCAGAAATTAATTTGCATTGTATGTGAATTTTTTTGCTGGATTTCTGAACCCTCTTTGACCTGATAAGTAATGAAAGATGTGACGTAAATAAATGACAATTAGCTGTCTCTTTAAAAATTAGCGTTGTGAGGAGAGCACAAGAGCCGTTTACAAAGACCTTTCAAACTGAAATAATGCATTATATCCTCCTACTTCGCTAGTCAACTCAGACTAGCCCTACAGCTAAGACTGGAGGACAGTTATATAAGTGCCTATAGCTATTATTCGTAATATTATACATATTAAACATGTCGTAACTTAATGATGCGTCAGCGCGGTTGTAGTGAAAGATACAACTTCGCGAGGGTAGAAAGCGGCGCGCGCGCACGTCTCACTTAGATCTCGTGTCACGTTCACGTTTCACTTCAAATGGATTCGAATCGGACACCCTAATTTACGAACAGTGATATAACTCATTCATTAGTGAACATCCATTTATTTTGTTACTCACTTCAACGTAGGTACAATTTGAATAAAAAAATAATAGGTACAACATGGGATCCAGCTCAGTTAGTACCGTACATACCAAAGCTGGGCCCTGATTCCATGTCGAAAAAAAATCTGAATGTTGATTGAAAACCAAATTTTCGTATTCTCAGAATTGCATACTAGTCGTTTCGCACAAAATTTAATGCACGAATTTAATGCCTAACAACACTTTTTAAATTATGTATATTTTTTGGTGGGTGGTGTGGTGCGTAATACACTAATGGAATTTATCGGAGTGCGAAACGACTCTTCCACTAACTAGTAGTAGGCTTCATTCTAAAAGTAGGTAGGGATTATTCTAATTGGGGTAAATAAAACAAAGTACAGTCGTGCAATAAATAGTTTGTTAAAAAAATCGTATTATTATTTAACTACGCTTAATACAAACTGGAATATTTTAAACTTCTGGTACACTGTACATCTATATTATAAAAATCAATTGTTGTTCGTTAGTCTCGCTAAAACTCGAGAAAGGCTGAACGGATTTATCTTATCTTGGTTGAAATGTTCGTGGAGGTCTTGGGAAGGTTTAAAAGGTGAGAAAAATTCGTACAATTCCTGGGAAATCCCTAAAAACAGCCCTAGCTATTTTATGTTTTTCCGTCAACCCGTTATAAAGTAACTAGTTTTATTTCAATGAATGTAGATAAATTAATAAATGTATGTTTCCAGAAACACCTACACGTTCTTACAATTTGTTACAAACTAAAACCGCTGTAGGGCTTCAAGGGTGTTACATAATAGTCAACCCACTGAACTGAATTACTAGAAACTATTTCAACCTCAGTATATAGTATTATATTATCTGTGGTATTATTAAATTGAGTAGCGCTGTGGAATGAGCTCCCTGCCACCTAGTACAGTAATATTATCTGTGCAACCACGTTTTTTTTAATTATAGGGATTTTAGAAAAAAGAGTTACAATATCTACTAAGGGTCGGCAACGCGCTAGTTGATAAATATCTTATAAAATTCTTTAAAGGGGTGCAGCAGAGGTGCACAGGTATCGGCCTCGCCCAAAGAGCTTAGATGTAACCGCTTTGGCCTCGTCTTTGAAATGTATGGTCGCGAGTTGGATCCCCATTCGTGCCGTTTTTAGTGTCCCACAGTTGGGCAAGGGTCTTCTCTCAACTATCTTACGAGTTGAGAGACCTTGGCCAGGTGCAGTTGATGGATGTTACATGTCCTCGAATTGTTAGTTCTTACGCCGGTTTCCTTACGATGTTTTCCTTTTGAGCAGCGGCGATGTAACACACACAAAGATGTGTGGGCACGACCGGTGATCAAACCCGCGAGCTTATATTTTAAAGGCGAGGCCGATACCACTGCGAAACCGCAGCTGCATTTATTCAGTGAAACAAAAAAAATGAATAAATAAAGCGAACATTCCCCTAGTCCACAGACTAAACAGAACCTTGACAGTCGTCAGTAGGTCAATATCCCTGCAGGGTGGTGACGTAAGAGGTCGTTGACCGAAACACTTTCTCTAGCTGACCGAAACCTGTTTCTGCCAAGTATCGGATATCCTGTACACTGACGTTAACTGGTTGCTAATGACAATTTCATTTGGAATAGTAGGTCCTTTTACCTGTTCTGTTAACGATATAGCTTTCGATTTTATTAGAATCACTTGTCACAAGACGTCTCTTTTTTATTCTTAAATAGGCATGCGCTTGACTACAACTTGCCTGATTTTAAGCAATGATGTAGTCTGCGATAGAACGCGCCTGCCTAATATACCGATTCGCTCGTGATTACTAATGGTTTATGGTGAGAAGGTGGCTGTGGACTGAATTCCGACCCTCCCTCTTAAAAGGTGTCACAAGACTTAGCATCCGACATGCGAATTTGTTTAGTTTGGTTACTTACCACGACCGAAGCCTACCACAACTTTAGATATTGTCACCTGATTTAGATTCAGATAAAAGGTGCACTCCCACGGACAAAGGTGACTCAGCCCAAAAGAGGAGTATCGGAATTTATTTGACCTACTTCTGGGGTTCCGATTCTGCTGAATCGGGTTAGCAACGCGATCGTAATACCTCTGGTCTCACACAAGTGTCTATAGACTGTAGTGACTGCCAACGACCAGTCACCTAGATCCACTTCCCTTTATGGTTCAATCAGGCATCTCGTCAGAATACGGCTGAGTGGTTTGGCTGAAACCTAACACCGTCCACCAGTGAGTACAACCAACCAGGGATGCTAGTGCCCTAGCGAGCTGTTAGTGCCCTGCCTGGGATAGAAGTAGTCAGCCGCTTATCGTGCTGTGCTCAGTAGCAAGGTGTGTCTTAGACTGTAGCAGATACCAATCCCCATATAAAAATGTTGCGTAAAAGAGAGATCCCGGATTTTTTACCCGCCAAAAATTATTGAGTAAAAAAATATTGCTATTTGGAAATAAAACAATTAATTAAAATTATTGCGCTACATATGTAGGTAAAATTACGTTAATTTATGATTTTAACACTTATCAAGTCGAAAATATTCGTGTTAATTTGAATTAATTATTTCACATTAACAATTCTAGCAAATAGTTTAAAATGATTTAACGCTACATTACCTAAGTCATACGTCATACTTAAGTAATGATGAGTAATAGTAATAAATGGGTGATTCCATTATCGCGGGTGCAACATTTTGACGCATGTTAAGTTTCATAATAATAAAACAAAAAATAATTTGAATAAAAATCTTCTTGTAAGCGCTACGTTTCAACAAGTTCACTTTATATTTCGTGAAAAGAATTTTATTGAAATATTTAATATAGTCAGGAATGAGGTTCAAAGTCCTATCGCGGGTGCAACAAAGTTGGCCGAACCTTTCTAGATCATTAAACAAAAACACAAAAGTCTGTTAATTGTAAAACGTTTATTTTGTTATGTGTTCATATTTCGTAAGGCGTTAAACTAACCAAGTAAACAAATTTTTTTTTTATAGGAAACATAAATAAACACAGAATTATTCACTTTCAAAGCAATCGCGGGTGCAACATCAAATTATCGCGGGTGCAACCCGTCTAATTTAAGTGAATACAAACATCAATAAAACTTTCACAGGAATAAAATAAGAGATCAATCAATGTTTATTACTAATCAGAACACTTCTTTGTCACTTATATTAATTATTTCTTTTCAAATACGTCAATATTCGCCGAAAATTCTACAAACGTATTTTTTCCATCAATCTTTTTCTCTGGCGCTTCCAACTTCGCGATAATATCTACAAAATTGTACGTCTGCTATGTTATTAACAATTTCAGTGAAATGCTTGCCATCAACCGTCGTCACGAAATGTACTCTAACCTCACCCTGTTTTTACAACCTCAACTGCCTTAGTGGGAATAGCTGGTAGATTACGTTTTACGCCTTTCCCAATGTGCGAGGACTGCTGTATCTCGTACCTGTTTGTTGAATTTGTTCTTCTCTACGACGCTTTTTAGTTGCCTGCATTCTTTCTTTTAATCGGATCCTAGCCAGTATTTTCAAATCTTTATCTACCTCCATTTTCCTTGTCATTTCTTCTCTCCGTTTTGAATCATGAGCCCTTTCTTGACAGAGATGATCTGCATAAAGTTCAGGGTTTTCTTTTTACTTTCGCCTATATTTCTGCGAACCAGTCTCTTTCCTTTGCTCTTCTGCCATTTTAGCCGATCTTTCTGTAAAAAAATACGGAATATAATATAACCACACATTAAATACATGTCACCAATCATGCACACCATGTTATTATTATTTAAAGCATAACAAAAGAATAAAATATGTGATAAATCAGGCAATACGGTTACTTGTCAAAGAGTTGCACCCGCGATCCTAACATCACGATCGCGGGTGCAACCAATTTAAGTTTAAGTAAATTTCAATTCAACTAACATTATACTCCTAAAAACGATTGAAATATGTTTGCCTTTGATTTTTTTTTACTTTTACAAAGTTTGAAAACTATAGGATATCATTTCTGTGAAAAACACAAACTTTTATATCTTTTGTATCGCGGGTGCAACAAGCTAACAGTGACTTTTTATATTCAATAATGCTTAAAAAATAACAACAAGTACTTACATTTTTTGGCAGATAAGAATAAAACAATATTTTCACTACACATTCAGCCGGTAGAACATAATCTCAAACTGTCGGTAACAGGTATTTCGCGCCAGTTTTGCCACGTTGTGATTTTGCAGATTCAGCCTATTCCTCGAATGATAATGTTTCCAAGCGCGCCAAAAATTTAAATATGAAGTAAAATAAAAAATAAAAAATGTTTTAATAAATTTATACCTTTTTCTTTGTATTGACATAAAAAAAAGTAACAAATAGAGTGATTTAGAAATTCATGTCAAAAATCGTCTATAGCGGAATCGCCCAAATGTAATAATAGATATATAGATATCTATATTGTTATAAGTAGGTACATACTAAATTATTTGAACTATGTTGTTGAAATGCGGTTCATGATTTCCAAGTATACGATTTAAAATAAAGAGGTAATAGGTAGATAAATATCTAGCAAGTTCGGTCGTAGCGATCTATCGAAGAGAAACATCATGACGACCTGGCATGTTTAAGTACTAAACATTCAAGGACCTGTGACATCCACCAAAGGCACTTTGTGCACATTAACTCTTAATATGATATGAGAAGAATCATGTCCAGCTGTGGGACACTAAAAGTGTTGTTACTTTACTTTATATTGTTCCAGTGACGAGGTGGACACGGCGCGGTTGCTGCGTCAGCTGGGTAGGATCAACCGGCCGCTCGCAGTCACCTTCCCGCAGATGATCCGCCTCATGGACCAGTGCCAACAGGTCGTTGTCTACTGCCTACTAAATAGCATTACAAATTATCTCTAGATGTAGTGTAAATGTCGCGGTAAATCAGGTGTTTAATATTTATCTAGTAAGACGGGCCGGTGGCGTGGTCGGTAAGATACTTGCTTTTCACGCCGCAGATCGTGGGTTCGATTCCCACCCGAGACGAACATTAGTGATGAACATTTGTGTTTGTGTCGAGTCTGGGTGTAAATATCTATTATAAGTATACATATATTCACAAAAGAAAAGTAGGTATTATATGTATAGTATATACCAGTTATCTGGTTTCCATAACACAAGCTTTCCTTAGCTTGGGACCAGATGACCGTGTGTGTTGATGTCCCAGAATATTTATTTATATAACTGATAAGACAGCTTCGTTTGCAGAATTTTGTTGCATCCCAAGGGTGGTTACATCTTGCAAGGAAAAGTTGTTTAGTAAATTGTGCATGTTTTTTCAAATCCAAGTCCTATCGGTAGGTAAATGACTAACATAGCGTTAACATAGCGCTAACATAGCGCTGAATCTACGCTAATTTAGGACGAGAGCGGCGCTAAACGAGTATCGCTGGAAGTTGCATTATCTAGATTTAGAACAAGACTTTACACTAAATAAGCTAAACTAATGCTTGATCTACTTTTACCACAATTTAAGAGCTTGCCCTAAGTGAACTAAAGTAGGGTTGGATCTAGCTCTACCATGATTTAAAACAAGAGTCTGCGCTAAATGAGCTAAACTACTGTTCTACCATGATTTAGGACAACAGCTTGCGCTAAATATGTTATGCTAGATCTTGCTGCGGTTCCTACAAGTCCTACTCTTCCTTACATCGTTTCTTTATTTCTAAGGGTCGTGGGTCGCTGTAGATAGACATTTTAACATAATTGTTATAATTCATAGAAAGTTATAATGACAGCGCACTACAATTCTTTGAAAATCGGTGAAAAGTATTTTCTAAAGAAATTATAAAGTGGAAACTCGACAACAATGATGCTCATGAACTTGGTAACAAACAATGCTCAATTTGCTCGATACCTGGCTACCTATACGACTAAGCAATTTAGTTATTAACGAATGACTGGGTCAAATGCTTCTGCCCGTTTCAATTACAAGTAATAAATAATGATAATGAGTTAATCTTTAGTATTCTCTTAGATTTACGCGAATATCACACATTGAAATGAAACTACTTTTTTACGGATTTTATCGCGGTTTATTTTAGATTATAGATCACGACGTTTCAAAGTCTTTTCATGTCCACCCGTAAACATGAAGTCTAAAATCCGTTAAAAAGTAGTTAGTTTTATTTTAGTAAAACTTTATTCAGTATCATTAACAACAGTACAAAACCGTGATGTTATAATTATCACTTACAAACCAGATACAGTTTCTCTGGACTCCACACTAGGATTACCTGTGTCGTGGAGTCCAGACTCTTCCTAGTAACTAAGAAGCTGACCAAGTTGGTATCTATCATGATCGAACACCTTGGCCTCTATACAAAATACATAGAGGAGCGGCGATATGTATGGGACATAAGATTGTCTCGGGACATTTCGAAGGTGAATGTCATTCCCATACATTTTGAGCTTTTCGATCTTTTGTGATCGCTTTGTTGTGTAATTTATCTAGGGACCCAGATGCTGCTGTCTTGCGCATTATTGCAAGGAAGTCTTCTGCATGGTCTATACATTTATATAGGTCTTACCGATAGCTTACCGAACCCGAGACCTTTGTATTCAATGTGTTGAGAAATAGCTATTTGCGCATAAATATATAATTAGTTAGACTTTGTATCTACCATCTATTGATTTCTTGAATGTCCTCAACCTATAATTCATGGTGTACCGCTCGATACGATGGTGTGATCACGGTGACCACTGACCACGTGGCGTGTGTGCACAAAATTAATTATTTTAAGTTGGTAATTTTGTTTTTAAGGCAAAAGACATCTGTAATAATGGTTGGCAAGATAATGTTTTTCTGGATTTTCTTGCCTAAATCAAGTAAAATGTCAGCTTCCTCGTGCGAGTTACATTTATTGGAATTCGTAAAAAAATACTTACTTTATATAGGAGTGCCACTATTATCTAACGGATAAAAATGCTTGGAATTAAGTCGCTCTAATTCAACACACTAAACAAACAAAATGTAATAGATATAAGTAGTTACTTCATTTAAAAAAGAAAAAAGCCTACTGTATTGTTTGTTTCTCAGTAGTTGCCCATCATTCACTGCACGGTAGGAAAAGAAATTGGACTATTTATTTATATTATGTAGACTCGCGTCTCAAAAAAAATAAAGCATATTTTTATTCATTCATTAATTTGCCACACAAAACTAATTAGGTAATAATTTTAGCGATATGCAAAATTTGTGATGTAGGCTACAGCAATAAGTGATGTTGAGTTTTTGTAACAATTGTTTTTAGGTACGCTGTGATACCAGCTAGAATTAGTATTTGTGGACGAGGAATGGCATTAAGTTCACCCTTATTACGTGTTCCCATACGTTTGGGGGTGCTAACCTTAACATGTCTGGCGAAACAACTTCGGGGTTTTAGGTCAGAGTGACTATTAAATACTTACCCATTTATTTATATATATTTCGGAGAGTGTGCGTTGGAATTATACAATCTTATTCCCCCATCCTCGTTCTTTCATTGAACAAGTAGCGGTGCCGATATATCGTGGAAATATCACGGGTACGCACTTCCATTTCACGCTTTGCATCTATTTTTATTGTGCGAACTGCCAAGTTGTGGAATTCACTGCCGGCATCTAAGTTTCCCGATAGCTATAATCTGCTTATCTTTAAGTCACGAGTGAATCGGTATTTACTGGGTAAGAACGTTCTATTGTAGACTGCATTATTGCTTTACACACGGCTTTACATCACGCAAGGATTGGTCCTTCAGGGCCTTGTAAAGTACTTACCATAGGTACTTGTGGTACCATGTAGAGTTGTACCTCGTTCCAGGTGGAAGGCGTGGAGGCATTCGACGAGGTGGGCGGGGAAGTGACCCCGGGGCTGCGGGACGCGGGCGGCGCGCGGGCCAGACTAGACGCGGGCGGTGCGCACGCGGGTCTACTTGGTGGCAGCCCGCTCACGTTGCTGCAGGGGATTATACCCGGTAATACTGATGGAACAGAGTTTACTTTTGTGTGTAGTATTAAATGTAGTAGTTGCGCTCTCCTAGTTTAAAGACCGCCGGTGGCGTGATCGGTAAGACTTTTCCGTATCGGTAAGAGCTTTTCACGCCCCAGGTCGTGGGTTCGATTCCCACCCAAGTCCAACATTTCTGTGATGAACATGTATGTTTGTCTTAAGTCTGGGTGTAATTATCTATATTTAAGTATGTATTTACAAAAGAAAAGTATTTTATGTACCAGTTATGGTCTCCATAGTACAAGCTCTGCTTAGTTTGGGATCAGATGGCCGTGTATTAAAAAAGAACTATATAGGTAATGAAGAATATTAGGTGGGTAGGTAATTAAGTGTGACTAGTATCATTCTTCGTCATATTTCTTTTTTAATGTTACCCAGCATTATGGAGTAGACACCAGGCCCTATACATACGTTGACAGGCTTTCCGCCGTTGGCTTAGTCCGCATGACCATGCAATAAGATAAAAAGTAGCCTGTCTCATTAAATGAGCTATCTAACAGTGCAAGAATTTTTCAAATCAGACCAGAAGTCCCTGAGATAAACGCGTTCAAACAATCAATATCTATAGTTTTATAATTCTAGTAGATATAGTACAATTACATTTTGCTAATACAATAAATTAATATTATTATAGTGTAGGGTTGCCAACAATCCTGTTTTCCCAGGACATGTCATATTTTTTAGGGTGTCCTGGGCTGTCCTGTATAGTTTCTAAGTATTGTCCTGAGTTTTTAAAGAGTTCTGCTATGGACATATGTTTTAAAATTGGCGCGCTACTGAAAACGATCTCCAATCACTTTCACTGGGCCCTGGTTTTATTGACCTTATTTTCAGTGTATATATGTATAGTATAGGTATAGTCCTGGGCCCCGATCCTCGCGTTTTAGACATTTATCTCTCATAGACATGTCGAAAGTCGAAGATAAAATGAGGATTGCATTAGTTTTCTGAAATTTTTTCGACTTTTGTCTATTAGAGTTAAATGTCTAAAGAGCGAGAATTAGGGCCCTGGTTTTAAACCGAAATGTCCTGGTATTTGTACCTTCAAATCCTGGATTTCAAAGTTTGGAGAGGGTAATCCTATTGTAGTGTAGATATACCTATAACTGTCTTTATGGAACTACCACTCATATTTGAATGAACATTATAAAGTGTTGTCAACTAATCTTCCGGTAAAGATAAATTTTAACTAATAATAAACTTAGTCACCTAAACTTTGAAAACCTTCGTCATCATGATTCTATTCAAGACCTCTGTCGGACATGCCTTATCTGAGTATCACTCAGTACGTTCCGAGGTAGTTGTACATTCGCCAGCCAACCTTCCATAGATCGTGTTGTACGTTACATTTGTGTGGTCTCTGTTCGAAGGCTATGTGGCCTTACACGTGATAATTGAATTTGTAGCAGGAGGTATGTGGTGTGTGTTCCAGGCACGAAGTGGTGCGGGACAGGCGACATCGCGTCGCACTACCACGACCTGGGCGCAGCGCGGCGGCTGGACCGCTGCTGCCGCACGCACGACCTGTGCCCCACCAAGGTGCGCGCCTTCTCCTCGCGGTACAACCTCACCAACAACTCGCTCTACAGCAAGTCGCACTGCGCCTGCGACGACATGCTCTTCGACTGCCTCCGCGCCACCAACACCTCCGCCTCCAACCTCATGGGACACATCTACTTCAACATAGTTCAAGTCCCCTGCCTCGAGGATGACTCCAAAGGACGGAGATTTCGAAACGCCCGAGAGGGCTTTTAACGACATCTAACGGTCGATAGTGGAATTTTTTACAGCGCCATCTATTCATCTCTTTAGTAATGTGGTAAATGCACAGATTTTAGTTTTGAAGCCATAAGAGGCGTGTTACTTTTCACTTTTAATTGGGATTTTTGTAAATATTTAAATTTAATTTTTATAATTGTGTTGTGCTCGTAGTAAATGTGAGATGTCGAACTGTGATACGTCTGTGCCTTTAAAATGTTTATAACTTTGTGTGTCGGAAGATGGCGCTATACAAATAAATGGACGATAATTTAAGTAATTCATAGAAATCTAGCTAACGGGAACGGGGAACTGGATGGATAACCAGATTTAAATGTAATACCGTAGCCTAAATAGGTCTTAAAATTAAATATCAGTGAAATTAAATATAAGAGGATTTTCATAATTTGTGTTATCAATCCATTTTTTTTCTATTGCCACAGATAATGATACTACTATGTTAAAGTAGTAGATAATTTATTGTAATTTAAATAAACACAAATATGTACATACAAAATACAGTGCGACGTGTAAAAGCAGAACTCGGGGATAAAACTATTTTCTAACGGATTTTAGCGGGGTTTATTTTAAATTTAATATCCCCACGTTTTAAAGTGTTTTCAGACTTCGTGGTCACGGGGAACTGAGGTACCTATAAGTAGCGGTCCGATCTTGAATTCGGCAACATCGGTTCGACCGTCCTCGGACGGCTCACCGAAAAAGTTCGGTGAACCAATAGAGGCCCTTCCGGCCGATTGGGTTAGGTCATCAGCAAAAAAAAAACAATTCGGCAACAGAACTCGAACTCGGCAACTTCGGAGACTACCGGCCTTATTCATAAAAAAAGATAAAATGAGCTTAAAATAAGTTTATTTACCGGGCAATTTTTTTTATTTTGTGTGACAATAATTTTTTGTTATTTTTTTTAAGTCACACCACAGATAATATAACACTATACTGTCGCACTGTACCTATTCAGCGTAAGCGTTTATATTCTCGTTGGTACCTATCTGCAATATCGCTGATGATGATTTTATACAAAGTTTTAAAATGCCTGTCTCTCAACTCTCTTTAGCTAGATTTAAAATTATGTAAGATATTTATTTTATTTAATAAATAAAATGCTCACCAATACAGAATAAGAAGCTTATACTGTGTTCATGGTAAAGCTAGGAGATGCTATAGATTGTAAAAATATTTTTCTTTTAATAAAGACAAAGATATTTTATAATTGTGTATGAAGTCAAGTGAATGTAAATTAGTTTTAACCAAATAAAATTATTTATTTTAACTGATTTTTGTTATCCTTTCCTTTAAAAAGTTCTAGGACACTCCTGCCTACATAGTAACCGAGATGATGCCATGATGATGCATTGTCATATTCATTACAGTAGAATTAGAAAATAAAAATAAAAATAAAAATACCTACTTATACCTATTTCTTGTAGGTTATT